>JARQOD010000005.1:258610874-258751945 GCA_033576555.1 Oophaga sylvatica | reverse complement strand
TTGATCTCTGATCTGTTTTCCAGGGTGAAAAACGCTACTTGGTTTACCAAGCTTGACCTCGAGGGGCTATAACTTTCCATTAAGCACGGGGATGAATGGAAGACGGCATTTAATACCCCTGAAGGGCATTTTGAGTCCTTGGATGCCCTTTGGGCTCACAATGCTTTCTGTCTTCAGTCCTTATGAATGCTTTTTTCGGATTTTGTGGATAAATTTCTGATTGTTTATTTGGATGATATCTTGATTTTTCCAATGACTGGGCTCTCATGTAAAAATGTTCGGACGGGTGTTCCGTTTTGAGGAAAAAGCTCTTTTGTAAGGGGATCAAAGTGTCTTTTTGGCGTTCAAAGGATCTCATTTCTGGGTTCATTTTGTCTCCATTTATTGAAATGGACCCGGTCAAAGGTTCGGCCCATCTGGGTTGGGTCCAACCTATTTCATTAAAGGTCTTCAAAGATTTTGGGTTTTTGCCAATTTTTATAGTAAATTTATTGGTATTTCTTTTTTATTGTTAAACCATTAACTGATTTGACCAAAGAAGGGTCCTGATGTGGTAATGGCCCCTGGCAGTCTCTGCATTTCGGAACTTAAGCGAGATTTACTTCTGCTCCTGTTCTACGGCGCCTGATTTTCTCTACCATTTCAGGTGGAGGTTGATGCCTCTGAAATTTGGGGGGCAGGTGCCGTTTTGTCCCAAAGAGATCCAGAGACCTCTAAAAGTAACCCTTGTCCTTTTTTTCTCTCTAAATTTTTCTCCCACTAAAACGAAATTTGACGTGGGTAATCGGAGTTATTAGCCATGAAGTGGGCTTTTGAAGGGTGGAGACATTGGCTGGAGGGGCCAAACATCAGGTGGTGGTCCTTACGGACCATAAAATCAAGTTTACTGGAATCGCCAAGCACTTAATCCTAGACAGGCCAGGTGGGCCTTGTTTTTCACACGTTTTAATTTTGTGGTTTCATTTCTTCCTGGACAAAAATTTAGGCGGATGCCCTCTCGAGGAGTTTCCTGGCGGACTCTCCTGATTTTGAACCTTCTGTTATTTTAAGAGGGTGGTTCTTTCCGCCATCTCGCCCAATTTGAGACGGCTCTGGGAGGTTCAGGAGGATAAGCCCGAGCGCTGCCCTGTTGGGAAATTGTTTTCCGGCCAGGGAAAAAAAGGTTTAATTCTGAGATTCATTGTTCCGCTTTGGCCGGTCAATCCGGAATTTTTGGAAACCAGGCTTGGTTGTGGTCCTTTTGGTGGTCTCCTTGTTCGTTGTGTCAGGGAGGGTTTGTGCGTCCTGCGGGACTTGCTCTCGCCCCAAGCCTTCCTCGTTCTGTGGTTTTTTGATGCCAATTACCTGTGCCCAAGGACAAGGACCCATATCTCTATGGATTTCTTTTCCCCCTCCCTGTTTTCTCAAAGAATGCCGTCTCTGGGTGATTTGCGATAGGTTTTCAGATGATACTTTTTGGGCCATTACCTAAGTTGCCTTCCTCCTCTGAATTGGTGCCTTTGTTCCTTCAGCACGGGTTTTTGTTTACACGGCTTTCCTGAAAACAGTGTCCTGACGGGAGTCCATTTTTTCCAGATTTTTGGAGGACCTTTGTTCTAAAATTGGTGGTTCAATTTTCTTTCTCCTCGGCGTTTCAAACCTCGCCAATGGTCAAACTGAGAGCAAACCGACATTGGAGACTTACTAAGATCTTTGTGTTTTGCTGATCAGGATTCTGGGTCTCTTTTTTGCCTTTGGCTGAGTTTGCTCTTAATAATAGGGCTAGCTGCCACTTGATGTCCCCCATTTTTCTGTTTCGGGTTTCACCCTTGATTTCTTCAGGACAGACGGAGGCTTCTGTCTGTCCAGGTGTTGACTCTGTTGTGGAGCGTATGCAACAGATTTGGGACCAGGTTGTGGAGAGGTTGTCCCTCTCTCAGGAGAGGGCCCACGCGTTTGCTAACCGGCATAGGACTGATGGTCCCGGTTTAAAGTGGGGGACTTGGTCTGGTTGTCCTCAAGAAATATTCCTATGAAGTGGGCATCTCCTAAATTTAAGCCTAGGTTCATTGGACCTTATAAGATCATGGAGATTCTTAATCCTGTTTCTTTTCGTTTGCTTCTTCCAGGGACATTTAAGATCCATAACGTGTTCCACAAGTCCTTGTTTGAAGAGGTTTGTTGAGCCAGTGGTTCCTACTACTGTGCCTCCTGACCCCTGTTTTGGTTGAGGGCAATCTGGAGTATGTGGTTGAGAAAATATTGAATTCTCGTTTTTCTAGACGGAAACTCCAGTATTTGGTTAAATGGAGAGTTATGGTCAGGAAGACAATTCTTGGATGCTTGCTTCGGACATCCCATGCTAGGAGACTCATCCGGGGTTATCATAGAACTCATCCTGACCGACCTGGTTGCTCAAATGAGGGTTTGGTGACCCCTCCTCAAGGGGGGGGTACTGTTGTGAATAGGCTGGAAATGATTCTGAGCAGAAGCTCCCTTGGTGGTTACAAACGGTACTGGACTGTCCATGAAGATTGTGAGGATTGGGAGTCAGTGTTACTGACTGGTTTATATAAGGGAGTCGCCTTCCATCAGGGTTGCCGGTGATCAATTGTTCTGGTCTCAATCCTTGATTCCTTTTTCCTTGGTAGCCTGCTGTGTCGTGTCTGAATCTCCTGCTAACAGATAAGACATTTTCTTCTTTTTGTTTTTGTGCTTGATTTTTGCATTTTGTCCTGCACTTCTGTGGGGGCCTTCAGGGTCCCTTTGGGGGCTTTTGCCCTCTCAGTTCAGTTCAGCCACTGATGTTTGTACATTTGCTTTTTCCAGTTTTTTCAGTGGCTGCTGTTTTGTTTTTGGTTACACCAGAGAACAATTTAGGTGGTAGAGGTCGTGTGATCTCAGGTGTTTTAGAAATTAGTAGAGTTGGTGCTTTTCAGGTTTTTTGGGATTGCAGTAAGTGCCCTTCCTATCCTTTTCTATTAGTAAGTTTGGGCCCCAACGTTTGTGTAACGGGTCTGGTAGGTGAAACCACTGAGCTTTATTATACAAGACAGTATTAAATTGTAAGAGAGCAGGTGGCGCCCGGGGAATACGGACAGGAATTCACGGGAAGTGACCAGGGAAGTCTCTGGGTAGGCAGGTTGTCACGGCAAGTGACCAGGGCAGTCTTTTGGGTAGGCAGTTGTCACGGCAAGTGACCAGGGCAGTCTCTGGGTAGGCAGGTTGTCACGGCAAGTGACCAGGGCAGTCTCTGGGTAGGCAGGTTGTCACAGCAAGTGACCAGGGCAGTCTCTGGGCAGGCAGGTTGTCACAGCAAGTGACCAGGGCAGTCTCTGGACAGGCAGGTTGTCACAGCAAGTGACCAGGACATTTCTGAAAGACAGGCTTATACGACCTGAGATGTTGGAGCCTCCTGGTAGGCTGCAGTCCGATGGCAGATGATCGCTCCCAAGCGAGCAGGCAGGAGTTTCTGGAGTAGCCGGTGATCACTGCTGATGAAGTCCGAACCTTCGGATAGAGCTGCAGTCGGATGGCAGATGATCGCCTCCCAAGTGAGCAGGCAAGAGTCTCTGGAGTAGCCGGTGATCACTGCTGATGAAGTCCGAACCTTCGGATAGAGCTGCAGTCGGATGGGCAGATGATCGCTCCCCAAATGAGCAGGCAAGAGTCTCTGTAATAGCCGGGGATCACTGCAGGTGATGTCCGAACCTCCGGGGAGGGCTGCAGTCAGATGGCAGACAGCAAACAACAGGTAACAGGCAGGCAACTGGAACCAGGAGCTGGAGGGCTGAAGCAGAGTTATACAGTGCAACAACAACATTGCTCGGGCACCTCCATTAAGGAGGAAGCCCTTAATATAGGGTGGAGTCCTCCGGCATTGGCCGGAGACTAATTTGGAAAATGCGCGCGGCTCCTTTTAAGACGGGGGGGGGGCGCGGGCGCGCGCGCCCTAAGTCCAGCAGCAGGGAAGGAGCGCGCGGACCCAGCAGGGCGGAAGGAGGACGCCGAGGATGCCGGGGGCGCCGAGGACGCCGGGGGTGCTGAGGACGCAGAGCGCTGGTAAGGGGAACCCGGGGTCCCTGCCTGGCAGAGGGCCGGGACGCCGACGCTACAGTACCCTCCCCTCTAGGCCCCCCCCTCTTTAGGCAGAAAGAAATTTAGCTAGGATGAAGGGGCATGGATGTTCTCCCGAGGCTCCAGGTTCTCTCCTCAGGACCAAACCCCTTCCAATCCACCAAAAAATAAGTCTTTCTTCCTACCCTTTTTGTGGCCAGAATGTTCTCTACCTCAAATTCATCTTCAGCAGACACTGGAGCAGGAGGTGTACCTGTAGACTTGAAAAAAGAGATAAGTACCACAGGTTTGAGGAGAGACACATGAAAAGAGTTAGGAATTCGCAAATTGGCCGGGAGTTTCAATTTATAGGACACTGGGTTGATCTGCCTGATGACCACAAAAGGACCGATAAACCGAGGACCTAACTTGTAGGAAGGAATTTTGAGCCGAACATATTTGGACGAAAGCCAGACTTTGTCCCCAGGACGGAATTGAGGAGGATCCAGACGTTTCTTGTCAGCATGTCTTTTCATGCGCTCGGATGACTGAATGAGTGCGGACCGGGTACTCTCCCAGATGGAGGAGAATTCTCTAACCAGAGATTCCGCAGCTGGATTGTCCACAGAGATGGAAACGGGGACAGGAATCCGAGGGTGCTGACCGAAGACTATAAAAAACGGAGACTTGGTGGACGATTCGCTCTCGTGATTATTGTAAGAGAATTCGGCCCAAGGCAGGAGCTCCACCCAATCAGAATGATGAGCATTAACGAAGTGTCGGAGATAGCTGGTCAGATTCTGATTTATTCGCTCAACTTGTCCATTGGACTGTGGATGGTAAGCGGAGGAGAAATCCAAGGTGACGTCTAGTAACTTACAAGTAGCTCTCCAGAAACGTGAGGTGAACTGTACCCCACGATCCGACACAATGTGACGAGGCAAACCATGGAGACGGAAGATGTGGCGGATAAAGTCTTTAGCCAACTTGGGTGCAGACGGAAGACCTGGAAGAGGAATGAAGTGAGCCATCTTGGAAAACCGGTCAGCGACCACCCAAATGACCGTACAACCAGCAGAGACGGGGAGATCCGTAATGAAGTCCATGGCTATATGTTGCCAGGGAGCAGCAGGTACAGGAAGCGGAAGAAGACGGCCGGCAGGCAGGTGTCTCGGAACTTTGTTGCGGGCACAGGAGACACAGGCAGAAACAAAGTCTATTACGTCTTTGTGCAGGTAGGCCACCAATAATGCCGGGTAATGAGTTGGAGGGTCTTTTTCTGACCAGCGTGGCCAGCGAGTTTAGACGAATGACCCCAATGTAGAATTCTCTTCCGATCAGTCTCTGATACGAACGTCTTACCAGGAGGGAGACGATTTAGACTCACGGGAGCCACCTGCATCACTCTGGCGGGATCGATGATATGTTTAGGCTCATCTTCGAGATCCGACACCAGGAAGGACCGGGACAAGGCATCCGCCTTGATGTTTTTGTCAGCCGGGCGAAAATGCAAAAGAAAATCAAAACGGGCAAAAAACAAGGACCACCGGGCTTGGCGAGGGTTAAGTCTCTGAGCATGCTGAAGGTAAGACAGATTTTTGTGGTCCGTGTAGATGATTACCGGATGAAGAGCCCCCTCGAGTAGGTAACGCCACTCCTCCAATGCCAACTTAATGGCCAATAACTCTCGATCTCCTATGGAGTAGTTGCGCTCGGAGGAGGAGAAGAGTTTGGAGAAGAAACCACAGGAAACCATCTTCCCGGATGAAGCTTTTTGAGTAAGTACCGCTCCGGCTCCAGCAGAGGAAGCGTCCACCTCCAGGAAGAACTGCTTGTTGCCGTCCGGGCGATGCAGCACTGGAGCGGAAGAGAAGGCTTGTTTCAAGGAAAGAAAGGCCTCCTCTGCTTCGGGCGTCCACTGTTTGGGGTTAGCATCCTTGCGGGTGAGCGCTGAGATTGGAGCAGTCCTGGAAGAGAAGTGCTGTATGAAGAGACGGTAATAGTTAGCGAATCCCAGGAACCGCTGAATGGCCTTCAACCCCTCTGGTCGGGGCCACTTCTCGATGGCAGACAGTTTCTCCGGATCCATTCGTAGGCCTGTCTGAGAGATAATGTAGCCCAGAAACGGAAGCGAGGTCTGCTCAAAGAGGCACTTCTCATATTTGGCGAAGAGGTGATTCTGCCTGAGCCTGAGCAGAACCTGACGAACATCCCTCCGGTGAGACTGGAGATCCGGAGAGAAGACCAAGATGTCGTCAAGGTACACCACAACGCAGGAGTAGAGGAGGTCCCGGAAGATGTCATTGACCAACTCCTGAAAGACTGCTGGGGCATTACAGAGACCAAAGGGCATAACCAGATACTCGTAGTGGCCATCCCGGGTGTTGAATGCCGTCTTCCATTCATCTCCTCGACGGATACGAACCAGGTTGTATGCTCCACGAAGATCCAGTTTAGTGAAGACTCTAGCCCCTCTAAGACGATAAAACAACTCCGGAATGAGCGGAAGAGGGTACTTATTCTTCACCGTGATCAAATTTAGGCCTCTGTAGTCAATACAGGGACGAAGCGATCCGTCTTTCTTTTTTACAAAAAAGAAACCTGCTCCCGCGGGGGAGGTAGATTTCCGGATGAATCCTTTCGCTAAATTCTCCTCGATATATTCTGACATCGACCTGGTCTCTGCAGCGGACAATGGGTAAATACGCCCACGGGGAGGCGTAGTACCGGGTAGCAGGTCGATCGGGCAATCATATGGTCTATGCGGGGGTAATGTCTCTGCTTCCTTTTTATTAAAGACATCAGCGAATGACCAATATGGAATCGGGAGTCCAGGAAGATTAGCAGGTGTAGGAGAAGAACGGACGGGATGGACAGGCAGCAGACACGTTTTATGACAGTCCTGTCCCCAGCGAAGAATCTCTCCATTCTGCCAATCGAGCACGGGTGCATGTTTTTGGAGCCAGGGCAGACCTAGTAAGAAAGCATGAGAGAGTCCAGGTAAAACATGAAACGAGATGCTCTCAGAATGCAACATTCCCACCTGCAGGGTTATGGCTTCGGTGATAAGTTGGATGGGACGAGGTAGGAGACCCCCATCCACAGCAGCAACAGATACTGGTTCAACTAGAGGTTTGGTGGGAATGCGATACTTCTCTACTAGAGACTGTGAAACAAGATTCCCAGCTGCTCCAGAATCAAGTTGGGCCAGTTCGAAGTAACGGTTTTACCGATGAGAATAGAGACAGACAGCAGCAGAGATGAAGAGGATTTATTCTGGTCTAGGTGGACCTCTCCGAGCGAACCTAGACACAGGCGTTTCCCGACCTCTCCGGACAGGTACGGATCCAGTGCTCCTTACTGCCACAGTAGAAGCAACTCCTCTCGGCACGGCGTGAGTCCTGACGGGCTTTGACCATCTTGGTCTGGTCGACCTGCATAGGCTCAGCAGTGTGCATCTGGGGAGAAACGGAAGGGGTTATAGGTCTCTGAAACGAGGGTGCAAGACGGAGCAACCTTCTCTCACGGGTGACCTCTTTGGCACGTTCCTGGAACCGTAGATCAATTCGATTGGCAAGATTTATTAAATCATCAAGGGAGTTTGGAATGTCCCGACCGGCCAGTTCATCTTTAATACGGCCGGACAGACCCTCCCAGAAGACCGAAATCAGGGCGTTATTGTCCCAAGCCAACTCTGAGGCTAGAGTACGGAACCGTATGGCATATTGACCAACGGTGAGACTCTCCTGACGGAGACGCAACAGAGATGATGCAGAGGAGGTCTTCCGTCCAGGTTCGTCGAATACCTTCCGGAAGGCCGAGAGAAAAGCAGGCAGGTCAGATACCAGAGGATCTTCTCTCTCCCAGAGAGGATTAAGCCAGGCCAGAGCCTCTCCGATTAGATGGGACATGATGAAGGCAATTTTGGCCCGGTCAGAGTTAAACTGGTATGCCAGGAGTTCGAAATGCAGGGTGCACTGGTTAACGAAACCACGAGCCAGAGCAGGGTCGCCTCCAAACCTAGGAGGAGCTGAAAGTCGGGGTCCGGGAATGGAAACCACGGAATTGGGAAGCAGCGAGGCTGCCGGATTGTGAGTCATGGCTCCAGCGGTGGTTGCTGGTGATGAATTCAGAGTGTCCAGGCGGGAATTGACGTTCCGCAGGTAACCCAGGATGGCCTCCTGTTGCGACCTCTGGCGAGACAGTTCATGACACAATTCCGGGAGTGAAGGGGTTTGGGTGCCACCGGGTTCCATGGCCCGAGCAAACTGTAACGGGTCTGGTAGGTGAAACCACTGAGCTTTATTATACAAGACAGTATTCTTGTAAGAGAGCAGGTGGCGCCCGGGGAATACGGACAGGAATTCACGGGAAGTGACCAGGGCAGTCTTGGGTAGGCAGGTTGTCACGGCAAGTGACCAGGGCAGTCTCTGGGTAGGCAGGTTGTCACGGCAAGTGACCAGGGCAGTCTCTGGGTAGGCAGGTTGTCACAGCAAGTGACCAGGGCAGTCTCTGGGCAGGCAGGTTGTCACAGCAAGTGACCAGGGCAGTCTCTGGACAGGCAGGTTGTCACAGCAAGTGACCAGGACAGTTTCTGAAAAGACAGGCTTATACGACCTGAGATGTTGGAGCCTCCTGGTAGGCTGCAGTCCGATGGCAGATGATCGCTCCCAAGCGAGCAGGCAGGAGTTTCTGGAGTAGCCGGTGATCACTGCTGGAGATGTCCGAACCTTCGGATAAAGCTGCAGTCGGATGGCAGATGATCGCTCCCAAGTGAGCAGGCAAGAGTCTCTGGAGTAGCCGGTGATCACTGCTGATGAAGTCCGAACCTTCGGATAGAGCTGCAGTCGGATGGCAGATGATCGCTCCCAAGTGAGCAGGCAAGAGTCTCTGTAATAGCCGGGGATCACTGCAGGTGATGTCCGAACCTCCGGGGAGGGCTGCAGTCAGATGGCAGACAGCAAACAGACAGGTAACAGGCAGGCAACTGGAACCAGGAGCTGAGGGCTGAAGCAGAGTTATACAGTGCAACAACAACATTGCTCGGGCACCTCCATTAAGGAGGAAGCCCTTAATATAGGGTGGAGTCCTCCGGCATTGGCCGGAGACTAATTTGGAAAATGCGCGCGGCTCCTTTAAGAGCGGGGGAGGGCGCGGGCGCGCGCCCTAAGTCCAGCAGCAGGGAAGGAGCGCGCGGACCCAGCAGGGCGGAAGGAGGACGCCGAGGATGCCGGGGGCGCCGAGGACGCCGGGGGCGCTGAGGACGCAGAGCGCTGGTAAGGGGAACGGCGTCCCTGCCTGGCAGAGGGCCGGGACGCCGACGCTACAGTTTGCTCATACTATTTTCTGTCTGTGTCAGTATTTCTTCTTGTCTAACCGCCATTACATGTTTGGGGGCTTTCTATGTTCTTTGGGGATCTACTCCGGGGCAGATAGCTTTCCTCTTTCTATCTTTAGGTGTAGTTAGTTTCTCAGGCTGTGACGAGGCGCCTAGGACCAACGTAGGAACGCTCCACGGCTGCCTCTAGTTGTGGTGGTTAGTCAGGGTACTGCAATCTCATAGTTTCCAACTGCTCTGGTGTATTTCCTTTTTTGCCTACTCTCCTCAGCTAACAAATCATAACACACTAGCATCCGTCACTCTTTATTATACCTGATATACCTGACCAGGTGACTATAAATATTATTTGTAGTATCATCACTGTGGCTTCATTTTGAACGCACTGGAGAGATAATAAAGTTTATACATCTTCTTCAATCCCCAGGCCTGGTGTCATGCTGAAGTGGTGATGCCCCAAATAACGCATCCTCACTTCAGAATATATCACACCTGGGCAGGTGAATACACATGAGTTATAAACTGCAGCATCGCTACAGTATGCTTCAAATAAATGCAGACTGAAGCGACGCTGCAAGTTAAAACTCATGTGTATTCACCTGCTCAGCTGTGATAGTAATGATAAAAGGCTGGGCAGGGGAATACACATGAGTTATAAACTGCAGCATTGCTACAGTATGCTTGCAATATATGCAGACTGAAGTGACACTGCAGGTTAAAACTCATGTGTATTCACCTGGCCGGGTGTGATAGTAATAATACAAGGCCAGGGGATTGTACATATAACTTGTATTTTCAACATCATCTCCTCCGTTTATTCAACACACACTGAATAGAGGATGTGATTAATTACAAGGTATATCTAGAATCCCTGGCCTTGTATCACAAAGTGAAATGATGGTAAAAACACACCATACTCATTTAACTTTCTATGATACCTGGCAAGGTAAAATAGATATGCCTTGCACTCAACTCCATCCTCTATTCAGTCTGTGCAATGTTAGCAGACAGAAGAGACTGGTGAGGAAAATACAAGTCATATATTTGTGTTTTTGACTACACATATCTCCAGGAATGACACAAACACGTGTCATTCCTGCAGTTATGTGTAGGCAAAAACGCAAAGCTGTTACGGCGGCAGTGTGTGTACGGCGCAGTGTGAGTAGGCGGCGAAAGACACATTAATCAAACCGTTTTTACTAAAAGCATAGTTGCACATTTATTTGTTACAACAAATCAAAAAATACCATTTTTATTAAGAAGGACGTTTTGGGGGAGATTGGGATACTCTGGGGGTGTGCAGAGATGACGAACGGCTGGAAAGCGAGGAAGGTGTTCGAGGGGAAGGGGCGACGTAAGTAGTGGGGGAAGGAAGATCAGACATGGAAGTAGAGGCAGGTAGAGACACATTAGGAGTAGAGGGGGGATGGACAAACAAAGTCTTCTTTCTCTTCTTGGGGGCAAGAGTCCCCTGCATGGACCGACTTCTGTGTGACCGCCTTGAGCTTGTGGACCGTGGCCTTGAAACATAAAACACGGAATGTTGGTCACCCGTGTCATGCTCTGTGGTGGCGGTGGCGGTACTCGGAGGAGAGTGGTGGCGGTGCTCTGAGGAGGACAAGTGGTGGCAGTGGTCCAAGGAGGAGAAGTGGTGTCTGTGCTCCTAAACTGCTGCAGAGTGGTGGCGGTACTCCAAGAAGGAGAAGTGTCGTCTGTGCTCCTAAACTGGTGCTGAGTGGTGGCGGTACTCCTAGAAGGAGAAGTGGCATCTGTGCTCCTAAACTGGTGCTGAGTGGTGGCGGTACTCCTAGAAGGAGAAGTGGTGTCTGTGCTCCTAAAATGGTGGATAGTGATGGCGGTACTCCTAGCAGAAGAAGTGGTGGCTGTGCTCCTAAAGTGTTGCTGAGTGGTGGCGGTACTCCTAACAGGAGAAGTGGTGGCTGTGCTCCGAAAATGGTGTGGAGTGGTGGCAGTGCTCCTAGAAGGAGAAGTGGTGGCTGTGCTCCGAAAATGTTGTGTAGTGGTGGCTGTGCTCCTAGAAGGAGAAGTGGTGGCTGTGCTCCTAGAAGGAGAAGTGGGGGCAGTGGCCCAAGCAGATACTGCGTTGGCAGTAGTCCAAGACTGTGGACCAGTGTCTGTGATGGTGGTGCTCCAGACAGGAGCAGCGCTTGCCATGGTGGGGGCGACAGTGGAGTGTCCAGCAGTACTCGGACTTGTGGTGGTGTAGTGGTGACTCGGAATGCTGGTGGCCGTGCAGTGGTATGCAGCAGAAGTCGGTAGTGATGTGTGGCGAATCAGTGGTGGCACAGTTGGATATGCAACCACTGACTGCTGCACGTACCGATTCTGCTGCATTGCCTGAAAGTAAGCAGTGTTGCAGGCCTGCAACACACTCAGCTGTTGCTCAGGACTAAGGTGTTCCACCATGCCCCGTTCAATTTTACTGAAAAAATGGTGCGCTGGTCTGTTGAGGTCAGCCTCCAGCCTATCAAGCCGCTGGTCGACACAGTTGTAGCGGTGATCCATTTGGGTAAAAATCCGTTCCATTAGTGAAAAACCGCTTTCCACAGTGCCTGACAGCGACTTCATATTGCCATGAAAGGCCTCGCTCAAGTGCATGAACTCGGGCAAGACATTCCTTTCCAAGGCCCTCTGCCGCTGGCGGGAAGTGCCCGCATAACCAGTGGCAGAGACCTAGGACAGGGGAACACCTGACTGACCAGCTTCCTGGTCACCAGGTGTCCGTGTTGCTGACCTGCAAGTTGCTTCCTGGCTGTCGGATGGCTGGGACGGGTCCAAGGTCGTCCGAGGAAGGACCGCTTCAGGGACAGGCTGCATGGTGCTGCTCCAGGTGCTGTGGAAAGAAAAAAAAACATTACTATCATGCATTTACAAGAAGCATCAGCTGTGGAATAGAAAAGCATGGATTTTAAAAAAAAAAAATAAATTTGGAAAACTTACGCTCTGCTGGCAAGGACCGGTCTCAGGAACGCCAACTAGCGATAGTAGCGATATTTTCTTCTGGTCCTTGCTGCTGAACCACTGCGAACCTGTCCCTCTGCACGAACATCAGTGTTGAAGCGGTGCTTCATTGAGCGCCATCGTGTGCGGACTTTGTTCACTGTTGGAAAAAAAAAATAATATTATACAATGCACTCAGGGCAAAATGTGTCTCATCACACACACGAGTGAAAATTGCAAGAAGTCAATGAAGCATAAAAAAGCAATAGCATACACAGGGCAGTCACTGTTGAACCAGATGACACTGTTGGGTTTGCAGGTAGAATATATCTAGCAGCAAACCTATCAGTGACATCAGGAACAAGAGTGAATGCAACATTAAAAAGCAATAGCATACAAAGAGCAGTCACTGTTGAACCAGATGACACTGTTGGGTTTGCCGGTAGAATTTATCTACCAGCAAACCCATCAGTGACATCAGGAACCAGAGTGAATACAACATTAAAAAGCAATAGCATACAAAGAGCAGTCACTGTTGAACCAGATGACACTGTTGGGTTTGCCGGTAGAATATATCTACCAGCAAACCCATCAGTAACATCAGGAACAAGAGTGAATGCAACATTAAAAAGCAATAGCATACAAAGAGCAGTCACTGTTGAACCAGATGACACTGTTAGGTTTGCCGGTAGAATATATCTACCAGCAAACCCATCAGTGACATCAGGAACAAGAGTGAATGCAACATTAAAAAGCAATACAATGCACAACATAGCAATAGCATACACAGGGCAGTCACTGTTGAACAAGATGACACTGTTGGGTTTGCAGGTAGAATATATCTACCAGCAAACCCATCAGTGACATCTGGAACAAGAGTGAATGCAGCATAAAAAAAGCAATACAATGCACAACATAGCAATAGCATACACAGGGCAGTCACTGTTGAACCAGATGACACTGTTGGGTTTGCAGGTAGAATATATCTACCAGCAAATCCATCAGTGACATCTGGAACAAGAGTGAATGCAGCATAAAAAAGCAATACAATGCACAACATAGCAATAGCATACACAGGGCAGTCACTGTTGAACCAGATGACACTGTTGGGTTTGCAGGTAGAATACATCTACCAGCAAACCCATCAGTGACATCTGGAACAAGGGTGAATGCAGCATAAAAAAAGCAATACAATGCACAACATAGCAATAGCATACACAGGGCAGTCACTGTTGAACTAGATGACACTGTTGGATTTGCAGGTAGAATATATCTACCAGCAAACCCATCAGTGACATCTGGAACAAGAGTGAATGCAGCATAAAAAAAGCAATACAATGCACAACATAGCAATAGCATACACAGGGCAGTCACTGTTGAACCAGATGACACTGTTGGGTTTGCAGGTAGAATATATCTACCAGCAAACCCATCAGTGACATCTGGAACAAGAGTGAATGCAGCATAAAAAAGCAATACAATGCACAACATAGCAATAGCATACACAGGGCAGTCACTGTTGAACCAGATGACACTGTTGGTTTGCCGGTAGAATATATCTACCAGCAAACCCATCAGTGCCATCTGGAACAAGAGTCACGGCGGCATTACAGAGCATGGAAATACTTACTAAACGCCTTTTTGAGGTTTGGAGAGACGCTGTCCCAGCCATCCATCAACGCTGCGGCCACCTCGTTCCATAGCCGCCGGCTCACCACATTGTCCTTGTACTGCGGATCACGGCTGTCCCACAACGGGACACGCTCATGGACCTGGCAGATGAGGGCCTCATTGTCCACATAGAGGTCATCGTCCCGTTGTGGAACCTAGAAAAAACAAAAATAAATATTGCAATCTTGTATATATTGCATAAATAAAAAGAGACTCAAAAAAAAAAGAGACATTCAAAACACTATATACTTACATTCCGTCTCGCCACCGAGACTTGTCTTGGCTGCGACTGCTCTTGCTGTTCTGACTCCTCAATGGCCGTGTCCGACACTGATGTCTGAAAAAGGAACAAAAATTTTAGACATTTGGAGATTCAGCAGCTATACTTACCCAAAGGCAGGAAGATACTCACATCACGCTCTGCTTGGGCCAGTTCTTGCCGGGATGGCGAATACTGTGATCCAGAAGAAGACATGCTGCAATAAAAAAAAATACAAAGCTTTAGTACAGATACATTGGAAAGTACAGGCAGTCATTTGGTTAAGAATACTCAAATTCTTGCACTTTGGATCCAAACTTGCTGTCTTGGCTGTCTCTTAAAGGCTGTCTAGTAGGGGTCCAGGCTGTATGTGCAGGCTGAAGTCTCCAGGCACTGTAGTAGGGGTCCAGGCTGTATGTTCAGGCAGTCTAGTAGGGGTCCAGGCTGTTGTTCAGGCTGAAGTCTCCAGGCACTGTAGTAGGGGTCAAGGCTGTATCTTCAAGGCTGTATCAGCAGTGTCTCCAGGCAGTCTGAGTAGGGGTCTGTGTGGCACTGAAGACACCTTCCCTTATCTCCACCCCTCACAAACAATGTTTCTTGTTTAGGGGGTGTTTTAGACAAGTGTCTAGACATTGTTTACTCAAAAATCGCGTGAGCGCACAAGTGCTGACGAGCGCACAGCCACGCGCACACCAGGACACCCATAGACTGCAATGTTATTTTTATGCGCATAGCATGCGCACAAGTGCGCATGCACATTTTTAAAGTGGTGGGCCGCAAAAAAAAATGCAACATGTAGCGTCTAGTGTGTCTGGGCGCACACCTGTAAAATGCGCTGCGCACGCCAAACGCCGAATGAGCGCGTGCAAGCGCAAGACCCTGCGCCCGTCATGTTAAAGATGGGGGCACATAGCGCATGCGACCGATAGCGCACGATGCGCTGCGCGATAAAACGCAAGTGTGAAAGTAGCCCCAGACTTCAAGGTTAGATTTCAGAAAGGCAGATTTTAAGGTACTCAGAAAGAGAATCGGAGGGATCCGATGGCTCGATATCCTTAAGGACAAAAATGTCAAGGAAGAATGGGAAATCTTGAAAAATGAGATTCTCAAAGCATAATCATTAACAATTCCGAAAAGAGGGAAGAATAGGAAGCATTTAAGGAAACCAGGATGGAAGAACACAGAACTTAAACACAAGCTAAAAAGGAAGAATGAAATGTTTATAAAATGGAAAGAGGGAGGCATATGTAAAGAACAATATAATGCTGTCTGCAAAACCTGCAGGGCACAAATCAGATTATCTAAAGCTGACAATGAATTAAGGCTTGCAAGAGACGTCAAAAGCAATAAAAAAGGATTTGGGGGATATGTCAAAAGTAGAATAAAAGTCAAAGATGCTGTAGGATTTTTACAGGATGAAAATGATGAAATGTTAAGAAAGGATGTTAAGAAGGCAGAACTTTTAAATTCCTATTTTGCATCTGTTTTCTCTCAGAAAGGAAATGTAACATCAACTGATCTTCACTGTCCTATTAAAGAAATAGGAGAATCCAATATATCTATAAACAGAAAGATAGTGAGGAAACACTTAGCTAACATAAATGAATTCAAGTCTCCAGGTCGAGATGAATTAAACACCAGAGTACTGAAGAAGACAGCAGAAGAAATTTTTGAACCACTCTCCATAATCTATGAAAATTCTTGGAGAACAGGAGAAGTCCCAGAAGACTGGAGAAGAACAAATGTTGTTCCTCTCTTAAAAAAGGGGAAGGAGGTGGACCAAGGGAACTATAGGCCGGTGAGTCTGACTTCTATACCAGGAAAGATCAGCATGGGTTTGTAACTAATAAATCATGTCAGACTAACGTAATTTCCTTCTATGACAGAATCACTGACTGGGTGAATCAGGGAAATGCTGTAGATATAGTATATCTTTACTTCAGCAAAGCATTTGACAAAGTATCTCACACAATCCTTATTGAAAAAATGACTAAATATGGAATGGACAAGGCAACTGTGAGGTGGATTCATAACTGGCTTAGTGATTGGACACAAAGAGTGGTCGTAAATGGCTGCACATCCAGTTGGAAGAATGTCTCAAGTGGGGTACCATAGGGCTCTGTTCTGGGCCCTGTATTGTCCAACATTTTTATCAATGATTTAGATGAAGGAATTGAGGGTAAACGGATTAAATTTGCTGATGACACAAAGCTACGAGGGATAAGCTAATACTAGAGAAGAGAGAGAGGATTCAAAAATATATAAATAAACTGGAGCAGTGGGCAGCAACTAACAGAATGGTTTTTAACAGGGAAAAATGCAAAGTACTACATCTGGGCAATAAAAATGAAAAAACATATACAGAATGGGAGGAATAGGGCTAAGCAACAGCACATGTGACAAAGACTTGGGTATACTAATAGATCACAGACTGAACATGAGTCAACAGTGTGATGCAACAGCAAAAAAGGCAAATACAAATTCTGAGATGTATTAACAGAAGCATACAGTCTAGATCACGTGAAGTCATTATTGCCCTCTACTCTTCTTTGGTCAGACCTCATCTGGAATACTGTGTCCAGTTTTGGGCACCATATTTTAAAAAAGACATCAATAAACTGGAGTAAGTTCAGAGAAGAGCGACCAGAATGGTGACCGGTCTGAAAACCATGTCCTATGAGGAACGGTTGCAGGATTTGGGAATGTTTAGCTTGCAAAAAATAAGTCTGAGAGGAGACTTAATAGCTGTCTACAAATATCTCAAGGGCTGTCACATTGTAGAAGGATCATCTTTATTCTCATTTGCACAAGGAAAGACTAGAAGTAATGGGATGAAACTGAATGGAAACACAGATTAGTTATTAGCAAAAACTTTTTGACAGTTAGGGTGATCAATGAGTGGAACAGGCTGCCATGAGAGGTGGTGAGTTCTCCTTCCATGAAAGTCTTCAAACAGAGGCTAGACAGACATCTGTCTGGGAAGATTTAGTGAATCCTGCTTTGAGCAGGGGGTTGGACCGATGACCCAGGAGGTCCCTTCCAACTCTACCATTCTATGATAATATGATAGAGATTATTTTCAGTAACAGCGCAGTCATCTACTGAGGTTCTCCTACATCCACTATTAGGGTCCTTCACCCAGTTGTAATCAAGGTTACCTGGTTAGGGGCCCCCTGAGAAATTTCACCCCCCCAAACCAAAATCCTAGCTACGTCTCTGTGCCCATCATATACTGGAGCATTATATGGGTCCCATTGTATATGGAGCAATATATGGGGACCATCATATACTGTACGGGGCATTATATGGGGCTCATTATTCTTTACAGAGTAGTATATTGTGCCCATAATACTGTATGGAGAAATATATGGGGATCATTATATATGTAGCAATATATGGGGCCCATCATATACAGTCATGGCCAAAAGTTTTGAGAATGACACAAATATTCATTTTTACAAAGTCTACTGCTTCACTTTTTCTAATGGCAATTTGCATATACTCCAGAATGTTATAAAGAGTGATCAGCTTAACAGCAATTACTTGCAAAGTCAATATTTGGCTAGAAAATGAACTTTATCCCCAAAACACATTTCAACATCATTGCAGCCCTGCCTTAAAAGGACCAGCTAACCTCTTTTCAGTGATTGCTCCATTAACACAGGTGTGGGTGTTGATGAGGACATGGCTGGAGATCAATCTGTCATGATTAAGTAAGAATGAGACCACTGGACACTTTAAAAGGAGGCTGGTGCTTGGCATCATTGTTTCTCTTCTGTTAACCATGGTTATCTCTAAAGAAACACGTGCAGTCATCATTGCAATGCACAAAAATGGCCTAACAGGGAAGAGTATCGCAGCTAGAAAGATTGCACCTCAGTCAACAATCTATCGCATCATCAAGAACTTCAAGGAGAGAGGTTCCATTGTTGCCAAAAAGGCTTCAGGGCGCCCAAGAAAGACCAGCAAGGGCCAGGACCGTCTCTTAAAAGTGTTTCAGTTGGGGGATTGGGCTACCAGCAGTGCAGAGCTTGCTCAGGAATGGCAGCAGGCAGGTGTGAGTGCATCTGCACGCACTGTGAGGCGGAGACTCTTGGAGCAAGGACTGGTCTCAAGGAGGGCAGCAAAGAAGCCAATTCTCTCCAGAAAAAACATCATGGACAGACTGATATTCTGCAAAAGGTACAGGCAGTGGACTGCTGAGGACTGGGGTAAAGTTATTTTCTCTGATGAATCCCCTTTTCGATTGTTTGGGACATCAGGAAAACGCCTCATTCGGAGAAGACAAGGTGAGCACTACCACCAGTCTTGTCTCATGCCAACTGTTAAGCAACCTGAAACCATTCATGTGTGGGGTTGCTTCTCAGCCAAGGGAATCGGCTCTCTCACAGTCTTGCCTAAAAACACAGCCATGAATAAAGAATGGTACCAGAATGTCCTCCAAGAGCAACTTCTCCCAACCCTCCAAGAGCAGTTTGGCGATCAACAATGCCTTTTCCAGCATGATGGAGCACCTTGCCATAAAGCAAAGGTGATAACTAAATGGCTCAGGGAACAAAACATAGAGATTTTGGGTCCATGGCCTGGAAACTCCCCAGATCTTAATCCCATTGAGAACTTGTGGTCAATCATCAAGAGACGGGTGGACAAACAAAAACCTAAAAATTCTGACAAAATGAAAGCATTGATTGTGCAAGAATGGACTGCTATCAGTCAGGATTTGGTCCAGAAGTTGATTGAGAGCATGCCAGGGAGAATTGCAGAGGTCCTGAAGAAGAAGGGTCAACACTGCAAATATTGACTTGCTGCATTAACTCATTCTAACTGTCAATATAAGCTTTTGTTACTCATATTGTTTGCAATTATTATATTTCTCTCTGTGATAAAAACATCTGTCAAACACACATAAAAACCAGAGGGCAGCAGATCATGTGAAAATATAATATTTGTGTCATTCTCAAAACTTTTGGCCATGACTGTACTGTAAGGAGCATTATATGGGGCCCATTATGTATGGAACATTATTTGGGGCCCATTATGTATGGAGCATTATATGGGGCTCATTATTCTTTACAGAGTAGTATATGGTGCCCATAATACTGTATGGAGAAATATATGGGGATCATTATTCTGTATGGAGCACTATGTGGTGCCCATAATACTGTATGGAGTAATATATGGGGATTATTATTCTGTATGGCGCACTATGTGGTACCCATAATACTGTATGGAGAAATCTATGGGGCTCATTATTCTGTACAGAGCAGTATGTGGTGCCCATAATACTGTATGGAGAAATATATGGGGCTCATTATTCTGACGTATTGTAGAATTTACGGTAGATATCACTCATGTAATGTAAAAAGTGAAATCTTTGGCATTGTACTACCTATATTTTTTATCTGTGCATCATGAATGTGGTATATGTTAACCCCTCTCTGACATTAGACGTACTATCCCGTCCATAAAACCCGTGCCATTCTGACCATGGACGGGATAGTACGTCATAGGCGATTAGCTGCGCTCCCGGAGGGAGCGCAGCTAATCGCCGCCGGGTGTCAGCTGATTATCACAGCTGACACCCGTGACTGTGTGTCAGGAGCGGTCACGGACCGCTCCCGGCACATTAACCCCTTGCACACCGCGATCAAACATGATCGCGGTGTACTGGGGGCACAGGGGAGGATCGCGCAGGGTGGGGGCTCCCTGCGCGCCCCCCTGAGACCCTCAGAGCAGCGCGATGTGATCGCGCTGCTCTGAGGGCTTCCTCCCTCCCAGGACCCGGATCCAAGATGGCGCTGGGGTCCTGGAGGGAGGCGGCTTCCTCAGTGCCTGCCGAGAGCAGGCATGAGGAAGCGTCCTGCACTGCCTGTCACATCGCTGGTGTGACAGAGTGCTGTGCACACTGTCACACCAGCGATCTGATGAAATACAGTGATGTCCCACCCTGGGACAAAGTAAAAAAGTAAAAAAAAGTAAAAATAAACATGTGTAAAAAAAAATCCAAAAAAAAAAAAAAAAAAAAAATATTCCCCAATAAATTCATTACTTATTGTAAATAAAAAAAATAAAACAATAAAAGTACACATATATGGTATCGCCGCGTCCGTAACGACCCCCCTATAAAACTGTCCCACTAGTTAACCCCTTTTGTGAACCCCTTAAAAAATAAAAAATAAAAACGAAGCAAAAAATCAGTGCTTTATCATCATACCGCTGAACAAAAAGTGGAATAACACGCGATCAAAAAGACGGATATAAATAAACATGGTACCGCTGAAAACGTCATCTTGTCCCGCAAAAAACGAGCCATCACACAGCATCATCAGCAAAAAAATAAAAAAGTTATAGCTCGCAGAATAAAGCGATGCAAAAATAATTATTTTTTATATAAAATTGTTTTTATTCTATAAAAGCGCCAAAACATAAAAAAATTATATAAATGAGGTATCGCCATAATCGTACTGACCCGAAGAATAAAACTGCTTTATCGATTTTACCACACGCGGAACAATAAAAACGCCTCACCCAAAAGAAATTCATGAATTGCTGATTTTTGTTCATTCTAACCTCCCAAAAATCAAAATAAAAAGCGATCAAAAATGTCACGTGCTCAAAAATGGTACCAATAAAAGCGTCACCTCGTCCCGCAAAAATTAAGACCTCACATGACATTGTGGGCCAAAATATGCAAAAATTATAGCTCTCAAAATGTGGCGATGCAAAAAACTACTTTTTGCAATAAAAAGCGTCTTTTAGCGTGACAGCTGCCAATCATAAAAACCGCTATAAATAGTAAATCAAACCCCCCTTTATCACCCCCTTAGTTAGGGAAAAATAATAAAATAAAAAAAATGTATTTATTTCCATTTTCCCATTAGGGTTAGGGTTAGGGTTTCGGCTAAAGTTAGGGTTAGGGTTGGCGCTAAAGTTAGGATTAGGGTTAGAGTTAGGATTAGGGTTAGGGTTGGGATTAGGGTTGGGACTAGGGTTAGGGGTGTGTTGGGGTTAGGGTTGGAGTTAGAATTGGGGGGTTTCCGCTGTTTAGGCACATCAGGGGCTCTCCAAATGTGACATGGCGTCTGATCTCCATTCCAGCCAATTCTGCGTTGAAAAAGTCAAACGGTGTTCCTTCACTTCTGAGCTCTGCCATGCGTCCAAACAGTAGTTTATCCCCACATATGGGGTATCAGCGTACTCTGGACCCCAAGAGTTATTGTGAAATTTGTCCTATTTCTTCTGTTACCCTTGGGAAAATAAAAAACTGGGGGCGAAAATATTATTTTTGTAAAAAAAAAAGATTTTTTTGTTTTTACGGCTGTACATTATAAACTTCTGTGAAGCACTTGGGGCTTCATAGCGCTCACCACACATCTAAATAAGTTCCTTGTGGGGTCTATTTTCCAAAATGGGGTCACTTGTTGGGGATTTCCACTGTTTAGGCGCATCAGGGGCTCTCCAAATGCGACATGACGCCCCAGACCATTCCATCAAAGTCTGCAATCCAAAATGTCACTACTTCCCTTTCCGAGCCCTGACATGCGCCCATACAGTAGTTTTCTCCCACATATTGGGTATCAGCGTACTCAGGACAAATTGGACAACAACTTTTGGGGTCCAATTTCTCCTGTTGCCCTTGTGAAAATAAAATATTGGGGGCGAAAAAATCATTTTTGTAAAAAAAAAAAGGATTTTTTATTTTTACGGCTGTGCGTTATAAACTTCTGTGAAGCACTTCGGGGTTCAAAGTGCTCACCACACATCTAGGTAAGTTCCTTGTGAGGTCTATTTTCCAAAATGGGGTCACTTGTGGGGGGTTTCCACTGTTTAGGCGCATCAGGGGCTCTCCAAATGCGACATGACGCCCCCAGACCATTCCATCAAAGTCTGCAATCCAAAACGTCACTACTTCCCTTTCCGAGCCCTGACATGCGCCCATACAGTAGTTTTCTCCCACATATTGGGTATCAGCGTACTCAGGACAAATTGGACAACAACTTTTGGGGTCCAATTTCTCCTGTTACCCTTGTGAAAATAAAATATTGGGGGCGAAAAAATCATTTTTGTAAAAAAAAAAAAGGATTTTTTTATTTTACGGCTGTGCGTTATAAACTTTGTGAAGCACTCGGGGTTCAAAGTGCTCACCACACATCTAGTAAGTTCCTTGTGAGGTCTATTTTCCAAAATGGGGTCACTTGTGGGGGGTTTCCACTGTTTAGGCGCATCAGGGGCTCTCCAAATGCGACAGGGACGCCCCCAGCCATTCCATCAAAAGTCTGCAATCCAAAACGTCACTACTTCCCTTTCCGAGCCCTGCATGCGCCCATACAGTAGTTTTCTCCCACATATGGGTATCAGCGTACTCAGGACAAATTGGAAAACAACTTTTGGGTTCCAATTTCTTCTGTTACCCTTGTGAAAATAAAATATTGGGGGCGAAAAAATCATTTTTGTAAAAAAAAAAAAAGGATTTTTTATTTTAAGGCTGTACGTTATAAACTTTAGTGAAACACCTGGGGGTTCAAAGTTCTCACCACACATCTAGATAAGTTCCTTGAGGGGTCTAGTTTCCAAAATGGTGTCATTTGTGGGGGGTTTCCACTGTTTAGGCAGATCAGGAGCTCTCCAAACACGACATGGCGTCCAGCCAATTCTGCGTTGAAAAAGTGAGACGGCGCTCCTTCCCTTCCAAACTCTGCCATGCACCCAAACAGTGGTATACCCCCACATATGGGGTATCAGTGTACTCAGGACAAATTGCACAATAACTTTTGGAGTCTTGTTACCCTTGGAAAAATAAAAATTCGGGTGAAAAGATCATTTTTGTGGAAAAAATATGATTTTTAAATTTTACGGCTCTACGTTATAAACTTGTGTGAAGCACTTGAGGGTTCAAATTGCTCACCAAAGATCTAGATAAGTTCCTTAGGGGGTCTAGTTTCCCAAATGGGGTCATTTGTGGGGGGTTTCCACTGTTTAGGCACATCAGGGGCTCTCCAAATGCAACATGGCATCCAATCTCAATTCCAGCCAATTTTGGTTGGAAAAAGTCAAATGGTGCTCCTTCCCTTCCGAGCTCTGCCGTGCGCCCAAACAGTGGTTCCCCCCCACATATGGGGCATCAGCGTACTCAGGACAAATTGGACAACAACTTATGTGGTCCAATTTCTCCTGATACCCTTGGGAAAATAAAAAATTAGTGACTAAAAGATAATTTTTGTGGGAAAAAAATAGGATTTTTTATTTTCATGCCCGGGCATTATAAACTTGTGTGAAGCACTTGGGGGTTCAAAGTGCTCACCAAAGATCTAGATAAGTTCCTTAGGGGGTCTAGTTTCCAAAATGGGGTCACTTGTGGGGGATTTCCACTGTTTAGGCTCATCTGGGGCACTGCAAACGGAACATGACCCCCATCAACGTCTGCATTCCAAAACGTTACTACTTCCTTTCCAAGCCCTGACATGCGCCCATACAGTAGTTTTCTCCCACATATTGGGTATCAGCGTACTCAGGACAAATTGGACAACAACTTTTGGGGTCCAATTTCTCCTGTTGCCCTTGTGAAAATAAAATATTGGGGGCGAAAAAATCATTTTTGTAAAAAAAAAAAGGATTTTTTATTTTTACGGCTGTGCGTTATAAACTTCTGTGAAGCACTTCGGGGTTCAAAGTGCTCACCACACATCTAGGTAAGTTCCTTGTGAGGTCTATTTTCCAAAATGGGGTCACTTGTGGGGGATTTCCACTGTTTAGGCTCATCTGGGGCACTGCAAACGGAACATGACCCCCATCAACGTCTGCATTCCAAAACGTTACTACTTCCTTTCCAAGCCCTGCCGTGCGCCCAAACAGTTTTCCACCCCCACATATGGGGTATCAGCGTACTCAGGACAAATTGGACAACAACTTTTGGGGTCCAATTTCCTTGGGAAAATTCAAAAATTTAGGACTAAAAAATCATTTTTGTGGAATTTTTTTTTTTTTTTTCACACCCAGGCATTATAAACTTTTGTGAAACACTTGGGGGTTCAAAGTGCTCACAACAGATCTAGATAAGTACCTTAGGGGGTCTAGTTTCCAAAATGGTGTCACTTGTGGGGGGTTTCCACTGTTTAAGCGCATCAGAGGTTCTCCAAGCGCGACATGGCGTCCAATCTCAACTCTAGCCAATTTTAGTTTGAAAAAGTCAAACGGCGCTCCTTCCCTTACGAGCTCTGCCGTGTGCCCAAACAGTGGTTTTCCCCCACATATGGGGTATTGGCGTACTCAGGAGAAATTGCATAACAACCTTATCTGTCCATTTTCTCCTTTTACCCTTGTGAAAATAAAAAAAAAGTTTGTAAAAGATCATTTTTGTGGCTAAAAAGTTAAATATTCATTTTTTCCTTCCACGTTGCTTTAGTTCCTGTGAAGCACCTGAAGGGTTAATAAACTTCTTGAATGTGGTTTTGAGTACCTTGAGGGGTGCAGTTTTTAGAATGGTGTCACTTTTGGGTATTTTCTGTCATGTAGACCCCTCAAAGTGACTTCAAATGTGAGGTGGTCCCTAAAAAAAATGGCTTTGTAAATTTTGTTGTAAAAATGAGAAATCGCTGGTCAATTTTTAACCCTTATAACTTCCTAACAAAAAAAAATTTTGATTCCAAAATTGTGCTGATGTAAAGTAGACATGTGGGAAATGTTATTTCTTAACTATTTTGTGTTACATATTCTCTGTTTTAAGGGAATAAAAATTCAAAGTTTGAAAATTGCTAAATTTTCAAAATTTTCGCCATATTTGCGTATTTTTCAAAAATAAACGCAAGTTATATGGAAGAAATTTTACCACTAACATGAAGTACAATATGTCACGAGAAAACAATCTCAGAATCGCGAAGATCCGTTGAAGCGTTCCGGAGTTATAACCTCATAAAGAGACAGTGGTCAGAATTGTAAAAATTTCCCGGTCATTAACGTGCAAACCACCCTTGGGGGTGAAGGGGTTAAAGGAGCCCACTGAGACTCCTTCACGCGAGGCACACAAAAACCTGGAGCCAGCCCTGTTCGCCACACTCCATTGGATTGGATAGTGTGAAATGCACAAAATTGGACATACTACACCTTGCACTTATTTTCGTGTTTGTTTTCCGCTATATGTGAATGGAGTTTTTACAAACCCTTATCTGGTACTGCGACAGATTTGTGGTCCAAATGCGAACTACAAATTCTGTCAATACACAGTCAGCAAATTGCATTTCACTCTTGTCCAACAAACTGCAGGCTGTGTGAGCAGAAGGAAGCATCAGTGACCACTTTCCGTGTGTGATGCTGCCACCTGCTGGCTACACTTATAAATGTATCTAGTATATAATAAACAACCCAAGAGACCTAAACCTAATGAATGAGCAGGATTTCTGCCTACCCAGAGGTGCCCCACAAACAATTAGGGTTACCTCATCAGTGATGCCTGCCCTGCAGACTGAAAAGCGCTGCATTATAGGTTGTGACAGTTTGCAAGGGAAAAAAATCCTTTGTTATACTAAAAAAAAAAAAGTACGGAGTAATGGCATCATATAGAAATGTCTAAAGTGTCTCGGATGCTGTCATATAGCTCTATGTATAAATTTAGTGTCCTGGTGATGGTTTATCCTGCAATATTTCCTATAATGATTTATTTGTTTAAGGAATTAAAGTGTTTAAACCCTACATGAAAGTGAGTAAGAGAAGAAGCCATTTAAATTGTTATTCCCACATAAATAACCCCTTAGTGACAGAGCCAATTTGCAGCTTAATGACCGGGCAAATTTTGACAATTCTGACCACTGTCACTTTACGAAGTTATAACTCTGGAACACTTTAACGAATCCCTCTGATTCTGAGAATGTTTTTTCGTGACATATTGTAATTCATGTTAGTGGTAAAATTTCTTTGATATGACTTGCGTTTATTTATGAAAAAAATGGAAATATGGGGAAAATTTTGAAAATTTAGCAATTTTCAAACTTTAAAATTTTATGCCCTTAAATCAGAGAGATTTGTCACACAAATTTCTAAATAAATAACATTTCCCACATGTCTACTTTATATCAGCACAATTTTGGAAACAAAATTTTTTTTTGTTAGGAAGTTATAAGGGTTAAAAGTTGACCAGCGATTTCTCATTTTTACAACACCATTTTTTTTTAGGGACCACATCACATTTAAAGTCACTTTGAGGGGTCTATATGATAGAAAATACCCAAAAGTGACAACATTCTAAAAACTGCACCCCTCAAGGTGCTCAAAACCACATTCAAGAAGTTTATTAACCCTTTACTTGCTTCACAGGAACTGAAGCAATGTGGAAGGAAAAAATTAACATTTTACTTATTTTGCAAAAAATTTATTTCAGAACCAATTTCTTTTATTTTCAATTTTCAATATTTTTATTTTATGTTAAAATAGAAAATAAACCACAAAATTTGTTGTGCCATTTCTCCTGAATACGCCGATCCCCATGTGTGGGGGTAAACCACTTTTTGGGTGCATGGAAGAGCTCGGAAAGGAAGGAGAGCAGTTTGACTTTTTCAACGCAGAATTGGCTGTACGCCATGTCGCGTTTGGAGAGCACCTGATGTGCCTAAACAGTGGAAACCCCCCAAAAGTGACACCATTTTGGAAACTAGACCCCCTAAGGAACTTATCTAGATCTGTTGTGAGCACGTTCAACCCCCAAGGGTTTCACTAAAGTTAATAATGCCTGGGTGTGAATAAATTTTTCCACACAAATGATTTTTTAGTCCCCAATTTTTGATTTTTCCCAAGGAAATTGGACCCCAAAGTTGTTGTCCAATTTGTCCTGAGTACGATGATACCCCATATGTGGGGGAAATACTGTTTGGGCAGACTTTGATGGGTGTCATGTTCAGTTTGCAGAGCCCCTGATGTGCCTAAGCAGTGTAAACCCCCAATTGACCCCATTTTGGAAACTAGACCCCTAAGGAACTTATCTAGATCTGTGGTGAGCACTTTGAACCCCCAAGTGATTCACACAAGTTTATAATGCCCGGGCATGAAAATTAAAAATCCTATTTTTTTCCCACAAAAATGATCTTTTTAGTCACCAATTTTTTATTTTCCAAGGGTAACGGGAGAAATTGGACCCCAAAAGTTGTCCAATTTGTCCTGAGTATCCTGATACCCCATATGTGGGAGAAAACTACTGTGTGGGCACACGTCGGGGCTCGGAATAGAAGTAATGCAGACTTTGATGGAATGGTCTGCGGGTGTCATGTCGCGTTTGGAGAGCCCTTGATGTACCTAAACAGTGGAAACCCCCCACAAGTGACCCCATTTTGGAAACTAGACCCCAAAGGAACTTATCTACATGTGTGGTGAGCACTTTGAACCCCCAAGTGCTTCACAGAAGTTTATAACGCCCGTGTGTGAAAATAAAAAAATCATATTTGTTCCACAAACATGATCTTTTAGTCCCCAGTTTTTTATTTTCCCAAGGGTAACAGGAGAAATTGGACCCCAAAAGTTGTTCAATTTGTCCTGAGTACACTGACACTCTGATATATGTGGGAGAAAACTACTGTATGGGCACACGTCGGGGCTTGGAAGGGAAGTAGTGACAATTTGCATTGCAGACTTTGATGGAATAGTCTGCGGGCATCATGTCGAGTTTGGAGAGCCCCTGATGTGCGTAAACAGTGGAAACCCCCCACAAGTGACCCCATTTTGGAAACTAGACCCCCAAAGGAACTTATCTAGATGTGTGGTGAGAACTTTGAACCCCCAAGTGCTTCACAGAAGTTTATAACGTAGAGCCATAAAAATAAAAAATCATTTTTTTCCACAAAAATGATATGTTCACCCCCAAATTTTTATTTTCCCAAGGATAACAGAAAAAAGGGGACCCCGAGAGGTATTGTGCAATTTGTCCTGAGTACACTGATACCCCATACTACTGTTTGGGCGCATGGCAGATCTCAGAAGGGAAGGAGCAACGTTTCACTTTTTCAACGACAAATTGGCTGGAATTGAGATCAGACGCCATGTCACGTTTGGAGAGCCCCTGATGTGCCTAAGCAGTGGAAACCCCACAATTCTAACTCAAACCCTAACCTCAACACACCCCTAACCCTAATCCCAACCCTAACCCTAACCACAAACCTAACCCTAACACAACCCTAACCCTAATCCCAACGCTAACCGTAATCCTAACTTTAGACCCAACTCTAACCCTAACTTTAGCTCCAACCCTAACCTTAATGGGAAAATGGAAATGAATTTTTTTTTTTTTTTTTTATTTTTCCTTAACTAAGGGGGTTGTAAAGGCAGGTTTGATTTACTATTTATAGCGGGGTTTTATGTTTGGCAGCTGTCACACGCTAAAAGACGCTTTTTATTGCAAAAAATAGTTTTTGCATCATCACATTTTGAGAGCTATAATTTTTTCTTATTTTGGCCCACAGAGTCATGTGAGGTCCTATTTTTTGCGGGACAAGTTGACGTTTTTATTGGTACAATTTTCGGGCAAATGACATTTTTTGATCGCTTTTTATTACGATTTTTGGGAGGCAGAATAAACAAAAACCAGCAATTCATGAATTCCTTTTGGGGGGGGTTTATACCGTTCAGCATGTGGTAAAATTGATAAAGCGGTTTTATTCTTCGGATTAGTACGATTACAGCGATACCTCATTCGTATTATTTTTTTATGTTTGGCGCTTTTAAACAATAAAAACAATGATATATAAAAAATAATTATTTTTGCATCGCTTTATTCTGCGAACTATAACTTTTTTTTTCGCTGATGATGCTGTATGGCGGCTCGTTTTTTGCGGTACCATGTTTATTTATATCCATCTTTTTGATCGCGTGTTATTCCACTTTTTGTTCGGCGGTATGATGATATATCATTGTTTTTTTTGCCTTGTTTTTTTTTTAAGGGGTTCACTAAAGGGGTTAACTAGTGGGATAGTTTTATAGGGCGGGTCGTTACGGACGTGGCAATACTAAATATGTGTACTTTTATTGTTTTTTTTTTGTTTACATGAAGAAATGAATTTATTGGGGAATATTTTTTTTTCTTTATTTAGGAATTTTTTTTTTACACATCATTTTTTTTTTTTTTTACTTTTTTACTCTGTCCCAGGGTGGGATATCACTGTATAATATCAGATCGCTGGTTTGACAGTTTGCACAGCACTCTGTCAAACCAGCGATCTGACAGGCACTGCAGCAGGCTTTCTCAGCGCCTGCTCTCAGCAGGCATTGAGGAAGCCGCCTCCCTGCAGGACCCGGGAAGGACCCCGCGGCCATCTTGGATCCGGGGTCCTGCAGGGAGGAGGCCCTCGGAACAACGCGATCACATCGCGTTGCTCTGAGGGTCTTAGGGAAGCACGCAGGGAGCCCGATCCCTGCGCGATGCTTCCCTGTACCGCCGGAACACTGCGATCATGTTTGATCGCAGTGTGCTGGGGGTTAATGTGCCGGGAGTGGTCTGTGACCGCTCCTGGCACATAGTGCCGGGTGTCAGCTGTGATAATCAGCTGACACCCGGCCGCGATCAGCTGCGCTCCTCCCGGGAGCGCAGCTGATCACATATGATGTACTATTCCATCCATGGGAATTAAGTCACAGGGCACATGGACGGAATAGTACATCTGATGGCAGAAAGGGGTTAATGTTGTTCACCTGTGTCACATGTGGCACCCTGATGTTTTACTGATGTTTTGCTGTTGTGTGCACCGTAATGTATTTGTCATGTACCGTAATGTGATGTATTGTGCTTTAGCTTAGGGATAGAGTAGTAAGTAGTGCAGGACCATAGGGGGAATAGTGTTACGCTTCCACGGTTTCGGGGCGTCGGGACATGGCATAGCTTGCCTAGCTAGCCAATGCTCCCACGCCGCCAGACCACGACGACGTGGGGCATGCGTCCCAGATGGTAAGGGAATGTGGACCCACTGGACCACAGAGGGGGACCCAGCCCTCTCCCATACTGGGAGAGGGCAGTGACTGGGATCTGTGGCAGCTGAGCACGTGGGCAAGATGGCGACCTGCAGGACTAAACAACACCGCACAACTTCAGGTATGAAGAAACAAAGTTTACTTGAAGACAAACAGTACATAAACAGAACATAATGCCAGGCTCCCGATTCTGCACATCAGGGAAGGGTACACGTCTCAGGATAACAGACTAAGGCAGGAGGACATCACGGGTTGATGCAGTCCAGGGTTATCTGGCACGGGCATACTAGGTCGGCCTCTCTCTCAGGCCTCAGGCGTAGCACAGGCTCAGCAGGAGAACATCAGACACCGACCCAGGACAGATGTCAGACGATAGCGGGGGTCATCACGGGATGATGCAGTCCAGGGTCATCTGGCACGGGCATACTAGGACAGCCTCTCTCTCACGCCTCAGGCGTAGCACAGGCTCAGCAGGAGAACATCGGACACCGACCCAGGACAAACGTCAGACGATGGCGGGGGTCATCACGGGTTGATGCAGTTCAAGGTCATCTGGTACGGGCATATTAGGACGGCCTCTCTGTCTCTCAGGCCTAAGGTGTAGCACAGGCTCAGCAGGAGAACATCATATCAAAAAACTGACCGCAGGAGAACATCAGACACCGACCCAGGACAGACATCATCACAGGGTAGACCACGGTGGAACCGGCAGGACATCGGGAGATCAGGACCAGGACATCAGGACATAGGCAGGACATCGGAACACGGACTGGACATCAGGAACACGGACTGGACACCGAGAACACGGACTGGACACCGGGAACACGGACTGGACACCGGGAACACGGACTGGACATCGGGAACACGGACTGGACATCAGGGCCCAAGCCGGACATCAGGTAGGACATCAGGACTCGGATCTCAGATAGAACATCAGAACACTGGCATCAAACTCCGGACATCTGGCTACGATCGACAAGTTCCGGACATCGGGCTGCAGACATCAGGCTCGGGACATGAGGCTGCAGTCATCAGGCTCAGGACATCTGGCAACAATCGGCAGGCTCCGGGCATCAGGCAGGGAAGGATAGGACACGGACATCTGGAAGTGGTCATCAGACATCGGACATCAGGCCGCAGTCATCAGGCTCCGGGCAAGAGGCCACGGTCATCGGACTCCGGACATCTGGCAGCGACCTAAAAAGGAACCCAAGCGGTCTGGTGCAAGCTCCGTCGGGTTGAACTGGAGCCGGCCAGGAATTGCACCGAATAACAAGCTGAGCACAGAGTAGCAGAAACTCAGCAGACACACAGGACTCCTGCCAAGATAAACCCAGGTTATCACAGAAAGTCAGTTAGCAAAGAGTCACAGTCACTGGGCACAGGGTTCAGGACACAGAAGGATTTCAGGAACATAACACAGCAGACACAGTTCAGACAGAGTCAGGTACAGGAACAGATCCAGGATCAAGGATTCAAGAAACAAGATACAACAGGAACAGGCCTGGATATGCAGCCTCCAGGAAAGTCGATCTGGGTATTCTGCCCCCAGAGCAGGCAGAAAAACAGGAAACAAACGGATCTGTGTATTCTGTCCCCAGAGCAGGCTAAAAACACAAGACAGGACAAAGGGCATTAGCTCTCCCAGAACTGATGGCAATCAGAGCAGGAGCTGAACACACAAACACACATGGCTAGGTTCAGGAACTCAGTGCAAAGTTCTGGCAATGCCCCGCAGGGCAGGGGAATTTTATATAGGAGCTGCCTCACAGCAATAGGCTGGAAACAGCAATTCTAGCACACACCCATTCCTCATAAAAGCTGGGGAGGTGTGGCCCGCGCACCCTATGCACAGCCAGACACAAATCAGCATAGCAAAGGTCACCTGGCAACAGCTGCAGCCTGAACACATTTAGTAAGTCATGCCCATCTGCAGAGGACCTTGCAACCTACGGGTAGCTTCCACAGCGGTAGCCAGGGACCGCACATGCGGGTGGTCATGCAGCGCAGCGGAGACACTCACGCATGTACGGCTATGCAGCGGAGCTGGGAACTGAGCAGCATCCATACAGGTAACAGACAACAGTATCCCAGCTGGTTAGGGGGAAAGGAGCAAATGGTTAAAGCAGAGACATGCAAAGTAACGCCGGGGAAACAAGGTACAGACATACAATTAGAATAGAGGGGGCACAGTAGAGATAGAGCATAAGATAGAAGGGTTAGTTTAGGCACAGGCAGCAAGGAGCTAAGTAGATGGGAGGGGCACAGCAGCACAGAGCAGGGAGATATAGAAAAGGCACTTCTTGTTTGGGAGCAGACACACGGGCAGCTGCCCAAGGGCAGGATGTATGCAGTGGACAGTAACAAGCTGTGGGGGATAAGACTTCAGATGGCAGTAAGGGGCCCCCTGGCTGGAGAATAGGGCAGTCGGGCACCAGCTTAAAGGAATCATCCCCAGGAAGGATTCGGGGTCTAAGACCAGGGCGGGAGCAGCTGAGATGGCGATCCCGGCACCTTTCCCTATTGGAACCGGACAAGGGGCTGACAGAGAGCTGGTGATGCTGAAGGTACAGATGGGACACGAACTGTCCAATGATGCTGCCCGGATGGCAGGTACAGGGAAGCCAGGTGTTGGACCCGGATGGTCCAAGGAGACGGCAGGGATTTTCAGAAACAGAGATTGTCCAAGGAAACAGGTAGGACACAGATTGTCCAGGGATATAGTTGATCTTGCCGGGAAAGGGAAGCTGATGCAGAAGATAGAGTCTGTGCCGATGACAGGGAAAGATAAGAAGATGTCTTTGTGTTTAACTTGTGCTGCTTGTGTGAAGAATGCAGATAAGATGTCTCTGTGCTTGACTTGTGCTGCCTATGTGATGAATATGCTACTATTTAGTAAAGTTCAACTGTTGTAAAAAGACCGTCTCTGAAGTGATTTGCAGAGCCGACATGGCAGCAGCTGAGGGAAATCTGACAGAGCCTGTGAGTGTGCTATGGTGCATGCTGCACATGCAGTACAAGGGACTTTATCTTTTCATGTACAAGGTACCGGGGTGCTCACTGACTGTTGCTTAGTGAACTCGCCCACGACTATCACCCCGTGCCAACTTGTTACAATCCCACTTTATAAACTACACCTCTCAATGAATTCATCTAGTGAGCATATTGACACCACATGTGCATTACAGAATTTTATACCATTGAGTGGTGAAGAAAGAATAATTACATTTTTACCACTAAACTTTTGTTTTACCTAAAGTCTTTAACTTCTATAAGGACTAGTGTTGAGCGATACTGCTCGATATCTAAAAATATCGGATCGGAATGGTATCGCCGATATCACTAAATATCGCCAATATCCGATTCCGATACCGGAAGTCCCATGTAAGTCTATGGGAACAAAATATCGCAACTAAAAAAAACCTTTATTTCCTTGCAAACACTAAATATACACACATAGAATACATATATATATATATATATACATGTCATTGTGACATATATATATACATACATATATGTATAGTTTATACACTTCTACATAGTAAAATATCCTCTGATTCAATTGCCGGGTAAAGCCGGCATTTGTGAAAAGACAGAAGCACCCGACATGAAATGACACTTGGTGTACATAGGGTTACCATGTCTTTTCATGTCCTTTGCTATCTGATTTGCACAAACAATTACATCAGTCTATGTGTGCAAAATTTCACACCTGTAGGGGTTAATTAAAGGTGTAAATTCGTTGTAAAAAAAACTGACTTTTTTGCTACGAATTTACACCTTTAATTAACCCCTACAGGTGTGAAATTTTGCACACATAGACTGATGTAATTGTTTGTGCAAATCAGATAGCAAAGGACATGAAAAGACATGGTTAACCCTATGTACACCAAGTGTCATTTCATGTCGGGTTCTGCATTTTCACAAAAGCCTGCAATTGAATTAGCGGCTATTATACTATGTAGAAGTGTATGAACTATAAATATATATATATGTGTCACAAATTCAATGACATGTATATGTATATATATATATATATATATATATATATATATATATATATATATATATGAGGTGTAAAATTGTTTAAAAAAAATGCGTGGGCTCCCGCCCTATTTTCGCAACCAGACAGACAAAGCCAGCGAATGGGGGCAGATAATAATAGCCCAGAGAGGGACCATTATTTTTGCCCCCCCGGCTACTAACATCTGCCCCCAGACACCCCAGAAAAGACAAATCTATAATTAGATTCGCCCTTTCTGGCACTTTGCCCGTCTATTCCCATTGCCCTGTAGCGGTGGCGAATGGGTTAATATGGGGTTAAAGCCACATTGCAATTGAAAGGTGACCTTAAGCCAGGTTAATAATTGAGAGCTGTCAATTAGACAACTATCAATTATTAATCCTATTGCATGAAATAAAATAAAACACACACACTTTAATTAAAAATCATTTTAATGAAATAAAGACACATGTTTTTGACCATCTTTTATTTGACTGCAAAAACCATTTCCTGTAATAAAAATAAAATAAAAAAGCAAAATTATTCTTACCTATCCCATGCACAGTCAGGTCCCACGGTGTAATCCTTCAGAAAGGGTAAATGTTTACTGCAGGGACCGCAGCTAATGCTGCAGCCTCACAGTAAACCCCCAAATGAATAAGTTCCTCTCCTGGCTGACAGGAGAGGAAGTGGAAAGCTTAATTGATTGCTTTCCACTTTCACTTCAGGTCAGCCAGGGACACAATCAGTGACGTCAGAGGGAACTGATTAACAAAAATAGGGGTTCCCTTCGAATAAAAAATGGTGTGGGGTCCCCCCTATTTTTGTTAACCAGCCAGATGAAGCAGACCGCTGAGGCCTGGATTTTCAGGCTGTTAAGGAGCCAAGATCCATGGACCTTGCCAGCCTGATAATACCAGGCCACAGCAGTCTGCATATCTTGGCTGATTACACAAAATAGGGGATCCCCTCGAAAAAAATTGGCGTGGGGTCCCCCCTATTTTTGTTAACCAGCCAGATGAAGCAGACCGCTGAGGCCTGGATTTTCAGGCTGTTAAGGAGCCAAGATCCATGGACCTTGCCAGCCTGATAATACCAGGCCACAGCAGTCTGCATATCTTGGCTGATTAACAAAAATAGGGGATCCCCTCGAAAAAAATTGGCGTGGGGTCCCTCCTATTTTTGTTAACCAGCCAGATGAAGCAGACCGCTGAGGCCTGGTTTTTCAGGCTGGTAAGGATCCAATATCCATGGACCTTGCAAGCCTGATAATACCAGGCCACAGCAGTCTGCTTAGCTTGGCTGGTTAACAAAAATAGGGGATCCCCTCGAAAAAAAAAACGGCGTAGGGGTCCCCCTATTTTTGTTAACCAGCCAAGTAAAATGCAGACTGCTGCGGCCTGGTATTAAAAGACTGTCAAGGCCCATGGATTTTGGCCCTCAATAGCCTGATAATACCAGGCTACAGCAGCCCCACATTTGGCGCATCAAAAGATGTGCCAATTGTGGCACTTTACCCGGCTCTTCCCACTTGCCCTGTAGCGGTGGCAAGCGGGGTAATAAGGGGATAATGTCACCGTTGATTGCACGGTGACAATAAGCCCGGTTAATAATGGAGAGGCGTCAATAAGACACCGATCCATTATTAATCCCAAAGTTATTAAATGCATAAAAAAAAGACAAAGCAAGAAAAAAGTATTTTAATGAAATAAAAGAGACAACACAGTTTTCATTTCTTTTATTGTACTCTCATTCCTGCGACGCCATCGATCTCCTGTAAAAAAAGAAAAAAAACAAACCAACAGTATACCACCTGTCCGACGCAGTCCATAGTAACGACTGTCCCACGACGATCCAGCTCTGCTACATCGCAATGACAGGCAGAGCCTGTCATCGTGACGCAGCACAGCTGATTACCTGCTTCCCCGGCGGTGACGTCATCGGACTGACTGCTTTACGGCCGGGATTACCCAGCAGTCACTGCAGTTATCGCGAGAAACTGCATGTGACCGCCGGGGAAAGATGATGGCGGCCATGAAGCAGTCCAGGCCGTGACCGCCGGAGATCTTCTGCCAGGTAAGTGCCGCTGACTCCTGACAGACCCGACCGACGGACACTGACATTGACAGACCCGACCGACGGACACAGACAGTGACAGTGACAATCCCGATTCCGGTATCCGATATGACGAAAATATCGGTATTCGGAATCGAAAGCCCGATACAGCTAATATCGGCCGATACCCGATATTTGCAGTATCGTATCGCTCAACACTAATAAGGACTAATAGGAAAAAGTGGATCTCAGTTTGTTGTGCAATTTCTCCTGAGTGTGCCAATACCCTACATGTAATCGGGAAATACAGTACAGACCAAAAGTTTGGACACACCTTCTCATTTAAAGATTTTTCTGTATTTTCATGACTATGAAAATTATATATTCACACTGAAGGCATCAAAACTATGAATTAACACATGTGGAATTATATACTTAACAAAAAAGTGTGTAACAACTGAAATTATGTCTTATATTCTAGGTTCTTCGAAGTAGCCACCTTTTGCTTTGATGACTGCTTTGCAGTGGAGTTCAGAATTTGCTGGATTTCTTTAGGGGGTGAGGAGCCATTTTGGTTTTCCAGTGCCTTTGTACTACCAGTAACGTGGCAATCCCCTATATTTCCATTGACAGATGACGGACCTGAGTGGCTAAGTGTTTTTTTTTGTTGATTGAGTTGAAACTTTCATTGCAAATATTTTACATAAAATTTTGGATCATATTTATCCTGTGTTCTACGCTGAGCACTTGCATCGGGGTTTCCGTATAAATCTCCAAATGACGTTATTCAGATGAGAATAATTCACTATAATGAGGCAGCAGAGTTACTCTGGACTCCATTTGATCTTGTTCTTCTTTTCAGAAATACATAAAACTGTAGTTGGTCGAGCTTTTGTTTATGCGTAAAATAGATGAACATCGCCATATCATAGGCCAGACAGCATCCACAGTGTCTCCATCTGCTTCATTATAGGGAATCTTCTGCCGGGGGTTCCGTATGAATCACGTATTTCTGATATTTACATAGAAACCCCAGTGTAAGTGCTCGGTGTAGAGAGCAGGATAAATGTGAGCCAAGCCTTACTGCGATCTTTGGAAGGCAAAATTAACAAATCAACAGCAGGTCAACAATTGGTTTTATTAATTTATTTTTTATGCCGTTCTTCACAATGTACAGTCATGGCCAAAAGTTTTGAGAATGACACAAATATTATATTTTCACATGATCTGCTGCCCTCTGGTTTTTATGTGTGTGTTTGACAGATGTTTTTATCACAGACAGAAATATAATTGCAAACATATGAGTAACAAAAGCTTATATTGACAGTTAGAATGAGTTAATGCAGCAAGTCAATATTTGCAGTGTTGACCCTTCTTCTTCAGGACCTCTGCAATTCTCCCTGGCATGCTCTCAATCAACTTCTGGACCAAATCCTGACTGATAGCAGTCCATTCTTGCACAATCAATGCTTTAATTTTGTCAGAATTTTTAGGTTTTTGTTTGCCCACCCGTCTCTTGATGATTGACCACAAGTTCTCAATGGGATTAAGATCTGGGGAGTTTCCAGGCCATGGACCCAAAATCTCTATGTTTTGTTCCCTGAGCCATTTAGTTATCACCTTTGCTTTATGGCAAGGTGCTCCATCATGCTGGAAAAGGCATTGTTGATCGCCAAACTGCTCTTGGAGGGTTGGGAGAAGTTGCTCTTGGAGGACATTCTGGTACCATTCTTTATTCATGGCTGTGTTTTTAGGCAAGACTGTGAGAGAGCCGATTCCCTTGGCTGAGAAGCAACCCCACACATGAATGGTTTCAGGATGCTTAACAGTTGGCATGAGACAAGACTGGTGGTAGCACTCACCTTGTCTTCTCCGAATGAGGCGTTTTCCTGATGTCCCAAACAATCGAAAAGGGGATTCATCAGAGAAAATAACTTTACCCCAGTCCTCATCAGTCCACTGCCTGTACCTTTTGCAGAATATCAGTCTGTCCATGATGTTTTTTCTGGAGAGAAGTGGCTTCTTTGCTGCCCTGCTTGAGACCAGGCCTTGCTCCAAGAGTCTCCGCCTCACAGTGCGTGCAGATGCACTCACACCTGCCTGCTGCCATTCCTGAGCAAGCTCTGCACTGCTGGTAGCCCGATCCCGCAGCTGAAACACTTTTAAGAGACGGTCCTGGCGCTTGCTGGTCTTTCTTGGGCGCCCTGGAGCCTTTTTAGCAACAATGGAACCTCTCTCCTTGAAGTTCTTGATGATGCGATAGATTGTTGACTGAGGTGCAATCTTTCTAGCTGCGATACTCTTCCCTGTTAGGCCATTTTTGTGCATTGCAATGATGACTGCACGTGTTTCTTTAGAGATAACCATGGTTAACAGAAGAGAAACAATGATGCCAAGCACCAGCCTCCTTTTAAAGTGTCCAGTGGTCTCATTCTTACTTAATCATGACAGATTGATCTCCAGCCATGTCCTCATCAACACCCACACCTGTGTTAATGGAGCAATCACTGAAAAGAGGTTAGCTGGTCCTTTTAAGGCAGGGCTGCAATGATGTTGAAATGTGTTTTGGGGATAAAGTTATTTTCTAGCCAAATATTGACTTTGCAAGTAATTGCTGTTAAGCTGATCACTCTTTATAACATTCTGGAGTATATGCAAATTGCCATTAGAAAAAGTGAAGCAGTAGACTTTGTAAAAATTAATATTTGTGTCATTCTCAAAACTTTTGGCCATGACTGTATAAGTGATTAAACGGCTTTATTCTTTGGGTAAGTGCAATTACAGCAATACCAGATTTACATAGTTTTTTTACGTTTGTCTCCTATCACACACTAAAAGACGATTTTTTTTTTACAAAAAAAAGTTTTTGCATTGCCATATTCTGAGAGCTATAATTTTTCTATATTTCTACTGACAGAGTCATGTCCTGGCTTGTTTGTTGCAGGTCGAATTTACATTTTTATTGGTACCATTTTCGGGCACATGACATTTTTTGATCGCTTTCTATTTTGATTTTTGGGAGGCAGAATAAACAGAAACCAGCAATTCAGGAATTGTTTTTTGATGTTGTTTTTATGCCGTTCTCCATGTGGTAAAAGTGATAAGGCAGCTTTATTCTTCGGGTCAGTATGATTACAGCAATTCCACTAATATGACCCTTCTCCAAAGACTCCTTGATATAAGAACGCATAGCATCATGTTCAGGTACAGATAAATTAAAAAGCCGACCCTTAGGAAATTTACCACCATGCACTAACTCAATAGCGCAATCATAGCTGCTGTGAAGAGGCAAGGATGCAGACTTACTCCCACTAAACACATCAGAAAATTCGGTCAAATAGTCAGGGCCATCTTGAGACTGGGGGGAGGCAGAAAAAACATCTTGAGACTGGGGGGCAGAAAGAACAGGAGTGTCAGTATTAACACATTGGCAACCCCAACTGGTCACAGACACAGATTTCCAATCCAAAACAGGATTATGAGTCTGTAACCAAGGGAAACCCAGTACAATAATGTCATGCAAATTATGCAACACCAAAAATTTGCAACTCTCCTGATGGTCCGGATCAACCTGCATTATCACCTGGGTAGAAAACTGGGGTTTATTCTCCGCCAAAGGGGTAGAATCAATGCCCAGCAAAGGAATAGACTTCCGAAGGGGTATCATGGGAAACCCACAACGTTTGGCAAAGTCAAAATCCTGAATCAACAAAAGCCTGAGCAGAAAATGTGGACATGGGGCAAATCAGGGTAACAGTCAACAGAAATTTAGTCTGAACACTATCCAAAACAACTGAGCGCGCAAAACGTCTTCCCCGCTTGGGGCAGACGGAAATAGCATGAGAAGCATCACCACAGTAGAAACACAACCCATTACGCTTTTGAAACTCATGACGCTGTGCCCCAGAAGTCACTCCATCACACTGCATGGGCTCAGGAGCTGACTCACAAGGCAACACAATCTCACGCATAGCACTGCGCTCACGCAAACGTCTGTTAATTTGAATAGCTAATGACATAGAGTCATTGAGACCAGAGGGAACAGGGAATCCCACCATAACATCCTTTACAGTTTCTGCCAGACCCTTCCGAAAAAGAGCTGCCAGAGCATCAGCACTCCATTTAGTAAGGACTGCCCATTTTCGAAATTTCTGACAGTACAGTTCAGCAGCTTCATGACCCTGATTCAATGCCAAAAGGTTTTTTCCGCTTGATCAGTGACATTAGGTTCATCGTACAATAACCCCAGAGCCTGAAAAAACACATTAACAGCATTCAAAACAGGATCCCCAGGTGTCAGGGAAAAAGCCCAATCCTGAGGGTCGCCGTGCAACAGGGAGATGACAATTTGAACCTGCTGTGCAGCGCTTCCTGAGGACTTAGGTTTCAGGGCAAAAAACAACTTACAGTTATTTTTAAAATTCAGAAATTTAGACAGATCCCCCAAAAATAAATCTGGCATGGGGATCCTAGGTTCCACAATCGGCAACCTAGCAATATAGGCAGCAATATTCTGAACCTCAGTGGCGAGCCGCTCAACACGACCTGACAACTGCAGAATCTCCATTGAGGACAAAGAAAAATTCCTCCTCAGCAACCAGGGAGAAAGAGGGAAAAAATGTAACAAGCAGAAAAAAAGAGAGAAAAAAAAATTCTGACATCTCCCTTTTTTTTTTTTTTCCTTTATGCCCACTATCCTTCCCTTCTGTTGAGTACCATAGAATTTTCAGTCTGGCCGGTAATACTGTTAATTTAGGTAGCTGAGGACAGGAGCAAAATACTCCAAAGCAGCAAGACACCAGAGAGGCTGGAACCTAATGGGTTGCAGATCCCTAAACTAACCGCACAACTAGAAGCAGCCGTGGAGCGTACCTACGTTGATCCTAGACGCCTCGGCACAGCCGGAGAGTTAGCTACGCCTGAAGATAGAAAGAAGAAAGATAACTGCCCCGGAGTAAAGCCCCCAAAGAAATAGGAAGCCCCCAAACATGTAATGGCGGTTAGACAAGAGGAAAACACGAATACAGACAGAAAATAGAATGAGCAAATGCTGGGCACAAATCTGTCTAGAAAGTAAAGTACAGGAGAGAATTTCTGTCTGCAACCCAGAAAAACCCTAATAAAAATACCAGCACTTCTGATTGCAAAAAACCTGTGACCACACAATCTCGACCACCTATATCAGATCTCTGGTGTGACACACAGCTACCCAGCAAATAAAAATATCAATGGAACAGAGAACAAGTGCAAATACAAAATGAGAATAGAGGGCAGCACAAGCCCCCAAAGGGGACTCGGCTGAAGTCCAAGGCAAGACTGCAAGAAGCAAGGGAAATCCAACCACAGAAAAAAAACAGAAAGTCACTTATCTGAATCATAGCAGGAAAGCAAGCTGAAATTCCAACAAAGACCTGGAAGCAACAATTGATTACCGGCGAGGACCATGGGAGTTCAGCTCACTTATATCAAGCCAGTCATCTCCACCTGACACTCATTCCATAATTGGTTCAATACCCTCAGCAAACACCGGAGGGAGCCTCAGCTCCGAAGTAGTCTCCAAGACATTCACAACACCTGTGGCAAGTAACAGGTGTGGGCAATGTGAAAATCACACCTGAAATCAGATAAAAAGGGGAGAAGTTTAAATAATCTTTGCATTGTGTGCCTCTGTGTGCCTAGGTAAGCATGGAGAACAGAAAGAAGTGAACTGTCTTAGGACTTGGGAACCAAAATTGTTAAATAACATCTACAATCTCAAGGTTACAAGTCCGTCTTTAGAGATCTTGATGATGCTCTGTGCACTGTTACGAGTAAATCATATGCTTGCCCTTTCTATTGATCACATATGTATCTATACTTGGAAAAAAAAGGTTGCCTCTGTGGAGTCCCTTCTTTAAGCTAAACTAGCACAACTTTTCAAAACTCTCACTATTGAAGAGGTAGGGGCATAATGATCATGGTCGCAGAATGTGCGACCCCGACCGTGCGTGAATGCCGACGCCTACTTCACCTGGATGTTTATCCAAGGATGTGTGTGGCCCAGCTGCGCAAGGCACACATGTCTCCTGGAAAATGCACAAGAAAGGTATTGTGAAGCCTGATATTCATTCACATCACACACTTCTTAACACTACCACTAGAGGCATTTTAGACTATTTAGTAGTGTGAAGTAGCAATAGTGAGTCATTCAAGTTCCTGTCTTTGGACAGAGAAGTTCAGTTTAGTTTCTGTTTCAGTCAGAGACAGACGGAAGGAGAGGAGAGTTCAGTCAAGCCAGGGTGGCTCAGGAGTGAGTCATCCCATCCATCTAGATTCAGATTAGTCATTCTAGTCTAGTCAGAGCTACTCCTAAACCTGTTACCTCAGCACAAGCTGCCTGTGTTCCTTAAGGACGTGGAAGGCGACTCTCAGAGCGTGCATTGAAATCAGTTGACAGAAGTTCCTGATAGCCACTCGAAGTGGGGTCTAAGAAGGAAAGAAGGAAAGGAATCACAGCAGTCACAACATCGAGTTAACTGAGGACAGGTCAGCGAGCGCTGGAAGGAAAGCTGACATTTACACCATTGCTACTCGTGCTTATGTTAAGGGTGAGAGCAGGGCGAAAGGCAAGTGGAGAAAGAGAGAAGTAAGTGATTCAGGTGACAGATCACCTTCACTTAGTAAACCGGACACCGGGGTCCGAAGCGTTGCTAGTGCTTCACGCCTAGTAATAAGAAACACCGGAGGCCTAGCTGGACTTCAGGTCACAGGAGGCAGCCCAATGTGTCGATACGTAACTGGAGTCAGGAGAACAGGAGTCTAGCGGGACGCTGCAGAAATAGACTTAGTTCTACCACAGAAAAGGCTCTACCACTATGTCGGCCGGGCGTAGTTGCTATTGAAAGAGTTAACTTGACTTCATGCAAGTTTGTACTCACATACACATTAAGGAGAAAGGAGGCCTTAAACCTGCTCAGCAATATCCCGAATGTGCATTCTCCAACCTGACCAGCTTCCCGGAACATACCTGCAACATCTACAAGTAAAGGTATGGAAAGAGACGGCATTGTGTGTGACTGACTTCTTATCTGCACCCTGCATCACCACCATAGACTTTGAGGGACCAGTCCCACCTGTGGGGGACTTAACATCTAGCTGCCATAACATCCCCTCAGAGATCTACCCTGCAGCGCTGGTCAATCAGATCAGAAACCACAGGTGGCGTCACGAACTACCGTGTTTCCCCGAAAGTAAGACAGTGTCTTACTTTCTTTTTATCCCCAAAAACCCCACTATGTCTTACTTTCGGGGTATGTCTTATATTGAAAAAAAATTACCTGTATCTAACCCAGTGTGATACAGTACCACCTGCTGTATTTAATCCAGTGTGACACCTGCTGATACCCACTGGGTTACATACAGCAGATGATACCCCAGTATGCCAGTGTATATGTTTTACTGATGTATGATTACTGTGTATACGTCGCCGCGTCTGCCATCTACCACCAGAAAAACTCACCGCCGCCTTCCGCCACGGGCTCCGGCTCCCTGCAGCCGCTGGTCCCGCCGTCCTCCGTCGCTCCGTTCGCCCGCAGTCCGGGCTGAAGTTCTCGCGCGCTCTATTTAAATTTCTTCTTCGGTCCCGAAACGTCATCACGTTGGTCACTCACGTGACCGGAGGCTGCAGTGATAGACAGTTCTCCCCGGCCTCCGGTCACGTGAGTGACCAACGTGATGACGTTTCGGGACCGAAGAAGAAATTTAAATAGAGCGCGCGAGAACTTCAGCCCGGGACTGCGGGCGAACGGAGCGACGGGCGGGAGCGGGTGCAGGGCGGAGCCGTGGAGGCGGCGTAGCGATGCAGGACGCGGCGACGCTAATGGAGAGGGGTGGAGGACGGTGCGGACGTGGGCAGGAAGCGGCACGCAGCTACGGTAGATGAGAGAGAGGCGGCAATACCCCCGTGTTTCCCCGAAAGTAAGACATATGTCTTACTTTCGGGGTACGGCTTATATTAGCCGACCCCTCTGAAACTCCCGGTACGTCTTACAATCGGGGGTGTCTTACTATCGGGGAAACACGGTATCTTTATAATCCCTGTAAATATCCCCCATTGTATGAGTGCCCAGGGCCACGGACCGAGCTCTGCTGCCAGTGACATCCCCCATAGACTTCCATGGGCTCGGTGCCGAGTACCCCATAACCCTGGTACCCACACCACTCGGTGTGTGCGACTCATCTTTGGCGTCACGAACAGGATACGAAGCTTACTGGATGTGAGTCCTGTGTGCCTATTGAACTGTTTTGTGCAAAAAGACTGTGTAGCGTTTTTGTGATTTTTGGCGCCATTTTCCGCCATTTTGCCGCCATATTCGCGCCCTGAGGCGCTGGTGGAGAAGAAGGGCGTGCCTTCGTGGGCGTACCCCCCTGTGGCACGAAAGTGATGGGCGCCCTGTCAAAATGCTACTATAATGTGAGATCCTGCCCCACTGCAAGGGAGATCCGCCTCCTCTTCATCTTCTATGCAAAAAAGAGGAAGCGCAAATCCCGCCTCCACGGAAGAGACCAGATTGTTCCAGATGGAAAACACAGTCTGGCCTGGAGAGAGATGGCGGAAGGACAGGAGACGCTGTGTGGAGGAGCGGCGGCGCGCAGGCCCCGTTCCCCAGAAGAGCTGCTACCTGTACCGGAGCCGTCCCCAGCTCGGGACACCGACCCAAGAGTGCAGAGAGTGAAGAAGGTGGATGCGGTGCTGGAAGATGTGGCCCGCCACCGCAAAGAAGTGGAGGAGATGGAGAAAAGCTGGCGTGCCCTGAAACAGCGGCTGCTGTGGGACGCAACGCTCTCCCCTCCAGAAGCGCAACCGTTACCTGTGCCACCACTGCAAAAGGCTGAAGGAGAACCGGAGGCCGGCCCGAAAGAGCTGTACCTGACCCCACCGATGGAGCGGTGGAAGAGAAGGAGGCTGAGGAGGCCCTGCCCGTTCCGGAGTGCCAGCCAGGCCAGGAGGCCACAGCGGAGCACCGTCCCCGGTAGGGACACCGGAGGGAACCCAGCAGTATGAGTCGGAAATCGATTGGGAGCAAATGGAGTATCTGGATGACATCACCTATGCTGCAAAGTTGGAGGACGAGCGGCAACGCCGTGATCGGGAGGGGCGACGGCAGCAGGAGGAGAGAGAAGCACAGCAGACTCGTCAGCGGTACCATGAGGAGTTCCTCGCCGACAAGGAGAGTGTCCGCAGGAATAAAGGTACGCTCCGGGAACCGCGGCGCCAGGGGTGCATCACCGGATTCAAACTCCACAAGGGCTGGGGCTTTATCCATGAGCCGGGCCTGTATCAGGAGATCTTCGTAAGTCGCAGGGATGTAGAGTCCCACCTGCCCATCGGACACCCGGGAAGGGATCTCATAAATGGGGACATCGTTAGTTACACACGTCACTGGGGTCTAAAAGGATGGTATGCCCTAAACGTCTCAATTGTCAGCGATCCCGTCCCCGACGCTGGTAATGTACACCATGCCGCAGCGTCCAATCCCGGGCCCCCACAGCGCCAGGCCGTGCACCAGCATCGCCCCCTGCGTACTCCTCTCCACCCAGGTCTTGCTCTGCATCGCAACCTGCGACCATTTCTACATCGCAACCTGCGACCATTTCTGCATCGCGACCTGAATTGTACACTGCGGCACCTTCTGCAACGCAACCTGCGTCCTACTCCAGAGAGATACCCGTTGGGTCCACGGATCAAACAAAAGATGTAGCTTCGCAAACGTATATTGCAGGACACGATCTTCTGGTGATGGGTTCCCGAGGTCATTGTATACTTCTGGCCCAGGAATGGAAAAAGTAATTGTTGTAAGCAAGAAAGATGAAAAACAGTAGGACCCAGACAGGGGTTTACTGCACCTGAACATGTATAAAGTTGAAGAAGTTTTATTGAAGAAAAATTTGCACTTTATTGAAATGTTTACATAATATGCATATTTAAAATAGAATACCCCAGTTGGGTAAAGTGAGTTATTGAAACGTGATTTTACTTGAAATGTGTTTTCTCATGCAAAGGACTGCGTGGCTGTGGACTTTGCCAGCCCAAAAACTTTATTGTAAATAGTTCGCACTTCGGTGCCCCATCTTGGTTTTACACAAAGCCATATCTACCTCTGAAGAAAAACCCGTATGGTGTGGCCTAGAGTGAGGTCTGCAGCTCAGAAGTCCTGCAGCCCACCCAGGACCCACGTGGGAGGTTTTTGGTGCGGGTCCTCCACAAGAATCTTGTCTTATACTGTGTATGTTTATTGAAAAGTATTTTGATAATTTTCTACTGACCTATGTACAAATTGTAACGTTAAAGAGTCCTTACCTCCCGCAAGGGATGAGTTATTATGTTGATGTTATATGCAAAACAAAAATGTTTTTCTTTTCTATTTCAGCCGGGAGTGCTGAGTTTAACTAGGGGGGGATGTGTGGCCCAGCTGCGCAAGGCACACATGTCTCCTGGAAAATGCACAAGAAAGGTATTGTGAAGCCTGATATTCATTCACATCACACACTTCTTAACATTGCCACTATAGGCATTTTAGACTATTTAGTAGTGTGACGTAGCAATAGTGAGTCATTCAAGTTCCTGTCTTTGGACAGAGAAGTTCAGTTTAGTTTCTGTTTCAGTCAGAGACAGAAGGAAGGAGAGTTCAGTCAAGCCAGGGTGGCTCAGGAGTGAGTCATCCCATCCATCTAGATTCAGATTAGTCATTCTAGTCTAGTCAGAGCTACTCCTAAACCTGTTACCTCAGCACAAGCTGCCTGTGTTCCTTAAGGACGTGGAAGGCGACTCTCAGAGCGTGCATTGAAATCAGTTGACAGAAGTTCCTGATAGCCACTCGAAGTGGGGTCTAAGAAGGAAAGAAGGAAAGGAATCACAGCAGTCACAACATCGAGTTAACTGAGGACAGGTCAGCAAGCGCTGGAAGGAAAGCTGACATTTACACCATTGCTACTCGTGCTTATGTTAAGGGCGAGAGCAGGGCGAAAGGCAAGTGGAGAAAGAGAGAAGTAAGTGATTCAGGTGACAGATCACCTTCACTTAGTAAACCGGACACCGGGGTCCGAAGCGTTGCTAGTGCTTCACGCCTAGTAATAAGAAACACCGGAGGCCTAGCTGGACTTCAGGTCACAGGAGGCAGCCCAATGTGTCGATACGTAACTGGAGTCGGGGAAACAGGAGTCTAGCGGGACGCTGCAGAAATAGACTTAGTTCTACCACAGAAAAGGCTCTACCACTATGTCGGCCGGGCGTAGTTGCTATTGAAAGAGTTAACTTGACTTCATGCAAGTTTGTACTCACATACACATTAAGGAGAAAGGAGGCCTTAAACCTGCTCAGCAATATCCCGAATGTGCATTCTCCAACCTGACCAGCTTCCCGGGACATACCTGCAACATCTACAAGTAAAGGTATGGAAAGAGACGGCATTGTGTGTGACTGACTTCTTATCTGCACCCTGCATCACCACCATAGACTTTGAGGGACCAGTCCCACCTGTGGGGGACTTAACATCTAGCTGCCATAACATCCCCTCAGAGATCTACCCTGCAGCGCTGGTCAATCAGATCAGAAACCACAGGTGGCGTCACAAACTATCTTTATAATCCCCTGTAAATATCCCCCATTGTATGAGTGCCCAGTGAGCTCTGCTGCCAGTGACATCCCCCATAGACTTCCATGGGCTCGGTGCCGAGTACCCCATAACCCTGGTACCCACACCACTCGGTGTGTGCGACTCAGATGCACATTCAACTGAAGTGTATTGCTGTGCACATCAGCTCCCTGCACTATAATACCTGTCATTCAGCCAATCAGAGGCCAGCAGCTGATATCGTCATGCCAGTAATGAAGGGAAAAAGCCCAGGATTGAGGTTCTCCTTGAAGGAGAGAATCTACAATCCCCGCCTACTGTTCCTCACTCCCAGAAGAACGGGACAAAGCCTGAAGTAGAGTTTGCAAGCTTCTCTAAACACCACAAATGTATCCCGCCTCCCAGAAAACCTGTCCGGGAGGGCCACCTTGGGTTCAGGTTGAGTCTGGCTGGCTGCCGTGACCACCAGACCCGATGTCTGCTGTTGCTGCTGCAAAACCAATGATTGCTGATCTCTCACTTTCAGAGACAGATTCTGCATCTGTTTTGCAAGAGCCGCAACAGGATCCATGTTAGAACCCTGAAAAGAAAATGGGTCGGTTATAATATTATGCCGGAGCAAGGAAATGCCTGGCGTGGGGCGCAGAAGAGGGAAAGAAGGTAAAAGGAGGCTTGACAATTGGGAAAGGAGAGAGGATAGATCCCTAAATACTCACTTGAGACTGCTCCTTGTACTATCTTCCCTAGACTGGTCCTTCCCCCGTGTGTGATCATGTGTCTAAGCTTTGACTGTCTCTGAGCTAGCTCTGACTGTTGAGTGGGGCGGGAAGACACTAGTCTCACAACTAAAGTAAGGAAACACAAGTGTCATGCAGCTGTAATGCAGGCTAGTGTGTGCTCCACCTGTAGGTTACAGAGGGGAGAAGGGATTACACACTACCAGAGTAGGCCTGCACTGCAGCAGCCAAAACCACCACCAGGTGGCAGCAAAAACGTCCAAAACTGAGTCAGGAACAATCAGTCAACTGAAGTATCACAGGTCTCAGCAAGTCCTCTACAGAGCAGAAACACAGGCGCCACCAAGTGGCGGGAGCGTGGTCAGGCAAGCCAAGTCAAAACCGTACGGAGGCAGCAGGACAAAAGGAATAAGCAATATGCGTGGTCAGGAGAAAGCCAGGAGGTCAGCAACGGTCAGAAGCAGATAAGACAAAGACAGAAAGCAGAATCGAGTCCGAATACAGGCCGAGTCAAAAACCAGAGAATCAAACAAACAGGGAAATGCAGGGAACAGGGCAGACAGAGGGAAACAACAGACACGGGACAAGTCAGGGATAACAGCAGGACAAATCAAGGGTTACCAGTCAGGTTCACAAGCCGAAGGTAGCAGTATAGCTCACACTGCTAGCAGGATGTGTGAGAGCTAAATAGCCAACCTGAACCCAGAATGAGGCAGAGCAAAGTTAACCCTTGACATGATCCGCCCAGACCAAGGGCAGACAGGACTAAACCCTGAAACGGATCATGACAACAGGGAAGGAAACCAACAAGGAGAAAACAAACAACAACTTGGATGCCACAGCTTAAACTGGAACAATTTCTCCAGGGAGGTGGAGAAAACCTATAAACGGCACAGGAGAGAGCAAGGAGTGAGTTTAAATAATGGAAGACAGTGGCAGCAAAAAGGACCTGCAATCGGCCAATCGCTGCAATCTTCTGGTCCAAGGTACCCCAAAGATCCCAGCAGGACACATTCATGACATTCAGTGGAACCTAGAGTCTACTGGTTGCGCTAAAAGTTGCAAGTTCTTATCCACAATTCAAGATAATCACCTCTCTCCGTCATTTGATGAATCAACCAGAGGAGATTATTTGCTGAATCTGATCCTGTCAAATAGACCACATGCAATATCAGATATAAATATATTAATGCCAAAAAGAAATAAATCTGATGGCATCTGACCCATAAAAAATGATCATATCAATATAATTAGAGAGGACAAAGAAATGGCTGAGACATTAATGAACTGCCTGTGCCAGGTATCATTCAGCAAGGCAGAAATAAAAGTTTACCACCCAATATAACTAAATTATATGAAGTATGTCTGCATAGGAGCAAATTAAATATTAGCAAAGCCCCTGAGGTTGATGGCATTCAGACATGGATATTGAGGCATTTGAGCTAAGAAATTGACAGACTGCTATATCTTATCTTCTCTCTTGTAACTGGGTTGTGCCACAGGATTTCAGATGGCTAATGTGGTACCAATTTTTAAGAAAGCTAAGAAGGTGGATCCAGGCAACCACCGTTCAGGAAGTTTGCCTGGTTTCTTATCAAAGGTGTGCAAGAGTGGATTCACATCAGTGGTGTCCAAGAGTTTTGAGGGAATTATAAGAGATGAACTGCAGAAATATATTGCAGAGAATAATATAATAATTGATAATCAGCATGGATCCCAACAATGACAACATTTACAAGGAGTTTGTGTGTTCTCCCCATGTTTGCGTGGGTTTCCCCTGGGTTCTCTGGTTTCCTCCCACACTCCAAAGACATACTGATAGGGAATTTAGATAGGGAACAGTGATGATATGTATGTAAAGCACTGCAGAATAAGATGTAGTGCAATATAAGCAAAGCATAATAAATAATAATAATGGATTTATGAATGATGCTTTATTTTTCGGACTAGAAGACACACTTTTTTTTGTTCCAAAAGGAGAAATAAAATCATGTGATCCCAATTTATTATCACACCTCCATAAATCAGTTAGTTCAAAGGTTGGCAACTAGATTACTATATGGGACTGAAGGTCTCTCCTCAGTGGCGTAACTAGAGTCCCATGGGCCCTGATGAAAAATTTGCACCTGGGCCCCGACCATGATGGTCAGATGTATGGGCCTTTGTTGTGTTCTAGATCCTATAAAGACATATACGTTTTTACCCTTCATGAAACAGTGTCGCCATCCTGGCACATTCCTGTAATAATGTCCCCCGTGATGACACCTTCCTGAAATACCTGTCTCCCGTAGCAAAAGGTGGCTACTTTGAAGAACCTAGAATATAAGACATATTTTCAGTTGTTTCACCCTTTTTTGTAAAGGGTAATGTATAATTCCACATGTGTTAATTCATAGTTTTGATGCCTTCAGTGTGAATGTACAATTTTCATAGTCATGAAAATACAGAAAAATCTTTGAATGAGAAGGTGTGTCCAAACTTTTGGTCTGTACTGTATATACGCATATATATATATATATATATATATATATATATATATATGTTTATATATATATATGTATATATATAGCAGTGGGGCCATCATACTACAGTCATGGACAAAAGTTTTGAGAATGACACAAATATTAATTTTTACAAAGTCTACTGCTTCACTTTTTCTAATGGCAATTTGCATATACTCCAGAATGTTATAAAGAGTGATCAGCTTAACAGCAATTACTTGCAAAGTCAATATTTGGCTAGAAAATGAACTTTATCCCCCAAAACACATTTCAACATCATTGCAGCCCTGCCTTAAAAGGACCAGCTAACCTCTTTTCAGTGATTGCTCCATTAACACAGGTGTGGGTGTTGATGAGGACATGGCTGGAGATCAATCTGTCATGATTAAGTAAGAATGACACCACTGGACACTTTAAAAGAAGGCTGGTGCTTGGCATCATTGTTTCTCTTCTGTTAACCATGGTTATCTCTAAAGAAACACGTGCAGTCATCATTGCAATGCACAAAAGTGGCCTAACAGGGAAGAGTATCGCAGCTAGAAAGATTGCACCTCAGTCAACAATCTATCGCATCATCAAGAACTTCAAGGAGAGGGGTTCCATTGTTGCCAAAAAGGCTCCAGGGCGCCCAAGAAAGACCAGCAAGCGCCAGGACCGTCTCTTAAAAGTGTTTCAGCTGCGGGATCGGGCTACCAGCAGTGCAGAGCTTGCTCAGGAATGGCAGCAGGCAGGTGTGAGTGCATCTGCACGCACTGTGAGGCGGAGACTCTTGGAGCAAGGCCTGGTCTCAAGGAGGGCAGCAAAGAAGCCACTTCTCTCCAGAAAAAACATCATGGACAGACTGATATTCTGCAAAAGGTACAGGGAGTGGACTGCAGAGGTCCTGAAGAAGAAGGGTCAACACTGCAAATATTGACTTGCTGCATTAACTCATTCTAACTGTCAATATAAGCTTTTGTTACTCATATGTTTGAAATTATATTTCTGTCTGTGATAAAAACATCTGTCAAACACACATAAAAACCAGAGGGCAGCAGATCATGTGAAAATATAATATTTGTGTCATTCTCAAAACTTTTGGCCATGACTGTATAGATGACAGGCAGTGAGGCCATCTTACTATAGCTAAGCGGCTGTGGGAGCCATTATAATATATATGTATATCTATATATAGATATATATACAGTACAGACCAAAAGTTTGGACATATCTTCTCATTTAAAGATTTTTCTGTATTTTCATGACTATGAAAATTGTAAATTCACACTGAAGGCATCAAAACTATGAATTAACACGTGGATTTATATACTTAACAAAAAAGTGTGAAGCAACTGAAATTATGTCTTATATTCTAGGTTCTTCAAAGTAGCCACCTTTTGCTTTGATGACTGCTTTGCACACTCTTGGCATTCTCTTGATGAGCTTCAAGAGGTAGTCACCAGAAATGGTCCTCCAACAATCTTGAAGGAGTTCCCACTGATGCTTAGCACTTGTTGGCCCTTTTGCCTTCACTCTGCGATCTTCTTTTGGAAACGTACAATGCAACGTTTTTTGTGTGCGTCGAAATTTCGAACTGTGACGGATCCGCCGCGTCCGCCGTTTTTTATAATAGACGCTTATGGGTGGCGGATCCGTCTTCATCCGTTTTTGGCGGAATCTGCCAGCGGATGCGTTCTTCTCTGCAAAAAGTGCTGAAAACCCATTCTGGAGTCTCAGTCTCTCTCTCTCCCGCTCCAGGCATGTGTACAATGCATTTTCCGGGATCAAAAGTTCACAGCGGATCCGCCTTAAAATCAGATCTGTTTTTACACTTTTGCTGCGGATCCGTTTTTTTCAGCCTTTAGCGGATTTTGACTGACGTCACACGGCTGAAGTGTGAAAGAGGCCTCACCTGCTGGTGTCTCAGGTTCTCAGACACCTCTTCACCTCAGAGGCATCTAGTTCACATCTCTCACGGACCCCGATCCGTCTCTCTTACGTTTTTCAAGACCGTCTTCTTCCTTTCTGGCTCTAGCTCGCCAGGACAGCTTCCCAGTCTGTGCCACGTCCCGCCTGGACATCAGGGAGCTGTGTCCAGCCTGACAAACTCCCAACAGTCCACACAGACTCAGTCTCTCTCAGAGACTCCCCAGTCTCAGACTCTCTCTCTCTCACCATGTGCAAAACACTCTCTTTCATACCTGTAGCCACTCCCCCAGCTAAGGTATGGAGCACATGGTCTGGTCACCTGTTCATGACCTCATCACAGGTCCTTCACAATACTCCCAACCACCAGTGGGCGGTGTACAGTCATGGCCAAAAGTTTTGAGAATGACACAAATATTAATTTTTACAAAGTCTACTGCTTCACTTTTTCTAATGGCAATTTGCATATACTCCAGAATGTTATAAAGAGTGATCAGCTTAACAGCAATTACTTGCAAAGTCAATATTTGGCTAGAAAATGAACTTTATCCCTCAAAACACATTTCAACATCATTGCAGCCCTGCCTTAAAAGGACCAGCTAACCTCTTTTCAGTGATTGCTCCATTAACACAGGTGTGGGTGTTGATGAGGACATGGCTGGAGATCAATCTGTCATGATTAAGTAAGAATGACACCACTGGACACTTTAAAAGGAGGCTGGTGCTTGGCATCATTGTTTCTCTTCTGTTAACCATGGTTATCTCTAAAGAAACATGTGCAGTCATCATTGCAATGCACAAAAATGGCCTAACAGGGAAGAGTATCGCAGCTAGAAAGATTGCACCTCAGTTAATAATCTGTCGCATCATCAAGAACTTCAAGGAGAGAGGTTCCATTGTTGCCAAAAAGGCTCCAGGGCGCCCAAGAAAGACCAGCAAGCGCCAGGACCGTCTCTTAAAAGTGTTTCAGCTGCGGGATCGGGCTACCAGCAGTGCAGAGCTTGCTCAGGAATGGCAGCAGGCAGGTGTGAGTGCATCTGCACGCACTGTGAGGTGGAGACTCTTGGAGCAAGGCCTGGTCTCAAGGAGGGCAGCAAAGAAGCCACTTCTCTCCAGAAAAAAACATCATGGACAGACTGATATTCTGCAAAAGGTACAGGCAGTGGACTGCTGAGGACTGGGGTAAAGTTATTTTGTCTGATGAATCCCCTTTTCGATTGTTTGGGACATCAGGAAAACGCCTCATTCGGAGAAGACTAGGTGAGCGCTACCACCAGTCTTGTCTCATGCCAACTGTTAAGCATCCTAAAACCATTCATGTGTGGGGTTGCTTCTCAGCCAAGGGAATCGGCTCTCTCACAGTCTTGCCCAAAAACACAGCCATGAATAAAGAATGGTACCAGAATGTCCTCCAAGAGCAACTTCTCCCAACCCTCCAAGAGCAGTTTGGCGATCAACAATGCCTTTTCCAGCATGATGGAGCACCTTGCCATAAAGCAAAGGTGATAACTAAATGGCTCAGGGAACAAAACATAGAGATTTTGGGTCCATGGCCTGGAAACTCCCCAGATCTTAATCCCATTGAGAACTTGTGGTCAATCATCAAGAGACGGGTGGACAAACAAAAACCTAAAAATTCTGACAAAATAAAAGCAATGATTGTGCAAGAATGGACTGCTATCAGTCAGGATTTGGTCCAGAAGTTGATTGAGAGCATGCCAGGGAGAATTGCAGAGGTCCTGAAGAAGAAGGGTCAACACTGCAAATATTGACTTGCTGCATTAACTCATTCTAACTGTCAATATAAGCTTTTGTTACTCATATGTTTGCAATTATTATATTTCTGTCTGTGATAAAAACATCTATCAAACACACATAAAAACCAGAGGGCAGCAGATCATGTGAAAATATAATATTTGTGTCATGTGTGCATCGCCACGAAGATCGTCGCGGTTGCACATTCTGACTTCTCACAGCTGAGTTGCTGTTTCTTTGTGTTTGGCAGTTAGGGAGTTAATTCTGTCTGTGCTCAGTTCTGGGACTGGGTGCAGTTTCTCCCGGCTGCAATTAATTATTTGTTGATTGGTTTCCTTTAAATCTCTGGTGGTCTGTTTTGGGAGTTGCCAGTGAAATTCTTCATGCAGACCACAGATAGGATTGTATCTGTATAGACTTAAGTTAAAGAGCTCCTTAGTTGTTTTAAGCTCACCTTGCTTAGAGTTTAATATCCCAGATCATTTATGTTCCTTCTGTGTTTGAGTGTGTATGCAAGTCTGTGTTTTCTCCAGTCTGTCTTATATTGCTAATCTGTGTATTTAGCAGAGATCAGCCCATATCCCTTTGGTGGTAATCAGAATCCTTCTTAGGACTGATTACAGGGTTCAGGGACTGATAGGAGACAGGGTTAGGCTGGAGACTTGGACCTCTGAACCATTATCAGTACCTCCAAGGTGAGGGATTAGTTAGGACCCCAGTTTAGGGTCAGGTTAGACCCCCGGTCCTCCTCTTTCCTGTGACAGTGTATCAAGTCCTCAAGATTAATCCTGAGTTCAACGGATATCGTGTCAGGTAAATCTATTCTATATTTACATGCTGATGTTGCTAATCTATATGTTGTATAGAGTGTTGTTCTTTTAAGAATAGTTTACTGACATCGTACACATATCATAAGACCGCGTGACATTTTCAGTGGCCCATAAAATTATTCCCAGTTGCCATGGATCCAGTAGCCCAGCTGGCTCTGCAGTTGCAGGGATTATCCATGGAGCTGACGGACATTAAGTCCAAAGTTTTGTCTCCCTCGGAGAAAACCAGATTTGAACCTAAAGTAGCTCTCCCGGACAGGTTCACTGGTGGGCGAGACAAATTTTTTACCTTCAGGGAAGCATGTAAATTGTATTTTCGGCTTCGGCCTCGATCATCAGGGAGTGAAGAGCAGAGAGTGGGAATTGTTATCTCGCTCCTACAAGGGGACCCTCAATCCTGGGCATTTTCCCTTCCTCCGGGATCCCCGGCTCTACAGTCAGTAGATCGATTTTTTACTGCCCTGGGTTTGGTATATGATGACCCAGATCGGGTCTCTCTTGCTGAGACAAAATTACGTAAGATACAGCAGGGGGATCGTCCGGCGGAGGAATTTGCTTCTGAGTTCCGTAGATGGGCCACAGATACTCAGTGGAATGACCCAGCTCTTAGGAGCCAGTTTTGTCATGGGCTTTCTGACAAATTAAAGGACGTTTTGGCTCAGTATGATTCTCCTCCATCACTGGAGGCTGCTATGGCCCTGGCTATCCGTACTGATAGACGGCTCCGGGAGAGGTGCGAGGTAACTCCGCCCCTGTTGTTACTCCACCTACCACTAAAGTCCCTTATGTTGAGGTTCCCCTTGTCTGTTCGGAGGAGCCTATGCAGTTGGGAGGGACATCATTTCGTAGGAGGGGATTGGCGGTACGCCGCAGGACTAGAAGGTGTTTCTTCTGCGGGAAAGAGGGACATTTTGTTGGGGGATGTCCGTCCCGTGCCTTGTTGAGCAAGAAGTCGCCGGAAAACTGTTAATCCCAGGTTGTGTGGTGGACGACAACCTGGGAGTATGTATTTCGTCCGCTAGTTCTTCTCAGTTCCTTGTACCAGTGGAGGTGGTGGTTGGTACGAGAGTGGAGAGATTTTCTGTTCTTCTTGATAGTGGGTCCGGGGCTAATCTGGTTGACGCTCAGTTTGCTCAGGCTCAAGGTATGCATCTGAGTGTATTGGTCAAACCGATCCCTATATTCTCCATTGACGCCAGGCCTCTCGGCCAAGGTAGCTTTGTTCATGAGGTTCATAACATTGACCTTCGGGTAGGGGCAATACATAGGGAACTATTATCTTGTTATGTGTTGGAGGGTCTACCTACTCCTATTGTGTTGGGACTTCCTTGGTTGGTTAAACATAACCCTGTGATTAATTGGCAGTCCAGAGAGATAAGCCAATGGGGTGAGTTTTGCAAAAGTAACTGCATGAACACAGTCATCAGTGCGGTCGTGCCTAGTACATTGCCTCCTTTTTTGGAGGACTTTGGGGATGTGTTCTCTGAGGAGGGGTGTCAGGAGTTGCCTCCTCATCGCGTGTATGACTGCTCTATTAATTTACTTCCTGATGCTAAGTTACCTAAAGCTAGGTTATATAACCTTTCTGGTCCTGAGAGGCAGGCTATGAAAGATTATATTTCGGAAAGTCTGGCCAAAGGGCATATTAGACCTTCATCTTCCCCAGTGGCCGCGGGGTTCTTCTTTGTGAAGAAAAAAGATGGAGGCCTACGCCCTTGCTTGGATTTCCGCGAACTTAATCGGATTACTGTTCGAGATCCGTATCCACTCCCTCTGATTCCTGATCTCTTCAATCAAATTGTTGGCGCCAAATGGTTCTCTAAATTGGATCTCAGGGGGGCGTATAATCTGATTAGGATAAAAGAGGGGGATGAGTGGAAAACGGCGTTTAACACGCCGGAGGGACATTATGAGAACCTTGTCATGCCTTTTGGTCTGACTACTGCACCAGCAGTATTCCAACATTTTGTTAATGACATTTTTCGTCATCTGGTGGGGCTGTTTGTGGTCGTATATTTGGATGACATTTTAATTTACTCGCCAGATCTTGTGTCTCACCAGGAGCATGTGAGACAGGTGTTGCAGATCTTGCGAGACAATAAACTATACGCCAAACTGGAAAAGTGTGTATTCGCCGTACAGGAACTTCAGTTTTTGGGTTTCTTGGTGTCAGCCTCCGGTTTCCGTATGGACCCTGAAAAGGTGAGAGCAGTGCTTGAATGGGATCAGCCAGAGGATCTTAAGGCTCTGCAGCGTTTTCTAGGGTTTGCTAACTACTACCGGAAATTTATTTGTAATTTCTCATCTGTTGTCAAACCTCTCACTGACATGACAAGAAAAGGGACGGATTTTTCTAAATGGTCGGACAAAGCTTGCCAAGCTTTTTCCTCTTTGAAAAAATGTTTTGCTTCGGCACCCGTTCTCATCCAACCAGATGCATCACAGCCGTTCGTTGTGGAGGTGGACGCGTCTGACGTAGGGGTGGGTGCAATATTGTCCCAGGGTCCGTCCCCTGGTAAATGGCATCCGTGCGCTTTCTTTTCTAAGAAATTGTCGTCCGCCGAAAGGAATTATGATATCGGCAATAGGGAACTTTTGGCCATTAAGTTGGCTTTTGAAGAATGGCGTCACTTTTTGGAGGGGGCAGTCCACCCGGTCACCGTCATTACTGATCACAAGAACCTGCTGTATTTGGAATCTGCTAAGCGTCTGAATTCCAGACAAGCTCGATGGTCGTTGTTTTTTACCAGGTTTAATTTTGTTGTCACTTATCGCCCTGGATCTAAGAATGTTAAGGCGGATGCCTTGTCTCGCAGTTTCCCAGGGGCCGGGAAAATGGATGACCCGATTCCTATCCTTCAGGAGGGGGTGGTAGTGTCGGCTGTATGTTCTGAGCTTGAGGAGGAGGTATTAGAGGCTCAGGGGGACGCCCCTGCAGGACCTCCAGGGAGACTGTTTGTCCCAAATCAGTTGAGACAAAAGGTTATTGAGGCACATCATAATTCTGCTTTAGCAGGACATCCAGGGAGTAAGGCTACTTTAGATCTCCTTTCTCGCCGGTTTTGGTGGCCTAACGTTAATAAAGATGTTTTAACTTTTGTCGCGTCCTGTGGGGTTTGTGCTCGCTCTAAGACCCCTCATACCCGTCCATCTGGGACCCTCTTACCCTTGAAACTTCCGGAGCGTCCATGGACTCATTTGTCTATGGACTTCATCACGGACCTTCCTCAGTCGTCAGGGAAGACTGTCATACTGGTGGTTGTTGACAGGTTCAGTAAGATGGCACATTTCATTGCTCTTCCTGCCCTCCCTAATGCTAAAACTCTGGCGCAGGTGTTCATTGGGGAGATTGTGAGACTTCATGGGTTGCCTTCTGATGTGGTGTCAGATAGGGGGTCTCAGTTTGTGTCCAAGTTTTGGAGGGCATTTTGTTTACGTCGGGGGATGCAATTGTCATTTTCCTCGGCTTTTCATCCGCAGACCAATGGTCAGACAGAGCGTCTGAATCAAAGCCTAGAGACTTATCTTCGGTGTTTTGTCTCAGAGAACCAGGAGGACTGGTCTTCTTTCTTGCCTCTGGCAGAGTTCGCTCTTAACAACAGGCGGAGCGAGTCCACTGGTAAATCCCCGTTTTTTGGGGCATATGGTTTTCATCCCCAGTTTTGTACTTTCAATGGGGGGGGCCCTTCTGGGGTTCCTGAGGAGGAGCGTTTCTCGTCGTCACTTGCTTCAGTGTGGAGAGGTGTATTGAATAATCTGAGTGCTATGGGGAACCGTTATAAACGTATGGCTGATAGGAGGAGAGTTTCTGGTCCAGATCTTAATGTGAACGATCTGGTATGGTTGTCTACCAGGAATATAAAACTTAAAGTTCCCTCCTGGAAGCTGGGCCCCAGATTCATCGGGCCGTACAGGATCAGTTCCATAATTAATCCTGTGGCATTTCGTCTGGACCTCCCTCCTACGTTTAAAATTCATAATGTGTTCCACAAGTCATTACTTAAGAGGTACGTGGCACCAGTCATACCATCACCTCTACCTCCTCCTCCAGTGGTGGTCAATGGTAATTTGGAGTTTCAAGTGTCAAAGATCATTGACTCACGTCTGAATCGCTGGTCCCTTCAGTACTTGGTGCATTGGAAGGGGTATGGTCCAGAGGAGAGGACGTGGGTTCCTGCGTCTGACATTAACGCAGATCGTTTGGTGCGGACCTTCCACAGAACTCACCCGGGCAAACCTGGCCCTGAGGGTCCGGAGGCCCCTCGTAGAAGGGGGGGTACTGTCATGTGTGCATCGCCACGAAGATCGTCGCGGTTGCACATTCTGACTTCTCACAGCTGAGTTGCTGTTTCTTTGTGTTTGGCAGTTAGGGAGTTAATTCTGTCTGTGCTCAGTTCTGGACTGGGTGCAGTTTCTCCCGGCTGCAATTAATTATTTGTTGATTGGTTTCCTTTAAATCTCTGGTGGTCTGTTTTGGGAGTTGCCAGTGAAATTCTTCATGCAGACCACAGATAGGATTGTATCTGTATAGACTTAAGTTAAAGAGCTCCTTAGTTGTTTTAAGCTCACCTTGCTTAGAGTTTAATATCCCAGATCATTTATGTTCCTTCTGTGTTTGAGTGTGTATGCAAGTCTGTGTTTTCTCCAGTCTGTCTTATATTGCTAATCTGTGTATTTAGCAGAGATCAGCCCATATCCCTTTGGTGGTAATCAGAATCCTTCTTAGGACTGATTACAGGGTTCAGGGACTGATAGGAGACAGGGTTAGGCTGGAGACTTGGACCTCTGAACCATTATCAGTACCTCCAAGGTGAGGGATTAGTTAGGACCCCAGTTTAGGGTCAGGTTAGACCCCCGGTCCTCTTCTTTCCTGTGACAGTGTATCAAGTCCTCAAGATTAATCCTGAGTTCAACGGATATCGTGTCAGGTAAATCTATTCTATATTTACATGCTGATGTTGCTAATCTATATGTTGTATAGAGTGTTGTTCTTTTAAGAATAGTTTACTGACATCGTACACATATCATAAGACCGCGTGACATTTTGTGTCATTCTCAAAACTTTTGGCCATGACTGTATGTGTGGTTAGCAGTTCCCAACTTCCCACCCAGCTCACAAGCTAACCCTGTAAGCCTCCCTTGTAACATAAACAGAACTCTTATGGGACTACAAGTCCCAGAACAACATTCCTGGCTTACAGCGCAGAGGAGCTCTGCGACATATACCTGCCATTTACAACCATGCGGGGACTGTCTTTTTATCCAAAACACGCCTCCATCCATAACTTGAGGACCATATACAGCGTCCCCTAGCTGCATCATGGGTCACTACACCACAATATATATATATATATATATATATACACAGTTAAAACCAGATGTTTACGTACACTATATAAAAAGACATATATGCATTTTTTCCCAGTATTTGACATGAAATCAGAATAAACCTTTCCCGTTTAAGGTCAATTAGAATTACCATAGTTATTAATATTTGGCAATGCCAGAATAATGGGAGAGAGAATATTTTAAGGCATTTTTATTACTTACTGCAAAGTCAAAAGTTTAATAACATTTCATTAGTATTTGGTACCATTGCCCTTAAACTGAATGACTTGGGTTAAACAATTGGGATACCCTTCCACAAGCTTCTTACAATAGTTTGTCGGAATTTGGGCCCATTCCTCCTGACAAAACTGGTGTAACTGACCCAGGTTTGTAGGTCGCCTTGCTCTCACCTGCCTTTTCAGCTTTGCCTATAAATTTTTTAATAGGATTGAGATCAGGGCCACTTAAGCCACTTTGTTACCATTTTGGCAGTATGCTTCGGGTCAACGTCCATTTGGAAGACCCATTTCAGCCCAAGCTTTAATTTTCTGGCTAATGTCGGGAGATGTTGTTTCAGTATTGTCACATAATCTTCTTTTCTCATGATGCCATCTATTTTGTGAAGTGCACTAGTCCCCCCTGGTTGGGACAGTTGGGATGGTGTTCTTAGGCTTCCAAACTTCTCCCTTTTCCTTCCAAACATAACGATGGTCACTATGCCTAAAAAAAAGTTCAATTTTAGTACCATCAGACCACAGAACATGTCTCCAAAAATTAATGTCTTTGTTCCTGTGTGCATTTACAAACATTAATATGGCTTTTTTTATTATTACTTTTGGCGTAATGGCTTCTTCCGGGCAGAATGGCCTTTCAGCGTATGTTGATACAGTACTCGTTTCACTGTGGATATTGACACAATCTTACCAGCTTCCGCCATCATCTTCATAAGATCTTTTGCTTTTGTCCTTGGGTTGCTATGCACATGTCGGACCAAAGCATGTTCATCTTTGGGGCACAGCACCCGTCTCCTTCCTGAGTGGTATGATGGCTAGACATTCCCATCTTGTTTGTACTTGCATATAATTGTTTGCACAGATGAACGAGTCCCCTTCAGGTATCTTGAAATTGTACCCAAGGATGAGCCAGAGTTGTGCAAGTCCACAATCTCTTCCTGATATCTTGGCTGATTTCTTTAGGCTTTCCCATGATGCTACACAAAGAGAAGTGTGTTTCAGGTGTGCATTAAAAATACATCCACAGGTGTGTCTCTAATTAATTCAGATGTTGCCAAAAATCGGAAGCTTCCAAACACATGACATCATGTTATGGGCAGCGCAGAATTGTTTAAAGGCATAGTAATCTTTGTGTATGTAAAATTTTGCCTTTGCAGTAATAAAAATGCCTTAAAACATTCTCTCTCTCATTATTCTGGCATTTTGCAATTATTAATAATTATGGTAATCCTAATTTACCTAAAACAGGAAAGGTTTATTCTGATTTTACATCAGATATTGAGAAAAACATGAATCTGCATCTTTTTTATATGTGTATGTGGTTCCAACTGTATATACAGTGGGTTCGGAAAGTATTCAGACCCCTTTAAATTTTTCTTTGTTTCTTTGCACCCATTTGGTAAATGCAAAAAAGTTCATTTTTTTCTCATTAATGTATACTCTGCACCTCATTGTTACTGAAAAAAAACATATGTAGAAGTTTTTGCAAATTTATTAAAAAAGAAAAACTGAAATATCACATGGTGATAAGTATTCAGACCCTTTGCTCAGTATTCAGTAGAAGCACCCTCTTGAGCTAGTACAGCCATAAGTCTTCTTGGGAATAATGCAACAAGTTTTTCACACCTGGATTTGGGGATCATCTGCCATTCTACCTTACAGATCCTCTCCAGTTCCATCAGGTTGGATAGTGAACATTGGTGGACAGCCATTTTCAGGTCTCTCTAGAGATGCTCAATTGTGTTTAGGTCAGGGCTTTGGCTGGACCAGTCAAGAATGGTCACAGAGTTGTTCTGAAGCCACTCCTTTGTTATTTTAGCTGTGTGCTTGGGGTCATTGTCTTGTTGGAAGGTGAACCTTCAGCCAAGTCTGAGGTCCAGAGCACTCTGGAAGAGGTTTTCATCCTAAGATATCTCTGTACTTGGCCGCATTCATGTTTCCTTCAATTGTAAACAGTTGTCTTGTCCCTGCAGCTGAAAAACAGCCCATAGCATAATGCTGCCACCACCATGTTTCACTGTTGGGATTGTATTGGGCAGGTGATGAGCAGTGCCTGATTTTCTCCACACATACCACTTAGAATTATCACCAAAAAGTTCTATCTTCATCTCATCAGACCAGAGAATCTTATTTCTCAGCCTGGGAGTCCTTCATGTGTTTTTTTTAGCAAACTCTAAGCGGGCTTTCATATGTCGGGCACTGAGGAGAGGCTTCCATTGGGCCACTCTGCCATAAAGGCATGACTAGTGGAGGGCTGCAGTGATAGTTGACTTTGTGTAACTGTGGAGAAATGGAGGGTCGGCGGGCGCCCAAGTCTGCTAGCCGAAACCACATGGACCAGGGATCGTCCCGCCTAACACCCGCTCTCCTGTTAAACGTGGGCATAACACTACAAAGACAACACAGGATTGGGGTAAAACAGTGTGGTAATACTTTATTGAACCACAACACCCAACAGCAAACAGAACAATCCCAGCAATTACCCCCAACATGGTGCACATTACAGAGCCTAACCCTTCCGCTGACTTACCTGGATAACGGTAGACGTTACGTCAGAGCTCCCAGGGTCGATATTCCACCTGTGATATACACACAGAGAAGAGATATTGACAAGCGTAGGGAGATGACCGAGAACAGTCCATAAAGTCCGTAGAAGGTCCAAAGCCAGTTGACATGTCAGAGCTCCCAGGGTCGCTATCCCACCTGTATACACACACAGAGAATAGAAAAACTAGATCTGAACTGAAAAAGTAAGTTAATGTGTATGCAAAATGTAAATGCATATTAACACATGACCATTACACAGAAAAACAGGCACAAAAAAACAAATATCCAAAAATGAAATAAAAAATCTTTTTGCAAAAATGCATGAAGGTAGTAATAATCATAAGGGTATTTAGTAAACATAATTTTGATCAAAATAATGTACAAGCCATCCCGCCACGTCAAGGCAACCCTCTGTGGGACAGTCCTACTCTAATATTGAAAACCTTTCCACTTGTCAAGTGACTTAAATGTGAACAAGGGCAGAGGGACTGAACCCACCAGTTGAAGCTCTGGCCAGACAGGATGGATTTTCTCAACTCAGAAAACAGGGCGGTCACACCCTTATATGCACGGAATGCACTATGAACTACATAGAAAACTAGATCTGAACTGAAAAAGTAAGTTAATGTGTATGCAAAATGTAAATGCATATTAACACATGACCATTACACAGAAAAACAGGCACAAAAAAAACAAATATCCAAAAATGAAATAAAAAATCTTTTTGCAAAAATGCATGAAGGTAGTAATAATCATAAGGGTATTTAGTAAACATAATTTTGATCAAAATAATGTACAAGCCATCCCGCCACGTCAAGGCAACCCTCTGTGGGACAGTCCTACTCTAATATTGAAAACCTTTCCACTTGTCAAGTGACTTAAATGTGAACAAGGGCAGAGGACTGAACCCACCAGTTGAAGCTCTGGCCAGACAGGATGGATTTTCTCAACTCAGAAAACAGGGCGGTCACACCCTTATATGCACGGAATGCACTATGAACTACATAGAAAACTAGATCTGAACTGAAAAAGTAAGTTAATGTGTATGCAAAATGTAAATGCATATTAACACATGACCATTACACAGAAAAACAGGCACAAAAAACAAATATCCAAAAATGAAATAAAAAATCTTTTTGCAAAAATGCATGAAGGTAGTAATAATCATAAGGGTATTTAGTAAACATAATTTTGATCAAAATAATGTACAAGCCATCCCGCCACGTCAAGGCAACCCTCTGTGGGACAGTCCTACTCTAATATTGAAAACCTTTCCACTTGTCAAGTGACTTAAATGTGAACAAGGGCAGAGGGACTGAACCCACCAGTTGAAGCTCTGGCCAGACAGGATGGATTTTCTCAACTCAGAAAACAGGGCGGTCACACCCTTATATGCACGGAATGCACTATGAACTACATAGAAAACTAGATCTGAACTGAAAAAGTAAGTTAATGTGTATGCAAAATGTAAATGCATATTAACACATGACCATTACACAGAGCCTAACCCTTCCGCTGACTTACCTGGATAACGGTAGACGTTACGTCAGAGCTCCCAGGGTCGATATTCCACCTGTGATATACACACAGAGAAGAGATATTGACAAGCGTAGGGAGATGACCGAGAAAGTCCATAAAGTCCGTAGAAGGTCCAAAGCAGTTGACATGTCAGAGCTCCCAGGGTCGCATCCCACCTGTATACACACACAGAGAATAAATAGTAACGACAAGCTAGGAGATGACAGTCCATACAGTCTAAAGGCATTAACAGAGAGTCACACTGATTATACCGACACATTTTACATGAACCAGGCGACACGTTCAAAACTGCTTTCTCAAAAATCCATAGTCAGAAATGGTCATGATCAGATCTGTGTCTTCTGTCTCATTTTTTTAATCCGACATGTAAGCTATTTTTAGAATTACCAGTGTCTTCAGTTCATCTAAGCCTTTTCTTCTACAAAGTCAACAAACACTATAGAAACAAACAATTGACAGTCTATTAGTACAAACTATAGCAAAGATAACAACACTATGTACAAGTCACTATTACAGACTTACAAGAAGCAAATTAGTGGCAAGTGTTTCTTGACCCACTAGATAAAAACTTAAATCCACACCATTATATACAGAAAGTCATTCTGTGGGTTCACAAAACCATGTAGTCTGGGAAATTAAGTAAATACTGGTTTCATTCACATGCTATTCACCCACTTAACCACATGATAGCAATACGGTCATCTTCCTACTTATGGGAGCAGCCAAACATGTCTTTATGCACAGTCAAAATGAGGTCAGCTTTATGACAAAACATTGTATTTATCCATTTTGCTCAGAGCATATTCCAAGTCCTCCTTACGACAATAAACTCCACACTTAATTGAAGAGCAGCAACTGGTATCCATTGGGTCCACCCATGGTTTCCTCCGCATTCCATAGTTCCTGGATTAAATCCCATTCAATCCGTTGTAGCTGGAACATCTCCTGTAGTTTCCATTTCTCGTTGAGGTCATATATCCATTCTGGTCTCCTTCCCAAGGCCGAGTTGGTGGGGTTGGACATGGTGGCGTCCGAAACCTACTGTGTATGCCTCATCAATGGTGTGCTGGGTCTGTTTGTATGCCTCCCTGGTTGTGGAGCCCTGGACGGTGTGTGAGAACACCAGCCCCCTGCAGCTCCCCCAGTTCTGCTGGGCTGAGTAGTGTCCCACCAATTGTAGAGAAACGGAGTCAGTGGGTGCTCTTGTCCGCTGGCCTGGCTGTCTTTAGAAAGACTGCATGGACCAGGGCTCATACAACTGAATGCCTGCTCTATCTCCCCGTGGGCAACATACTACACAGACAACACAGGGTTAGGGTAAAACAGTGTGGCAATGCTTTATTGAACCACAACACCCTATAGCAAACAGAACATTTCCAGCAGTTACCCCCAAAATGGTGCCATTACAAGGTCTCACCCTTCCGCTGTCTCACCAAGATGATGGTAGATGATATGTCAGAGCTTCCAGGGTCGATATTCCACCTGTGATATACACACAGAGAAGAGATAACGACAAGCGAAGGAAGGTGACAGTCCATACAAGGTCCAAAGCCAGTTGACACGAGAGTCACCACCTGGCTTATCTGACCATCTCCATGGAACCAGGCGACCAGCGGGTCCCAAAACCTGGCTTTTTTCAAACATATCCATGGTTCAGAGATGGTCACTGGATCAGATCTGTAACCCTCGTGATGGTGCCATAATGCATTAGCTGCAGTCCTGTCTCTCGTCCGTTGAGTGTTGTGCAGAATGTCCGACTGGTAGCTCTGTGTGATGAGATGAGATCTGAACTGCTCTCTCTGTCTCTTGTTTTTATATCCGAGACATGTAAGCTATTTTTAGAATTACCCAGTGTGCTTCAGTTCATCCTCACAGCCTTTCCCTATCTACCTTCGAAGTCAACAAACTAATTATAGAATACAATACACAATTAGCATATCAGATCACAATAAACACAGATAAGCACACACTATGTACAAGTCACTATTACAGACTTACATAGTATGTTAAATGGTATGCAAGTCTGTCTTCTTGACCCACCAGACATAAACACTTAAATCCACAAGCCAATATACAGATAAAAAGTCAATTTTTGTGGGTTTACAAAAACATGGTTGTCCGGGAAATTAAGATACAATCTGGTTTCTTCACAGGAACTTTCTCCCATCTCCCTACTGCATCTGTGGAGCTCAGCCACAGTGATCTTGGAGTTCTTCTTTACCTCTCTCACCAATGCTCTTCTCCCATGATTGCTCAGATTGGCTGGACGGCCAGGTCTAGGAAGACTTCTGGTGGTCCCAAACTTCTTCCATTTAAGGATTATGGAGGCCACTGTGCTCTTAGGAACCTTGAGTACTGCAGAAATTCTTTTGTAACCTTGGCCAGATGTGTGCCTTGCCGCAAATCAGTCTCTGAGCTCCTTGGCCAGTTCCCTTGACCTCATGATACTCATTTGATCTGACATGCACTGTGAGCTGTGAGGTCTTATATAGACAGGGTGTGCCTTTAGAAATCAAGTCTGTTATGTTACGGTAGCTGATGAGTGCAGGCAAAAAAGGAAATACACCAGAGCAGTTGGAATCTATGAGATTGCAGTACCCTGACTAACCACCGCAACTAGAGGCAGCCGTGGAGCGTTCCTACGTTGGTCCTAGACGCCTCGTCACAGCCTGAGAAACTAACTACACCTAAAGATAGAAATAGGAAAGCTATCTGCCCCGTAGCAGAACCCCAAAGATAATAGAAAGCCCCCAAACATGTAATGGCAGTTAGACAAGAGGAAATACTGACACAGAAAGAAAATAGTATGAGCAAACGCTGGGGCCCAAACTATCTAAATAGAAAAGGACAGGAAGGGTACTTACTGCAATCCCAGAAAACCCTGAAAAACACCAACTCTACTAATTTCAAAATCACCTGAGATCACACGACCTCTACCACCTAAATTAGTTCTCTGGTGTAACAAAAACAGCAGCCACTGAAAAAACTGGAAAAAGCAAAAGTACAAAACACAGTGGCTGGACTAAACTGAGAGGGCAAAAGCCCCCGGAGGGGACCCAGAAGGCCCCCACAGAAGTGCAGGACCAAATGCAAAAATATAGCAAAAACACAAAATAAGAAATTGTCTTATCTGATAGCAGGAGATGCAGACACGACACAGCAGGCTACAAGGGAAACTGGAAAGAAGGATTCAGACCAGAACAATTGATCACCGGCAACCCTGATGGGAAAATGACTCCCTTATATAAGACCAATCAGTAACACCTGATTCCCAGTCCTCACAATCCTCACTAGTACCGCTTGTAACCACCAGAGGGAGCCTCTGCTCAGAACTCATCTCAAACCCATTCACAACAGTACCCCCCCTTGAGGAGGGGTCACCGAACCCTCATTTGAGCAACCAGGTCGGTCAGGATGAGTTCTATGATACGCACGGATAAGTCTCCTAGCATGGATGTCCGAAGCAAACACCCATGAATTGTCTTCCTGACCATAACCTCTCCATTTAACCAAATACTGGAGTCTTCGTCTAGAAAAACGAGAATCCAATATTTTCTCAACCACATACTCCAGATTGCCCTCAACCAAAACAGGGTCAGGAGGCACAGCAGCAGGAACCACTGGCTCAACAAACCTCTTCAACAAGGACTTGTGGAACACGTTATGGATCTTAAATGTCCCTGGAAGAAGCAAACGAAAAGAAACAGGATTAATAATCTCCATGATCTTATAAGGTCCAATGAACCTAGGCTTAAATTTAGGAGATGCTACTCTCATAGGAATATTCTTTGAGGACAACCAGACCAAGTCCCCCACTTTAAACCGAGGACCATCAGTCCTATGCCGGTTAGCAAACCGCTGGGCCTTCTCCTGAGAGAGGGACAACCTCTCCACTACCTGGTCCCAAATCTGCTGCATACGCTCAACAACAGAGTCAACACCTGGACAGACAGAAGCCTCCGTCTGTCCTGAAGAAAATCGAGGGTGAAACCCAGAATTACAGAAAAACGGAGACATCAAAGTGGCAGAACTAGCCCTATTATTAAGAGCAAACTCAGCCAAAGGCAAAAAAGAGACCCAGTCATCCTGATCAGCAGACACAAAGCATCTTAGATAAGTCTCCAATGTCTGGTTTGTTCTCTCAGTTTGACCATTGGTCTGAGGATGAAATGCCGAGGAGAAAGACAATTGAACACCCAGTTTAGAACAAAAAGTCCTCCAAAATCTGGAAACAAACTGGACTCCTCTGTCAGACACAATGTTCTCAGGAATGCCGTGTAAACGAACCACGTGCTGAAGGAACAACGGCACCAATTCAGAGGAGGAAGGCAACTTAGGTAATGGCACAAGATGTATCATTTTGGAAAACCTATCACAAATTACCCAGATGGTGGTCATTCTCTGAGAAACAGGAAGATCGGAAATGAAATCCATAGAGATATGGGTCCATGGTCTCTTGGGCACAGGCAATGGCATCAACAAACCACTAGAGCGAGAGCAAGGCTTGGAGCGAGAGCAAGTCCCGCAGGACTGCACAAATTCCCTGACATCGCGAGACAAGGTAGGCCACCAAAAGGACCGACTAACCAAGTCTCTGGTACCAAAAATTCCGGGATGCCCAGCCAATGCAAAAAAAAAGGATCTTGAGAAAGACACACGTCGAAACGCGTAGATCGTTCTGCCATATCTCTGTGGGTCTGTACTGCGTGATATTGCTGTTCATTTTTAGTCAACTTTATTAAAGACTTTTTATTTTTAATCATCTCTGCTCCACGCTGGATTTTTCTTCTTTTTTTTTGCTTGCTATGGTTGCTCTGCCACATCCGTGCGAGGAGTGAGGATATTTATGTGCATCATGAACATTGGGGTAAGCTGACATCATCTGTGGTTTTTTTTTTCTGCCCAGCCAATGCGGAACAATGAATCTCAGACATCACACTCTTTTTCCATTGGTCCGGGACAAACAATTTTCCAACAGGGCAGCGCTCGGGCCTATCCTCCTGACACCCCTCCAGAGCAAGTCTCAAATTGGGCGAGATGGCGGAAAGAACTACACCCTCCTTCAAAATAACAGAGGGATCAGATAGCTCAGGAGAGTCCGCAAGGAAACTCCTCGAGAGGGCATCCGCCTTAACATTCTTAGTGCCAGGAAGAAAGGAAACCACAAAATTAAAACGTGTGAAAAACAAGGCCCACCTGGCCTGTCTAGGATTGAGTCGCTTGGCAGATTCCAGATAGACCAGATTCTTATGGTCCGTAAGGACCACCACCTGATGTTTGGCTCCCTCCAGCCAATGTCTCCACTCTTCAAAAGCCCACTTCATGGCCAATAACTCCCGATTACCCACGTCATAATTACGTTCAGTAGGAGAAAATTTTCGAGAGAAAAAGGCACAAGGGTTACTTTTAGAGGTCTCTGGATCTTTTTGGGACAAAACGGCACCTGCCCCAATTTCAGAGGCATCAACCTCCACCTGAAATGGCAGAGAAACATCAGGCTGCCGTAGAACAGGAGCAGAAGTGAATCTCTGCTTAAGTTCCTGAAACGCAGAGACTGCCTCAGGAGGCCAATTCACCACATCAGAACCCTTTCTGGTCAAATCAGTTAATGGTTTAACAATAACAGAGAAATTACCAATAAATTTACGATAAAAATTGGCAAAACCCAAAAATCTCTGAAGAGCCTTTAATGAAGTAGGTTGGACCCAATCACAGATGGCCTGAACCTTGACCGGGTCCATTTCAATAACAGATGGGGACAAAATGAATCCCAGAAATGAGATCTTCTGTACGCCAAAAAGACACTTTGATCCCTTCACATACAGAGCATTCTCTCTCAAAATCTGGAATACAGTTCGAACATGTTTCACATGAGAGTCCCAGTCATTAGAAAAAATCAAGATATCATCCAAATAAACAATCAGAAACTTGTCCACAAAATCCCTGAAAATGTCATTCATGAAGGACTGGAAGACGGAAGGAGCATTAGTGAGCCCAAAGGGCATCACAAGGTACTCAAAATGCCCTTCAGGGGTGTTAAATGCCGTCTTCCATTCATCCCCGTGCTTAATGCGAATAAGGTTATACGCCCCCCTGAGGTCAAGCTTGGTAAACCAAGTAGCGTTTTTCACCCTGGAAAACAGGTCAGAAATCAAGGGTAACGGGTATTGATATTTCACAGTAATATTGTTCAAGAGACGATAATCAATACACGGCCTTAATGAACCATCTTTTTTGGCCACAAAGAAAAAACCGGCACCTAAGGGTGAAGAGGATGGTCTGATATGACCCTTCTCCAATGATTCCTTGATATAAGACTGCATAGCGTCATGTTCAGGTACAGACAAGTTAAAAAGGCGACCTTTAGGGAATTTACTACCTGGCACTAATTCAATAGCGCAGTCATAGCTCCTATGGGGAGGTAAGGATGCAGATTTACTTTCGCTAAACACATCAGAAAAATCAAACAAAAGTCAGGAACATCCTCAGCCTGGGGGAGGCAGAAAAAACAGGAGTGTTGGCACTAACACATTGGCAGCCCCAACTGGTTACAGACACAGATTTCCAATCCAAAACAGGATTATGAGACTGTAACCAAGGGAAACCCAGCACTATAATGTCATGCAGATTATATAGAACCAAAAATTTGCAGCACTCCTGGTGATCAGGTTCAACCCTCATTATCACCTGAGTAGAAAACTGGGGTTTATTCTCAGCCAAAGGGGTAGAATCGATCCCCAGTAAAGGAATAGACTTCTGTAGGGGTATCAAGGAAAACCCACAACGTTTAGCAAAATCATAATCCATCAGGTTAATAGCTGCTCCAGAATCAACGAAAGCCTGAGCAGAAAATGAGGACAGAGAGCATATCAGAGTGACAGTTAATAAAAACTTAGTCTGAACACTACCCAAGACAACTGAGCGTGCAAAATGTCTTCCCCGCTTAGGGCAGACTGAAATAGCATGAGAGGCATCACCACAGTAGAAACATAACCCATTGCGCTTTCGAAACTCATGACGCTGTGCCCCAGACACCACTCCATCACACTGCATGGGCTCAGCAGCTGGCTCACAAGGCAACACCACTCCACGCATACTTCTCCGCTCACGCAAACGTCTGTCAATTTGAATCGCTAATGACATAGAATCATTGAGACCAGAGGGGACAGGGAATCCCACCATAACATCCTTTACATTATCCGACAGACCCTTCCGGAAAAGGGCCGCCAAAGCGTCGTCATTCCATTTGGTCAGGACTGCCCACCTACAGAATCTCTGACAGTATAACTCAGCGTCATCAAGCCCCTGATTTAATGCCAACAAGGCTTTTTCAGCTTGATCAGTGACATTAGGCTCATCGTACAATAACCCCAAAGCCTGAAAAAATGCATCAACATCACTCAAAACAGGATCCCCAGGTATCAGGGAAAAAGCCCAATCCTGAGGATCGCCGCGCAGGAGAGAGATGAAATTTGAACCTGCTGCGCTGCGTTTCCTGAGGACTTAGATTTTAAGGCAAGAAACAATTTACAATTATTTTTGAAATTCTGAAACTTAGCTCGATCCCCTAAAAACAAATCTGGCATGGGAATCCTAGGTTCCACAACAGGCAACCTAGCAAGATATGCAGCAATACTCTGAACCTCAGTGGCAAGCTGATCCACACGGCCAGACAACTGTGCAAACTCCATTGGGAGAAAAGATCCTCCCCAGCACCCAGAGATACAGAGGAAAAAAAAAAAAATGCAACAAACAGAAAAATATCTCTGACAACTTTTCTTCCTTCAAAATATTTTTTCCCTTCTGTGAGTACCATACAATTTTTATGGCCGGTGATACTGTTAAGTTACGGTAGCTGAGGAGTGCAGGCAAAAAAGGAAATACACCAGAGCAGTTGGAATCTATGAGATTGCAGTACCCTGACTAACCACCGCAACTAGAGGCAGCCGTGGAGCGTTCCTACGTTGGTCCTAGACGCCTCGTCACAGCCTGAGAAACTAACTACACCTAAAGATAGAAATAGGAAAGCTATCTGCCCCGTAGCAGAACCCCAAAGATAATAGAAAGCCCCCAAACATGTAATGGCAGTTAGACAAGAGGAAATACTGACACAGAAAGAAAATAGTATGAGCAAACGCTGGGGCCCAAACTATCTAAATAGAAAAGGACAGGAAGGGTACTTACTGCAATCCCAGAAAACCCTGAAAAACACCAACTCTACTAATTTCAAAATCACCTGAGATCACACGACCTCTACCACCTAAATTAGTTCTCTGGTGTAACAAAAACAGCAGCCACTGAAAAAACTGGAAAAAGCAAAAGTACAAAACACAGTGGCTGGACTAAACTGAGAGGGCAAAAGCCCCCGGAGGGGACCCAGAAGGCCCCCACAGAAGTGCAGGACCAAATGCAAAAATATAGCAAAAACACAAAATAAGAAATTGTCTTATCTGATAGCAGGAGATGCAGACACGACACAGCAGGCTACAAGGGAAACTGGAAAGAAGGATTCAGACCAGAACAATTGATCACCGGCAACCCTGATGGGAAAATGACTCCCTTATATAAGACCAATCAGTAACACCTGATTCCCAGTCCTCACAATCCTCACTAGTACCGCTTGTAACCACCAGAGGGAGCCTCTGCTCAGAACTCATCTCAAACCCATTCACAACACAAGTCCTATCAGTTTAATTAAAAACAATGAAGGAGTAGAACCATCTCAAGGAAGATCACAAGGAAATGGATAGCATGTGACGTAAATATGAGTGCCTGAGCAAAGGGTCTGAATACTTATGACCATGTGATATTTCAGGTTTTTTTTAATAAATTTGCAAACATTTCTACATTTCTGTTTTTATCAGTCAAGATTGGGTGCAGAGTGTACATTAATGAGAAAAAAATGAACTTTTTTGCATTTACCAAATGTCAACAATGAAACAAAGAGTGAAAAATTTAAAGCGGTCTGAATACTTTTCGAACCCACTGTATATGGACCAGTGGGGACATCATACTATGGAGCTGTGGGTGCCATCATACTATATGCAGTTGTGTGAAAAAGTGTTTGCCCCCTTCCTGATTTCCTATTCTTTTGCATGTTTGTCACACTTAAATATTTCAGATCACGAAACAAATATAAATATTAGACAAAGATAACACAAGTAAACACAAAATGCAGTTTTTATCTGAAGATGTTTATTATTAAGGGAAAAAGAAATCCAAACCTACAGGGCCCTCTGCGAAAAACTGATTGCCCCCTAAACCTAATAACTGGTTGGGCACCCTTAGCAGCAACAACTGCAATCAAGCATTTGCGATAAATGGCAATGAGTCTTTTACTACGCTCTGGAGGAATTTTGGCCCACTCGCATTTGCTAAATTGTTGTAATTCAGCCACATTGGAGGGTTTCTGAGCATGAACCACCTGTTTAAGGTCATGCCACAGCATCTTATTCGGATTAAAATCAGGACTTTGACTAAGCCACTCCAAAGTCTTAATTTTGTTTATCTTAAGCCATCCAGAGGTAGACTTGCTGGTGTGTGCTGGATCATTGTCCTGCTGCATAACCCAAGTGCACTTCAGCTTGAGGTCACAAATTGATGGCCGGACATTCTCCTCCAGGATTTTTTGGTAGACAGCAAAATTCATAGTTCCATTTACCATAGCAGGTCTTCCAGGTTCTGAAGCAGCAAAACAGCATCAGACCATCACACTACCACCACCACATTTTACTGTTGGTATGATGTTCCTTTTCTGAAGTGCTGTGTTACTTCTATGCCAGATGATATGGGACATACAGTAGACCTTCCAAAAGTTCAACTTTTGTCTCGTCAGTCCACAGAGTATTCTCACCAAAAGTCTGCGGGATCATCAAGATGTTTTCTGGCAAAACTGAAACGAGCCTTTATGTTCTTATTGCTCAGCAGTGGTTTTTGTTTTGGAACTCTGCCATGCAGGCCATTTTTGCCCAGTCTCTCAGGGTATGTTTCCACGGTCAGGAAACAGGAAACAGTCCGGATTAGCTGCGCGTTTGACGCTGTGCATTGGCGCAGCGTCAAACACGCAGCGTCCAGATGTTACAGCATAGTGGAGGGGATTTCCCGCCATATTTAAAGCTGATAGAGATATAACTCAATTTAGCGCAGGAAGAAAGAGGATCTATACAGACCATACACATATTATTTAATATTGAATGAGATGTATTGTTACATGTGCACCAAATGGAGGAAACAACTTTTCACAGTGAAACACAATCAAATGTCTACATTGTATAAAGATGTCCTAGAAATTTTATATATAGGACCCCTATCAAAGCAGATGGAACTGCATCAGTGCCACAAAGAATTATGATAAATGTGATATGATAACCTCGTAACTTCGCCATTTTTCACAACATACAAGGTAGTATAAAGCTTTTCAAGAAAGATACAACAGCTGATAAACTGATGTTTTATGTATGACCTCATTGGTGCCACCTATTTGCAAAAAAAAAAAAAAAGGAAATAATATATATCATAAAGATCATGTATATTTAATGTATACAAACTAACTCTATAATTTTTTATAATATCCAGTAAACAATAACTCTTCATTGAGGCCTTTAGGGGAGAGGCTTTGAAGATTATAGATCCATTTACTTTCACAGCGTAATAGATGGCTGACAATATCTCCCCCTCTAATATTCAGGTGCACACTTTCAAGTCCCATAACTTTAAAACTTGATGTCTTGCCACGATGATGGTCCAAAAAGTGGCTCGCAACAGATGATAGAGTCTTGTTCTTTTCAAGGTCCTTCCGGGCTGTCGATATGTTGGACAGGTGTTGTTGCATCCGTCTCCTAAGCTCCTGCGTAGTCTGGCCTACATATATCTTAGGGCAATCACAGAAGATGGCATAAACCACATTTCGGGATCTGCAGTTGAAAAATTCCTTTTTAGGCTTAATCTGAAAGGGAGGAATAGAGATCGAATGACCATATTGTCCAATCATGAATTGGCATACATTACAGTTGCCACATGAATATGACCCAAAAATTCTAGTACCACGATTCAACCTAGTAGTGGGGAATTGGTAGTGGCTGTGGCACAAACTGTCCTTTAAGTTTCTTGCCCGTCTAGCTACTAAACAGGGGGATGTTGAGACATGGGGAATGATCCTTTTGTCACTCATCAAAATATCCCAGTTGTTGGACAACAAATTACGGATGTCTGACCATTGGTTGTTAAAAATAGTAATCAAAGCAAGTGGCCGAGACGAATCACGTACCTTTTTGCAAAAGAGATCCTTTCTATTTTGCTGGGAAGCAAATTGAAATGCTCCTGAAATCGTCCTGCGAGGATAACCTCTTTTCCTAAAACGGTAAGTCAAATCTTTAGCTTGATCAAAAAAATCAGTTTCAGAACTACAGTTCCTCCTGAGACGGAGAAATTGGCCCTTTGGGATACCTGTCTTGAGATGATTAGGGTGAAAGCTGGAAAAATGGAGAAGGCTATTCGTAGCTGTAGTTTTCCGAAAGAGAGTACAGGTAATCCTAGTATCGATGATTGAGAACTTGAGGTCCAAAAAATCAATAGATTGATCTGAAACAGTAGAGGTCAGCTTGATGTTAAATTGATTACAATTCAGGTCATCAATAAATGAGTGGCAATCCTCAATAGAACCGGTCCAGATGAACAAAATGTCGTCAATGTATCGTTGCCACTTCAATACATGAGACATAAACAGTTGATGTTGATACACCACAAGCTCCTCCCACCAACCAAGAAAAAGATTTGCATACGACGGTGCACAGCGTGCACCCATCGCAGTCCCTGACAGTTGTCTGTAAAATTTCCTGTCGAAGACAAAATAATTTTTGTCCAAAATGAAGTATAAAAGCTTCAAAATGAAATTGTCATGTTCGACAGACCTATCAGGGTCTTTTTCAAAGAAATATGAAACAGCTTGCATGCCCAAATGGTGAAGGATGCTCGTGTAGAGCGATTCTACATCCATACTCACCAAAAAAGTACCATCCGGGACCTCAAGATCTTCCACAATTTGCATCAGGTGAGTGGAGTCTCTAGTAAAAGATGTTAGAGACATTACAATAGGCTGTAAAAAATGGTCAACATAAATACATGGCCGCTCAAAAAGGCTACCAATACCCGAAACAATCGGTCTGCCCGGTGGTTCTACAAGGGACTTGTGGATTTTTGGGAGTGCATAAAAGGTTGGAACAATAGGAGAGGGGTGGCCAGAAAATCTGCTTCTCTCTTGGTGACAATATTATGCTGAAATGCATTATTAATAAGTGCATCTATTTGTTCTTTAAAGAACTAAGTTGGATCCGATGGTAAAACCATGTAGCATTGGCCACCACAAAGTTGACGTGTGATCTCCTTAAGGTAAAGATCATGTTGCCATAGAACCACATTTCCCCCTTTATCTGCCTCTCGAATCACAAATTCTGTATTATTTCTGAGGGCATGGAGGGCTTGCCGCTCCTTCTTACCTAAATTGTTTTGTTTGAATGGATCCAGATTTAGCTTTTCAACATCCTTACACATTTTCTCAAAAAAGATTTGAACCGCCGGAAATAAGGAAAACGATGGAGTCGCTTGGGAAGGAAGACGTCTGGTGAAGTTCCTATCAGTTCCCAAAGGGTCATTTTCTTGTAACAAGTCCAAAAGATCATTGAAGACCCGTCTATCATTGTCCGAAAGTTCATCTATAAGGGAAGGTTGATTATACAACAATTTGAAAGTGATTTGTCGACAAAAAAGATAAAGATCCTTGACAAAAATAAATTTATCAAGTGTGTTCATAGGAGAAAAAGATAATCCCTTAGATAAAACTTCCTTATCCAGATCCGATAGTACATAAGTAGAGAGATTAATGATCTGCAAATTACCTTCTTGGTTGATACCTGACCCGGTATCAATTATCGTCTCCTGTTAAACCGTGTCTCCCTCCTGTAAGTTGGCGACCATTTTTTGTAGTTTTTGCCTTTCTTCTTGTTGAGGTCTGTTCTTTCGCCTCCTACCCCTCCGGCGGCGCCCTCCACGTCGCTGGGGTCCGATGACAAAAAAATCGCTGGACGATATTTCATGTCTCAATAGTGTTTCCTCCGTATTTTTTGTGGAGTCCACAAGCTGACGTCTGTTCCCCCGATGAACCCACCTGTATGCTTTTCCATTACTAAAGTCTGATTTGTCTCTGTGAAATTTGTTCCTCTTCCTGGAGATAATCTCTTTTTCAAAAGTATCAATTAAGTCCTTTAGTTTAATTTGAAAAGGTTTTACTAGGGACTCTGTATCAAAACTGGTAAGCTTAATTTCACAAGCCTTAATATCGTCTTTAATCTTTACTAATAGCAATTGGTCATGTTCTATGAGCATATCAATTAAGATGGTGGAGCATTCAACTAAACCAGTCTCCCAGGTGGTTTGAAATTCCTGAGATGCCTCCCATGCTGGAAAAATTTGAATACGGAGGCCACGGGGTACCAAGCCCACCTTTTTGTATTCTTCCAAGCTTCTAATGTTCCACCATATTTTAGTTAAAGACTTATGTAAGTTTATAATTTTAGAGGAGAGTGTATGAAAATCAGGATCCTTCGTTTCCCCCAAAGTAGTACTAGTAGTATTATCAAAAAGACCTAAAGCTCTATTGCTCCAGGCTGTCTCCCTAGAAGAGAGATCCATACTCAGCTGTTATCAGAAATGTCCAACAATAGAATTTATATATATAATAATGAATAAACAATAATATAATAGACCGGGTGTGCACACTCCAGAACAGAGGGACATCTTTATACAATGTAGACATTTGATTGTGTTTCACTGTGAAAAGTTGTTTCCTCCATTTGGTGCAAATGTAACAATACATCTCATTCAATATTAAATAATATGTGTATGGTCTGTATAGATCCTCTTTCTTCCTGCGCTAAATTGAGTTATATCTCTATCAGCTTTAAATATCGTTATTAGACGTGATCTTTTGTTGATATTTCTTGTGACTATTCCATGGGCACATAACTAAACTTTGGGTATTGATATGTTCCATTGCTATATACCTCTATTTGAGCATGTTTTATTGTTATCTAATATTATTAACATATGTACCATGTATATGGGCCAACCATCAAGCACAATAGGGAAAATGAGTTCCATTCTTCAAGCTCACGTCTTATTCCATATATTAGTCTCTATAGAGACACCATCATGCATCAATGGGTTTCTCTTTGCATATGTTGCTATATAAATCTTTTTGCACATGCAATTTTGATCCAACTAAGGTATATGTATGATGTGTACATCAGATAGAAGTACCATGGTGCATTAATAGGTGTCTCTTTTCATGTGCTATTGGCACATGCAAATTGGACTTGACTGAGGTATGGGTATATGATGTGAATATGTTATACCATACAATGTTTTTTGGTACATGTGTTGTATATTTTTCCTTTAGTTAACTATTTTTGTTCCTACTGGTCATATTATTTGTATCCCTGACATGTGCGCCATATTTCGATTTAATTACTGGGCATAGAATATGTTCTATTCTGTGTCCAGCATGCCCCTCATTGAATAACTCATGTACATTTTTCGGGCTTATTTGATGAGGTATGGGTATATGATGTAAATATCAGCTATGGACTTGCCCTATTGGTTTTTCTACATCCACCTGCCATACTACATCCTTCTGGTACATAAGCTTGATATCTTTCTCTCAGCTAACGACTTTTGTCTTCATTGGTCATATATATGTATATATATATATATATACATGTGTGTTATATATATACATATATATTTTTTTGATATGTGCGTTACTAGATATAATATATGCTCTATTTCTTTAGCTAGCTCTTCGGCTAATTACTTATGTACTTACCTACTCTCGGATATGCGCCTTCTTTTCATTTTATTTATTTTATATTTATATGTTTCTTGGATATGTGCGCCGTATTTTGCTTACTGGACATAAATGTTCTTTCCTCCAATAAGTTGTATGCATCGCTATATTGACATGTGCGTTGACAAGTATTGGATACAGACATATTTTATTCCATGCATGTCCTTTATTTGTTTGTCCTGATCTTTTCAGGATATTCAGTCCATCTTTTTCTCCAATATATTGGCAGGGCATATTAGGGACTTCTAGCAGGTCTTTTTGTCTCCCTGTGTATCAATGCCGCGCTGAGTTTCACTGATTTTTTGTCTTCTGACCAATTGTGACGGCGCGACGTCACATACTAACTAGCGCATGCGCAACTGTGCTCTTCTCAGCCATCTTGGGACTCCCTATGCACAGTGCCTGGCCTCATCATTTCCACCCCCAGGCACTTCCTGTTCCTGTCACGGCGTCTGAGAACCGCTCTCAGCTGTTGTAAGTTTTGGTCCTTATTATTTTTGTGTTATAAATACCGAACCCTGCGATAATAGCACCATTACTACTCCTGACGAAGCCACGCAGGTGGCGACACGCGTTGGACTCTGCCCTCCCTGACCCCCCCTTTCCTTCCCCATTGGTCTGGTAACATCTTGGTCATTTCTATGGGCATTTTGTAGGACATTGATCCTATAGGGAACTCTTTCTTTTCATCTTCATGGTGACATGTATGTTATGTTTTTTGGCAGAATGGTCTTTCTTTCTGTACTTATTAGTATTGGTGCCATCTATTTTGCAACATTATAACATCTATTGTTGTTAATATATTTATATATAACATTTTTTCAGGATTTCCCTTGTTATTAAGAGTGGCCCTCTGACTACTAATCTTGTTATTCCATTTTGCCCATTTTTTTGTCCTTTGGGGATTGATTGGGTCTTTGCATTGGTTGTGCTGTATGTTTTTTACTGTGAATTGCATATATTTTCATACTTGCACTGATTTATGGGATCAGGGAGTTATGTTTCCCTGTTTAGGGAGTGTTTTGATTTTAATTGTTTTTAAATTTTTGGTGTGATGTATTGCAGTGTTCCAATAAAATTTGATTATTGTCTATATATGGGTGTTCCCTGGTGTTAGTATGTCTTCTTTCACCTTTTTGCCGCAAGGGAAATAAAGGCTATGTAGCCCTGCGGTCATTCCACATGTGTTCCATGAACACATCCGGAATGACTGCACATTCACAAGGGGGCGGGGCTTTGGGCGGAGCAGACTTTCAACACAGCCTTATGGTGGACTTTTGAATACTGACCTTAACTGAGGCAAGTGAGGCCTGCAGCTTTTTGGATGTTGTTGTGGGGTCTTTTGTGATCTCTTGGATGAGTCATCGCTGCGCTCTTGGGGTAATTTTGGTCTATCGACCACTCCTGGGAAGCTTCACCACTGCTCCATGTTTTCTCCATTTTAGAATAAAGGCTCTCACTGAAGTCCGCTGGAGTCCCATAGCTATTAAGTGGTGGGGAGGTTGTATTGGGAAACACTTATATTGGGGCTTGGGCTTCTGATCTATTAAGACCCGATCAACAGCACTGGCACTCACACCAATGTTATACTATGGAGCAGTGCTGATTAGCGTTTTCTCTTGCCAAGTCGGCATGAGAAAAAAAGTTGCTATATGCTGAAATTGGCAGCGTATATTGGACGGCGCGCACCAATACAATTCTATGGGTGAGTGCAAAACATTGGACTGCACTCGGATGTCATCCAAATGCAGTCTGATACATGCCGACTCACAAAGACAATGGAGAAGATTGAAAAACTAAGTTCTCCGCACCTGAGATCCGATGCTTGCATGCTAGAGATTCGGTTCACAATAAAGTGACTCTTGGCTCCTGAGAGTTGGAGCCAAGGGTCATTTTCAGATAGCATCCGATTCTCTTGCATGAGAGAATCATGGGACGCTACTCGCCAGTGTGAACGAGCCCAGAGCCGCAGGGCAGAGCAGGCAGGTGGTTAGTAACTACCTGTCAGTAAGTACTTAGCCTATAGCAACAAAAACAAGCAGCCAAAGCCCCAGATGACCCCTTAGTAGTGCGGACGTCTGTAGGGCTGCGCGCTGTAGGAAAGCAGTATTCAGGTGACATATGAAGTGACATATGAAGTGCCATGACGGTGTCGGCACACGCACTGGGGTCCGCACACAGGTACCGCCACCCATTATTAGTGAGATTTTACCTGACAGGATTATGTGACGCTGGAGGCACTTGTGCGGATTTATGACTGGATTTATCACCTGTCAGTCACAGAGAATACAGCTCATGTCCTCATGTAGGATTTAGGGGCTGCAGCCACGACACAGACTCACACCGAGCACTTATGGTTTCCTAATGTGTCCGTGCTTACTGGAGAATCGGTCAGAAAAAAACAGTGAGCTTGGCAATGGCGACCGTGCTGCCCCTACCACAAGGTGACCAGGGCACACAATGCCCATAGCCCGCTCTGTTAGGAGGGCGCCATAGCGGGAGGTAACCCGCGTGCCTTGTGCCCACAGAACCGCTCTGGGAGCCTGTGGGACAGGAAGACATTAGCAGGCACCGAGATTGTGTCATGAGTGACTGCAGCCGCTGCCTGGTAACCAGCACAGGGGAGAGCAGCAGATCACGGACCGCCTGGACCAATCACACGGGGACTCACATCCGCTAATGAGCGGGGCGCTTGCAGCTCTGCCTGGTGCGGCTCTTGTGAGTGGATGGAACTCAGCGCTGTGGTTGGTGCGGTTACAGAGCGGTTACCGTGGAGCTGCGTGTAAATAGAAAGCCTGGAGCTAACACGGCTCCGCTCAGCTCAGAGGCCCGGGGACTGAGGACGACCGCGGCTCACCGACCAGCGGGGTACGACTGCCTGCGGCCCGCCCGGCCGTGCCGCTATGTGGGGGTCTCACATATTGTGTCCTGATTACCTGACCCATGCGTGTGGCGGTAATAATGGGGCACAATACACACTGTGGAGAAGGTGGAATTGTCTGACGTGGTCTCGCTCTCAGGTGATTGGTGGGGGTCTCGCTCTCAGGTGACTGGTGGGGGTCTCAGGTGATTGGTGAGGGTCTCGCTCTCAGGTGATTCGTGGGAGTCTCGCTCTCAGGTGATTGGTGGGGGTCTCGCTCTCAGGTGATTGGTGGGAGTCTCAGATGATTGGTGGGGGGTCTCGCTCTCAGGTGATTGGTGGGGGTCTCAGGTGATTGGTGAGGGTCTCGCTCTCAGGTGATTGGTGGGGGTCTTGCTCTCAGGTGATTGGTGGGGGTCTCGCTCTCAGGTGATTGGTGAGGGTCTCAGGTGATTGATGGGGAGTCTCGCTCTCAGGTGATTGGTGGGGGTCTCAGGTGATTGGTGAGGGTCCCGCTCTCAGGTGACTGGTGGGGGTCTCGCTCTCAGGTGATTTGTGGGGGTCTCGCTCTCAGGTGATTGGTGGGAGTCTCAGATGATTGGTGGGGGGTCTCGCTCTCAGGTGATTGGTGGGGGGTCTCACTCTCAGATGATTGGTGGGGGTCTCGCTCTCAGGTGATTGGTAAGGGTCTCGCTCTCAGGTGATTGGTGGGGGTCTCGCTCTCAGGTGATTGGTGGGGTCTCGCTCTCAGGTGATTGATGGGGAGTCTCGCTCTCAGGTGATTGGTGGGGCTCTCAGGTGATTGGTGAGGGTCCCGCTCTCAGGTGATTGGTGGGGGTCCCGCTCTCAGGTGACTGGTGGGGGTCCCGCTCTCAGGTGACTGGTGGGGGTCTCGCTCTCAGGTGACTGGTGGGGGTCTCGCTCTCAGGTGATTGGTGGGGGTCCCGCTCTCAGGTGACTGGTGGGGGTCTCGCTCTCAGGTGATTGGTGGGGGTCTCAGGTGATTGGTGGGGGGTCTCGCTCTCAGGTGATTGGTGGGGGTCTCAGGTGATTGGTGGGGGTCTCGCTCTCAGGTGATTGGTGGGGGTCTCAGGTGATTGGTGGGGGGTCTCGCTCTCAGGTGATTGATGGGGGGTCTCGCTCTCAGGTGATTGGTGAGGGTCTCGCTCTCAGGTGATTGGTGAGGTCCCGCTCTCAGGTGATTGGTGGGGGTCCCGCTCTCAGGTGACTGGTGGGGGTCTCGCTCTCAGGTGACTGGTGGGGGTCTCAGGTGATTGGTGAGGGTCTCGCTCTCAGGTGATTGGTGGGGGTCCCGCTCTCAGGTGATTGGTGGGGGTCTCAGGTGATTGGTGAGGGTCTCGCTCTCAGGTGATTGGTAAGGGTCCCGCTCTCAGGTGACTGGTGGGGGTCTCAGGTGATTGGTGAGGGTCTCTCTCTCAGGTGATTGGTGGGGGTCTCAGGTGATTGGTGAGGGTCTCACTCTCAGGTGATTGGTGGGGGTCCCACTCTCAGGTGACTGGTGGGGGTCTCGCTCTCAGGTGATTGTGGGTTCTCAGGTGATTGGTGAGGGTCTGCTCTCAGGTGATTGGTGAGGGTCTCAGGTGATTGGTGGGGGTCTCGCTCTCAGGTGATTGGTGAGGGTCTCGCTCTCAGGTGATTGGTGAGGGTCTCGCTCTCAGGTGATTGGTGAGGGTCTCGCTCTCAGGTGATTGGTGGGGTCTCGCTCTCAGGTGATTGGTGGAGTCTCGCTCTCAGGTGATTGGTGGGAGTCTCGCTCTCAGGTGATTGGTGGGGTCTCGCTCTCAGGTGATTGGTGAGGGTCCCGCTCTCAGGTGATTGGTGAGGGTCCCGCTCTCAGGTGACATGTGAGGGTCTCACTCTCAGGTGATTGATGGGGGTCTCGCTCTCAGGTGATTGGTGGGGGTCTCGCTTTCAGTTGATTGGTGAGGGTCTCGCTCTCAGGTGATTGGTGGGGGTCTCACTCTCAGGTGATTGGTGGGGGTCTCGCTCTCAGGTGATTGGTGGGGGTCTCGCTCTCAGGTGATTGGTGGGAGTCTCGCTCTCAGGTGATTGGTGGGGGTCTCGCTCTCAGGTGATCACGGTGAACCCCTTTGAGGCCTTGATCGCACCTGCATGTTTTGTCAGACTGTCGCATTATTTGATTCCAAAAAGTGATGTAACAAACTGATTACAATACAGAAGTGTCAATGTGATGTCCTATTAGGCCTCATTCAGAATCGCTCAGTCTGGTATGCAAAGAAAACTGTCAGTGTATCGGCTTTTACCATCAGTGATTTGTGAGAAATAAATACATTGTAAAGCTTCTCCTATCCATATCACGGATGGCAATATTTGCTTTTAATCCCGGACTCACTGACTTGTTTTAATAACAGATTTAGATAAAAAAAAATGGACATGTTTCCTGATCAGCAATAAACCCATAGAACCATAGATTATAATTAGTACGTGTTATCACTGTCTGTGATAATGGTGGTTATTGCACGTGATTCACACTTAAGGGTAACTCACTTTTATGATGTGTTGACCATACAAGTAATATAATTCACTAGTACCCCATCCCCCATCCCAATCTCAAGTGTCTCCTATTGTTGTGTTGGCAGATGGGTGACACCGCATGTTTGGTGGCTCTCTGTCCACAGTGTTTGCAGCTGCCAATCAGGAGAGACTTCACAATGTTTGACACTTCATAGATACTTGAAGGGATGAGCAACAGTGATGAGTGAAGGTGTTCGGATAAGGTCTTATCTTGGCATGCTCGCGTGCTAACCAGGTGTCTTTGGCATGCTCAAATATTATGTTCGAGACCCCGCAGCTGTTAGGCAATCCCTGCATGTGTTGTGGCTGTTTAACAGCGGGGTCATTATTCGAGCTTGTTGAAGACACGCAGCACCTGAACATGCTCGGATAACACCTTGCTTATGAGCAACTTCTCAATGCTGGCTGCTCTTCTGTGGTTTGGGGGTTAACTCCTTTTGTTAGTTCTTTTCATTTTGTATGCTGCTTATGTTAGGACTCAATCACACATCAGTGATTTTCTCATATCTCCGTGTTTTTGATCACCGTGACATCAGTTTGATTTGAGTTTCACCAGTTTCTCAGTTGTGAAAAACAGAAAGCACATGATGGCATGCGAGTGCTGTCCGGTCTATTTTTCATGGATCCGAATATCACGAACACCGCACTGCACTTGCTCACTGAGCCAGTGCGCGTGTCCTGAATAAGACAGACTGCACTCAAAGATACCTGTGGAGCGGGCAGTAGTGGTGAAGATGCGTGCTTCAGACTAACAGGACCCGAAGCACGTGACTGCCAAGGAGCAGCGCCGGCCACAGGTCTCTCAGAGGGAGCAGTAACAGATAGAGAATGCTTCAGGCCAGAGGACCTGAAACACGTGAGTGCTGGTGGGCGTGGCCTAAGCTCCAGAGAGCTATGAGCGGAAGGAAAACTCCTAGAAGGGTAACTACGGGACAGTTACCAAGGGGCATAGACAAAACGGATCGTCAGGACAGCCAGGTCATAAACAGAGGGAGCAGGCAGAGAATAACCAGAACGTAGCCAAGGGATCAGAAAACCAGAACGGGCAAATACACAGTACCAAGACAGTAGACAAACTCACAACGAAGAGACGGACCGGGTCAAAACCAAACAAGCAACAAGATAAGGCACAGGCACACAGGAGGTCAACTAACTCAGCCGAGGGCAGGAGTATAACTGACACCAGACCTAGGTCAATTGGCAACTAAATAGCCGCCCTCTGCCAGAGAGAGGCTGAAACCATTAACCCCAGTCTGACCAGGACGGGACAAAGACAAAACCCCGTCCTGGGTCATGACACCGCAGACTTTCATTGCTAATTTTGAACTAACAATCTGACTTATATCGGACATGTCTCCGCAATTTTTGTGCCGACCACTCAGTTCATGAAAAATTAGACGTGAATAGCTTCATTCACTATTGTAGGTAGAAGTGCGAAAAAAATACGGATAGCACTCGTACGCAAAAAATGGATGTCTGAATAAGTCCTTAGAACCCTTCATAAAAGTTTTATGTATACAGTTGTGTCACTATCCAAATATTTCTGGATCTAAGTTTTGGAATTTTAGCTGTTTACCAAAACATATTCAAGGTACAGTTATATAATCAATATGGCCTTAGAGTGCAGACTCTCAGCTGTAATTTGAGGGTATTTACATCCTGATTAGAATAAGGCTACGTCCACACGGTCAGTTGTTGGCAGCGCTTTGAACGCCACACATGTCCACTGCATCCAAAGAGCTAACTGCTTTTTTACGCAGGTGATTCCACGTGTGTTCATTGAACCTTGTGGAATCACCGCGTACAATACATTGGACGCGTGAAATTTGCACGATAAATAGACATGCTGCGGTCTGGAAAGATGCGCCACATGTCCGTCTCCACAGGGAAGCCGCGGGTGTCGGAGCTCGCATAGTGGACATGGGATTTCTTAAAATCCTATCCACTATGCTGTAACATCTGGTTTCTGTGGGATGGACGATACGGATGTATGCAGTGTCCAACCCGCATCGTTTACTGACCGTAGGAACGTATCCTAAGGGTTTAAAGGGGTTGTCCAGTACTTTAAATTAACCCCCCAATGTATCCCTAATACCCCTAATGAATTTTGTAAATACCTCATGTTGCCTATACTGCCTGTGAGCGGTGCTAACGCTGGCCGCTCACAGGCAGCATGAGACCCCCGGCTGCAGCCGGCTCCTGCTTCCGCTGACATCCCGATAAGTGCTGGCAGCAGCCGGGGGTCCCTCTTCCTCGTTCTGTGCTGGCTGCCAGGCTGTGGGCGTGGTTATTCCCCCGCGTCACACCCGGCATCCACCGCGCGTCCATTCATTGAGAAAGCACGCGGTGGATGCTGGGTGTGACGCGGGGGGTAACCCTGCCCACAACCCAGCAGCCACTGCGGGGACCCAGCGCTGAGTCACGCCTCACTTGTCATGACGTCATTGCTGGGTCACGTGCTGCCTGTGAGCAGCCATGGATAGCGCCGCTCACAGGCAGTATACGCAACATAAGGTATTTACAAAATTCATTAGAAGCCCCGGGGGGATACATTGGGGGGTTAATTTAATGGAACGGACAACTTCTTTAACCCCTTCAAGACCCAGCCTATTTTGACCTTAAAGACCTTGCCATTTTTTGCAATTCTGACCAGTGTCCCTTTATGAGGTAATAACTCAGGAACGCTTCAACGGATCCTAGCGATTCTGAGATTGTTTTTTCGTGACATATTGGGCTTCATGTTAGTGGTAAATTTAGGTCGATAATTTTTGCGTTTATTTGTGAAAAAAATGGAAATTTGGCGAAAATTCTGAAAATTTTGTAATTTTCAAATTTTTAATTTTTATTCTGTTAAACCAGAGAGTTATGTGGCACAAAATAGTTAATAAATAACATTTCCCACATGTCTACTTTACATCAGCACAATTTTGGGAACAACATTTTTTTTTGTTAGGAAGTTATAAGGGTTAAAAGTTGACCAGCGATTTCTCATTTTTACAGCAAAATTTACAAAACCATTTTTTTTAGGGACCACCTCACATTTGAAGTCACTTTGAGGGGTCTATATGGCAGAAAATACCCAAAAGTGACACCTTTATAAAAAACTGCACCCCTCAAGCTACTCAAAACTACATTCAAGAAGATTATTAACCCTTCAGGTGCTTCACAAGAACTAAAGCAACGTGGAAGGAAAAAATGGACATTTTAATTTTTCCAACAAAAATTTTCTTTTAGCATCAATTTTTTCATTTTTACATGGGCAACAGTATAAATTGGATCCTAAAATTTGTTGGGCAATTTCTCCTGAGTACACAGATACCTCATATGTGGTCATAAACCACTGTTTGGGCGCACGGCAGGGCTCAGAAGGGAAGGAGCGCCATTTGACTTTTTAATAGAAAATATGCTGGAATATTTAGCGGTTGCCATGTCGCATTTGGAGAGTCCCTGTGTGCCTAAACATTGGAGCTCCCCCACAAGTGACCCCATTTTGGAAACTAGACCCCCTAAGGAACTTATCTAGATGCATAGTGAGCACTTTGAACTCCCAGGTGCTTCACAAATTGATCCGTAAATAAAAGAAAGTACTTTTTTTTCACAAAAATTTTCTTTTAGCCTCAGTTATTTTCATTTTCACATGGGCAACAGTATAAATTGGATCCTAAAATTTGTTGGGCAATTTCTCCTGAGTACACAGATACCTCATATGTGGTCATAAACCACTGTTTGGGCGCACGGCAGGGCTCAGAAGGGAAGGAGCGCCATTTGACTTTTTGAATGGAAAATATGCTGGAATATTTAGCGGTTGCTATGTCGCATTTGGAGAGTCCCTGTGTGCCTAAACATTGGAGCTCCCCCACAAGTGACCCCATTTTGGAAACTAGACCCCCTAAGGAACTTATCTAGATGCATAGTGAGCACTTTGAACCCCCAGGTGCTTCACAGAAGTTTATAACGCAGAGCCGCGAAAATAAAAAATCATTTTTTTTTCTCAAAAAATGATTTTTTAGCCACTGTTTTTTATTTTCACAATGGTTACAGGAGAAATTGGACCCCAAAAGTTGTTGTCCAGTTTGTCCTGAGTACGCTAGTACCCCATATGTGGGGGGGAACCACTGTTTGGGCACACGTCAGGGCTCGGAAGGGATGTAGTGACGCTTTGAAATGCCGACTTGATGGAATGGTCTGCGGGCATCTTGTTACGTTTGCAGAGCCCCTGATGTGCCTAAACAGTAGAAACTCCCCACAAGTGACCCCATTTTGGAAACTAGACCCGGCAAAGAACTTATCTAGATGTGTGGTGAGCACTTTGAACCCCCAAGGGCTACACAGAAGTTTATAACGCCCGGGCATGAAAATAAAAAAATCATATTTTTTCCACAATCAGGATCTTTTAGTCCCCAATTTTTTTATTTTCCAAGGGTAACATGAGAAATTAGACCCCAAAAGTTGTTGTCCAATTTGTCCTGAGTATGCTGATATCCCATATGTGGGAGAAAACTACTGTATGGGCACACGTCGGGGCTCGGATGGGAAGTAGTGACGTTTTGAAATGCCCACTTGATGGAATGGTCTTCGCAGGGTGGATTGATTTAAATCACGCCGATTTAAATCAACGATTTAAATCATGATTTAAATCAAATGATTTTTTTCTATTTAAATCAGATCGATTTAAATCGTGATTTTAATCATGATTTAAATCACTGATTTAAATCAAAAATTTTTTTAATATAAATCACGATTAAAATCTAAAACTTTCAATCATTGTTCAATTAACTCCACACTTCTAGCTTGGTTTCACTTTCTGTAGCTTGGTTTCAGTTTCTTTTTCCATTCAGTTGACATGCCCAAACTTGTTGGATAGTCAGTCAGCAGTACTTGGCTGTAGTAACAATCAAACTTCAGAAGTGATCTGCGTGAGCCATGGCAGGTCGTAAGAGAGACCCTATTTGGGTTCATTTTGTTGAGATGCCAGCAGAGCTTGGAAAGAAAGGTGGGAGAGCAAAGTGCAAATACTGTCAAAAGGATATCCAAGGACTTGTTTGCCGTTTGAAATCACATTATGAAAACTGCAACCAGAAGGGAAATGAAGATGTTGATAGTGATACAACTAATGTCAATGAACCCCCACAGCTTCTTATGCACCAGGACCCTAGCACTAGTGGTAAGTCTGGCAATTACAACCTATTTTAACAGACGTTTTACTGGGATGGTTAAAGTCTATGAAAAGAAAAATTTCTAGCACTAGTTCTGGAGTATAGAATTTAAATTTATGTTAAGGCAATATTTCACAGAAGATTAACGTTAAGTAAAAATAAAAGAGTGTGTATACGCCTATTTTTTTTTTATTGTAGGCTACAATTCACTTTTGAAGTCTGCCAAATTGACCATTTTTTTAAAAAAACATTTTTAAAACTTTTGTGACATAATTTTTTTCAGTTGCTCTGATATTACTAGTATTACAGCAACTTCACCGGAAACTTGAGTAGCATAACTTTTGAGACTGCCCTTATAGGACGAGGACCATTACATTGTTCAAAAAGTTTGTTTCAAAATATTTTCGTTATATTTCTTCAAATACGCAGTTGAATTATATTTTTAATTACTGTGCTTTCAGGGTCAAATATGGCTTGTGCTGCACGTGACAATCAATATCTGGGTACAACTTCAACAAAGCAGCCCAACAAAAAACTTTGCGTGCAAAGTGTAGAAAAATTCCTCTTAAAGACTACGATGAGCCAGAAAGAACATTTTGATGAATTAATTGCTAAATTCATATTTGCAACCAATTCTTCTTTCCGACTAGTTGAACACCCATTGTTTGTACAAATGATCGAAGGAATAAGACCAGGCTACAAATCACCAAGTAGATTTGATATCTCAGGAAAACATCTTCAGGCTGTATACGACAAAGAAAGAGCGGCTTGTACAAAATATTTGAAAGACAAAGTTGTTAACATGAGCTTGGATGGTTGGAGCAACATCCACAACGACCCCATAATTTGCACTTGTGTCACAACAGAAGATGGTGAAACTTAGCTTACAGACACAATCGACACATCTGGAAATTCACATACTGCTGAATATTTACTTGAAATTGCTAAGAACTCAATTCACCAATGCCAAGAACAGTTTGGATGTAAAGTAAGGAGCTTAGTTACTGATAACGCAAGCAATGTGGCAAAAATGCGAGCGGAACTGGCACATGAGGATGACACAAATGTCATTACATACGGTTGTTCTGCCCATTTGTTGCATCTTTTGGCAAAAGACCTGCATATTTCGGGTGTCAAGGAACATGTTGTAGAAATTGTTAAATATTTCCGCAATAATCATTTTGCACATGCAACCTACAAGGAAATGGGAGGACTGAAGTTGGTTCTACCACAAGATGTTAGATGGAATACCTTGGCTGAATGCTTGGAACTGTTTATTAACAACTGGTCAAAATTAGTGTCCATTTGCGAAACACATCGGGATAAAATTGATGCTAATATACGAAGCAAAGTATTAAATCTTGGTGTGAAGAGAAATGCCGAGGACCTTTTGGAAAGGTTAAAGCCAATATCTATTGCGTTGGATAAAATGCAGAAAGATACTGCAACCATAGCTGATGCCACAGAAGTTTGGAAAGATTTAGAAGGTTCGCTAGATCGCTTGAACCTCTCAACAATGTAAAGGTTGCAATACACCACCGCAAGGACCAAGCATTAAAAGAAGAACACTATTTAGCCAATATCTTGCATCCTATCTACAGAGGGAAAAAACTATCTGAGGCGGAAATCAACTCTGCAATGGAGTGGCTCGCCAATACTAACCATGACATTGTGGCAACTGTGCTGAAATTGAAGTGTGAATCTGCACCATTTCAAAAATACATGTTTGCAGATAACGTCGTTAATGAACTAAAACCACTGGACTGGTGGAAGTCGCAATCACTTGTTCTTCCAGCGAAGATAATAAATGTAGCTACTCAGCTACTGACTGCATCGGCTTCATCGGCAGGAGTAGAGAGATTGTTTTCTTCATTTGGTTTTGTGCACACAACAGTCCGAAACCGCTTAGGAACTGCTAAAGCAGGACAACTAGTTTTCCTATTAAAAGTCCTAAATAAACAGTAGGCTTAAAGGACTGATGTATTCACTGAAGATGTTTGCTTACTTCAAACGTTAGAGATAGGCTATTGTTAAAAAGTACTTACTCTCTGTAGTTCAATTCTGATTGTTTAATAGTGCAAATAAAAATTATTAGGTTTCATAATCATCAACTGTTTTAATATTTTCATTTGTGTAAAATAATTTGATTTGCAAAAAGACAAAGTTTTGCTTGTGTACAACTTGATTAAAAAATCCTATTTAAATCAAAAAAATCCGATTTAAATCAAAAAAATCCGATTTAAATCCAAAAAATCCGATTTTTTTGATTTTTTTAAAAAATCATGATTTTTATCCACCCTGGTCTTCGGGCGTCATGTTACGTTTGCAGAGTCCCTGATGTGCCTAAACAGTAGAAACTCCCCACAAGTGACCCCATTTTGGAAACTAGATCCCCAAGGAACTCCTATAGATGTGTGATAAGCACTTTGAATCTCCAAGTCCTTCACAGAAGTTTATAACGCAGAGCCGTCAAAATATAAAATCATTTTTTTTCCACAAAAATTATTTTTAGTCCCCAATTTTTTTTCCCAATGTTAACAGGAGAAATTAGAACCCCCAAAGTTGTTGTGCAATTTTTCCCGAGTACGCTGATACCCATATGTGGGGATAAACCACTGTTTGGGCATACGTCGGGGCTTGGAATAAAGGGAGCACTGTTTGACTTTTTGAACGCAAAATTTGCAGGAATCAATGGTGGCGCCATGTCGCGTATGGAGACCCCCTGATGTGCCTAAATAGTGGAAACCCCTCAATTCTAACTCCAACCCTAACCCCAACACACCCCTAACCCCAACCCTAACCCTACACACACCTAACCCTAATACAAACCCTAATCATAACCCTAACCCCAACACACCCCTAACCCTAATCCCAACTCTAACCATAAACCTAACTACAAGCCTAACCCTAATTCCAACCCTAACCCAAATTCCAACCCTAACCGTAATTCTAACCTTAACCCTAATGCTAACCCTAACCCTAGTTCTAACCCTAAGGCTGGGTTCATATTGCGTTTTACCAGCCCGTTCAACACGTAGCGGTGACCGGCTGGTAACGGTATAGCATAACGCGATCGCGTTATGCTATACCCGCTAGCGCAGATGAATCAGCAGATAATCAGCCGCGGATCCGCAGCAAAATCCGCCGCGGATCTGCAGCGAATCAGCAGCAAAATCCGCCGCGGATCAGCAGCGAAATCAGCCGCGGATCAGCAGCGAAATCAGCCGCGGATCAGTAGCGAAATCAGCCGCGGATCAGCAGCGAAATCCGCTGCGAATCAGCAGCAAAATCAGTCGCGGATCAGCAGCGAAATCCGCCGCGGATCAGCAGCAAAATCAGCCGCGGATCCGCAGTGAATCAGCAGCGAAATCCGCCGCGGATCAGCAGCGAAATCCGCTGCGGATCAGCAACGAAATCAGCCGCGGATCAGCAGCGAAATCAGCCGCGGATCAGCAGCGAAATCAGCCGCGGATCAGCAGCGAAATCAGCCGCGGATCCGCCGCGGATCAGCAGCGAATCCGCCGCGGATCAGCAGCGAATCCGCCGCGGATCAGCAGCGAAATCCGATGCGGATCAGCAGCGAAATCCGCCGCGGATCAGCAGCGAAATCCGCCGCGGATCAGCAGCGAAATCCGCCGCGGATCAGCAGCGAAATCCGCCGCGGATCAGCAGCGAAATCCGCCACGGATCAGCAGTGAAATCCGCAGCGATATCCGCCGCGGATCAGCAGCGAAATCAGCCGCGGATCAGCAGCGAAATCATCCGCGGATCAGCAGCGAAATCATCCGCGGATCAGCAGCGAAATCAGCCGCGGATCAGTAGCGAAATCAGCCGCGGATCAGCAGCGAAATCAGCCGCGGATCAGCAGCGAAATCCGCTGCGGATCCGCAGCGAATCAGCAGCAAAATCAGTCGCGGATCAGCAGCGAAATCCGCCGCGGATCCGCAGCGAAATCCGCCGCGGATCAGCAGCGAAATCAGCCGCGGATCAGCAGCGAAATCAGCCGCGGATCAGCAGCGAAATCCGCTGCGGATCCGCAGCGAATTAGCAGCAAAATCAGTCGTGGATCAGCAGCGAAATCCGCCGCGGATCCGCAGCGAAATCCGCCGCGGATCAGCAGCGAAATCAGCCGCGGATCAGCAGCGAAATCAGCCGCGGATCAGCAGCGAAATCAGCCGCGGATCAGCAGCGAAATCAGCCGCGGATCAGCAGCGAAATCCGCTGCGGATCCGCAGCGAATTAGCAGCAAAATCAGTCGTGGATCAGCAGCGAAATCCGCCGCGGATCCGCAGCGAAATCCGCCGCGAATCAGCAGCGAAATCCGCCGCGAATCAGCAGCGAAATCCGCCGCGAATCAGCAGCGAAATCAGCCGCGGATCAGCAGCGAAATCCGCCGCGGATCAGCAGCGAAATCAGTCGCGGATCAGCAGCGAAATCCGCCGCGGATCAGCAGCGAAATCCGCCGCGGATCAGCAGCGAAATCCGCCGCGGATCAGCAGCGAAATCCGCCGCGGATCAGCAGCGAAATCAGTCGCGGATCAGCAGCGAAATCCGCCGCGGATCAGCAGCGAAATCAGTCGCGGATCAGCAGCGAAATCCGCCGCGGATCAGCAGCGAAATCCGCCGCGGATCTGCAGCGAAATCCGCCGCGGATCCGCAGCGAAATCCGCCACACGTTGCGGATTTTGCTGCGGATCCGCGGCGGTTTTCGCTGCTGATCTGCGGCGGATATCGCTGCGCATCCGCGGCTGATTTCGCTGCTGATCCGCCGCGGATCAGCAGCGAAATCCGCCGCGGATCCGCAGCAAAATCCGCAACGTGTGCACAGGGCCTAATAGGAAAAAAAAAAAAAAAAATTATTTTTTTTTATTTGTCCCTACCTATGATAAAGGGGGGGTTCATTTACTTTTTTTTATATTGATCACTGTGACAGTTTATCACAGTGATCAAAATAAATTTTTGGACACTGGGGGGCGCACTGCGCATGCGCCGGCCGGCGGGCGCACTGCGCATGCGCCCGCCATTTTCCAAGATGGCGGCGCCCATGAAGAGGCCCGGGCGGACGCCGGGACCGATCCAGGGACATCGGTGGATCGGGAGAGGTGAGTAGGGTGGTCGGAAGGTTAGGGGGGGGGATCGGAAGGTGGGGGCACCGGAGCAAAGGAGGAGGGGAGCTGTTAGTGACGGCGGTGACCGATCGCTGCCATCTTTCGGTGGCGGCGGCCGATCGCCGCCGTGACTACGTGTGGGGGGGTCAGGTCTCGGTGTCCAGCCATGGCAGATGCTATTGCAGCATCGGCCATGGCTGGATTGTAATATTTCACCAATTAAATTGGTGAAATATTACAGATTGCTCTGATTGGCTGTTTCACTTTTAACAGCCAATCAGAGCGATCGTGGCCACGGGGGGGTTAAGCCAACCCCCCTGTGATGAAGCACAAAGGGTCCTGTAACTGCGGGTCGGGTGACCTTTCAGTGACCCCGATCTCCCGGCCCGCAGGAACGCGATCCTTTCATGACGCCGGGTATGCGTCATAGGTCGGATTGGCACCGACTTTCATGACGCATACGCTGTGTCAAAGGTCGGGAAGGGGTTAAGAATTACAGACTTTCATATGTAGCTGCCTTTTTTTAAGGGACCAAAAGTAATTGGACAATTATTTCAAAAGCTGTTTAATGGGCTCCATGGGCTATTCCCTCAATAATCCATCATCAATTAAGCAGGTAAAAGGTCTTGAGTGGATTCCAGGTATGGCATTTGCATTTGGAAGCTGTTGCTGTGAACCCACAACATGCTGTCAAAGAAGCTCTCAGTTGAAGAGAAACAGACTATAATTGGGCTGGAAAAAAAGATATCAGAGAGAGAGAGACAGCAGAAATGTTAGGAGTGGCCAAATCAACAATTTGGTACTTTCTGCAAAAAAAAAAAAGGGCACTGGTGACATTGGGGACTCAAAAAGGCATGGATGTCCACAGAAGACAACAGTGGTGGATGATTGCAGAATTTTTTCCATGGTGAAGAAAATCCCCTTCTCAAGTGAAAAAACATTCTCAAGGAAGTGGGTGCATCAGTATCTAAATCTACCTTAAAGAAAAGATTTCATGAAAGCAAACACAGATGGTTCACTACTTGTGCGGTTGTTGTGACATGTGACCCCGGAGCTCAATCAGCGATGGCGTCACTGTCCCCGCCTTTGGACATATCGAACATGAAGAGGAAGTCCGGACTGCAACTGATCCCTGACTTCTTCGTCATGTTCAATTATACAGGAAGTGGAGATAGTGACGCCAGTGCTGATTGGGTGACGGGGTCACGTGTCACAACAAAGCACGAGAGCACCGAAGAGAGCGAGTGCTGACACTGCGGGAATGGCACCATCCAGCACGGGAGGCGTATATAAGCTTTATTATTTTATCGGACCCAAGCGTGTGAAATGAGAGAAAGTTGACTAAGTGAACAACTTCTTTAAGACAAAACTTAAAGCAGAAAAATCCACAAACAAGCAACAAATGAAGTCAGCTGCAGTAAAGGCCTGGCAAAGCATCACAAAGGAGGAAGCCCAGTGTTTGGTGATGTCCATGACTTCTAGACTTCAGGCAGTCATTACCTCCAAAGGATTCTCTACAAAGTGTTAAAAATGAACGTTTTATTTATGATAAACTTAATTTGTCCAATTACTTTTGGGCCCCTGAAATGAAGTGGCATTGTAGAATGCTTGCAATTCCTAAATGTTTCACAGGATATTTTTGTTTAACTCCTTTAATTAAACCTGTCACATGGTTTTATGGCCTATTACATCAATTAGGAATTTACTCCAAATACCCTGTGAAAACATCACAAAACATTACCAGACCCCAATCAGAGGGTAATAAAACTTTCTCTCCTTATCTATGAACTGTTCCAATATTTATGCTCATCCCTCTGCCATAATGACTATTCTGCTTCAAGTCACTTGTCTTACCTATTGCATTTTTTCTGTGTTTTTGTGTATAAATATGTGATTCTTCAGATTTTGTATTAGTTCAGCCTGATGAAGAGACCTGAGTAGTCTCGAAAGCTTGCAATTTGTTACCATCTTTTCAGTTAGCCATTAAAAGGTATCAACCACTGAGGACTCTCAACTCTAAATATTTTTCTTAATTAAACCTGAAAGTCTACACTGCAATTGCATCTCAGTTGTTTCAGAGGCTGAAATCATGAAGATTCTATCACGGTCTAAATATTTCTGGGCCAAACTGTATGTACCTGTATTAAGTCAGCCTATGCCTGATTTACAGATTTAACAAAAGTAAAAAAAAATCACAATAATAAAATACAATGCAGCCAGGAGTCTTGATGTGAATACGCTTAAACCAGCTACAAAAATGATAAAACTGGCACAAAAATGGACATCAAAATGGGCATGGAAGGACGTTATTTAAAGGGTTAAAAGACTTTGGGTCACTGAGCTCACACTACAGACACACAGATCAGGGAGAACCACATGAAATTCAGATCTCTCCAGCCTGGCCCAAATGGGTTCTGTACATGAGAACCGGCATCAAAGTGGGCAAACAGCCGATTTTCACAGATTTGACAGATTTGAATAACTGACTGTTTTTAAGGGGTTAAATGACTTTGGCCATTGATCTCCCACCACCATTACATAGCTAATGATGCCCCGCATCAATTTCTGGTCACTCCAGCCTGGCCTCGGCATCAAAACGGGCAAATAGCTAGTTTTCACAGATTTAAATAAGTAACTGTTGTTTTTAAGGGGTTAAATGACCTTGGTCCACTGGTCTAATATCACCAGCACTAAACAGGAAGATTCACATCAAAATCCGTTTTCTTTCAGCACTGCTCAGTGTGAGGATTCTCCAGTGCCAGCTCCGTGAGCGTCTGGCGCGTGACTGCAAGTTTGTGATTTGCACACATGCTGTCACATGCCGACTACATGGGTGCGGTTTTGCTCAATGCAAGTGAATTGAGCGAGGCCAGACACGTCTAGTCAGAATGTGGCTTAAAGTATGTAAATGTCATTCTTGCGGTCACACTTGCCGCTCATGGCACTGGAGAATCCTCACAGTGAGCAGTGCGTGCAATTTGAGGATACACAAGTCTGCAGTCATAGAGATACAGACTTTTAGCTTAATATGGGACAACCCTTTAACCCTTAGAACAAATAAGTAACTTACGGTATTCAAATCAGTACAAAGTTGCAATTTGTAAGCTGTTTGTTCAGTTACCATTCTCGCCAACCTGACAGAAAACTGGTTTTGATGTAGACCTTCCTGTTTTGTGCTGCTGTTATAAGACCAGTGGTCCAAGGTCAATTTTATGCCAGATCTGCTGCCCAGCACCCATTTAGGCCAGGCTATAGTAATAGGAACTTGATGCAGGCATGTAATAGTGGTGTGAGATCAGTGGTCCAAAGTCATTTAACCCCCTTAAAAACCCTGGTTATTCAAATATGTGAAAATGGGCTATTTGCCCACTTTGATGCCTGTTCTCATTCTCAGAACACATTTGGACCAGGCTGCAGTAATCTGAATTTGATGTGGGGCCGCCTGATCTGGGTGTCTGCAATGTGAAATCAGTGGCCCAAAGCTATTTAACCCTTTTAATAATGCCCTTCCATGTCCACTTTGATGTCCATTTTTGCAGCCTAGCAAGGCCTTACTCATTCACTATAATTTACTACATGGTGTTGTACATTATGGTAGAAATACATTCCAGTCCACGACTGCAGTACATTTTCTGATGCTGGCACATTGGCCACTGAAGGATGCGACAAATTCATTAAGAAGTGTAAACCTATTAAGCAATTTGGCGCATCGTATTCCAGAAGACTTCGGATCAAGACTGAAGTACAAAACTCCAGTTTTGATGACTTTTCCCCTAGGTGCATTAGGTATGGTATACAACTACCTGCCTTTTAATGAATGTCCATTTTTATCTCTTACTTACAGAAATGTGTAACTCATTGATATGAATAGCAGGAGCCCACACTCCCAGGACCATGAGACTGATGGACGAAGAGGAAGGAGTCCTTCATCCCGCCAGGATTCTACAAGCTCGCAAACTTACACTGCAAAGAAAAGCATGAAGGATGGCCAGGACATGGCTAGAACAGACCGAGGGAGAGCAAGGGGCAACCGGGATAGAAGCCAGGATGATAAAAGTAGTGATTCTTATTACTCTGATGATTACGAGAACACAACATATGGGTCTGACCGATCACCAACACCGAGCTCCAAGACCTTGTCGCCTCGTGCCAAAAAGCCTGGCTATAAAGTCAGATCTGTCACACCATTACATAACAGAGGTAAGTTTTTTTTTGTTTTTTCTCTTTGGGAAATGCTTTGACCGCCTCCTTTTTAGCTAAAGGGTTTTTACCATCCTCTAGGACAGGGGTCAGCCATTAATTTTCCCAATTGGTCACAGGAGAGACCATGACTGTTGTGGAATGTTGAACTTAATTTTGCTCATTATTTTTTTATATATTGTTTTGTATTAATTTGTATTCACTTAATATTTAGCAGAACTAAGTGTGCTGACTGTTAGTGTTCTAGGGCTCATTTTATCATGTACACATATCAATGGCAGCTAATCAAAACCATATAATTTACTGCTTTTTCTAAAATGTAGAAATTGTACTGCTCCTGTTATTTAGCCCTTCTAAATTAATCATCAGCTCACAACATAATATGATGTCCCCTCACACAGTATGCTGTCACCACACATCCCCCCTCACAAACTATATCTCCACAAAGCCCCCCTACACAGTATAATGTCCCCACACACCCGCCTTGCAAAGTATTGTGTCCCCACAGTTTTCCACAATGTACTAACAATAAATAAAACTACTCGCCTAACCCTGTTCCTTCGGTCAGCGCTGTGGGCACAGCTTGTTGTCGCGTCTGCTACGCTCTCTGAAGCACAGGTTCAGTGATGGAGGTGCGAGCTGACAGCTCTTTATTCCGTCACTAATTTCGTTGGTATATCTGCATCTCAAGGATGCATACACCTGTGAAAGTGAGGCGCTGAGTGGGGGCGGCCACGTTGTGCGGGATGCCGCTGTATTTGCCTGCTGACAATACCTAAACTAGCAAAGGCCACTAGGTTGCACTCTGCCCAGGTCTGCTCTAGGGTAATGACGTTTTGTTAGGATGAACCTTAATTCATGATCAGTGGTAATCTCACCTTTTGGGACCCTCACAGATCTTGTGAATGAATGAGACACTGGCTTTTGTAGTGTACCCCTATAGCGGTTTTACCTTCACAATGGCATCACCCACAGTGGTGACGCATTGTCCAGAGAGCCGTAGTCCCTAACATAGGTGACTGGGAGCACTGTGTCACCTTCATCCTCATATTTTGTGGGGGTTCCAAAGATAGAACCCTAACTGATAATGAAGAAATTAGGATCAGAATAAACATTCAAACATCAACTTTATCTGCAACAGATGAAACAAAATGTTTCATGTGTATATTTTTCTCTAAATGGTAATGTAAGGCAAGTATAATATAGTTGGTCACTGCTTTTGCAATAAATTTCCCTTACCCAAAATTTAATTTTCTACCTGAAAAATCATCCCAAAATGTCAACCGCTATGGCCCTAATTCATCAAAGCAATTTTGCCAGATTTCTGCCTTAAATTGCTCCGAAAAGTCGCAAAATGTTGGTGCAACTCGAGAGTTGTGTGAAAATTTGGTGACTTTCATGCTAGTTTTTTCCAGCTCAGCCAACATGGGCAGGGATAAGGTCTTGGTGGGGAGTATGACACTACAGCTCGTCTAGTTAATGACTAAATGTGACGCTCCCTATGCTGAAAATCTAACCCCAACGAACTAGAGAAAGATTGCAGGCATGAGGCACGTGCCACTTGTCAGACGTTCCTTTATCGGGGGCGTCTGACTCTACTACGCCCAATGAATCAAGACATGTAAGAAAATCACTGGTTTGGATAAATTAGAGACTATGTCTCTCTGGTCCTTTCTCTCCTGTTTCACTGCATATAGTCATAATAGAGAGATGGGCTTTGAGTTCCGACAGATACAATGCATACTGGGAGGTGAAGGAAAAGCTCCAACACCTGTAGTGCTGGATGAAGAAGAATCACCCACTCAAAAAAAGTCGAAGGCAAGTTGCAGAGCATTAGAATTGGGACTGGTCCTGGACTTATTTGACTGGTATTAGGGAAGCAATTCCATGCATTTCCTCTGCTTTTGGATGAAATGTCATGAGCCCTCTCTATAGCTACTGTCTAGTTTTGTGCTAAAATAGATCACTGGCTATTTTAATCTCTGCAGATAACTTGATTTCTACGGTCAATGTCAGCCACAGGGTAATCGGACTGTAAATCATGTGCTATGTCAATATGATGTCTATCCTTTTGGCTCCTCTATACGTCACTTGCTGCCTCTATATTCTCTCATTAGGCCCAGTGCATTCATATAGAGAGTGAGTCTATGAAATTATCATAGTATTTTTGTAGTTTCAGGTTTAAAAAAAGGAAATAGCAAATTTTCATCAAGTAAAAAGACACCACGATGGGGATTTCGTTCCCAGAGCCTAAAACAAGAGTCTCTACCAAAGGACATAGATGTGGTCACCAAGAGAGTTCTTTCAGCTCGGCTTTTGAAAATAAATGAACTAAGAAATGAAGTGACGGAGCTTCAGATGAAACTAGAAGAGTGCCAGAAAGAAAACAAGGCCCTAAAGAGGCTGCAGTTCAGACAGGAAAAGGCCTTAAATAAGTTTGAGGATACAGAAAATGAGGTCTCCCAGCTTATATCCCGGCATAATAATGAAATCCGGATACTAAGAGAACGATTGCGCAAATCTCAGGAAAGGGAGAGGAATACGGAAAAGAGACTGAAGGAAACGAAGAAGAGCTGTATAGGGCAAGTGTTGCATTAAAAAAGTTAAAGCTGCTTTCTGAAAATAAACACCTAGCTGAACGCGAGGAGCTAACGAAGAAAGTGGATCTCCTTGAAAGCAGGCTGGATGATCGAGAAAGAAGAGTTAAGGTATTGTTCATAGCCACACTTCGTCATGTACAACCTGACACATGAGCCATGCTGGGTGGGTGGGCTTTACAGATAGAGGGAGAAGGTCTGCAGTGTACATTGAGCTAACTGCTGGTTGATGGGGGGTAAATTTGTTAAATACAGACATGGACATACCGGCGCTGTGAAACTGAGTAAAACGATGCCTGTGATAAAAAAAAAATGGTTTTGTGGTTCTTGTGTAATCTCTGAAGTCTTCTTATAATGATATATTCTATCATGCACTGGGGCGTGACTGTAGGCAGGGTCTTATCTTGGTGCTCTGGCCCCTCTGTCATCCTGTTTTTGAATGACAGGTCACTGATCCGTCTGTGACCTTCCTCCTATCTATAATATAACGCTGGGAGCGTCACTCTGTCCGAAGCCTTTATAGACTGCGCAAGCGCGATGTTCCTGCGCAGTCTGGCACCAGACAGAAGACGGCATCCAGCGGTAAGGATTGTGTATGGCGCCGGAGATCGCGGTACGTGTAGACACTGGATGCATACCGCGATCTCCGGCGCCATAACTACATACTTACCTGACCGGGAGGAGCGTTGCCGCGGCACTTATCTGTCCGGAGATCGGAGCAGGAGTGTGGCGTCGGAATCGCGCATGCGCATAGCGCTATCCGGTGCCATTTTACTGAAGACACATTTGCAGTGTGTCTTCAGCAATATGGCGCCAGACAGCGCGGTATGGGCATGCGCGTACTCCGTCGCCACCCTCCTCCTCCGGCAGAACGGGACAGCGCTGGAGCACAGGGAAGAAAGGTGAGTATAAATGTTTTTTTTTTTTTTGTAGGTGTGCAGTTAAAATAGGGCTGTGTTGAGGGGACCATGCATTCCAGGATTGGTAGGGGAATGAGGGGAGGGGACCATGCATCCAGGATTGGGGGTGAGGGGACCATGCATTCCAGGATTGGGGGTGAGAGGACCATGCATTCCAGGATAAGGGGGTGAGGGGACCATGCAACCAGGATCGGGGTAGAGGATGATAGGTAGGGGTGAGGTACCAGGCATACCAGGATTGGGGATGAGGGGACCATGCATACCAGAATTGGGGGTTGAGGGGGTACCATACATCCTACGATAGGGATGAGGGGGGACCATGCATACCAGGATTGGGGGGGAGGGGACCATGAATACCAGGATATGGATGAGCAGGTACCATGCATACCAGGATAGGGATGAGGGGGTACCATGCATACCAGGATTGGGGGGAGGGGACCATGCATTCCAGGATTGGGGGGAGGGGACCATGCATACCAGGATTGGGGGGGAGGGGACCATGAATACCAGGATATGGATGAGCAGGTACCATGCATACCAGGATAGGGATGAGGGGGTACCATGCATACCAGGATTGGGGGGAGGGGACCATGCATTCCAGGATTGGGGGGAGGGGACCATGCATATCAGGATTGGGGATGAGGGGACAATGCATTCCAGGATTGGGGGGGAGGGGACCATGCATACCAGGATTGGGGGGTGAGGGCACCATGCATTCCAGGATTGGGGGGTGAGGGGACCATGCATACCAGGATTGGGGGGTGAGGGGACCATGCATTCCAGGATTGGGGGGGAGGGGACCATGCATACCAGGATTGGGGGTGAGGGGACCATGCATTCCAGGATTGGGGGGGAGGGGACCTTGCATTCCAGGATTGGGGGGGAGGGACCATGCATTCCAGGATTGGGGGATGAGGGGTACCATGCATACCAGGATAAGGGGTGAGGGGTACCAGGCATACCTGGATTGGGGGGAGGGGACCATGCATACCAGGATTGGGGGTGAGGGAACTATGAATACCAGGATATGGATGAGCAGGTACCATGCATACCAGGATTGGGGGGGGTGAGGGGACCATACATACTAGGATGAGGAATGGGGTGCCATGCATACCAGGATTGGATGAGGGGACCATGCATACCAGGATAGGAGGGGGGCAGCACATACCAGGATGGGAGACCATATACCAATAAAAATGCTTGCCACCCGGGCGTAGAACAGGTTCACAGCTAGTTTTAAATATTGAGCTGTTGCATAGATTAGATTTCCAATAGAACGGCGCCATCAGCAGCGCGTGCGCGTCCAAATCCACATTGATGATTTGTCAAAGCCCTTTTTTATTGGAGACCTGATGTAGGCGCCGGCGAGATATTTAAAATAGGAGGCAGGTCACTATGTAACCTGTCATACAGGAAACAGACTGAGGGGGCAGAGAGCCAAGATCAGACCCTGCCCAGAGTCCCGCCCCGATGCACGAATATATCATTATAACAAACTCCAAACAATGATTACTCAAAAGCCGCAAAACCGATTTCTTCTACACATGTATCATTTTAATTTGTATCACAGCAATATGGCCATATCTGTACTTCTACTTGGCAAAATCCTGCTGACCGGTTGTCTTTAAGAGCAGACAACCCCTTTAATAGTTCCACTACTGTGCAGCACTGGCCAGTCATTTTACCAGATCTTGCCCGTCACATGCTCTAATCACAAACCGTCTTTTTTGGAGTCTCGCACTGCTGTAAGATAGTACTCCTATGTAACGTAGAATAATGACCAACCTTTCATCCATTGCTACCGTGTTGCATAACTGATACAAGCAAGAGACTAAAAGTTCTACTTGCTGCAATTTTTCTTCTGTTTAAGCAAATAACAGAAGTCAGACGGACCCTATAATATTTAATGGGGGTCCCCCTTCTTCTGTTTGTATCGGCTATGCAATGGATACGTTCTGAAAATGAATACCGCATTCAGACTCTAAGTCTGTCTCTTCAGTCTTGAGGACGTGTGCTAATTGCTGCGTGCCTATAGAAGAGTTGGGTGAGAAATGTTAAAAAACTGTTCCTGTTCTTTGTGAAACGTCAGCAGAAGTGCTGATATTACTGTATTAACGGATTCCTGTGTGTTACAGGAGCTGGAGAAGAATACTGAACTGACACAAAGCAGTTTCCAGAGGCAGCTGATGGCTGAGAAAAAGAAAGTCCATGATGTTCAGGAGGACAACAAAGGGTTACAAGAGGAGCTTCAACGATTGACTCAGAAATTAAGGGTATGTATCCTTTTATTAATGTCTATAATGTAGGATAGGTTTGAAGTCTGTCTACTATGAATCTGGTGCACTGTAAATAAGGAATCTGCCTAACTGCTAAAGAGTTCAGGCCCCTGTATACATTAGACTAACATTGGTTGAACCTGTCGTTAGGGGCAGTAACCCTGATTCCTGCAATTTATTATCTGCTGGGGTGCTTTTTGAATTTTTGATAAAATTAATGTTTTATCTGCTGCAGATCTAGCAGTTCTTTGAATGCAGACTTCTGTATAACCCTGCACAGACCACAGACTGGCAGCCTTCTGTGTACACAGTGTATATGCAGAAAGCTGCCAATCAGTGGGGGCGGGGTTATACAGAGCTCCTGAATATGGTGGACTGCATGGCAGCAGGTTTACTAGTCCTCTAATAATCTGTTGCTTAAAATTGTGATTTTTATTTTTATCTTAAAAGGGAACCTATCACCAGTTTTGGGCGATATATGATACGGCCATCACCTTTCAGGACTTATATACAGCATTCTATAATGCTGTATATAAGCCCCCAACCTGACCTGGAAGAACTGAAAAATAAGTTTTATTATACTTACCTGCGGGGCGGTCCAGTCCGTTGGGTGTCGCTGGTCTTGGTCCGGCGCGTCCCATCTTCTTGTGATGCAGTCCTCTTTCTTGTTTCTTGTGGATGACGCATCCCTGCATCATTCACACAGGCTCCCCAGCATCGCGCTCCTGCGCAGGCGCCAGAAAAGGTCAAAGCGCCCCGGCATCTGCTCACTGCAGTACTTTGCTCTACCCTCAACAGGGCAGAGCAACACACGCCTGCGCAGGAGCGCGATGCCGGGGAGCCTGTGTGGATGATGCAGGGTCGCGTCATCCACAAGAATCAAGAAGGAGGGTGGCGATCATAAGAAGATGGGAGGCACCAGACCAAGACCATTGACACCCATCGGACCGGACTGCCTTGCAGGTGAGTATAATAAAACTTATTTTTCAGTTCTTCCAGATCGGGTTGGGGGCTTACAACATTTCACAAAATTATAATATCATCAAAAAGTTAATTTATTTCAGTTCTTCAATACAAAAAGTGAAACTCATATAGTCATTACAGAGTGATCTATTTTGCGTGTTTTATTCTGTTAATGTTGATGATTATGGCTTACAGCCAATGAAAACCCAAAAGTCATTATCTCAGTAAATTAGAATACTTTATAATACCAGCTTGAAAAAATGATTTTAAAATCTGAAATGTTGGCCTACTGAAATGTATGTTCAGTAAATGCACTCAATACTAGGTCAGGGCTCCTTTTGGCATCAATGCGGCGTGGCATGGAGGCGATCAGCCTGTGACACTGCTGAGGTGTTATGGAAGCCAGGTTGCTTTGATAGCAGCCTTCAGCTCGTCTGCATTGATGGGTCTGGTGTCTCTCATCTTCCTCTTTACAATACCCCATAGATTCTCTATGAGTTTAAGGTCAGGCGAGTTTGCTGGCCAATTAAGCACAGTGATACCGTTGTTTTTAAACCAGGTATTGGTACTTTTGGCAGTGTGGACAGGTGCCAAGTCCTGCTGGAGAATGAAATTTCCATCTCCAAAAAGCTTGTTGGCAGAGGGAAGCATGAAGTGCTCTAAAATTTCCTGGTAGATGGCTGCGTTGACTTTGGTCTTGATAAAACACCGTGTACCTACACCAGCAGATGACATGGCTCCCCAAACCGTCACTGATTGTGGAAACTTCACACTAGACCTTGGAAATCAAGGTCCCAGAGTCTGGAGGAAGAGTGGAGAGACAGGCAATCCAAGCTGCTTGAGGTCTAGTGTGAAGTATCCACAATCAGTGGTGGTTTGTGGAGCCATGTCATCTGCTGGTGTAGGTCCACTGTGTTTTATCAAGACCAGTTAAATAGCCACATTTTTTCACCCTGAACTGGTGTGCTGCCTTCGTTTTTGTCTATAAAGGCAATGTAGATATGATCAAGGAATATAGCTGGCTCTGCAAGTGAGGTATGAGTGGATAAAATTACAGGTAAGTATCGCCCTGTACTCTTCAGAATTCATCAGGCTGCTTCTGTCTTCAGTCACATCATCAATTAACACTTGTGACCCGTGAGATTGGAAGCCATGCATGCTTACACCATCACACTGCCTCAACCATGTTTTACAGAGGATGTGGTGTGCTCTGGGTCATGAGTCGTTCCACAACTTCTCTGTTCAAAAAATGCGTTTCCATAACTGGGCTGGCTTCTTTAGATTTCTTTTGGCAAAATCTTATCTGAACTTTCTATTTTCAAGGCTGATTAATGGTTTGCACCTTGCAGTGAACTCTCTGTATTTGCTCTCATGAAGTCTTCTCTTATGGTAGATTTAGATACTGAATGAAATACCTACCTTCTGGAGAGTGTTCTTCACTTGGGTGGATGTTGTGAAGGTGTTTTTCTTCACAAATGGGAAGGATTCTACAGTCTTCCACCACTATTGTCTTCTATGGATGTCCAGGCATTTTTGAGATCCGAAGCTCACCAGTGCTCTTTTTATTTTTTCCAGAATGTACAAAACTGTTGAGTTAGCCACTACTAACATTTCTGCTATCTCTCTGATGTATTTCTTTTATTTTCAGCCAAATGATGGTTTGTTTCACTTCCATTCCCAGCTGCTTTGACCACAGTTTGTTGGTCCACAGCAACATCTTCCAAATGCAAATGCCACAACTGGTATTAACTCCAGACCTTTTACCCGCTTAGTCGATGATGGATTAACAAGGGAAAAGCTCATGCAGCCCATTAAAGTGCTTTTGAGCAAATTGTCCAATTACCTTTGATCCCTTGAAAAAATTGAAAAAGAGGTAGCTACGTAGTAAAGAGATGTAATTCGTAAAGCCTTACTCCAATTAGGATGTGAATACCCTCAAATCAGGCTAGGGTCACACAATCGTATATTCTCTCATCCGAAAGAATGAAGTCGATTAGGCTAATGAAACTATGATCTGAATTTGATCACAGTGTCCGCTTAGTGCGATCCAACTCTCTCTTATAAGATAATCGTGGCATGTTGTAAGGAGAAGATGGAGAACAAAATTTCTCCATCTACTTTATTGTTTTTGTGTGAGTCTGTGTTTTCCAAGTAACCATAGACTTGAATGAGTGAGTGACTTCCGATTTCGGAGTGAAAGTGAAATTGCATCGTGCTGCGATTTTTTTTTTTTTTTGGTGACGGATTCTGTCAGTGAAAAAAAAAATCATGCATCAGCACTGCCCCATTGAATAACATTGGTCCGAGTGCTGTCTGATAGATGGCACTCGTCCGATCTATATGCTGATGTGAGCAAGCCCTGAAGTGGAGAGTCTGCACTTTAAGCCCATGTTGATTATATAACTGTATCTTGAATATGCCAAAACTTGAGTCGCTGTCCAAATAGTTCTGAACCTGTATATGTATGTGTGTATATGATATATAGAATTTTTCATTAGTCTTTGTAGGGGTATTGTGGTGTTGATCATTCTGTGTTAGACATGCTACATAAATCATATTTGCTGCATTTCTTATGTTATACTGGCTTATTAAAAATACTTAAAACTTACAAGAATTTAGCTCTGTATTTATTTGTATATTTTAAAGGGTTTTTTTTTTCTTCATATAGGACAAGGAAAGAGAGCTTGATGCAAAAAATATCTATGCTTTGCGCTTGTCCAAACCATCTCCTAAAAAGGACACGGAGATTACACCTAGGAAGAAAGGTAACAGATTTCTTTTGTGAAAAGCTTATAGAAACTCTGCTGTAACAGAGTATAAGATATTTGTAACTAATATGAATCTATTGTTTTCTTCATAGGGACGAGCCATAGTGTTAACGTAGGTGTTCAGACCAATGACTCTGCCTCATGGCTGGATTTCCCTCCGCCACCTTCCCCACCTCCATTTCTAAGTGAAGATAAACTGGAGAGTGAGCAGGAAGTTCTGGTAATAAATTGAAACTTTCTTAAATATTGTTTATGCTACAACCTTTCTTTTATTTTTGTCTTTTTTTCTACCTTGGAAATTTAAACGGGTTATTCGAGAGCTACCATTCAAGTTACCATACAATGTTTAACTGAGATACCACTTTTGGCATGAGAAATTTCTCAAATACAGTTTTGTTAAATCTTACGTCTCTGACATTAGCGCACTTTCGTTCATTCAGTGTCAATATTTTTTCCAAAGGGGGAAGAAAATTTAGCAAAGCAGCTCAAAGAGGAGGCAGAAAAGATTAAAAGAGAGAAACAAGAAGCAGAAAGACTTAAGCGAGAACGAGAGCAGGCAGAACGAAAACAAGATCAAGAAGAGAAGATGAATAGGAATAAGGAGCAAAAAATCTTGGAGGACAATGCAAGGAAAATGCGTGAAGGTAAGAATCCCCTTGAGATATAAAGTGACACCTTTATCGATTCTGAAGTATGGAATTATGAATACTTTCTGTACAGTGTGAAAATATGCCACATTTTTGAGTAGAAGATATTGTGTGATTATAATGATTATGAAAGTTCATGGATGCTAACTCAATCAGAATTGTATGATTTGTTGTCTGTGAGTTTCCATTAGTTTTAGCCTAGACTGACCTAATGACACTAAAACGGTCATCTAAATCTGTAAATCCTTGTCAGCCGCCGGCTTCCTGCTGCTGCGGCGGCCACATGTGCCGATACTTAGAGAAATGAATATTCAGAATATTAATTTCTCTTAAGTATCGGTACTTGTGACTGCCGCAGCAGCAGTAAGCCGGCAGCTGACCCTGCGTGCTACTGAAGAGGAATGAATACTCACCGCGATCTCCCATGAACAGTCCCGGTGAGTATTCGGCAGCTGTGCTCTGCTTGTGAGCAGCGCATGACGTCCCTGCAATGCGCTGCTTACAAGCATTAATCAGCTGCTAGTACCGGAGCAGGACACTGCGAGGGAACGGAGGAAGGTAAGTGTAATAGTTTGGGTTTTTTAATCCTTTCTGATGAGGCCATGCATACCAGGAACGGGATGGGGCCAATTATATCAGAATAAGGATGGGACCAATCAAACCAGGATACCAGAAAGAAATGAATATTCATTGCTCTCCACGCCCATGGGCGTGGAATGCAGTGCATATTCATTTCTCTTTAGCAGCGGGCACAGGAATTAGCCGGAGCCACTGGCTCCTGCTTCTGTGACCCGCTGCTCTGCCGAAACCTCTCCCCCACCTCCCCACCACAGTCAGAGCCCGTACATCCGGACTATAAGATGCACCCCCCTATTTTTCTCCACATTTTGGGAGGAAAAAAGTGCGTCTTATAGTCTGACAAGTATGGTATGTTGCGTTCAACATATTATATAGCACTGTGTACTTACATTTGCTTATTTCTGCCCTTCTACACAGTAAATTCTACTGCATCTCATTAGGTCTAGGACATCACATGATTAATAAATTACTAGTTGAATTCTTCTAAGCTCTATGTAAACATAGGTAATCTTTCTTCAACTCTTGATCTGACTGCTCCCCACCCCCGCCAGGGATTTTGCAGGGAAAATTGACCTCCTATTTCTACATATAGCTTAGAAAGATTCAGCTAGTCAGTTTTAAATCATGTGATGTCATAGACCTAATGGAAAAGAGAAGAACTAAGTGAGTAGAAGGGCAAAATGAGCGATTGTAAGTACACAGTGCTGTATAATATGATGGTTGCAATATATCAAGAGGATAAAAATTTTGATGGGAATGCTGCTTTAAGTTGAACTCCATCCCTTTTAATATATAACAAAATGATTGCAACTATGCCAGAAAATGTATAACACATCCAAATAGATCAGTTCTATACATTCATTTTTTACAAACCACTGCATGCTTAGGTTAGTTTTCACTGCAATTTCTCCCAATAAAAATTCTTATTGAAAAATCAGACATTTTGTTAAGACATCTCTCTGAATGGCTAACCTAACAGACTTTCTATGTGTGGTATATCCAAATAAATCTTTCTTTTTTTCCCCTTGAAGAATTTGAAAACGAAGAATTTGAAAGAAAGAAGAAAGATTTCTTAAATAAAGATAAATTTATAAAAGAAGGAAACAAAAATGAAGAAGAAAGGCTTAAGAAGGAGCTGTTATTGGCAAAAATGTTTGAAATTGACAGGGAAAACCATGAGCCGTTTTATTCTGACAACTCTAGACCTGCTCCAACACCTCTTATAAATAATTCAATAAAGACCGACACGACGGATTCAAAGCCTACAACATACAAATTCTCAGAGGCGACCGACAACCTGTTCAATGGCCTTCCAGTCCAGGGAGGACGAGAATCAAAACGAGATGTCCAGAGTCATACAAGCACAGGTGATACCAATGGGGAGTTCACATTCGGAAGTTACACTCCATCTTTTGGAAGGGGAAGATCAACTGTTAATAATCAAAGGAAGGAAGTCTTGGAGGAGCCGATTATAAGCACTTCGAAGCTGGACATGCAAAAAGACAAAAAAACTAATTTAATGGAGCAGCTTTTTGGAAACAGTTCTAGCGCTACGTTGCCTTCGGTTCACAAATTTGGCGATCAAGATGGACCCATTTCAAACCGCAGCAGAATCTCCCATCAGGACTCCAGCACCACTTTACCTTGGGAACAAAACGGCAAAATCAAAGGAAAAGGTGATAATTTGTTATCTGGGAATGGGAAAATCTCAAGCTCCAGTAGAGGTCGCATGCAGAACACACCAGGACGGACAGCGGTCAATGCTGTTAACTCTGTGGAAGATGAACTAGAAGAATTAGCGCTATAGAAATGATGTATACATGCCTTTTCCAGATGTAAGGGTTGTTTAAAGGCAACCTGTCGGGACGATTTCCTGACAATAGTGTTATGGCTGTATCCTGTAGACCTAGTACAGCAATGAAAATGATACCTGTAGTAGTCCAGTGTGCCAGCGCTGAGAATTCAAGCTTTGAAGCAACATGCAAATTAGCCTGGAAGTGCATTGGGAGCGTGTCATTGCTCTGCGTGGATCACTGGTACTGACACATTGTATTACTACATACTTTATTTGTATTGTTGCACCTGGACCTATAGTAGAAATGATGCCATACCACTGGTTTCACCAGTAAAATCGTCCTGACAGACTCCCTTTTAAAATGTGTATTTTTTATGTTACCATTTTTCTTAAGTAATTTTTTTAAATTATTATTTTTTTAATTCTGAAGATTCATATCCATAGTTTGACTGGAATGCGTTAAGTACTGTTCTGATCCCTGTTTTCAGTACAATATTAATAGGTTATGTGAATCATTTTTATTTAATTAAACAACCCCCTCCCCACACCCTTTTTATAATTTTATAATTGCACTTTGATTATAGTAATGGCCACATACTCCATTCGGCAGATGCATCCTGGTTTGCTACATTGAACTCTTGCTGAAAAGCCTGCGCTAAACTGACAGCCGGACAACCAATCACTTTTTTGCATTGTGCTACGTTTATAAATGATTCGTTTAACCTGGGGCGTAAATTCTGTAAAAGTTATAATCCATATGTATATTGTAAAGTTAAATTATATGATCAATGCTGACGTTTTGTTCAAATTGAATGTAAAAGGAACGCTAAAAAATGTACAATAGTTAACTGAAATGGTTAATAAATGATACCATGAATGAACATAGCCTATTCTGGCTCCATAATATTTACTTTAAAGGGGTTGACTCATGATCATTCTCCGGAGTGCACCACTCCTCTGCCTCTTGGCTTCAAGGTTGCCAGCGGGGGAGAACCATCCTGATGAGTAACAGTTTGGGCCTTGTGGCGTGGCTGCGCTGCCGGCCTAAACTGTGCTGTCTCTGATATTACAAGCAGATAAAAGGATAATATATGAATAAGTTTGAGCCTCTGTAATTTGTACCTAGTGAATATGTATTGGGGGCCTTGCCCTAGTCCAGCGCTATTAAATTACATTTCTGGATTATTAGGACTGTGTTCTGGCTTCCCCTTTAACTACCGACCAAGTGAAGTGGTAAGTTTCTTCTCAAACTGAATCTACCATCAATACCTCATTTACTTTCAGCAATTGCCTGCTGACATGCCCTTTTATGCTATTTAGTAGTCACGCTTTTAGTTCTAGTTTTTATTGGTGTCATAGGGGACACAGTTTGTAGCTTTAAAGTCTATACACCATTAGAGACAATTTGATTTCAGTCTAAATTTGTATATTTTGGGCTTAAAATTATTTTTGCCATTGTGTTTCATTAACCATTTTTCACTGTTTGGCTTTTACAGGCTCTTTGTTTCCTTGTATATTGCTGGTTGCTGAATGAGTTAACTGAGAATCAGTCAGCCTGCTTGTTCTCCAAGGACAGTTTGTAACACTTTGCTTTTTTTCTGAGCTCCTCTCAGCTGATTTGACCATAAAGTACAGCTCAACTTTGATGTGATCTGTGGTTACAATTCAGCAGAGATGAACTCTGAAAATGACAGATAAAACAAGTCGCTGACTGATTCTTTGATAACTCATTCTGCCAACATTGAGGATATAGAAGGCAAACTGCAACATTTCTCCTTCGTCTCATTGGGGGACACAGGACTGTGGGTGTATGCTACTGCCACTAGGAGGCTGACACTAAGTAAACATAAAAAAAGGTTAGCTCCTCCTCCGCCGTATACACCTCAGCACTGGCCACAGGCAAATCCAGTTATTGCTTAGTGTCTGATGGAGGCACACGTCTGGTTCTTTTTCCAGACCATTTTTTTTTTTTTTTTTTTTCTCCCACGAAGATGAGATAGGGGCGACGGATCCTATTGAAAGGGTCCGATCTCCCCAAACCATCAACGGGCGAGCACGTGGAGTAAAGCCTCCATCGTATCCTCTCCCGCAACGTGGGACATAAATGCCGGACTCAGCCCTGACCACCCTAAGGTATTGAAGCCCTAGGCTGTACAGAGGCGGGAGTTAGTCCGTGCGGCCCCCACTGCACCACCAATGCTAGACTGCGGTGCTGCAAGGTGGCGGACGGTCCCTCTCCTCATCCCCTGAAGGGGTGATGGAGTTAGGGTTCCTGCACCGTCCTTTTACTTTTCACGGAGAGTCCCCCTTTAATGCGCTGCATGTGAAGACGTTGGAAGAAGAATCTCACCTTCAAATCCAGAATGGCTAAAGATACAGCAGCGCTCCGGAGTAAAGATTTAGTCCCCGGCTTTACCCTGGACTAGGATGCGGGCTGAAGTATGGTGGCGGAGGGGGCCGCGGTCGTGAGTATGGGGACCGCTCCCGGCGTCTCCTGCCGGCGGGACCGCTCTCCGATTTTGGGGTGGCCGCCGGCGGAAAAATTTAGACCGCGGCTTCTAATGGCGCTAGGCCGCGGCTTCAAATCTAGTCCCCGGCTTTTCCCGGGGACTGGGCCGCTGGCCAGAATGTTATGCCGGCGTCAGCTTGAGGGGTCGCGGTCGCGGAGGTGGGCTCCGCCCCCGGCGGCGTCTCCTTCCGGCGGACCCGCCCTCCGACTTTGGGGCCGCCTCCGCCGGAAATTTAGACCGCGGCTTCGGCGGCCGCTAGGCCGCGGCTTCAAATTTAGTCCCCGGCTTTTGCCGGAGATAGGCCGCGGCCGGAAGTTGGGGGGACGGAAGCCCTGACGTCTAGGCCGCGCCTCTTGACCCTCCCTCCTGAGGCTCGGCTACATGAGCACTTCCTCTTTGACAGAGAAGCGCTCTTTTTTGAAAGATTGGAGCCGCAGGCAATTCCACCGGGAGAAACTCGGATGTCCTGTTTTTTTTTTCTGCCCGTTGCACACGAAAGGACGCTGGGATACAGGACTGGGGTGAGTGCTACTACCTCCAGCCTGATTGTTGCGCACTTTTGCGCCCCTTCCGCTGACTGACACATCCAGTTTATTGTGTACTGTGACGGATTCAGAATGTCCAAAAGAACCAAGACGCATACGATACTTTATACCGCATGCATTGCTTGTAGGTCCCCTTTTCCGCATGCCCAGACTTCTCGGGTCTGCGAGGCCTGTGACTCTGAACGGGCTCAGGAACCCTCTCCTATAGCCGAGCCTAGTGCGTCAAGCCCCCCTGAATGGGCCCTTTCCCTGGCTCAATCTGTGGCGTCATTGACCAGAGCGGTCGAGTCCCTTCAAGCTCCCGATAGGAGCAGGGACAGTGGTTCACCTGTCTTGGCTACATCTCAGGAACCTCAGGCCTGCAGGGGCCGCGCTCACACCAGGCAGACACAGGGAAACGAACCCACACTGTGTCGCCCATGCCGTCTGGAGCCTCGGCATCTTTTAGTTCCGTCTCCCGCTCTCCCTCTCCCTTGGCAAGTGATCAATATTCGGATTCCGATTTGGAAGAATCACTTAATCTAGAGGCACAGTATAGTCAAGAAACAATTGACAGTTTGATCGAAGCTATCAATCAAACTCTGGGGATAGACGATGAGTCCACCTTGACCTCTGGTCACAAGGTGACCTTTAAACGAGCCAGGCAAGCCCATAAAGTTTTTGGTGCTCATCCTGAGTTTGAGGAATTAGTGCAGCGCCACCGGGAGAAACCGGACAAGCGCTTTGCTGGACAAAAGGCTCTCAATACTAGATATCCTTTTGCTCCTGAGCTCCTTAAGAAGTGGACAGAATCTCCTTCGGTTGATCCTCCTGTTTCGCGTTTGGCATCTAAAACGCTCCTCTCTATTCCCAGCGGTTCCTCTATTAAGGAGCCAACGGATCGTCTAATTGAGAGTTTGGCCCGTTCGGTATTTGAGGCATCAGGTTCTGCTCTCTCTCCTTCTTTTGCAGCGACTTGGGTTGCCAAGGCCATAATATCCTGGTCGGAGTCTCTAAATAAGGCTCTTCACGGCATAGAGGTGCCGTCTGAGGTAACCCAGATTTCTAATCAAATAGCTCTTGCTGGAGACTTCTTAATTAATGCATCCATGGATGCGGCAAATTGCGCAGCATTAGCCGCTGCTAATGCAATTGCCATTAGAAGATCCTTATGGCTGAGAACTTGGCGAGCAGATTCAACCTCAAAGAAGTCGCTTACATCTTTACCATATCAGAGTGGTCGGTTATTTGGCGAGAGACTGGATCAGCTCATATCTGATGCAACGGGAGGGAAGAACAATTTCCTTCCTCAGCAAAGGATTAAACAACCTTTTCGTCGACAACCTCAGCCTCGTTTTAGGGCCTTTCGTAACCCAGGCTGGGCCATGCCAGCCACCTCCAGCGGCTCAGGTCGGCCTAATCAGGCCAAAGATCGCCAGGTCACCTACAGGACCAATCCTTTGGGAAGAGGGAGATCTTATCAGCCAAGATCCAGAGGGTCCAAACCCCAAAGATATTCGGACAAATGACTGGAGGCAAAATCCGGTCAATTTTTCCAGGGTAGGCGGCCGCTTACTCTGGTTTCGTCCCACTTGGCTATCAGTGACTCACGACGAGTGGGTCAGGGAGTTAGTCTCCACGGGGTACAAAATAGAATTTACCAGCCTTCCCCCAAATCGCTTTTTCCCCTCGCGCCTTCCCAAGGAGGGGTCTCGAGGTCGTGCCTTATTCAAGGCGGTCGAGTCTCTTCGGCACAGCGGGGTTGTCGTACCTGTACCAGAGGTCGAAAGAGGTCAGGGATTTTATTCCAACCTGTTCATTGTACCCAAGAAGGATGGTACCGTAAGGCCCATTCTAGATCTAAAGCGATTGAACCGGTTTGTCAAAATTCGGCATTTCCGAATGGAATCTCTCCGTTCGGTCATTGCAGCCATGGAAAGAGGGGAATTTCTAGCATCAATAGATATCCAGGATGCCTATCTTCACATTCCCATATTTCCCCCTCATCAAAGGTTTCTTCGGTTTGCCATCGACAAACTTCATTTTCAGTTCGCAGCCCTGCCATTCGGGCTAGCCACAGCCCCCAGGGTGTTCACAAAGGTCATGGCTGCTGTTGTGTCCATTTTGCACTCCAGGGGGATAGTCATCCTGCCTTACTTAGACGACCTCCTCATCAAGGGGCCGTCTTTTCAGACCTGCGAGGAAAGTGTCAACATTACGTTAGACACCCTTGCTCGTTTGGGGTGGCTGGTGAATATGAAGAAGTCATCTCCCGTGCCATCTCGGAAGATCACCTTTTTAGGGATGAATTTCGACACCGCTCAGGGGTTGATAATTCTTCCTCAGGACAAGGCCTTAGTTCTCCGCCAAGAGGTACGGATACTTCGCCAACCAATTCCTCACACCATCCGGTTTTGCATGAGGGTCCTAGGAAGGATGGTGGCGGCAATCGAGGCTATTCCGTTTGCCCAGTTTCATCTTCGCCCCCTTCAACATGCACTCTTGGCAGTATGGGACGGGAGCCCTTACTCCCTCAATCTGCGGTGTCGTTTGTCCCTGCAGATCAGACAGACTCTTACGTGGTGGACGAGGGACACCACTCTTCGACAGGGTCGTTTGTTTCCTCCAAATTTTTGGTTGGTAGTCACAACGGACGCCAGCCTTCTCGGATGGGGAGCAGTGTTTCGTCACCACACAGCTCAGGGAATTTGGTCTCAGCAAGAATCGACCCTCCCGATCAATATTTTAGAGATCCGAGCGGTTCGGCTGGCTTTGAGGCATTTTCACCAGCATCTGGCGGGCCGCCCAGTCCGAATACAATCGGACAATGCCACGGCGGTGGCATACATAAACCATCAGGGAGGTACCCGCAGCAGGGCGGCCATGCACGAGGTAAAACAGATTCTGACCTGGGCAGAGGAAAATCACTCTGTGATTTCAGCAGTCCACATACCGGGCGAGGAAAACTGGGCAGCAGATTTTCTCAGCCGTCACGGCATAGCATCAGGGGAATGGTCTCTACATCCCGAGATTTTTCAGCAGATATGCCGACGCTGGGGAACCCCAGATGTGGACCTGATGGCTTCCAAGATAAATGCCAAAGTGCCCAATTTTGTTTCCCGGTACCGGGATCCGCAGGCGATTGCAGTAGATGCCCTGGTTCTACCATGGAATCAGTTTCATCTTCCATACTTGTTTCCACCAATAGCTCTGCTCCCAAGGGTGATCAGAAAGATCAGGTTAGAAGGAGTCCCAGCGATATTAATCGCTCCAGATTGGCCACGTCGCCCATGGTACGCGGAGCTGGTACAATTGCTCGCCGACGCACCCTGGCGACTGCCAGAGCGCGCGGACCTTCTCTCTCAAGGCCCAGTTTACCACCAGAACTCAGCGGTCCTGTGTTTGACGGCTTGGCCGTTGAATCTTGGATCCTGACCAGGGCTGGATTCTCTAAAAGGGTCGCCGCGACGATGGCTAGCGCCCGAAAGCCTGTTTCGGCTCGCATCTACCACGGGACTTGGAAGGTCTTTTTTACTTGGTGCAGGGAACATGGTTGTTCCCCGCTTCGGTTTTCAATTCCAAACATTCTGTCATTTCTCCAGGCAGGCCTAGATTCAGGTCTAGCACCAAGTACGCTTAGACGCCAGATATCAGCCTTATCAGTGCTTTTTCAGTGAAGGATCGCGTCTAATTTTCAAGTTAGGACCTTTATTCAGGGGGTTGTCCATATAGTTCCCCCCTACAAGGCTCCCTTAGATGTTTGGGATCTCAATCTAGTCCTGGGAGTCCTGCAGGAGCCTCCTTTTGAACCTTTGCAGGAGGTTTCTCTGTCATTTCTTTCCTGGAAAGTGGTGTTTTTGGTAGCCATAACATCCATAAGGCGGGTTTCGGAGCTGGCTGCACTATCTTGTCGAGCTCCGTACTTACTTTTCCATCAGGATAAGGTAGTGCTCAGACCAACACCACCTTTTTTGCCTAAGGTCGTGTCCTCATTTCATATTAATGAGGACATTGTTTTGCCCTCATTTTGCCCAGCTCCGACGCACCGAGTGGAGAAGGCTCTCCATACGCTGGATCTGGTGAGAGCACTCAGGAGATATGTATCTCGGACGGCGTCCTTTCGACAGACGGACACGCTGTTTGTCCTCCCTGAAGGTCGCAGGAAGGGACTTGCTGCCTCTAAATCAACCTTGGCTAGGTGGATTCGGTTAGCCATTCAGGAGGCTTACCGCATCAGAGGCGCGGTGGTTCCCGCAGGGATCAAGGCTCACTCCACCAGAGCGGTGGGTGCCTCCTGGGCCCTTCGACATCAGGCTTCGGTGGAACAGGTTTGTAAGGCAGCAACCTGGTCCAGTCTGCATACCTTTTCCAAGCATTATAATGTCCATACCTAGACTTCTGCGGATGCCAGTCTGGGTAGAAGGATTCTTCAGGGCGCGGTTGCGCACCTATAAGCAATGCTTGATTATAAACTACACTGTGGAGTCGGTTTCCCACCCAAGGGACTGCTTTGGGACGTCCCACAGTCCTGTGTCCCCAATGAGACGAAGGAGAAATACGGATTTTTGTGTTACTCACCGTAAAATCCTTTTCTCCGAGACGCTCATTGGGGGACACAGCTCCCTCCCTAATAGCCGGATGGCTTTGTTTTGAGTTAACTCTATTCTCTGATTAATCTGTATCAGCAGTTTTTTCTTCTGGATATGCTGTATCTGTGTTAACTCTGATTTATTTTAGCCTCCTACTGCTTTTTGCACTAAACTGGATTTGCCTGTGGCCAGTGCTGAGGTGTATACGGCGGAGGAGGAGCTAACCTTTTTTTATGTTTACTTAGTGTCAGCCTCCTAGTGGCAGTAGCATACACCCACAGTCCTGTGTCCCCCAATGAGCGTCTCGGAGAAAAGGATTTTACGGTGAGTAACACAAAAATCCGTATTTTTTTTAATGAAACCCAATTGCAAAAAATCATTTGAAGTCCAAAATACATGAATTAAAAATACCCTTGCGTCTGTTCACATTTTTTTAATGTTACAGATTTTTGTCTCACTAGGGGGCGTTATGATGTGAATCCCCGGTTGTTTAAATAATTCTTTGGAATACTTAATATTCTGAAGAAAAATTTGCATGTCAGTGTATCTGTAACAAACAGTCCATAAGGCCACCCTTCTGGTATGGAATGAAGGCAGACCTCTGGGGTCTCTGTCAACCCATCATCATCATCTGGTGATTACTGCAACACTTCGCTTTTCAACTCCTTAGATGTTCCCCAAAACCTAGTGATTGGTTCCCAAGGTTATTTTGGTCCTTAAAGGGTTAATAGATCTAAGGAAGACCAATGTACTATTAGCATAGTGAGCACACAGGCAGCAGAGTGGACACTACTGCCCAGCAGCTGGTTTAGAGATCATCATAGACTGAAAGGCTCGGCACAGCGTTCTACTCTTGGTTCCATATCAAATTTTCTGAATTAAATGAATACATTGATAAGCAGCTCTGTCATCGATCGGTGCCTGCACTGAGAATAGTCAGCACTCCTGAAGACACATTTCCAATTCAACATCCACAGATGTTCAAAATTGAATTTACCTGCAGATTTCCACTTTGGTGGTAGCATCCCTCCAAAGCGAATCATACAATGAGGATAATTTGTAAAGGTGCAATGTAGCTAGTGAATGCAAAAGAACGTTTCTTACTTATAAACTGTGTTCCAAATTATTATGCAAATAATATTTTCTCTGATTTTCCCATATTACCTATATGAATTGCAGTCATTGTAATTTTCCAGTCAAATAACTATTAGAGTACAATTGAAAGGTTTTTGTACAAACTGCCTATGATAACAGTATATTTTTTAAAAAATAAAACACCCAAACTGCACTCAAAATGCATGTTCCAAATTATTATGCACAGCAGATTTTTCAACCTTTTTCATTTTAATAAAGACAAAAAAATTGTCATTTTTGAAATTATAAGCATTAGTGTTATGATTTGGTAGCTGAGGAGAGCAGGCAAAAAGGAAATACACCAGAGCAGTTGGAAACTATGAGATTGCAGTACCCTGACTAACCACCACAACTAGAGGCAGCCGTGGAGCGTTCCTACGTTGGTCCTAGACGCCTCGTCACAGCCTGAGAAACTAACTACACCTAAAGATAGAAAGAGGAAAGCTATCTGCCCCGGAGCAGATCCCCAAAGAACATAGAAAGCCCCCAAACATGTAATGGCGGTTAGACAAGAAGAAATACTGACACAGACAGAAAATAGTATGAGCAACGTTGGGGCCCAAACTTACTAAATAGAAAAGGATAGGAAGGGCACTTACTGCAATCCCAAAAAACCCTGAAAAGCACCAACTCTACTAATTTCAAAAACACCTGAGATCACACGACCTCTACCACCTAAATTAGTTCTCTGGTGTAACCAAAAACAAAACAGCAGCCACTAAAAAAACTGGAAAAAGCAAATGTACAAACATCAGTGGCTGAACTGAACTGAGAGGGCAAAAGCCCCCTGAGGGGACCCTGAAGGCCCCCACAGAAGTGCAGGACAAAATGCAAAAATCAAGCACAAAAACAAAAAGAAGAAAATGTCTTATCTGTTAGCAGAAGATTCAGACACGACACAGCAGGCTACCAAGGAAACAGGAATCAAGGATTGAGACCAGAACAATTGATCACCGGCAACCCTGATGGGAAGGCAACTCCCTTATATAAGACCAGTCAGTAACACCTGATTCCCAATCCTCACAATCTTCACTGGACAGTCCAGTACCGTTTGTAACCACCAGAGGGAGCTTCTGCTCAGAACTCATTTCCAGCCTATTCACAACACATTAGCAGGTTATTACAAACTGAAATCAAACAGTTTTCAACTCAAAACTTTATTCTAGGTGATGTTACATTTGCATATAGGACCCCTTGTTCTAAAAGGAGCTTCTGAACTCTCTCGTCCATTGAATTTGTCAGGTTTTGGATGGTTTCTGCTTCAATTGTTTTGCATGAGGACAGATTACCCTCCCAGAGCTGTTACTTAGATGTGAACTGCCTCCCGCCATCATAGACACTCCTTTTGATGATGCTCCAGAGGTTCTCAATGGGGTTGAGGTCAGGGGAGCATGGGGGCCACACCATAAGTTTGTTCCCTTTTATGCCCATAGCAGCCAGAGATGCAGATGTGTTATGTGCAGCATGTGACGGTGCATTATCATGCATGAAAATGATCTTGCTGCGGAATGCACGGTTCTTCTTCTTGAAACATGGCAGGAAGTGCTGTTTGAGAAACTCAACATACACTATGGAGTTCATCTTTACCCCTTCAGGGATCCTAAAGGGCTGACAATCTCTCTCCCCATGATTCCAGCCCAAAACATTACTCCACCTCCTCCTTATTGGCGCCGTAGCCATGTTTGCATGGGGTGTCCATCAACCAGCCATCCTCCACTCCATCCATCTGGACCATCGAGCATTGAACGGCACTCATCGGTGAACAAAACAGTTTTGAAGTCAGTCTTCATGTACAGTTATATGAAAAAGTTTGGGCACACCCTATTAATCTTAAGCTTAATGTTTTATAAAAATTGGTGTTTTTGCAACAGCTATTTCAGTTTGATATATCTAATAACTATTGGACACAGTAATGTTTCTGCCTTGAAATAATGTTTATTGTACTAGCAGAACATGTGCAATCTGCATTCAAACAAAATTTGACAGGTGCATAAGTATGGGCACCCTTATCATTTTCTTGTTTTAAATACTCCTACCTACTTTTTACTGACTTACTAAAGCACTTTTTTTGGTTTTATAACCTCATTGAGCTTTGAACTTCATAGCCAGGTGTATGCAATCATGAGAAAAGCTACTTAAAGTGGCCACTTGCAAGTTGTTCTCCTGTTTGAATCTCCTCTGAAGAGTGGCATCATGGGCTCCTCAAAACAACTGTCAAATGATCTGAAAACAAAGATTATTCAACATAGTTGTTCAGGGGAAGGATACAAAAAGCTGTCTCAGAGATTTAACCTGTCAGTTTCCACTGTGAGGAACATAGTAAGGAAATGGAAGAACACAGGGACAGTTCTTGTTAAGGCCAGAAGTGGCAGGCCAAGAAAAACATCAGAAAGGCAGAGAAGAAGAATGGTGAGATCAGTCAAGGACAATCCTCAGACCACCTCCAAAGAGCTGCAGCATCAACTTGCTGCAGATGGTGTCACTGTGCATCGGTCAACTATACAACGCACTTTGCACAAGGAGAAGCTGTATGGGAGAGTGATGCGAAAGAAGCCGTTTCTGCAAGCACGCCACAAACAGAGTCGGCTGAGGTATGCAAAAGCACATTTGGAGAAGCAAATTTCTTTTTGGAAGAAGGTCCTGTGGACTGATGAAACCAAGATTGAGTTGTTTGGTCATACAAAAAAGGCGTTATGCATGGCGTCAAAAAAACACAGCATTCCAAGAAAAACACTTGCTACCCACAGTAAAATTTGGTGGAGGTTCCATCATGCTTTGGGGCTGTGTGGCCAATGCCGGCACCGGGAATCTTGTTAAAGTTGAGGGACGCATGGATTCCACTCAGTATCAGCAGATTCTTGACAATAATGTTCAAGAATCAATGACAAACTTGAAGTTACGCAGGGGATGGATCTTTCAGCAAGACAATGATCCAAAACACCACTCCAAATCTACTCAGGCATTCATGCAGAGGAACAATTACAATGTTCTGGAATGGCCATCCCAGTCCCCAGACCTGAATATCATTGAACATCTGTGGGATCATTTGAAGAGGGCTGTCCATGCTCGGCGACCATCAAACTTAACTGAACTGGAATTGTTTTGTAAAGAGGAATGGTCAAAAATACCTTCATCCAGGATCCAGGAACTCATTAAAAGCTACAGGAAGCGACTAGAGGCTGTTATTTTTGCAAAAGGAGGATCTACTAAATATTAATGTCACTTTTCTGGTGAGGTGCCCATACTTATGCACCTGTCAAATTTTGTTTGGATGCAGATTGCACATGTTCTGCTAGTACAATAAACCTCATTTCAAGGCAGAAACATTACTGTGTCCAATAGTTATTAGATATATCAAACTGAAATAGCTGTTGCAAAAACACCAATTTTTATAAAACATTAAGCTTAAGATTAATAGGGGTGCCCAAACTTTTTCATATAACTGTATTGTTTGGCCCACTGGAGCCGTTTCTGCTTGTGTGCAGTGGATAGAGGAGGTCGACAGGATGGCTTATGCACAGCTGCAAACCTCTGAAGGACCCTGCATCTTGTTGTTCGGGGGACGTTGGAGGCACCAGCAGCTTCAAAAACTTGTCTGCTGCTATGACAAGGCTTTTTTGTCGCTGCTCTTTTAACCTGACGTAATTGCCTGTAGGAAAGAGTCCTCAATTTTCCCTTATCAGCACGCACACGTGTGTACTGTGAATCAGCTACATACTTCTTGATTGTGCAATGATCACGATGAAGTGTCTTGACAATGTTGATTGTAGTCATGCCTTGACCTAAACACTCCACAATTTGTTGCTTCTCAGCAGCCGACACATCCTTTTTCTTTCCCATTTTGCCAGAAAATGTAGGCTGCTTAATAATGTGGGACAGACTTCTTAAGTAGTCTTGCCTTTCATTGGACACACCTGCCAAACTAATTAGCACAGGTGTCTGCAATTGCTTACAGTGATATAAAGAGTACTGACACACATCACCATCAATGAGTTTAACTGACAAATAAAAAAATTCTTACCTTATCACTCCTAAACAATTTTTGCATAATAATTTGGAACACAGTGTAAACTGATGCAATCAATGCTGGCTTAGCAGAATGCTTCAACAATGCATGACACTGTGTAAAATATTTAGACTTGAGAGTCCTCAGTGGTTGATGCCTTTTAATGGCTAACTGAAAAGATGGTAACAAATTGCAGCTTTCGAGACTACTCAGGTCTCTTCATCAGGCAAAGACTAAAACGAAATCTGAAGAATCACATATTTATACACAACACAGCACAGAAACAATGCAATAGGTAAGACAAGTGACGTGAAGCAGAACTGTTATTAGTGCAGAACTGTTATTATTAGTTCTGCTTCACGTCACTTGTCTTACCTATTGCATTGTTTCTGTGCTGTGTTGTGTATAAATATGTGATTCTTCAGATTTTTTTAGTCTTTGCCTGATGAAGAGACCTGAGTAGTCTCGAAAGCTTGCAATTTGTTATCTTTTCAGTTAGCCATTAAAAAGTATCAACCACTGAGGACTCTCAATTCTAAATATTTTTCTATCTACTGGCTAACACGGTACGAAGATATATATCTTTCCTATATCACACTGTGTAGTGACTCAAGAACTCCTGCTGTTATTGCTATGTACCACTGGAGGGAGCTGTATAGGTTTAAAGGGGTTGTGTAGTACTTTTATATTGATTGTCTGTTGTTGGGATACAGTCGGGGTGTGACAACTGACACCACTGCCGATCAGCTGTTGTCAGTGAGGGCGATGGCCCAATGTCGTCTGTTGCGAAGCAGAACAGCACAGCTCTATAGTGGCCGCACTGGGGTACAGTAAATTCATGCCTATTGATTCAAATAGGATGTTCAGTACCCAGCCGCTATATAGTTGATTCCGCTTCGCAACTGTTGACATTGGGCCACCGCACCGCAACAGATTAACATCTGGTAGCCGCCAACACCAGTAATCGCTAATTGGCGGAGGGATCGGGTGTCACACTCCACTGATCTGATATTGATGACATATCCTAACAATAAACCATCAGTTTAAAAGTTCTGGACCACCCATTTAAATCTCAAAACTTTCTATATGTTCTCTCTTGGTTTGTGTGCTAGTTGTCTAAAGTTCAAGCACAACCTCCAAACATGAATCCCCATTGATTGACTTAATAGTCTTACCAGATGTTTAATAACAGAACCTTTTCAGTAAAACTTCACTTATGAGACAATTAAAACCAAACTGTACATAAAGATATACAAAAGACCAAAATGTGCTTATTGAAAAAGAAAATCGTAAAAAGAGAAATAGACAAACCATTGAAGAGAACTGTAAGGCTATGGTTCCACGGTCCGGAACCATAGCGCTTTTGACGGAGCGGAAATTCCGCTCCGTCTAAGCCCCGCCCCCTTTCTGACGCGCGCTCTTTCCGGAGGTGTTCAGGACACCTCCGGAACACCTCCGGAAAGAACGCAGGGCTACATAGCCCTGTGTAATATTCTGTTGCGGCGACGCACCGTCGCCGCAATACGCGAGGACATGCTGCGGTCTAAAAAGACGCGCCGCATGTCCGTTTACGCAGGTTTGCCACCTGCGTATTGTTACGCATAGTGGAGACGGGATTTCTTGAAATCCCCTCCACTATGCTGTAACATCTGGACGCTGCGTGTTTGGCGCTGCGCCAGCGCACAGCGCCAAACACGCAGCGTTTCCTGACCGTGGAAACTCACCCTTAATGTTCTTCACTTACCTCCCCGAGTACAGCTCTGTGTCTCCGACACCCTGGTCTCTGTAGTTTGGCTGCAGACAATCAGTAAGCTTTAGCGGTTCTGCCAATGGACCCAAACAACCGAGAACATGATAGCTGCGGAGATAAGGCCCAGTGTGGGTAAGTAAAGTGCATCAAATTGGTGAAGAGGGAAAGCACAAACCACCACATAGTATCTAACAATCACACGTACGATCACATCCAGGCACTGGGATATTCAAAACTGTTTCCTATGCACAGGACTAAAAATCCCATAAGGCACAAAGGAAATGACTGACATTGTGATATAGGAATAATTACATGAAGGTTGAACAAAAACTGTTGCTGTGCATGTCTCTAAACTTGTTCCTCTACCCCTGATGGTAACGGTAACTGGAGTTCCTAGATTTCGGCGGGGTATATTTTATCAAGCATGACGATTTAAAGTCTCATGGATCAATACTGAAATACAGTTTTAGAGAAAGCGTGACACTGGTGTCACATCGCATCCAATCAGAATTAATTTCATTTGTGTTACTTCCTAACTGCAATGAAAATGTTCCATAATTGGTGACTGCAGCGGACAAAGTCAGCCTCGATACATGGGAACGTCTGTATTTACAGTTTCTAATTATTTGCATTTAGAAGTAACGAACAGAAATAACTATTATAAAGAATAAGTATATTTATTGTATTTCAAATTCACCTTTTCAATAAAAGGAAAAGGTCACCCAGCAGTCTTTCAGTCTTTTTAGCGGTTTCTCTTTTACTACACCTTTCTACATTATAGCACCAAGGGCTATGGTCATTGTTAAAGGGAATACTTTCAAAGCACCCTACTATCCAGCAGTTTGTACAAGAAAGAAAGGTATTTGAACGTGACTATAGGCCGCCGGTCGCTAGGTTTGAAAAATAGCATGGCTAAGCAAACCTTTAGTCAGTATTCCTGAGCGTTCTTTTGCCACATGAACAGTTCATTTTGTTTGGCCTTTATTGTATTAGGAATTATTATTAATTCACTGTTTCTTGGTATAATGAATGTTACGTGTAATTCTGACTTGCAATTTTTTAATAGTTTTAATATTCTAAATTGCATAGATTAACCAAAAGTTTCTTCCATAAGATACAAAACACTTTTTCTTTGTATCAAGTCATTACAATGAAGATATTGCACATTAAATAAAACTGTAACAGATGCATACAATATTTACTTTCACATGCCAGCGAACTTCTGCTCCATAACGTCATTTATTTTATATTAATTTTATAATGTAATATTAAGCAGAATTAGGTCTGTTGACTCGCTCCTACCTCTTATACATGTTACGCTGGGGATTATTGTTACTTGTATTTTTATCAGTAGCAGCTAATCAAAACAATAAAATGTACTACTTTTCATAAAATTACTAATATCAGTTTCATAATAAATTTATACTAATACTGCTCCTGTTATTCAGCCCTTGTACCTTGATCAACAATTACGACCACAAAGTATGATGCCCCAGTTACACTTCCATAGATTGATGTCCCCCAAAAATTGATGTTCCCCACAGCCCACCATACAGTATGATGTCCATCAGTTTACGACAGAGTACCGTATGTCTCTCATAGCTCCCTATATGCAGTATTATGGCCCCCGCACAGTAAGATGGACCCCACTACCCCGTATGCACAGTATGATGTCCCTCATCGCTCACTATATACAGTATTATGGCCCCCACACAGTATGATGGACCCGCCACTCTCTATACACCGTATGATGACCCCTACATTGGTCAAACAGGGAACTGTCGACTAATTCTATTCATCGTCATCTGCAGCCTCAGGACACCAGGCTCGGATGGGGCCACATTGGTGTGGTACACCACTGCTTCTAGCCCTTTGTATGTCCCAGTTACTGGCCAGACAGAAATAGTCAAAGTGAAGGAAATGGCCAGCATTTACCCGTGTCTCTCTTGAAGTGATAACTCTTTAGTCCTAACTTCAACAAAGAGCGTGTTTTTCTCCGTGTCGCTAACAATGTAACTAAAGGTGAGCAGCAAACCTCTGTCTCCACAATACTCAAACCTATGGAAAACGACTGGGATCAGAAGATTGCTTTCTGTGAATTCAGAGTCACAAGCCTCTTTTTGCCTTCTGCACTTGTCTCACTTCACAGGTTGCTCCACAAAATCCTGGAGTCTAGCTTGGAACAAGCTTTAAAAAAAGCCCACTGTGTGGGACCTAGTAAAAACAGTAATCCCCGTATTTTATATATACAAAACCAGTTTCACCATAGTGACTTTCACGAGGATTAGTATTCCACAATCACTATTTACTTTATAGGTCAAAACTTAAGTCTTAGTCCATATTAGGAAAAGTTCACAATACTTGTTATACAAATTATACGATACAGAAAACATTTATTCACCAATAAAGCAATTCACCTCTTTTAACCCCTTTACGCCCGAGGGTTGTTTGCATGTTAATGACGGGACAATTTTTACAATTCTGACCACTATCCCTTTATGAGATTATAACTCTGGAACGCTTCCATGGATCCTGGTGATTCTGACATTGTTTTCTCGTGACATACAGTTAGGTCCATATATATTTGGACAGAGACAACACTTGTCTAATTTTGGTTCTAGACATTACCACAATGAATTTTAAACAAAACAATTCAGATGCAGTTGAAGTTCAGACTTTCAGCTTTCATTTGAGGGTATCCACATTAAAATTGGATGAAGGGTTTAGGAGTTTCAGCTCCTTAACATGTGCCACCCTGTTTTTAAAGGGACCAAAAGTAATTGGACAGATTAATTGTAAATAAAATGATCATTTCTAGTACTTGGTTGAAAACCCTTTGTTGGCAATGATTGCCTGAAGTCTTGAACTCATGGACATCACCAGACGCTGTGTTTCCTCCTTTTTGATTCTCTGCCAGGCCTTCACTGCGGTGGTTTTCAGTTGCTGTTTGTTCGTGGGCCTTTCTGTCTGAAGTTTAGTCTTTAACAAGTGAAATACATGCTCAATTGGGTTGAGATCAGGTGACTGACTTGGCCATTCAAGAATATTCCACTTCTTTGCTTTAATAAACTCCTGGGTTGCTTTGGCTTTATGTTTTGGGTCATTGTCCATCTGTAGTATGAAACGACGACCAATCAGTTTGGCTGCATTTGGCTGGATCTGAGCACACAGTATGGTTCTGAATACCTCAGAATTAATTTGGCTGCTTCTGTCCTGTGATACATCATCAATAAAAACTCGTGACCCAGTGCCACTGGCAGCCATGCATGCCCAAGCCATCACACTGCCTCCGCCGTGTTTTACAGATGATGTGGTATGCTTTGGATCATGAGCTGTACCACGCCTTCGCCATACTTTCTCTTTCCATCATTCTGGTAGAGGTTGATCTTGGTTTCATCTGTTATAAGAATGTTCTTCCTGAACTGTGCTGGCTTTTTTAGATGTTTTTTTTAGCAAAGTCCAGCCTAGACTTTTTATTCTTGATGCTTATGAGTGGCTTGCACCGTGCAGTGAACCCTCTGTATTTACTTTCATGCAGTCTTCTCTTTATGGTAGTGTCGAGGTCATAACGACAAACCACTCGTCCTCCAGTCACTCCAAATTAGATTATGAGCATGTGGTACCAGTATAAGAAAGAGTCAGACAATCAGGCTGGTTCAATCTTAGAGCATGCTCCAAAGACTACTGGCACGTAGCTTTCTCAGCAAGTTCTGTTCTTTATTTTCACATATATAAGATTATCTACACAGGATGTCAGGGTGGAGTAAAAGGGTGGACGAGAGCAGGGAGGTAAGCTATAGATGTCCATATATGTACATGTCCAGCATCTGGCCATCTCTAATTGGTCCTTAGATCTTCTTCTAAGTCCTCCTTTCATCGTGTCATCCTTAAGTTTCATTTCCTAAGAATTGATTCTGCTTTTCTTGTATATCACGTGGTTTCTCAGTTCCCCAAAGGTGGGGGCATTTTAGTGGATCCAGTTCGAGTTATTAGATAGTTAGTGTAGTACAGTGGTAGGACACAAGGTGGAGACAGACACCAGCTGATACTGACATCTTAGAATAAGTTTCAATCTGAATAATACTCTTTCAAGGAAAACTTTGTGTTTATCTTGACATATCAAAGTAACAAAACACATATAAACATATAAAATATAAAAGCAGAAAATTATATTTTACCTTGACAGTAGATTTGGATATTGATACGCCTACCTCCTGGAGAGTGTTGTTCACTTGGTTGGCTGTTGTGAAGGGGTTTCTCTTCACCATGGAGAGTATTCTGCGATCACCCACCACTGTTGTCTTCCGTGGGCGCCCAGGTCTTTTTGCATTGATGAGTTCACCAGTGCTTTCTTTCTTTCTCAGGATGCACCAAACTGTAGATTTTGCCACTCCTAATGTAGCAATTTCTCGGATGTTTTTTTTCTGTTTTTGCAGCTTAAGGATGGCTTGTTTCACCTGCATGGAGAGCTCCTTTGACCGCATGTTTCCTTCACAGCAAAACCTTCCAAATGCAAACACCACACCTCAAATTAACTCCAGCCCTTTTATCTGCTTAATTGACAATGACATAACGAAGGGATTGCCCACACCTGTCCATGAAATAGCCTTGGAGTCAATTGTCCAATTACTTTTGGTCCCTTTAAAAACAGGGTGGCACATGTTAAGGAGCTGAAACTCCTAAACCCTTCATCCAATTTTAATGTGGATACCCTCAGATGAAAGCTGAAAGTCTGAACTTCAACTGCATCTGAATTGTTTTGTTTAAAATTCATTGTGGTAATGTCTAGCACCAAAATTAGGGTGTGTTTCCACCATCAGTATTCCGTCAGTAATTGCTGCGTTTGATGCTGTGCGCTGGCGCAGCGTCAAACACGCAGCGTCCAGATGTTACAGCATAGTGGAGGGGATTTCAAGAAATCCCGTCTCCACTATGCGTAAAAACAAGCGTTAACGGACATGCTGCTTCTTTTCAGATCGCAGCATGTCCTATTACCTTGCGGCGACGCTCCGTCGCCGCAAGGGAAAACACAGGCCTATGTTGCACTGCGGTGATTCCGGATGTGTTCAATGAGCACATCCGGATTCACCACGCGTTCACAAGGGGGCGGGGCTTTGGGCGGAGCGGACTTTCCGCTCCGTCCAAAGCGCTGTGTTTCCTGACGGTGGAAACACAGCCTTAGATAAATGTTGTCTCTGTCCAAATATATATGGACCTAACTGTATTATACTTCGTGTTAGTGGTAAAATTTCTTCGATATAATTTGCGTTTATTTATGAAAAAAAAAGGAAATATGGTGAAAATTTTGAAACTTTCACAATTTTCAAACTTTGAATTTTTATGCCCTTAAAACAGAAATATGTCACATACAATAGTTTCTAAATAACATTTCCCACATGTCTACTTTACATCAGCACAATTTTGGAAACAAAATTTATTTTTGTTAGGAAGTTATAAGGGTTAAAAGTTGACCAGCGATTTCTCATTTCTACAACAAAATTTACAAAACCATTTTTTTAGGGACCACCTCACATTTGAAGTCAATTTGAGGGGGTCTATATGGCAGAAAATACCCAAAAGTGACACCATTCTAAAAACTGCACCCCTCAAGGTACTCAAAGCCACATTCAAGAAGTTTATTAACCCTTCAGGTGCTTCACAGGAATTTTTGGAATATGGAAGAGAAAAATGAACATTTAACTTTTTAGTCACAAAAATGATCTTTTACAAACAATTTATTTATTTTCACAAGGGTAAAAGGAGAAAATTGACAGAAAAAGTTGTGCAATTTCTCCTGAGTACGCCGATACCCATATTTGGGGGAAAACCACTGTTTGGGTGCACGGCAGGACTCAGAAGGAGAGGAGCGCCGTTTGACTTTTTCATACCAAAATGGGCTGGAATTGAGATTGGACACCATATCGTGTTTGGCGAGCCCCTGATGTGCCTAAACAGCACTAAACCCCCACAAGTGACACCATTTTGGAAACTAAACCCCCTAAGGAACGTATTTAGATGTGTGGTGAGCACTTTGAACCCCCAAGTGCTTCACACAAGTTTATAACGTAAAGACGTGAAAATAAATCATTTTTTCCACAAACGTGATCTTTGAGTCCCCAATTTTTTATTTTCCCAAAGGTAAGAGGAGAAATTGGACCCCAAAAGTTGTTGTCCAATTTGCCCTGAGTACGCTGATACCCCATATGTGGCGGGGAACCACTGTTTGGGCACACGGCAGAGCTCGGAAGGGAAGGAGAGCCATTTGACATTTTCAAACCAAAATTGGCTGGAATTGAGATCGGACGCCATGTTGCGTTTGGAGAGCCCCTGATGTGCTTAAACAGTGGAAATCCCCCAATTCTAACTTCAACGCTAACCGCAACACACCCCTAACCCTAATCTCAACCCTAACCATAACCCTAATCTCAACCATAACTCTAACACACCCCCAACCCTAACCCTAATCCCAACCCTAACCGTAATCCAAACCCTAACCCCAACTCTAGCCCCAACCCTAACTTTAGCCCCAACCCTAACCCTAACCATAATGGGAAAATGGAAATAAATACATTTTTTTATGTTATTTTCCCTAACTAAGGGGGTGAAAAAGGGGGGCTTGATTTACTTTTTATAGCGGGTTTTTATAGTGGGTTTATATGTTTGGCAGTTGCACACACTAAAAGACGCTTTTTATTGCAAAAAAATAGTTTTTGCATCACCATATTTTGAGAGCTATAATTTTTCCAAATTTTGGCCCACAGAGTCATGTGAGGTCTTGATTTTTGCGGGACGAGTTGATGTTTTTATTGGTATCATTTTCAGGCACATGACATTCTTTGATTGCTTTTTATTCCAATTTTTGGGAGGCAGAATGAACAAAAACCAGCAATTCATTAGTTTCTTTTGGGGGGGTGTTTACACCGTTCCTCATGTGGTAAAATTGATAAGGCAGTTTTATTCTTCTGGTCAGTACGATTACAGCGATACCTCATTTATATCATTTTTTTTAATGTTTTAGTGCTTTTATACAATAAAAACGATTTTATAGAAAAAATAATTATTTTTTCATCCTTCATTCTGAAGCTATAACTTTTTATTTTTTCGCTGATGGTACTGTATGGCAGCTTATTTTTTGCGGGACAAGATAACGTTTTCAGCGGTACCACGTTTATATCCGTTTTTTTGATCGCGTGTTATTCCACTATTTGCTCGGCGGTATGATAAAGAAGCATTGTTTTATGCCTTGTTTTTTTTATGGTGTTCACTAAAGGGGTTATCTAATGGGACAGTTTTATAGGGCGGTTCGTTACGGACGCAGCGATACCAAATATGTGCACTTTTATTGTTTCAATTTTTTTATTAAAATATTTATTGCTGGAATAAATATTGATTTTTTATTATTATTTTTTTAAAATATTTTTACAATTATTTAAAAAAAAACATTTATTTAATTCTTAGTTTTACACTTTGTCCCAATATGGGACACTCATTTTGTGCATAATATAAACCTTGGCACACACAAGTGGTCTCATGAAAAAGTGGAATATTTAATCAAACAGTACATACAGTATACAGTAAACGTTTCGGTCTTACATGACCTTCTTCAATGTACTAAAATAAAAATAAAATATAAAAACATAAATTTTGCAGAGTTGAAATATTGCTTAAGAAAAAATGGACAAAAAACAAAGGTATATACAACATTACTCATGGCTATTTGTCAATTTGATAATGATTCATAAAGAATTCATATGGAATAGACAATATGGTGTAACATATAATCTTCAGAAACATTAATATACAGCAGCATGTGGATATAATTTGGAGGTATACATAAAGAACCCCAAAACCGTACAAGATAGATGGTTAAAAAATTGCACATACCAGTGTGAAGATACTGTGAGCCTAGAGGAACTAGGGTAAACCTGAAGAAGATATGGTGGAATACCTGTAATAGGTGTCTCTAGGTAGATATAAGGTAAGTATCAAGCCAGACTATCATACATACCACAATGAAGGGTAAAAAGTAGTGTTGAGCATTCCGATACTGCAAATATCGGGTATCGGCCGATATTGGCTGTATCGGAATTCCGAGTTCCGATATTTTCGTCATATCGGATACCGGAATCGGAATGTCACTGTCACTGTCAGTGTCCGTCGGTCGGGTCTGTCAGGAGTCAGCGGCACTTACCCTGCAGAAGATCTCCGGCGGTCACATCCTGGACTGCTTGATGGCCGCCATCCTCTTCTCCCTGGCGGTCACATGCAGTTTCTCGCGATAACTGCAGTGACTGCTGGGTAATCGCGGCCGTAAAGCAGTCCGATGACGTCACCGCCGAGGAAGCAGGTAATCAGCTGTGCTGCGTTGCGATGACAGGCCCTGCCTGACATTCCGATGTAGCAGAGCTGGATCGTCGTGGGACACTCGTTACTATGGACTGCGTCGGACAGGTGGTATACTGTTGGTTTGTTTTTTTTCTTTTTTTACAGGAGATCGATGGCGTCGCAGGAATGAGAGAGTAATAAAATTAATGAAAACTGTGTTGTCTCTTTTATTTCATTAAAAGACTTTTTTCTGGCTGTGTCTTTTTTTAAACATTTAAAAACTTTGGGGATTAATAATGGATCGGTGTCTTATTGACGCCTCTCCATTATTAACCGGGCTTATTGTCACCGTGCAATCAACGGTGACATTAACCCCTTATTACCCCGCTTGCCACCGCTACAGGGCAAGTGGGAAGAGCCGGGTAAAGTGCCACAATTGGCACATCTTTTGATGCGCCAAATGTGGGGCTGCTGTAGCCTGGTATTATCAGGCTGTTGAGGGCCAAAATCCATGGGCCTTGACAGTCTTTTAATACCAGGCCGCAGCAGTCTGCATTTTACTTGGCTGGTTAACAAAAATAGGGGGACCCCTATGCCGTTTTTTTTTCGAGGGGATCCCCTATTTTTGTTAATCAGCCAAGCTAAGCAGACTGCTGTGGCCTGGTATTATCAGGCTGGCAAGGTCCATGGATATTGGATCCTTACCAGCCTGAAAAACCAGGCCTCAGCGGTCTGCTTCATCTGGCTGGTTAACAAAAATAGGGGGGACCCCACGCCAATTTTTTTCGAGGGGATCCCCTATTTTTGTTAATCAGCCAAGATATGCAGACTGCTGTGGCCTGGTATTATCAGGCTTGCAAGGTCCATGGATCTTGGCTCCTTAACAGCCTGAAAATCCAGGCCTCAACGGTCTGCTTCATCTGGCTGGTTAACAAAAATAGGGGGGACCCCACGCCAATTTTTTTCGAGGGGATCCCCTATTTTTGTTAACCAGCAAAGATAAGCAGACTGCTGTGGCCTGGTATTATCAGGCTGGCAAGCAGGGTCGGACTGAGCCACCGGGACACCGGAGAAACCTCCGGTGGGCCCCAGCTCCTGCGTGGTGGGCCCTGATTTGAAAGGATAGGTCGCGGGGCAGAGGGGGTGGTGGCCCCGGGCCCCGCGCTCTGAGGGGGCCCACCCGGAGCTACGCTACAGTAACTGTATCGGCGTGCTGTGCACGCCGATACAGTTACATTCTGCGGCAGAGCAGGGAGAATCGCTCTCCCTGCTCTGCCGCCCAGAAGCTATGGGGCCTGGACAGGCGGTGGGGGGGCCCGGTGCCAGCAGTGGGCCCCCCACCCGTCATCGGAGGGTCAGCTGTATCGGCATCCAGCCGATACAGCTGACCGCATAGAGAGAGAAGGAGCGAGCGCTCCTTCTCTCCCATAATCCCCCTCTCAGCGTCTGACAGCGGGCGCGATGACATCACCTGCCGGCGCCCGCTGTCAGACGCAGAGAGGGAGAACAGTGAGCAGCACAGGAGCCGGGAGGTGAGTATTGTTTGTTTTTTTTTTTTTTAATGGGGGTGCATTATACTACAGAGGCTGTATATGGGGGTGCATTATACTACAGAGGCTCCATATTGGGGTGCATTATACTACAGAGACTCCCTATGGGGATGCATTATACTACAGAGGCTGCCTATGGGGGTGTATTATAATATAGCGGCTGCCTATGGTGGTGCATTATATTATAGACTCTGCCTATGGGGGTTTATTATAATATAGAGGCTGCCTATGGGTGTGCATTATACTATATTGAGGACTATCTGGTGTATTATGCTGTATGGATGCTATCTAGGGGCCATCATACAGTGTTGGACCCATTAAATAGTTTGGGGACATTAAGGGGTCAGTATATATCCAGTGAGGGGCATTATTCTGTGTATAGGGGAGATGTACAGGGGGAGACTTGGGACATTATTAAATGTAAAGTGGACACTTATTGTTATAGGGGAACTCGGGTTACTGTGACTGTCAAAGGTTCACACAGGGCATTATTACAGTCTAGGGGACAAAATGTGGGCACTGTTTTCTAGGGCACTTGCACCCGGCATTACTATATTCTAGAGGGGTGCTTTAAAATTTAGAGGTCACACAGAACCACACAGCAGGTGCAGTAATAGGGACACATACGGCAGCAGCAGTTCAGCATTGAGGTATCAGGTGCAGTAATAGGGACACATACGGCAGCAGCGGCTCAGTATTGGGGTATCAGGTGCAGAAATAGGGACACATATGGCAGCAGCGGCTCAGTATTGGGGTATCAGGTGCAGTAATAGGGACACATACGGCAGCAGCGGCTCAGTATTGGGGTATCAGGTGTAGTAATAGGGGCACATACGGCAGCAGCGGCTCAGTATTGGGGTATCAGGTGCAGAAATAGGGACATATATGGCAGCAGCGGCTCAGTATTGGGGTATCAGCAGGATGAGGAGTTTGTGCAGGTTGAGAATAGTCCAATTGGTGACCGTGACAGTGCTAAAAATATGAGAAGTGAAATGTGTCTTTGTTGTAATCTCTGCAGTCGAGTCCTAGCTGGAGAAGTCGTCATGTCGGTCTGGGCCAGATGGAAAAGACATGAAAAGTGAACAATTCCATTAGAAAGAACATCAGCGGTAAGTCATTATCTGTACCTGTGCTGTAATCTATTATATGTTCTGTAGGACTGGTATTATTTACCACAGACCATATGGCGGTAATATCAATATTGGTCTTTTTATATATAGATTATTTTGGCAACAGCGCGGTCATTTGTTGAGGTTCTCTGATTAGGGGCCCACTCAGAAGTTTCGCCCCCACTAAACCAAAACCCTAGCTGCGCCTCTGGCTCTCTCTCTAGTCTTTCTTTCTCTCTCTAGTCTTTCTCGCTCTCTGTTCTTTCCTTCTCGCTCTCTGTTCTTTTTTCTCTCTGTTCTTTCTTTCTCTCTCTCTTTTATTTCTTTCCTCTCTTTCTTTCTCTGCTTGTTCTTTCTCTCTCGCTGCTCTTTCTTTCTTTTCCTCAGTACCAGCCACTGTGCCCTCATTACCAGTCAGTGTGATCAGCAGTGCTAAATGGGTACGCTTGGGGCGAGGATATGGGTGTGATTAGCTGTGAAATGGGTGTGGTCTGGGCGTGGCCTAAAATTTGCAGCGGCGCGCGTAGCGCGCCGCAGCCTCTAACCCTCTTTCCTGTCTTCAAAATTTGGGAGGTATGCTGTATGACCTCCCTACAACTTCTGGGCATGCTCCTGATGAGCACGACGGATGGTCTCCTGAGGGATCTCCTCCCACACCTGGACTAAAGCATCACACCAACTCCTGGACAGTCTGTGGTGCAACGTGGCATGGCCTAAAATTTGCTGCAGCAGGCACAGCGTGCCACAGCCTTTGTCCCTCTTTCCCTTCTTCAAAGGTTGGGAAGTATGATGGTGGGCCCCAAGAATAATTTTTCTCTGGTGGGCCCAAGGTACTCCAGTCCGACGCTGCTGGCAAGGTCCATGGATATTGGCTCCCTAACAGCCTTAAATACCATGCCTCAGCAGTCTGCTTCATCAGGCTGGTTAACAAAAATAGGGGGGACCCCACGCCATTTTTTTTTCGAAGGGAACCCCTATTTTTGTTAATCAGTTCCCTCTGACGTCACTGATTGTGTCCCTGGCTGACCTGAAGTGAAAGTGGAAAGCAATCAATTAAGCTTTCCACTTCCTCTCCTGTGAGCCAGGAGTGGAACTCATTCATTTGGGGGTTTACTGTGAGGCTGCAGCATTAGCTGCGGTCCCTGCAGTAAACATTAACCCTTTCTGAACGATTACACCGTGGGACCTGACTGTGCATGGGATAGGTAAGAATAATTTTGCTTTTTTATTTTATTTTTATTACAGGAAATGGTTTTTGCAGTAAAATAAAAGATGGTCAAAAACATGTGTCTTTATTTCATTAAAATGATTTTTAATTAAAGTGTGTGTGTTTTATTTTTATTTCATGCAATAGGATTAATAATTGATAGTTGTCTAATTGACAGCTCTCAATTATTAACCTGGCTTAAGGTCACCTTTCAATAGCAAGGTGGCTTTAACCCCATATTAACCCATTCGCCACCGCTACAGGGCAATGGGAATAGACGGGCAAAGTGCCAGAAAGGGCGAATCTAATTATAGATTTGTCTTTTCTGGGGTGTCTGGGGGCAGATGTTAGTAGCCAGGGGGGGGGCCAAAAATAATGGTCCCTCTCTGGGCTATTATTATCTGCCCCCACTCACTGGCTTTGTCTGTCTGGTTGCGAAAATAGGGCGGGAGCCACGCATTTTTTTTCAGCAATTTTACACCTCATATATATATATACATGTCATTGAATTTGTGACACATATATATATATATATTTATAGTTCATACACTTCTACATAGTATAATAGCCGCTAATTCAATTGCCGGCTTTTGTGAAAATGCAGAACCCGACATGAAATGACACTTGGTTTACATAGAGTTAACCATGTCTTTTCATGTAGTTTGATATCTGATTTGCACAAACAATTACATAAGTGTAAGTGTGCAAAATTTCACACCTGTAGGGGTTAATTAAAGGTGTAAATTCGTAGCAAAAAAGTCCGGTTTTTTTTACAACGAATTTACACCTTTAATTAACCCCTACAGGTGTGAAATTTTGCACACTTACACTCATGTAATTGTTTGTGCAAATCAGATATCAAACTACATGAAAAGACATGGTTAACTCTATGTAAACCAAGTGTCATTTCATGTCGGGTGCTTCTGTCTTTTCACAAAAGCTGGCTTTACCCGGCAATTGAATCAGAGGCTATTTTACTATGTAGAAGTGTATAAACTATAAATATATGTATATATATATGTCACAATGACATGTATATATATATATATATATATATATTATATATGTATTCTATGTGTGTATATTTAGTGTTTACAAGGAAAGAAAGAGGTTTTTTTAGTTACGATATTTTGTTCCCATAGACTTACATTGGATTTCCGGTATCGGTATCGGGTATCGCCGATATTTTAATGGTATCGGCGATACCATTCCGATTCCGATACTTTGGATATCGGAAAGTATCGCTCAACTCTAGTAAAAAGGCTTCATCCTCTTTGGGATGCACACAGGCATCACTATGCCCGTAAGGATCACAGAGATTCACATCAGGTATTCTGAGATACACTATCACGCTTTCTCCATACTGGTTCTGGCTATTGGAACGCAAACACATCATCTGGAACGCACGCCGCACCATTTCCGGTCCCGAACTTCCTGTCCGGACTCCATGCCTGCACAGCTTCTTAACGTCGGAACTCTGCGTCTCACAGCGCTACTGACAAGCGGTGGATTACCGAGTCCATGCAGCCACAACTCCATTAATCACAGTACTGGTAAGCGAACCTCTGCCTGATATTTTTCTTCTGCTGGGTATCGATAGAATTATGATTTCTAATGCAGGATATTACTCTGCATTTCACAGACATATGACAGCTCTTACTTTTTCATATAATGTGGATGAAACATCGAATATCATAGCACAATCCACACTTTCTATTGATTTCCTGCGGGTCTCCCCAAAGAGACTAGGGGACGTGACCTGGAAAGAGAATTAAGGCGGTGCACGAATTTT
>JARQOD010000005.1:258451515-258610774 GCA_033576555.1 Oophaga sylvatica | reverse complement strand
TTTTCTACCAAGAATATTAACTTAAGGTTCCCCCCGGGAAAAATGGGTCCCAGGTTTCGGGCCTACAGATCAGTGCTATAATTAACCCGGGTTTTTGATTCCGTCTTGACCCCCTCCTACTTTTAAAATTCATAAATGTGCCCCCACAGATGTTACAAAGAAGTTGGGGGCCCCGGTGTTTCCTTCACCTTTTACCCCTTTCCCTCCTGTTTTTCCTCCCCTCTGTGGTGGTAAAGGTAATTGGAGTTCGGTTTGTGGGAGGTCACGTTTATCTAAATCGCCGGTCCCTTCGTCCCTTGTTCTTGGGGGGGTTGGGCCTGAGGAGGGAGTGGGTTTCTGCGTCGGATTTTTAAGGACCGATTGGTTCGGGTTTTCACACTACTCACCAGTAAACCCGGGGCCCTGGGGTCCGGGCCCCCCGTAAAAGGGGGGGTATTTCACGGGTGTGTCGTGGAAGTGTCGCGATTGCACCCCCTGACTTCGCACAGCTGAGTTTTGGTGCTGGGGTTTTTCGGCACTGGGGGGTTAAATTTCTTTCTCCTCTGTGCGGGCTGCCGCCCGCTCGTGCATTAAAGTTTTTATTTTTTTTTTTAAATACCTGCCTGTTGCGGGGGAAAGTGTCGGTAAAAAGATTCTGCAGCCAGCGAGGGGTCGTTTGGGAAAAGTCTAAGCTAGTTTCCTGTGGGGTTTTCTCTTCCTGCTTTTTAGTTATTCCCCCCCGTTTGTGTTCCTCTGTATTGTTTTTTGTATGAAAGGGGTTTTTTTTTTTTTCCCCTTGTACTGTCTCGTTTGCTTATTGTGTGTGAGGCGGGGTTTCCTTCTGCCCTGTGGGGTTTTCGGGGTTTCCTTCTCAGGACTATTTTTCAGTGGTTGGGATTCACAGGAGATGGGGTTTTCGTGGCGCCTGGCCCTCTGTCCAATCAACGTCCTCCGGTGGGGGATTAGCAGGCCCCAGCTTGGGTCAGCATAGCCCCCGGTTTCTGTAACAAAACAGGTGACCGTTCCTCGTTGGTCCTGACGCCTTTACGCCTGAGGATAACTACACCTAAAGATAGAAAGAGGAAAGCTATCTGCCCCGGAAAGCAGACCCCTAAAGAAATAGGAACCCCAAACATGTAATGGGGGTTAGACAATGGAACACGACACGACAGAAAATAGATAGCAAAAAGCTGGGGCCATCTGCCCAGACAGAAAAAGGATAGAAAGGATACCATGCAATCCAAAAAAAACCCTAAAAAAAAAGCCAAAGCTATGATTGAAAAACACTGGATCACCGACCTCTCCCCTAAATCAGTTTTGGGGTAACAAAATAAGCGGCCCCTGAAAAAAAATAGGGAAAAAACAAATGAACAAAAACAGAAAATATCTTATCTGAAAGCAAAAAAAGAGGAAAGGGACTCGCAGCTTCCAAGTAAACCCAGGACCACGTTGAGACAAGAACAATTGATCACCGGCAACCATGATGGGAGGGAACCTCCCTTATATCAGACCAGTCTGTGACTCCTGATTGCCAATCCTCATTGAATGGTTCAGTACTGTTTGTAACCACCAGAGGGAGCTTCTGCTCAGAATTCATTTCCAAAACATTCACAACACGTTTTTACCTTGTTTCCATAGACCTAGAAATCTACGTGACCATTTAGTCACGGCCAATATTTGTCCCGGTCGCCCACCCAAACATCAATGTTTTCTTTTGAATCCCAAATTTGGCACGTTTCCCTGTTTACAATGCATGCAGTGCAATAACATCTTGAAAGGCAGCGTTTTTCATCATCCCCACACAGGCAAAAGATATGATATTAAGGGGTATTTCACCTGTAACACAAGTTTTGTTATCTACCTAATAAAATGTCCGTGTGACCTACTTTATGTGGGAGAGACGACACAAGCAATAAAGGATCGCATATCAAAACATAAATCGACAATCAGATGTCAAAACTCACTTCTTCCAATCCCTCATCATTTTCTGACAGCTGGCCACAATATAGCACAGTTAAAATACCAAGTCATAGAACAGGTACAGTTGCCACACAGGGGAGGCGATCGCATTAATCTGTTAAAAAGAAGAGAAGCCTTTTGGATCCATGAGTTAAATACTTTATCACCCAAAGGATTAAATAGAGAATACGATGTGTAGTCATTCGTGTCATTATAGGTTTTCAATACAACAAGGTTGAGCCAGCATGTCTATCTAAGCATTTTATCATATGATACTGATTTTATATTTCTTTATTGCAGAATCAACCACAATGACTTATTCACCACTTCTTTCTCTGATCACGGATCATATTTGGACTCCATTTTCCGTCATCCAATCACTCGTTCCGAAATTACCCAGCACCTAGCTAGTTAACCCACTTCCCTCTTTGGGATGCACACAGGCATCACTATGCCCATAAGGATCACAGAGATTCACATCAGGTATTCTGAGATACACTAGCACGCTTTCTCCATACAGGTTCCGGCTATTGGAACGCAAACACATAATCTGGAACGCACGCCGCACCATTTCCGGTCCCGGACTTCCTGTCCAGACTCCACGCCTGCACAGCTTCTTAACGCCGGCACTCTGCGTCTCACAGCACTCCTGACAAGCGGTGGATTACCGCGTCCATGTAGCCACAACTCCATTAATCACAGTACTGGTAAGCGAACCTCTGCCTGATATTTTCCTTCTGCTGGGTATCGATAGAATTATGATTTCTAATGCAGGATATTACTCTGCATTTCACAGACATATGGTCTGAAGCCTTTTTACCCTTCATTGTGGTATGCAGGGTCGGACTGGCCCACCGGAGAACCGGAGGATTCTCCAGTGGGCCCTGGCATCTGGGGGGCCCTGGCACCTGCTGGCATACAGGGGCCAGTTGCCTAGGGCCCCCGCTGCTCCAGGGGCCCCCAGCAGGTGGCGTGTCGCTAATAGCGGCACACCACGCAGCTGCCATGGGGGCCCTGTGCCAGCGGAGCAGCAGCGGGTGACTGGAGGCAGGAGTCCCTGTCCCCGCTGCTAAAGAGAAATGAATATTCACTGCTTCCCAGCCCACATGGGCGTGGGAAGCAGTGAATATCATTACTTACCTGTCACCCGCTCCACCGCTGAGCGTCGCTGTGTCATCGCGTCCTCTCTTGCTGCAATGTTCAGGCAGAGGGCGCGATGACGTCATTAGTGAGCGCCGCGCCCCCTGCCTGAACATTCACTGCCGGAGGACCGAAGACAGCGGCGCTCAGCAGTGGACCCGGTGACAGGTAAATATCGCAGGTGCCCAGGACACCAGCACCTGGCCCCCAGCGACGAGAGGTGAGTATGTATTTTTTTTTTTTTGCAGCATCTATGGGGCACAGTGGAGCATCTATGGGGGCATAATCTATGGGGGCATAATCTATGGGGGCATAATCTATGGGGACACAATCTGTGTAGCATTTATGGGGGCATAATCTATGGGGGCATAATCTGGAGCATTTATGGGGGCATAATCTATGGGGGCATAATCTGGAGCATTTATGGGGGCATAATCTATGGGGGCATAATCTGTGTAGCATTTATGGGGGCATAATCTATGGGGGCATAATCTGGAGCATTTATGGGGGCATAATCTATGGGGGCATAATCTGTGGAGCATTTATGGGGGCATAATCTATGGGGGCATAATCTGTGGAGCATTTATGGGGGCATAATCTATGGGGGCATAATCTGGAGCATTTATGGGGGCATAATCTATGGGGGCATAATCTATGGAGCATCTATAGGGGCATAATCTATGGGGGGCACAATCTATAGAGCTTCTATGGGGGCATAATCTAAGGAGCATCTATGGGGGCACAATCTATGGAGCTTCTATGGGGGCATAATCTAAGGAGCATCTATGGGGGAATAATCTATGGAGCATCTATGGGGGCATAATCTATGGGGGCATAATATATGGAGCATCTATGGGGGCATAATCTATGGAGCATCTATGAGGGCACAATCTATGGATTATCTATGGGGGCATAATACATGGGCAGCATATGGGGCACAATCTATGAAGCATCTTGTGGGGCATAATACATGGGGCAGCATATGGGGCATAATCTCATTTTCCACCCTAGGCTTATACTCGAGTCGATAAGTTTTCCCAGTTTTTTGTGGCAAAATTAAGGGGGTCGGCTTATACTCGAGTATATATGGTATCTATTATCTATCTATATATATAGCATTATACCCTATGAGGGGGGGCAGCATTATCCTCTATGAGGGGGCAGCATTATCCCCTATGAGGGGGGCTGCTTTATAATCTATGAGGGAGGTTACCCCAACTCCTGCTACATAATTAAGACATGTACTACCTTATATTATACCCTGATATTAGTGTGTTTTACTGCACAATTTGTGGTCTTGTATTTATTTCTATGTAGCTACATAGTGGGCCCCAAGAATGATTTTCTCTGGTGGGCCCAAGGTGTTCCAGTCCGACGCTGGTGGTATGTATGATAGTCTGGCTTGATACTTACCTTATACCTACCTAGAGACACCTATTACACGTATTCCACCATATCTTCTTCAGGTTTACCCTAGTTCCTCTAGGCTCACAGTATCTTCACACTGGTATGTGCAATTTTTTAACCATCTATCTTGTATGGTTTTGGGGTTCTTTATGTATACCTCCAAATTATATCCACATGCTGCTGTATATTGATGTTTCTGAAGATTATATGTTACACCATATTGTCTATTCCATATGAATTCTTTATGAATCGTTATCAAATTGACAAATAGCCATGAGTAACGTTGTATATACCTTTGTTTTTTGTCCATTTTTTCTTAAGCAATATTTCAACTCTGCAAAATTTATGTTTTTATATTTTATTTTTATTTTAGTACATTGAGGAAGGTCATGTAAGACCGAAACGTTTACTGTATACTGTATGTACTGTTTGATTAAATATTCCACTTTTTCATGAGACCACTTGTGTGTGCCAAGTTTTATATTATATACGTCACGGATTGGGGTCCTACCTGAGCACCACGTCCTTCCTTTTGAGTTGTGCCAACGATTTTGTCACTACTCATTTTGTGCAGGCTGATCGCTTCCATAGCATGCAGATCTACATGCTATAGAAGCTGTCAGCGCAGCAGCTCCTATAGCATTGACCTGAGAGACTTCCTGGTTATCACTGCGCATGACAGGAAGTCCCTCAGGCCTGGAGAGCAGATGTCGTCGTAAGTAAGGCGAGGGGGAGCTCAGCCAGGGCTCCCCAAGGAGCCAGACCCCCGTGCTCAGTCTCTCAGTGGACTGTCCAACCCCTGCCCGTCCCATCCTGTCCAGATCGGAGACCCTCTTCCAAGCGGCTATGGCACAGCTCAAGGCTGGTAATGATGCCACCCATGACAGACTCCTGGTGACAGCAGAGAAAGCAGCAGAGCATGAGCAAGCAGCGGCAGAGAAAGCAGCAGAGCGTGAGCAAGCAGCGGCAGAGAAAGCAGCAGAGCGTGAGCAAGCAGCGGCAGAGAAAGCGGCAGAGCGTGAGCATGCAGAACGTGTGCTGCAGACTGCGGAGAGCCGTGAAGCTGCGGAGTGCCGGCACCGACTGGAGATGGCTCAGCACGGGCTCCCGCTGGACGCTCCAGCCCCACCGGAGATCAAGGCTTCCAATGTCCGGGCGGAGGACTTTCCCTTGCTTGAAAAGGATGGAGACCTGGATTCCTTTCTGTTGGCCTTTGAGAGGACCTGCCTCCAACATCATCTGGCCCTGGATCAGTGGGCAAGGTACCTGACCCCCCATTTGAGGGGTAAGTCCCTGGAAGTTTTGGGGGACTTACCTGCCGGGGAGGAGCAGGACTACAACAGCATCAAGCGGGCCCTGATCCAGCACTACAACCTCACCCCGGAGTCGTACCGCAGGAAGTTCAGGAGCCTGCAGCGGGGTTCAAAGGACACCTGGACCGACCACATGCAGGCCCTGCTGAGAGCTGTGGAGCACTGGACCTCAGGTTTAGAGCTCACCACCCGCCAGAAGGTCCAGGAACTGTTCGTCACAGAGCAGTTCTTGTGGAACTGCCCAGAGGACCTCCAGCAGTTCCTCCGTGACCGGGAACCAAAGGGGGCTTCTGCTACAGCCGCCCTGGCAGACGAATATGCCAACAACAGGGCGCCTGAGCCGAAGAAGCCTGCAAGCAGCACCTGGAGAGGGGGTAAGCCCAATCCTGCACTGGCCCCATCCCCAGCCCTCAGATTGCAAGGGGTGTACCCCCCTGCTGCCCTCTCCAGGCCAGGAACAGAACCCAGGCGTTGTCATCATTGCAACCAGCCAGAACACTTTAAGGCTGCATGTCCCCAGCGTCATAAGGCCCCATCCCTGTCCCAGAAACCGTCCACTGTTTTGTGCGTGGGATGGGGTGGTGGGAGGTCCCTGGACAATTACCAACAAGTCACCATCGGACGCTCAGCGGTCATGAGACTGCGGGACACAGGCGCTGAACGAACCCTGGTACGTCCTGAGGTGGTGTCCCTTCAAGACTTGGTTCCTGGGAAAACCCTTTCCGTCTCCGGAATTGAGGCGTTGAACCGGTGCTGCCCGTCGCCAAGGTGTATTTGGACTGGGGCGCCGGGAGGGGATGCGGGAGGTGGGAGTAAAGCCAAATATTCCTGCCAATGTGTTGCTTGGGACCGATTTGGGGCGGCTAGTGTCCCAGTATGTGGCCACTGAACCCCAAGTTCGGCTCCCCAAGAATGTCATGACTCTACTGTGAATTCTAATGTTAATGTATTGAATGTGCCTCCAACAGTGGAGGAGGGAGTGAAACCTGATGGTAAGCCATGCACTGACACTACACACAGGGCTCACAGTGAGGACAGGTGAGGAGGCTGCAGGAGAGAGCTCAGAGGTGGAGGGAGGGGCTGCTATGGGCAGTATAGGGCCCCTAAGTGAATCCAGCCTGCTGAATCTAGGGCCTCTGCAGAAGGATGAACAGGCCATGGGGTGAGGGGGCGTCACAGGAGAGGAGCCACCAGGTAAGACCCCAGGGCAGGAGTTCCCCACATCCGGGATGTCAGGAGGCCAGGGAAGTCTGCCTGACCCGGCGACTTGGTCAGGGGACGAGGGGAAGCAGGCGCTACCCGTGGTCTCAGCGGTCGTGGCCGCTGTTACCAGGAGTGGGAGTGCCGAAGCCCAAGGAGCCTCGCGGAGGTCCAACGGTTTTCCACTCTCCGACCAAGTGGCTGCCGAGTCAGACAGCGGCCAGGAGATAGATCGTGTGACACCTGTCAGAGGGTGGGGAAGGCGGGGCGGCGCCCCAAATCCCCACTGGTAACTCTGCCCATCATCGAAGAGCCTTTCTCGAGGGTGGCTGTGGATCTCATTGGACCTCTGTCCACTCCCAGCCGCTCCGGGAAATGCTTCATACTAACGGTAGTGGACTATGCCACCCGGTATCTGGAGGCGGTAGCTTTGTCGTCCATTCGGGCCGACACAGTGGCCACTGCCTTACTGGAGATTTTCTCCAGAGTGGGTTTTCCCCAGGAAATGCTCACCGACCGAGGGACCCAGTTCAGGTCGCAACTGATGGAGTCTCTCTGTAAGCAGATACAGGTGCAACATCTGGTAGCCAGCCCGTATCACCCACAGACCAATGGCCTGTGTGAGCGGTTCAATGGCACCTTAAAGCAGATGCTGAAGATGTTGGTCGACTCCCACGGGAGAGACTGGGAGCGGTATCTCCGACACCTGCTGTTTGCCTACCGGGAGGTCCCACAGGCCTCAACGGGGTTCTCCCCCTTTGAGCTCCTGTATGGTCGACCTGTACGGGGGCCCCTTGCTCTGGTGAAGGAAGCATGGAAAGGGGATTTAGCCACTGTGATGACACCCTGGAATGGGCGCTCCATTCCTTGTGCTGTTCTAGAACTTTCCACAAAGATAACTATGACCCCATCGTACTTTGGCCAGTACAGAGCTGGACTGGAAAAGTCAGTCCTTAATCCTTGCTGCTGACAGCCCACAGCCTGCAAACTCCCCCTCCTTCTCTCTCCCCTCTAACTCACTCCTTCCTTTTGCCCCACCTCAGGAATTTCTTTGTCTCCTCAGACCTGCAGACTGTCCTATAGCTTATCATGGGAATTCATTCTTTTGGTCATAACTCGCGGGGAGCTTATGTTAGAGACACGAAAGCTACTGTTCTGAATCATGCGTCCATCAGGCGTCGTTACTGTGGTACTGGTGAGTTCGTAAGTACAATGGAACCAGAGATATGAAATACTCTGACGCACAGTGGACTATCTCATCCGAGTTTGGACTCATTAGAACAGTCATTTCAGAATAAGATCACTGATAGATCTGCCGTTATTCTGCTAGGTCCGCCCGCCAAGTTATGGTCTTTATAAGTTTCCAGAGCTTAAAACTGTAACTTCGAGCTATGGGAGGTGGCCAGAAAACCAGCCTCTTTTGTGAGGTCACAAGCCAGGGGTATAAGTCTGCAAACTAGCCCCCCACCCCAAAATCTAGCTGGAGATGACCTGACTGAAAGATCTCCAAATGAACTATGATGTGTGGCTCCTCCCCCAGCTTGTCTTGCCTGCAAGTAACCAAGTACCATGTGAGTTTTTCACATTTAACTCTGTTTTATTTTAAATTGCATTGTACATAATTGTATTGTCTCAGCTTGTTACATCTTTTTATACTGTATAAACACTGCCTGCATTTTAGGAATAAACATATAAAATTATTAGTTTGGTTCTCCTGCTCTATAAACGAATTAGCACGTGCCTGAAGTAACTACGCTACTAATTCGGGGTTGCTACGGACCCTCTTGATAAATTGTTCATTAAGAAAATCGTAGCTGGTGGCAGCTAAAAAGAAGGGGTGTAAAGTGTTGAACTGTGGGGTGGCGCTGGCAGTGACGGAGTGGGTTTTATAAGTGTATTGCCTGGCTGCGGCCCGGAGTAATTATAATTCCCTCACTGCAGCGTGCCCAATAGCCAGCACACATCCAAGCGGCCCGTCTGGCGACTAATTATCCCAGGTGCAGTTCCCTGACTGACCTGAGGCAAAAAGAGAGCTGCAAGTTCCTAAGTGGAAGTGGGATAATTATAAATCCCTGCAGATTATGCCTGACACATTGGGTCGGACGGCAGCAGCCGTCGTGTGTGTGTTTTATCGTCACATTAGTGGCAGCGGTGGGATCACAAGCCGTGATACCCCGGGCTACCGTGTGGCGGTGTGTACCGTTCATCACAGCCACCCCTGGAGTGTCGGTTATTGAGTATGTCATGCGCTTCCGGGACCGAATGATGACCTTGACACAGCTGGTGCATGACAATATGGCCCAAGCCCAGGCTGACCAGAGGCGGTGGTACGACCAGAATGCTTGTGAGCGGACCTACCAGGTGGGTCAAAAGGTGTGGGTACTGGTCCCCGTACCTCAAAACAAGCTTCAGGTGGCCTGGAAGGGTCCATACCTCGTGCACGAGCAGCTCAATGCCATCAACTACCTGGTCACCCTGGACCACGCCCGTGGAAGAAGGAAGACCTTCCATGTGAACATGATGAAGGCCCATCATGAGCGGGAGGCTTATGCCCACCCAGTGTGCAGCGTTCCAGAGGAAGGAGAGGCAGAAACCCTCCTGGATCTGCCACCCTAGCCAAGGAGAGGGTGCGGAAGGGTGCATGGGGGAACACAGGAATGTGATACCCCCTAGCGCCCTCAAAAGCAGGGAGGTGTGAGGTAGGGAGAGCCACCATCTTGGATAGGGCCTATACCAGCCTCCATTTTGTCTGTTCACAGGCTGCTAACTGCATCTGGCCCCAGGACCTGCTGGCATATTCAATACGACAGGGTTTGATGTCCACTGTGAATAAAAAGGTCTTTTAACATGCTAAGTAATTCAGGCCCATGTTTCAATAGCAAGGTCTTTAGTATGGTAACGAGTGAGGAGCCAAGCCAGCATGGTGAATAGTAAGGTTTGTTAGCATGGTAATGAGATGCCTGGGGGCTTCAATTAGACTATACGTTTCAGCAAGACCATGAAAACACATCTATTGTATATCCCAGACACGAAGGCTCCATTCTAGGATTATGAATTATGAGCACATCTTTGTAGGTACATTCCCATAAAAATATCTGTGTGACCCGGCGGACCTCGGGCATCTGATGGTGCATCTCCCGAGTCCGTGATGGCTTGGGGGGCTGAGATATAGAGATTGGCCATCCACAATGACCCAATCGGGCCAGGTTTGATATCCATGTGACAGGCAAAACATACTGCATCCACTGGTACCTCTCGTGTCCTGATCCGATCGTGCTGGAGAAAGTTAACCCCTTTGCTAGATATTGCTAGATATTTGCTAGATATTGGGAATAAATTCTGCAGGGGACTAAGGGTGGAGATTGTCAGCCCACCCTCGGACACTGAGGGGAGGGGCCTAGCAGGTTTAAGAACTGTGAGCTATGGGCAGACTGGATCCATTCTCACAGCAGCAAGAAGCAACAAGGGACAGACCCGCCAAGGGGACTGTCCAGCAACTAAGACTTTCACCTGTGGATCGCAGAGCTCTCTGCCTCCACATGTCCCTACAACCTGGTAATATTGACCTCTAGCTAATACCTGTAAGCCTTGTACCATTATTCTTGTATTTTACTCTGACTGCAAATCCATTGTAATTCCGTTGTATAGCTTACTGTATATTTCTGTAATTATCTAGTGCGCCCTTAAGGCAATTAAACCATAAAATTCATCTTGGGCTGATGCTTTTACTCTGATCACGAATCTTAGAATACCCAGTGGGTAACAGGACACCCTCCCCGGCTGCCATTTGCTCTAGGTGCAGTTCCCTTACTGACCTGAGAGACAAAGGGGGCTGTGGAGAGCTGTGCCTGTGGAGTTACGTCACATTGGTGACGTGGAAGAACGGGGGACGTACTTCACAAAAACGGATCAGTTTTTTTTTACCGCCGGATCTGTTTTTTTCTCATTGACATGCATTAGTGCCGGATCGCACCGCATGTCATTGCGTTTCGTCCGTTTTCTGCCGGATCTGTCACAGATTTAATTTTGGCGGCCGGACAGGACTGATCATGTAACGTTTTTTTTTTCTGCCGGAAACAAAGCATAGCACCTGAAGCGGCACATCAGGCTTGGTCATACAATAGAAGTCTCATTTTCCGGGTTCAAAAGTTCACGACGGATCCGGCTAAAAACCAGATCCGGCACATCAGTTTTTTGCAATCTAAGCTGGATCCGTCTTTTTAGAAACTGGACGGATTGTGCCTGATTGCAAAAAACTCATGTGTGAAAGAGGCCTTACACAGAACCATGTGTCAGATAAACAGGTCCCATTTTACAATGTGAACCACACCCAGGGGATGAAATATGGTGAGAGCCTACCAGCCCTAACTCTTCGGCTGCTCACAATTAGAGCTGTCCCTAACATGGCCGATTAACCACTCTCAGTATTATGTGTACTAGAGCATTACTCCAGGCTTATGTCACAGAGGACATGCAGCTCTGTGTTACTTGTCTCCTATCCATTATGTGTCCAGCAGCTACCTTACACTCCTTACAATGCGATCATGCACCATTCACTACTGAATGCTGTGGCGCATGAAATGAAGGATTATGTCCTAATGCTGGCCAGTGCCAGCTTCAGTATGTTATTTGTGGATGCTCCCATCCCTCTGATGAAGACAGCAGTTGCAATGTCTTCTATGTGATGTATATGCCCCAACCTCAGTGTCTCCTATGTGATTTATATACTTCAGCCCCAGTTTTTTCTAATTTGTGATGTATATATTCTTGCCACAGTGTCTCCTTTTTTCATGTATATGTACCAGCCCGTGTTTCCTACGTGAGAATGTACACTCCAACCCCAGTGTCTTCCATGTGATGTACAGTTGTGCTCAAAAGTTTACATACCCCAGCAGAATTTTTACTTTCTTGGCCTTTTTTTAAGAGAATATGAATGATAAAACCAAAACTTTTTCAACACTCATGGTTAGTGGTTGGGTGAAATCATTTATTGTCAAACTACTGTGTTTTCTCTTTTAAAATCATAATGACAACCCAAAACATCCAAATGACCCTGATCAAAAGTTCACATACCCCATTTCTTAATACCGTGTTTTGCCTCCTCTAACATCAATGATATCTTGATGTCTTTTGTGGTAACTGTGGATGAGGTGCTTTATTTTCTCAGGTGGTAAAGCTGCCCACTCTTTTTGGCAAAAAGCCTCCACTTCCTGTAAATTCCTGGGCTGTCTAGCATGAACTGCGCGCTTGAAAAGGGCCGAATGCCTTCCGGGTCTTGATCCGTTCTAGCACCCTAGGGTGGGGAGATACATAGAATAGCTAGTAGGAGCCAGGTAGAAAAGCCATGTTTTGTCACAATGTGCAGCAGGAGTGCCAAAACTGCCTCCTGAGGACTGTCCCTTAAGAAGTTATGACCCATCTTAGCGTTTCAAGCTTTTAGCTGCTAGATGCAAGGGGAGGGGATTTAGATCCAGCCCAAGGGGCAAGAGGGAGGGACACCATGGGGTTAAAGCATGGCCTATTGCATTTCTCTGGGGAGAAGTCAAGGAACAGAGGGGACCACAAGCCTCCCATGTGACAGCCCCTCCCCTCAAGCCAGGACTTTCATCTGACTGGTAACTGACTTTTATATTCTGCATACTTTTGTACTACCACTATTTGTATTTAAGAAATCACATATAGATTAACTGCCTAGTTATTCGGCACTTCCAATTTAAATACACCAAAGAAGGAAAAGGAAGTTTTACTACCATAAAAATATTTTTTATTGAAGATTAATATTAAAAATCAGATGTTAAAATATACATATCATGTATGTTATGGGGACAACTATTACAACAAAATATACAAACAAAACAGTCTAAACAGGGTATATGGGTATTCACAGATATTTACAATGAGATATAATAATAAATTAATACTGCCTAAAATATGGTATCACACCTATAATGTAGTGCAGAAAATATATAATCATTCCCATTGAAAATAATTCTCAAATTTTATCCCATGTAACAATCCAGCACTCAATTCCAATACCTATAGGGCCATACCATATATATGCCTTAAAGAAAGTGCATGGTGCATAGTGCAATTCAGCAATGTATCCCTGCAAATGCAGGTATATTCACGCCAAAATAGGTAAAGGGTAAAAGTACTTAAGCATGTGCTTATTCAAGTGTGGAATGGCGAATTTGCTGCTGGCATATGTTACCCTACCTCAGTGCCACTACCCTAGGGGTGCCACAGCCTGCACTGAGGTAGGGTAACATATGTCAGCAGCAAATTCGCCATTCCACACTTGAATAAGCACATGCTTAAGTACTTTTACTGTAAGTGCTCAAAACCACTTTCAAAAAGTTTATTAACCCTTTACTTGCTTCACAGGAACTGAAGCAATGTGGAAGGAAAAAATTAACATTTAACTTTTTTTGAAAAAAATTTACTTCAGAACCAATTTTTTTTATTTTCACAAGTGTTAAAAGAGAAAATGAGCTACAAAATTTGTTGTCCAATTTCTTCTGAATACGCCGATACCCCACACATGGGGGTAAACCACTTTTTGGGCGCACTGCAGAGGTTGCATGGGAAGGAGCGCCATTTGACTTTTTCAACACAGATTTGGCTGGACGCCATGTCGCGTTTGGAGAGCCCCTGATGTGCCTAAACAGTGGAAACCCCCAACAAGTGACCCCATTTTGGAAACTAGACCCCCAAAGAGCTTATCTAGATGTGTGGTGAGCACTCTGAACCCCCAAGTGTTTCACAGAAGTTTATAACGTAGAGCCGTGAAAATAAAAAATCATTTTTTTCCTCAAAAATGATTTTTTAGCCAGCTATTTTTTATTTTCCCAAGGGTAACAGGAGAAATTAGAACCCCAAAATTGTTGTGCAATTTGTCCTGAGTATGCTGATACCCCATATGTTGGGGTAAACCACTGTTTGGGCGCACGGCAGGGCTCGGAAGGGAGGGAGCACCATTTGACTTTTTGAACGCCACGTGTTTGGAGACCCCCTGATGTGCCTAAATAGTGGAAACCCTCAATTCTAGCTCCAAACCTAACCCCAACACACCCCTAACCCTAATCCCAACCCTAACCCTAATCCCAACCCTAATTCCAACACTAATTGTAACCCTAACCCTAATTGTAAGCTTAACCCTAATTGTAACCCTAATTGTAACCCTAACCATAACCCTAACCCTAATGGAAAAATGAAAATAAATATATTTATTTTATTATATGTCCCTAACCAAGGAGGTGATAAAGGGGGGTTTTATTTACTATTTTATTTATTTTGATCACTGTGATAGCGTTTATCACAGTGATCAAAATGTCCTGCACTGAATGAATGAATCTGCCGGGCGGCAGATTCGGCGGGCGCACTGCGCATGCGCCCACCATTTTCTTTGCAAGCAGAAGAACGGGAGCTGCAAGGAGCCATAGGAGGACATAGGGGACACCAGGGGAGATCGGGGGTCCCGGGGACCCTATTTCTCTCCCCTCTGATGTGAGATCACATCAGAGGGAGAAAAATTACATGCAGAATCGCGGCTTTTTTTTCTTTTGCTATCGCCGTTATATGGTTAATAACGGCGATCGCAAAAGCAGGGGACTGTGGGGGTCCCGAATTATGTTCTCTGGGTCTCGGCTAAAAAAAATCCAACTCGGCAGGCGCACTGCGCAGGCGCCCGCCATTTTCTTTGCCGGGACAAGACGCAGGGAGCTCGAGGAGACATAGGAGGACTGGGGGGACGCCAGGAGGCACGGGGGACTGATCGGGGATCCTGGGGACCCCATTTCTCTCCCCTCTGATGTGTGATCACATCAGAGGAGAGAGAAATTTAATGGAGAATCGTGGCTTTTTTTTTTTCGCGGTCGCCGTTATAGGGTTAATAACGGCGATCGCAAAAGCGGGGTCGGTAAAAACCGACCCGAATCATGTTCATTGGGGTCTCGGCTACTCCCGGTAGCAGAGACCCCGGAGAAAATCCGACTCTGGGGGGCGCTATATACTTTTTCCACAGCGCCATTAATTAACGGCTCTGTGGTTTAAGTACTCTTGACTACCGCCGTTAAAAGGCGTATCGGCGGTCATTAAGGGGTTAAGGCGATTAAATATATAATTTAACCTTGGGCTATTCTTTTATCTCGATCCATGAATCCACACGTCCGTGTTCTCGGCTTTAACTTTCCATGCTACCGGGGCTGGAATCTGGCCCAATATAATCCCGTTAACGGACCGGGTTTATATCTGACGAGGATGGTGGCAAGCTTACCGGGTTGGCAGCCCTCTGTTTCACTGGTGCTAGTGAAACGGGCCTCTCAACCTGTCAGTGTTGTGAGCGAGTGAGGTACCACGTCAGTGGTTGCATGGGTCAACCTCCCTAAGGCCGGGATCACACATCCGAGGAAATCGTCCAATGCTCGAATGTGAAATCCCAGCTCTGGCGCCGGCACTCGGGAGTGGAGTGCGTGGCTGCATGTATTTCTATGCAGCCGCTCGCTCCACTCCCGAGTGCCGGCGCCAGAACTGGGATTTCACATGCGAGCGTCGGACGATTTCCTTGCATGTGTGATCCCGGCCTAACTCTACGTGCCTTCCTGGGCTCGTGTGGACAGGGTAAAACTGCAGAGTAGTTTAATGGCATTGGATACCGGAGAAGACAGTGATCATGTAGTATATTAACACACTAACACTATACTAACATTCACACAGGTTTAGAGGAAAAAAGTTAATGAGAGTGCTTCATTATAAAAATATTATGCATACAGACTTTGAGTATTCGTTTTATTAGAGTTGTTTTTTAGCCATTTGTGGTTTTATCCTGGTTAATGCAGTAGCACTGAGCTATAGATATTATATTTAATTTTAAAAGTAAATGACCTTTATGAGTAGGCCATTGGCTTGTGACAGCTAAGCTATATGAAGTAGTTCTATTTTAAAAACATTTTTATAACTAATAAAAATGTCAGCAAAATCAGTTCTCTAAAAAAAAATTTAGGGTTTAAATATAGCAGTAGCAGAATTACTGACTTCGTACAAGTTTAGTTTGTTTAACTATTTGTTGTCTGTGTTGCTCAAGGTTTCAAGCAAAGTTGTGAGCTCTTGTGATGGAAGAAGTAAATCAGGTTTTCTGACCTTTCCAGCATAGCAGCACATTCCTGGTCGTTCACCTTTGTATGTAAGTGCACCACAGTGTTCGCATTTGGGAAGAGAAAAAAAAAAAAAACCAGCGAGAAGGTTGCAGTCTAAAAGATAACCTTTAATCCATTAGGTTAAAACATAAGTGGCACAGGATTGTCGGGCATAGGAAAAAACACTTCAAAAACAGATGACGCGTTCGACTTAGCAGCTTCATCAGATCTTAGCAGTCTTCATCAAGATCTTGATGAAGACTGCTAAGTCGAAACGCGTCATCTGTTTTTGAAGTGTTTTTTCCTATGCCCGACAATCCTGTGCCACTTATGTTTTAACCTAATGGATTAAAGGTTATCTTTTAGACTGCAACCTTCTCGCTGGTTTTTTTTTTTTTTTTCTCTTCCCAAGTACGTTTGCTTCATGGAACCGTGCTGAGCACCAGCTGTCTAATGAAGATTTCACAGAAGGGTGAGCTGACTATATATTTTTTGTTTCACAGTGTTCGCATTGTTTCTCCATTCGTAGAATCAGAATCTACCGAGACTGAGCATATTGGCATTTTGAATTATAATGGAATATTTCACCTAGTCAGCCTACAGACGGGCTTGGGTTTGTTGTGGAGTCTTTACTGCTCGTCTGTCTCCCTGAGACTGCATTTGTGGCATAGTCTGGTGTGGAGCTTCAGACACCAGACATATACAAGTGCTTCTCACTAAATTAGAATATCATCAAAAAGTTAATTTATTTCAGTTCTTAAATACAAGAAGTGAAACTCATATATTATGTAGAGTCATTACAGAGTGATCTATTTATGTTGATGATTATGGCTTACAGTTAATACAGGGTCTCAAACTCGCGGCCCGCGGGCCAACTGCAGCCCTCGGGACAATAGTTTTGTGGCCCTCACCTCATGGGCCCTCGGCAGGGCCGGCTCCAGGTTTTTATGGGCCCCGGGCGAAAGAGTCTCAGTGAGCCCCCATAACACAGACCATGTGTCATGGGTGCATCGCCACGAAGATCGTCGCGATTGCACGTTCTGACTTCTCACAGCTGAGCTGCTGTTTCTTTGTGTTTGGTAATGAGAGAGTTAATTTTACCTAGCTCTTTGCTAAGACTAGGTCCAGCCTCGCCCGGCTGCTTTTGATTATGTTCTAATTAGTTTCCTTTATATTCCTGCCAGTCTGGGTGTTAGACGCCGGTGAAAGCATTCATGTAGTCTAGCAGACTGGAGTGGTTCTGAGAATACTTAAGCTAAGAGTTCCTTAGTTGTTTTTACTCTTATAGCTTATAGTTTATCTCTGAGACCTTAGGTGTTCCTACTGTGTGTGAGTGTTGTATGTAAGACTTTATTTACTTTATTTCTTGTCTTTCTTGTGTGTCTTTCTGTTCATTAACCGTTACCTGTTCATTCCCTTTGGTGGTATTCAGGGTCCTTCTTAGGACTAGAATACAGTTGGCAGGGATTGATAGGAGACAGGGTTTACGCTGGTGGCCTGGACCTCTGTACCTTTAACAGTACCTCCAGGTTGAGGGATTAGTTAGGACCCCAGTTTAGGGTCAGCTTAGACCCCGGTCACCCTCTAGCCGGAGACAGCGTATAACGGATTCCGTTTTGACCCACTGGACATTCTGTCAGGTAAATCTATGTTATCATATATCTATGCGCATGTTATATAGTATGTTGCCCTTTTGATATAGATTACTGACATCACATATATATATCTGCTATACAGCGTGACATTTTCACCGGCCCAAACTAAAGATTCTCCCCAGCTGTCATGGATCCAGTAGCCCAGCTGGCCCGGCAGTTGCAGGGGTTGTCCATGGAATTTGCAGACATTAAGTCCAAGGTTTTGTCCCCCCGGAGCAAACCAGATCTGAACCTAAGGTTGCTCTCCCGGATAGGTTCACTGGTGGGCGGGACAAATTTTTTACTTTCCGGGAGGCATGTAAATTGTACTTTCGGCTGCGGCCTCGGTCATCTGGGAGTGAAGAGCAGAGGGTGGGAATTGTTATATCGCTCTTACAAGGGGACCCTCAATCTTGGGCGTTCTCTATTCCTCCAGGCTCCCCAGATCTCCAGTCAGTGGATCGATTTTTTACTGCCCTGGGTCTGGTATATGATGATCCGGATCGAGTCTCCCTTGCTGAAACAAGGTTACGTAAAATACGGCAAGGAAATCGTCCAGCGGAGGAATATTCTTCTGAGTTCCGTAGATGGGCAACAGATACTCAGTGGAATGACCCAGCTCTTAGGAGCCAGTTTTGTCAAGGGTTGTCTGACAAATTAAAAGATGTGTTGGCTCAGTATGATTCTCCTCCATCACTGGAGGCTGCTATGGCCCTCGCTATTCGCATTGATAGACGACTTCGGGGAAGACGCGAGGTAACTCCGCCCCCCGTGATGACTCCACCTACTACTAAAGTCCCTTTTACTGAGGTTCCCCTGGTCTGTTCTGAGGAACCCATGCAGTTGGGAGGGACATCATTTTGTAGGAGGGAATCGGCGGTGCGCCGCAAGACTAGAAGGTGTTTCTTTTGCGGGAGAGAGGGACATTTTGTTGGGGGGTGTCCATCCCGGACCTCTTTGAGCCAAGGAGTTAACCTGGGAGTGTGCATTTCGTCCCCAAATCCCTCTCAGTTTCTCGTGCCTGCGGAGGTGGTGATTGGTACTAGAACTGAGAGGATTTCTGTTTTTCTTGATAGTGGGTCCGGGGCTAATCTGGTGGACGCTCGGTTTGCCCAGGTGCATGGTATGCAACTGAGTGTATTGGCCAAACCGGTCCCTATACTCTCTATTGATTCTAGACCTCTTGGTCAAGGTAGCTTGGTACAAGCTGTTCATAACATAGATCTTCGAGTAGGGGCAATACATAAAGAGCAATTGTCTTGTTATGTGTTGGAGGGTCTACCTACTCCTATTGTGTTGGGACTTCCTTGGTTGGCTAAACATAACCCAGTGATTGATTGGCAATCCAGAAAGATAAGCCAGTGGGGTGAATTTTGCAAGAATAACTGCATGAGCACGGTCATCGGTGCGGTTGTGCCTAGGACTTTGCCTCCTTTTCTGGAGGACTTTGGGGAGATGTTCTCAGAGGAGGGGTGTAAAGAGTTACCTCCTCATCGCGCATATGACTGCTCAATAAAGTTGCTTCCTGATGCCTTATCTCGTACTTTCCCAGGGACCGGGAGGATGGATGATCCGGTTCCTATTCCTCAGGAGGGAGTTGTAGTGTCAGCTGTATGCTCTGAGCTTGAGGGGGAGGTATTGGGGGCTCAGGGGGACGCCCCTGTGGGACTTCCAGGGAGACTGATAGTTCCAGATCGGTTAAGACTGAAGGTTACGGAGAACCATTACAAACGGTTGGCTGATAGGGGGAGAGTTTCTGGTCTAGATCTGAAGGTGAACGATCTGGTGTGGTTGTCTACCAGGAATATAAAACTTAAAGTTCCCTCCTGGAGGTTGGGTCCCAGATTCATCGGGCCGTACAGGATCAGTTCCATAATTAATCCTGTGGCATTTCGTCTGGACCTCCCTCCTACGTTTAAAAATCATAATGTGTTTCACAAGTCATTACTTAAAAAGTATGTGGCACCAGTCATACCGTCACCTCTACCTCCTCCTTCAGTGGTAGTCAATGATAACGTGGAATTTCATGGGTCGAAAATCATTGACTCACGTCTCAGTCGCCGATCCCTTCAGTACTTGGTTCATTGGAGGGGGTATGGTCCTGAGGAGAGGACGTGGGTCCCTGCGTCTGATGCTAACGCAGATCGATTGGTTCGGACCTTTCACACAACTTACCCGGACAGACCTGGTCATGAGGGTCCGGAGGCCCCTCGTAGAAGGGGGGGTACTGTCATGGGTGCATCGCCACGAAGATCGTCGCGATTGCACGTTCTGACTTCTCACAGCTGAGCTGCTGTTTCTTTGTGTTTGGTAATGAGAGAGTTAATTTTACCTAGCTCTTTGCTAAGACTAGGTCCAGCCTCGCCCGGCTGCTTTTGATTATGTTCTAATTAGTTTCCTTTATATTCCTGCCAGTCTGGGTGTTAGACGCCGGTGAAAGCATTCATGTAGTCTAGCAGACTGGAGCGGTTCTGAGAATACTTAAGCTAAGAGTTCCTTAGTTGTTTTTACTCTTATAGCTTATAGTTTATCTCTGAGACCTTAGGTGTTCCTACTGTGTGTGAGTGTTGTATGTAAGACTTTATTTACTTTATTTCTTGTCTTTCTTGTGTGTCTTTCTGTTCATTAACCGTTACCTGTTCATTCCCTTTGGTGGTATTCAGGGTCCTTCTTAGGACTAGAATACAGTTGGCAGGGATTGATAGGAGACAGGGTTTACGCTGGTGGCCTGGACCTCTGTACCTTTAACAGTACCTCCAGGTTGAGGGATTAGTTAGGACCCCAGTTTAGGGTCAGCTTAGACCCCGGTCACCCTCTAGCCGGAGACAGCGTATAACGGATTCCGTTTTGACCCACTGGACATTCTGTCAGGTAAATCTATGTTATCATATATCTATGCGCATGTTATATAGTATGTTGCCCTTTTGATATAGATTACTGACATCACATATATATATCTGCTATACAGCGTGACACCATGATTCATGATGCACAGATACTGCAGAGAAATATGGGTATAGCACAACGCCAAACACTTCACTTCTTCCATTACATGACTGATATCTATTGTAAATTGTACAATAGCTCAAAAATCGCCAAATCCTCACAGCGCACAGTACAGACTGGACAGTACAGTCCTCCATACAATATTATGGGCACCACATAGTCTCCCCCTCATCACCCATATAATACCCCATGCAGGATGTCACCCCCCCCATCCCCCATATAATGCTCCATACAGAATACTGGACCCAATATAATGCTCCATACAAAATATGGAGCTCTCCTCTGCACTGTGCTGCGTTCTGCACTGTTACGGCTCAGGAAAGGGGGCTGTGGAAAGACTCCCCATTATCATCATCATTGCCTGCCCATCATCATCATCATTGCCTCCCTATTATCATCATTGCCTCCCCATTAATATCATCATCATCATCATCATTGCCTTCCCATTATCATTGCCTCCCCATCATCATCATTATCATTGCCTCCCATTAATATCATCATCATTGCCTTCCTATTATCATTGCCTCCCCATCATCATCATTATCATTGCCTCCCCATTAATATCATCATCATCGCCTCCTCATCACCATCACTGCCTGCCTCCCCCCACCACCATCACACATACTGCACCGCAGGCAGCACTCTCTCACAGGCGCACGCGCACACACACACACACACAGTGCTGGCAGCACTCTCTCACAGGCGCGCGCACACACACACACACACACACTCTCACCTGTCCGGCGTCCGCGCGCTCTCTGCCACAGCCGGCCGCTGAATGATGACGTCATTCAGCGGCGCTGCTGTGAGAGAGGAAGCGCCGGCGCAGGCGCCCCCTGGAGCTCGGAGATGCGGTAGCGGAGGCACGGGGAGAGGTGAGTATTGCGCCGGCTCCTGCCAGGGCCCTGAGCAAGCGGGGGGGCCCAGTGGTGGCGCTGACACCGCTAACAGGCGCCGGGGTGCCCGACGGCGAGTGGGCCCCCCCGCCTGCTCAGGGCCCGGCACTTGCCCGGGTGTGCCGGGTGCTGACACCGGCCCTGGCCCTCGGGACAATAGTTTGCAGCCCTCACCTCGGCCAGGATCACACATGCGAGAAACACGGCCGAGTCTCGCATGTGAAATCCCAGTCACACGTAGTACCGCTCATTAAGGTCATGAATATGGATGTCACTCCACTCATAGGCGTGGCGCCCATATTCATGAGCTTAATGAGCGGTACCACAGGGCGTGTGACCGCGCGCTCATACAGGAAGAAGTTGTCAGTGCTTGACCATCGGAGCTGCAGCAGGAGGAGGTGAGGTGAGTATGATGGCGGCTAATAATGAGGGCAATCTGGCCGGTTTCTCCGGGCCCAAGGCTCCTGGGGCCCCTGGCCAGATTGCCCTCATGTGCGGCGGGCAGGGAGCGAACCCAGCAGCTCCGCTGCCTGCAAGACAAAATAAGCAGGAGCGGAGTTGCAAGGATCCTTCCTGCCCGGCGCCCGCGCTTCCTGTCTCTGACACAGAGAGCAGCACCGCTGGATGACGTCATCATTCAGCGGCCGGCTGTGTCAGAGCGAGGAAGTGCGGGCACCGTTGATGCTGCAGACAGGTGAGAGGTGGTGTTTGTGTGTGTGTGTAGGTGGAGGAGAGTGATGGGGAAAAAGCAATGATGGGAAAAGCAATGATGGGGAAAAGCAATGATGGGAGTGATGGGGAAAAGCAGTGATGGAAAAACAATGATGGGAGTGATGGGGGAAAAGCAATGATGGGAGTGATGGGGAAAAACAATGATGGGGAAAAAGCAATGATGGGAGTGATGGGGGAAAACCAATCATGGGGAAAAGCAGTGATGGGGAAAAGCAATGATGGGAGTGATGGGGAAAAGCAATGATGGGAGTGATGGGGAAAAACAATGATGGGGAAAAAGCAATGATGGAAGTGATTGGGGAAAAGCAATGATGGGAGTGATGGGGAAAAACAATGATGGGGAAAAAGCAATGATGGGAGTGATGGGGAAAAGCAATGATGGGGAAAAGCAATGATGGGAGTGATGGGGAAAAGCAATGATGGGAGTGATGGGGGAAAAACAATGATGGGGAAAAAGCAATGATGGAAGTGATGGGGGAAAAGCAATGATGGGAGTGGTGGGGGAAAAGCAATGATGGGAGTGATGGGGAAAAGCAATGATGGGTGATGGGGAAAAGCAATGATGGGAGTGATGGGGGAAAAGCAATGATGGAAGTGATGGGAAAAGCAATGATGGGGAAATGCAGTGATGGGGAAAAGCAATGATGGGAAAAAGCAATGATGGGAGTGATGGGGAAAAGCAATGATGGGGAAAAGCAATGATGGAGTGATGGGGGAAAAGCAATGATGGGGAAAAGCAGTGAAAAGCAGTGATGGGGAAAAGCAATCATGGGAGTGATGGTTTTCTTGTGGAAAACCTGATGCTGCCCAGCCTCACCCAGATTCTACCTCCAGCGGCCCCCGGGTAAATTGAGTTTGAGACCCCTGAGCTAATAAAAACACAAATGTCATTATCTCAGTAAATTAGAATAATTAACAAAAAACACCTGCAAAGGCTTCCTAAGTGCTTAGTCTGTTTCAGTAGACTCCACAATCATGTGGAAGACTGCTGACTTAACAGATGTCCAGAAGGCAGTCATTGACACACTCCACAAAGAGTGTAAGCAACAAATGGTCATTGCTAAAGAAGCTGGCTGTTCTCAGAGTGCTGTATCCAAGCATATTAATGGAAAGTTGAGTGGAAGGAAAAAGTGTGGTAGAAAAAAGTGCACAAGCAACCAGGATAACCGCAGCTTTGAAAGGATTGTTAAGAAAAGGCCATTCAAAAATTCGGGGGAGATTCATGAGGAGTGGACTGCTGCTGGAGTCATTGCTTCAAGAGCCACCACACACAGTCGTATCCAGGACATGGGCTATAAGTGTCGCATTCCTTGTGTCAAGCCACTCATGACCAATAGACAAAGCAAGAAGCGTCTTATCTGGGCCAAGGAGAAAAAGAACTGGATTGTCGTTCAGTGGTCCAAGGTGTTGTTTTCAGATTAAAGTAAATTTTGCATTTCATTTGGAAATCAAGGTCCAGAGTCTGGAAGAGTGGAGATGCATACAATCCAAGCTGTTTGAGGTCTAGTATGAAGTTTCCACAATCAGTGATGTTTTGAGGAGTCATGTCATCTGCTGGTGTAGGTCCACTGTGTTTCATCAAGACCAAAGTCAGCGCAGCCATCTACCAGGAAATTTTAGAGCACTTCATGCTTCCCTCTGCCGACAAACTTTTTGTAGATGGAAATTTCATTCTCCAGCAGGACTTGGCACCTGTCCACACTGCCAAAAGTACCAATACCTGGTTTTAAAACAACAGTACCACTGTGCTTGATTGGCCAGCAAAATCGCCTGACCTTAACCCCATAGAGAATCTATGGGGTATTGTCAAGAGGAAGATGAGAGACACCAGACCCAACAATGCTGACGAGCTGAAGGCTGCTATCAAAGCAACCTAGGCTTCCATAACACCTCAGCAGTGCCACAGGCTGATCGCTTCCATGCCATGTCACATTGATGCAGTAATTGATGCCAAAGAAGCCCCGACCAAGTATTTGGTGTATTTACTGACCATACATTTCAGTAGGACAACATTTCATATTTTAAAATCATTTTTCAAGCTGGTGTTATAAAGTATTCTAATTTACTGAGATAATGACTTCTGGGTTTTCATTGGCTGTAAGCCATAATTATCAACATAAACAGAAATAAATACTTGAAATAGATCACTCTGTAATGACTCTAAATAATATGAGTTTCACTTTTTGTATTGAAGGACTGAAATAAATTAACTTTTTGATGATATTCTACTTTAGTGAGAAGCACTTGTATGCTTAGTTTGACTAGGGGCTTGGGTCTGCTGGTCATCTGTCTTGCTGAGACTTCCTCAGTCTCCTGGGGTATTCCAGCAACTTGCTGATGGCTGGCACGGTAGTGGTCAGTCTGGAGATGGCCTTGGAACTGCAAGAGAGTCTCTGCTGCTGTGTAGCCCTGGTGTGAAGGCACACGCAGTACCCTGGAGGATGTGTGGAGAGATAGCAGTTTAATGCTCAATGAACATTCATTCCAAAACACACTTAGACACGCCCACAGGTATATATGAGCTCAGTCAGGCAAGCAGTCATTCAGTCAGTCTAGCCTGGACTCGAAGGAGTCAGGAAGTGCAGTCTGTGCAGTAAGAGGGAAGTGAGTTGCAGATATACTTCAGTCTCCTGTCCCAAGGACAGTGAAGGTTCAGAGACGTGCTCCTGCCTAGAAGATTACTGAGAGTCTGGCAACAAGCTCAAGAAAGGAATTAAGAAAGGGACTGACTTTATTAACCTTTGAAGTGAGAAATGCTTATGCTACAAGCGCGGACAAGGGGAAAGGCACAGTGGTAGGAATTTTGAGTGCTATAGGATTGGAGAAGTCCTGCACGTTGTCACCGGTCACTGGAGACCGAAGCATCACCATAGCTTCACGCATGGTGGTAGAAAACCCAGAGGCTTACTGAACCTTAGGTAACAGCAAGCAGCCCCTGGAGTGTCAGTACGTAACTGGGGTCAGGTGGAATAGGAACTTTGAGCTAGGCCAAGCAGAGAAGAACCTAGTTTCATCACAGGAAGGCTCCGACCACAACACTGACCGGGCAGTACAGCTTGGAGATAGCTGGAGTTTATGAGGGAACTACGCTTCATGCTGGTTGGACTCATCTTTGTGAAAGTAAAGGAGGCCCCTAACTTGTCCAGCTGCTATCTTGAAACACATCCTCCATTGGATCAGCCTCCCTGGGACCTGCCTGAACAACTTGAAGTAAAAAGGTATGGAAAGACGCTGATGTGTGAGACTGTGTTATTTGATTGCATGCCTGCACAACCCTGCTTTAACTACCGACCTGAGGGAAGAGTCCCACCTGTAGGGGACCCGACATCTAGCTGCATCACCATCCCTCAGAGATCTACAGCAGCGCTGGTACGAATTACCAGAGACTACAGGTGGCGTCACGAACTGTAAATATATCTATCCCCTGTAAATATTCCCCCAACATACGCCAGACCACTAGGGCCACAGACCGAGCCACCGCTACCTGTGACAATCCCCATAGACTTCCATGGGCTCGGCTCTGAGTACCCCATTGCCCTGGTAACCCACAATTGTGGTGGCGGGTCGGCACAAAACTTTGGCGTCACGAACAGGATGCAAAACTCGCAAAATTGCGAGCCCTGTGTGCCTATGGAGTTGTTTTTGTGAAAAGGACTGTTTGCACTTTTGGCGCCAAAAATCGCCATCTTTGTCGCCATATTCGCGCCCTCAGGCGCTGGAGAAGAAGGTGGGCGAACCTTCGTGGGCGTGTACCCCCCTGTGGCGCGAAGAAAATGCCTGCCCTCTCAAAGTGCTATTACAACATGCGATCCTGCCCTACAGCAAAGGAGGTCCGCCTCCTCTTCACCTTCCCTGCGAGGAGGAGGAGACGCAAACCCCGCCTCAACGGAAGAGACCGGACGTCTCTGGAGGAAGATGAAAGAATCTTCTGGAACATCATGGAAGCAGGACGTGTGCAGCCGAGCAGGGAAGCGGAGGAAGGCAGGCCCCGTGCCCCAGCCAAGCTGCCACCAGCACCGGAGTCATCCGTGGTCCTGCACCTGCAGCAAGCATTGCTGGAAGTTAAAGAGGAAAATGCACGACTAAGAAAGATGATTTTGCCACAACCTGGATTTGAAGAGATCGAGAGACGCCGGCGTACCCTGGAGCAGCGGCGGCTGTGGGACGCGGTGTTCTCCCCCTTCGATGATCCCCTACGTCTGGAGTTACCAAAACTTCTGCTGCCCAAGGCAAAGGAGCAACCGGAGGCTGCCCCCGAAAGTACCAATCCTGATCCCACCGGTGAAGCGGTGGAGGCGAAGGAGGTTGAGGAGGTACCGCCAGTTCCGGAACGCCCGCCCGGCCAGGAGGCCGCAGCAGATGATCGATCCCCGGTAGGGACACCGGAGGGGTCCTGTCCGTCGTTACCAGACGTGGACTGGGACGAGATGGCGCGCCTGGATGACGTCGCCTATACCGCCCAGTGGGAATGTGAGTGGCAGCGTCGTGAGGAGAAGCAGCAACGCCAGCAGGAGGAAGAGCGGGAAGCTCAGCGCAACCGACAGCGGCAACATGCAGAGCTGATCGCGGACAAGGAGAGTGTCCGGAGAGAGAAAGGTACCCTGAGGGAACCGCGGCGGCAGGGGTGTGTGACAGAGTTCCAGCTCCGGAAGGGCTGGGGCTTCATAAGAGAACCGGGCCTCTACCCAGGGGTCTTTGTCAGCAGACGTGATGTAGAATCCCACCTACCGCAAGGTCATCCCGGGAGGGACTTAGTTAATGGAGACATTGTTACATACACACGGCACTGGGGAATGAAGGGATGGTATGCCCTTAACGTCACCATCGTCCGTGACCCCGTCCCAGACGCAGGTGACGTCACCATTACCGCAGCGTCCCCGTCTCCAGCTCAAACAGCATCCGGCCGTGCCCCAGCATCGCCCCCTGCAGGCTCATCGCAAATGGAAGCAATGTCTACATACTCTTCGTCATCTAGTCATCCTTCTGCATCGCAACTTGCGACCCAGTTTCCATCGCAATCTATGACACGATCAATATCGCTAACTGTAACGCAAATTGAAACGCAATCGGTGTCTCGCAAGGAGAAAGTACCCGTTGCGCCCTAGAGGTTCGCACGAGAACTGTGGCGACCCAGACCCTAATAGCAGCGCACGACTTGTTAGTAATGGGATCTAGGGACCATCGCATTGTTCCAGCCCCCGGGGTGGAAAATGTATTTGAAATAATTAAACAGTAAAAGAAAAACCGGTGAGATCCAGATAGGGGTCTACCATAAGTAATGTTGTAAAAAGTTTAAGAATGTTTGCCAATTTTTTGCACAAGTTAAATGTGTATATAACGTATATATATATTGCCAAAAATAGAATGCCCGGCTGGGTAATCAGATAAAAAGTTTTTGCACTTTATTGTGATGTGATTTGATATAATGTGTCTTTTTCTTATTATGGACTTAGAGGCTGAGGACTGTGCCAGCCCAGAACTTATCTGTATATAGTTGCACCTTGTGCCTTATCTTGGTTTTACATAAAACCATCACAACTACCTCTGAACATAAAACCCGTGTGGTGTGGCACTGAGTGAGGTCTGCATTCCTAAGTCCTGCAGCCCACCCAGGACCCACGTTGAAGGTTTGGTGCGGGTCCTTCACAAGAATTTTGCTGTGTATTAAATGAAAATGTATATTTAATATTTTGCACTTTTCTACATTTAATGTTTTGTTAGCAACGTTCAAGACATCCTTACCTCCCGGATGGGACGAATTAATGTTTAATGTTGATGTTTAATGCATAAACAAAACTGTCTCTTTGTATTTTACAGCCCGGGAGTGCTGTCTTTTACCATGGGGGAATGTGTAGCCCTGGTGTGAAGGCACACGCAGTACCCTGGAGGATGTGTGGAGAGATAGCAGTTTAATGCTCAATGAACATTCATTCCAAAACACACTTAGACACGCCCACAGGTATATATGAGCTCAGTCAGGCAAGCAGTCATTCAGTCAGTCTAGTCTGGACTCGAAGGAGTCAGGAAGTGCAGTCTGTGCAGTAAGAGAGAAGTGAGTTGCAGATATACTTCAGTCTCCTGTCCCAAGGACAGTGAAGGTTCAGAGACGTGCTCCTGCCTAGAAGATTACTGAGAGTCTGGCAACAAGCTCAAGAAAGGAATTAAGAAAGGGACTGACTTTATTAACCTTTGAAGTGAGAAATGCTTATGCTACAAGCGCGGACAAGGCGAAAGGCACAGTGGTAGGAATTTTGAGTGCTATAGGATTGGAGAAGTCCTGCACGTTGTCACCGGTCACTGGAGACCGAAGCATCACCATAGCTTCACGCATGGTGGTAGAAAACCCAGAGGCTTACTGAACCTTAGGTAACAGCAAGCAGCCCCTGGAGTGTCAGTACGTAACTGGAGTCAGGTGGAATAGGAACTTTGAGCTAGGCCAAGCAGAGAAGAACCTAGTTTCATCACAGGAAGGCTCCGACCACAACACTGACCGGGCAGTACAGCTTGGAGATAGCTGGAGTTTATGAGGGAACTACGCTTCATGCTGGTTGGACTCATCTTTGTGAAAGTAAAGGAGGCCCCTAACTTGTCCAGCTGCTATCTTGAAACACATCCTCCATTGGATCAGCCTCCCTGGGACCTGCCTGAACAACTTGAAGTAAAAAGGTATGGAAAGACGCTGATGTGTGAGACTGTGTTATTTGATTGCATGCCTGCACAACCCTGCTTTAACTACCGACCTGAGGGAAGAGTCCCACCTGTAGGGGACCCGACATCTAGCTGCATCACCACCCCCTCAGAGATCTACAGCAGCGCTGGTACGAATTACCAGAGACTACAGGTGGCGTCACGAACTGTAAATATATCTATCCCCTGTAAATATTCCCCCAACATACGCCAGACCGCTAGGGCCACAGACCGAGCCACCGCTACCTGTGACAATCCCCATAGACTTCCATGGGCTCGGCTCTGAGTACCCCATTGCCCTGGTAACCCACAATTGTGGTGGCGGGTCGACACACTGCTTATCTGTGCTACTAAGACTGTAGTCATGAATCAGTCTACTGGGGAGTTTCAGCAACTCACTGTTGGCTGGTCAGCCTGAGGATGGGCTTGGGTCTGCTGATAGGTTTTGGCAGCTTAGCCATTGAGAATGATAAGAGAGAACTGAAATCTTGTCTAAAACCTTCCAAAGAACCCAACTTACATAAATTCCAGTCGCTTGGCTGTGCATAAACAGTGATATAGCAAGGGAGTGGTATTGGCTGCCCACCAACAATAACAAATCTCACTAATAGATAAAGTAACAGCAAAAAGTGAGAAATAAAACTTAGCTTTTAATTGCTAAAATAGTAAATGTATGCCACCATAAAAGGAATGGAGGTACGAACAGGGATCCAGATATACTATGGTTACTGAAGGTAAATCCTCCCTGGTATAAGTGATAAGGTAATCAAAGTGACTACCTCTGCAATAAGGGAGCCACTATGAAAGAACAAGCAACTATTCCTCAATTGTGTATATGGGATAATATGCCTACATATCCATTTGCTGTTGAACAAGACAGGGAGTGAAGGAACCCACGTTTGTCATGCACCTTGCACTTTATTACCAGCAACCCTAGACAAGTCAATCCCCTGAGGAGTCACTTGGACGAAACACGTCGGTACAACAAGAAGGGAGAGTGCAGGCCTCCTATATACAGGGATAGCTGTGGACTGTCCTTGTTAGGGCAGGAGTTTTGGGAAACATAAATGAGTAAGCCGCTGTAGGGACCTATAGGGTGAACCGGGATTTCTTGAATTCATACCCCTATGGACCGCACTGGTTGCACAGCTAAAACCCTTCTATAGCAAAAACCTCAGACTGGGTGAGAGAATTCATTTTTATTTTTGGTATCTGCTTGATTATATGTAAGTCTTGATCTTATGTGCCTTATTCGTACTATAATATATCCTGTTGCTATTAGGGTGATTCCAATTTGACCACTGTCATTTGTCTGTCTGACGTCTATCATTTATAAGCAAGTGGATATGTAGGCAGATTATCTGGGTCCCTGTTCGTACCTCTATCCATTTTTATGGTGGCACACATTTACTATTTTAGCAATATAATTAATAGCTAAGTTTTATTTCTCACTTATTGCTGTTACTCTGTATAAACAGATATCAGAAATTAATTTTTCTGCAGGGTCAGACTGGCCCACTGGAGAACCGGAGGATTCTCCGGTGGGCCCAGGCACTGAGACCTGCTGGCATACAGGGCCAACAGCTGCCTAGAGCCCCGCTGCTAGAGGGGCCCCCAGCCAGTGGAGAGGGGTGAATATTCATTTCACTTTAATAGCAGGCAGTGTTAGCAGCAGGCTTTGGCTAACACTGTCCACTATCAGGGCCGGCAGACCAGGGCCCCCGCTCCCCCCCAGGGGCCGGCAGCCCAAGCGGCTGCTATGGGGCTGTAAGTCAGGGAGGCCCAGCACCAGCGCCGCACCGCAGTGCACGTCACATTCAACTGTAACGGCGTCATAGATGCCAATACAGTTGAAAGCAATAATGGTGGGGCAAGCATCAGATGACACTTCCTCTCTCATCATTCCCTCTGCCTCTGACACAGCCGGTGCATGATGACGTCACTTCATCGTGTACCCGCTGTTTGCCGGGCAGACGGCAGTAAGTGCAGCTGCTGATACCGGAACAGAGCCGGAATCAGCGTGGGAGCGAGGAGAGGTGAGTATTGTGTTTGTTTTCTTACATGCATATCAGTGAGTCCTGGTTGCATTATACCCTATGGGGGAGCTGCATTATAGACTATGAGGAGGGCAGCATGATACCCTATGATGGGGGCAGCATGATACCCTGTGAGGGGGTCTGCATTATACTCTGAGGTGGCTAAACTATATTCTGTGGGGGCTACATTATACTATATAAGGGGGCTACATTATATTCTATTGGGGGGCAGCATTATACTATATGAGTCTGGCTGCATTATACCCTATGAGGGGCTACATTATATTCTACGAGGGGCTGCATTATATTCTACGAGGGGGGCTACATTATATTCTATGAGAATGGCTACATTATACTATATGAGGGCTACATTATATTCTATGAGGGGCTTTATATTATATGAAGGGGCTGCATTATACCCTATGAGGGGGCTGCATTATATTCTGTGGGAGCTGCATTATACTATATGAGGCTGGCTGCATTATACCCTATGAGGGAGCTACATTATATTCTGTGGGGGGCTGCATTATATTCTATGAGGGGGCTAATTTATATTATATGAAGGTGCTGCATTATACCCTGAGGGGCTACTGTTGTGAATGTGCTAAAAATGGTTTCTGAGTAGAGGCTCCCTCTGGTGGTTACTGACAGTACTGAACCTTTCAGTGAGGAATGGCAATCTGGGATCACGGACTGGTCTGATATAAGGGAGGTTCCCTCCCATGATGGTGGCCGGTGATACTGTTATGTTTTGGTAGCTGAGGAGAGTAAGCAAAAATGGCAATACACCAGAGAGGCTGGAACCTATTGGAGGGAACCTCCCTTATATCAGACCAGTCCATGATCCCAGATTGCCATTCCTCACTGAAAGGTTCAGTACTGTCAGTAACCACCAGAGGGAGCCTCTGCTCAGAAACCATTTTTAGCACATTCATAACAGTACCCCCCTTGAGGAGGGGTCACCGAACCCACACTTGTACTACTGTTATGTTTTGGTAGCTGAGGAAAGTAAGCAAAAACGGCAATACACCAGAGAGGCTGGAACCTATTGGATTGCAGTAACCTGAACTAACCACACAACTAGAGGTAGCCGTGGAGCGTTCCTACGTTGATACTAGACGCCTCGTCACAGCCTGAGAGATAACACCTAAAGGCAGAAAGATGAAAGCTATCTGCCCCGGAGCAGATCCCCAAAGAAAATAGGAAGCCCCCAAACATGTAATGGCGGTTAGACAAGAAGAAACAAGGACACAGACAGAAAATAGAATGAGCAAACGCTGGGGCCCAATCTGTCTAGACAGAAAAGTACAGGAAAGGATGCTCACTGCAATCCAAAAAAAACCCTAAAAAATACCAACTCTACTGATTGCAAAAACACGACCTCTACCACCTAAATCAGTTCTCTGGTGTAACAAAACTAAGCAGCAGCCACTGAAAAAACAGGAAAAAGCAAATGAACAAACAACAGTGGCTCCAGATAAACTGAGAGGAGCACAAGCCCCCCGGAGGGGACCTGGCTGACCTCCACAGAAGTGCAGGGAACAATGCAAAAAGCAAGCACAAAAATAAAAGCAGAGAATATCTTATCTGATAGCAGAAGATGCAAGCAAGACTCAGCAAGCTTCCAAATGAACCAGGAACCACAATTGAGACAAGAACAATTGATCACCGGCGACCATCATGGGAGGGAACCTCCCTTATATCAGACCATTCCGTGATCCCAGATTGCCATTCCTCACTGAAAGGTTAAGTACTGTCAGTAACCACCTGAGTGAGCCTCTGATCAGAAACCATTTTTAGCACATTCATAACAGGCTACATTATATTCTGTGGGGGGGGCTGCATTATACTATATGAGGCCGGCTGCATTATACCCTATGAGGGGGTGCTAATTATATTCTATGAGGGGGCTGCATTTAATAGTATGAGGGCTGCATTATATTCTATGACGGGGCTACTTTATATTATAGAAGGGGGTGCATTATACCCTATGAGGGGGCTGCATTACACTCTGAGGGGGCAACATTATATTCTGAGGGGGGGCTGCATTATACCCCATGAGGGGGGCTACATTATATTCTATGAGGGGGCTGCATTACACTATATAAGGGCTGCATTATATTCGATGAGGGGGCTGCATTATACCCTAATAGGGGGGCAGCATTTTACTCTGAGGGGGCTACATTATAGTCTGTGGGGGCTGCATTATACTATATTAATGGGCTGCATTATACCCTATGAGGGGGCTACATTATATTCTATGGGAGGCTGCATTATACCCTATGAGGGGGCTACATTATATTCTATGGGGGGCTGTATTATACCTTATGAGGGGGTTGCATTATACTCTGAGGGGGCTACATTATACCCTATGGGGGGCTGCATTATACTCTATGAGGCTGGTTACATTATATTCTATGGGGGGCTAAATTATATTCTATGGGAGAATGCATTATATTCTATGACGAGTACTACCTTATATTATACCCTGATATTAGCACATTTTACTGCACAATTAGTGGTCTTGTATTTATTTCTATGTAGCTACATAGTGAGCCCCAAGAATAATTTTCTCTGGTGGGCCCAAAGTGCTCAAGTCTGACGCTGTTTTTATGTATAAAGATAAATCAATAATGTATAAAGATATAAATCTACTGTGTATAAAAATAAATCTACCTTAGTAAATTTTTACTACTAGTGTTACATAGTTTTAAGTTTGTGTCCTTAAATTAAAGAATCGCTCAAGTTGTACACCATAGTCAGAGACTATACGAGCTGCAAGACCATGGAACCAAAAAATTTCTTTAAAAAACACTTGAGTCAACTGTGGAGCAGATGGAAGACATAGTAGGTGCACAAAACAAAACATTTTAGAGAATTGGTCCACTATGACCAAGATAATAGTTAACCCCTGCGCTTCAGGAAGATTGGTAACAAAGTCCCTAGAGAATAGGAAGAGAATAGGAAGGAGTTGAGGAGGAGGCGCTTAACGAGAGTGTTTGAACTGCACACACTGAGGACAGGATGCTATAAACTCCTTGACGATTTGTTTCCATTTGGTCCAGAAACAGGAAACAGAAACAGGAGACAAGTTTAGTGTTCAGTGGTATGTTTAACTCCTAAGTGACTGGAGACGAGGGATGAATACGCCCAGGATAAGACTTTCCTGCAAAATGCTTTTGAAACAAGAGAAAGTCCCTTAGGTGGTGATTTGAAGGAAGAAAAGTTGGCAGCAACGATACATTCATTTTCAGTTACATGTGAGAGCGGATCATCAGCAACATCAGATGGATAAAAGGACCTGGGTAGGATGTTAGCCCTGCATTTTTCTTAGCTGGACAATAGGTGACAATGAAATCAAAACATGAGAAAAAGAGCAACCATCAAGTTTGGATGGGATTTAGCCTCTGAGCAGAGTCAAGATATTTCAAGTTTTATGGTGAGTATAAATAGTCACCGGAAACTTAGCTCCTTCAAGAATATGTCACCATTCCTCAAGGCCCAATTTTATGGCTAAGGCTGGAGTCACACACACCATCTAAAAAATCGGACCTTTTTGACGGCCAATAATCGCACAAATGTTTCATGAACATTGATCCGTTTGTCATCTGATTTGAATGTGAGGATGCGATTTTGTCGCATCTGAGCGTACGTTTGACATCCGTTTGACATCTGTCTGGCAAAATTTTGTCGGTGGCTAGCAAAACTGACATATAATGGATCCAAATGAATAGTTTTTAAATCACAAAAGAAAGAATAGATATATACACATAGAATACATATATATATATGTCATTAAGACATATATATATATATACATATTGTAGCCTTTCAGGGGATTTAGCTCTAGGATCGCTGTCTGGGTAGACAGAATGGCATGAAAACAGTTCATTCAGACAGCAGTTCTGGTGCAAAACTGGCCGCAACCAGCTTTATTAAAGTCCACAGCAAACAGATTAAAACAAAGCATAAACAGAAAACCTGGGCTTGTCTAGCCTCTAATTACACTTAGATAGATGGCCCTCTCTATCCGGGACCCAGACTCTACCAGTCTGTGCCCAAAACAACACATATCACATATGTTACCAGTATGGAGCTTCACAGATACTCCTCCTTGTGTCTGAAGGCACCTTCCATGTCCAGACTTGAGAGAGATCCACTCCTATTCAGCCGCTCTTCACACGGATTCGCACTGAGACTACTCCGATGTCCGGGGTCCTTCCTGCACCCAAACTGAGATAGCTCAAACACTCTTGGAGACTGCTTCCCTGTGCCAGGACACCTCTCTGTGTCCAGGCTAAAGACAGCTCTAACACTCTTGGAGACTGCTTCCTTGTGCCAGGACACCTCTCTGTGTCCAGGCTAAACTAGCTCTAACACTCTTGGAGACTGCTTCCTTGTGCCAGGACACCTCTCTGTGTCCAGGCTAAAGACAGCTCTAACACTCTTGGAGACTGTTTCTTGTGCCAGGACACCTTCCTGTATCCAGGCTAAACTAGCTCTCTGCCTGTGTTCCAACACACCTACTTCTGGTCTCCTAATTAACACCTGAGTGATTTCAGGCCTGAGCTGCAAGTGTGCAATGAATGTAAGGTGTAGTGACCTTTCTCTACCACCAGGTTTACAAAGCCACACATTCCGCTCATACCAGACAGCAAAGTACTTAGGTGAAATATACACCTCATTCAATACATATGCTCTCACTGTCTCACATATCCCCTCCCTCTTCTCCAGACCGGAGGGCTGGTCATCCAGACCGGAGGGCTGGTTAACAATCCAACAGAGACAGTGAACTCTGGACCAGTCATGGCCCTCATCAGCTTCATCTTCACCACTGTCATTTGTATCTTCACCTGAGTCATAGCCAACATCAGCTTTCTCTTCATCTGAAGCATCCGTACTACCCTGTACCCTCCCAGGCCTATGCTCTCTGCGGGCCTCGGGTATCTTGCAGGGTTTCATCTTGACCTTAGGGCCGGGCTCAGATTCAATATAGTGCCTGGCCAAAGTAGTACGACCAGACACATCAGAACACTTCTGCTGACTCTTCCTCAGAAACTCATGTACCTCCTGTCCCTGGTGCACTGACCATGTGTCACCAACTATCACAGAAGGTATAGGGGGTTTTTCACTTTTCTCCAGTTCCCCACTTTCAGGCTCTTCTGGCAAGACATGCCCAGAAGCCCCACCGTCAGTCTTACATTCTACTTCTTCATTCACATCACTATGGTCTCCAATATCTCCATCCATTCCAGCTCTCAAATTCTCCTTGACAGCTGCATCTGTACACTCAGAACCCGCCGGATTCTTCTCTTCCACCATGTTCTGCATCCCATCTGGGCTCCCGTGTGTCTGCAGCGGCAACGGAGTGACACATCGCTTCTCCCATTTGTTGGGACGTGGCTCCGATGTAGACTCCATGAAAGTGCGCTTGAGCTCACCAATGCCAGCTACTGATCCGGACCGTAACCCGTCCACGCCGCTGTCTTCGGCAGAAACAGATTCCTGGACAGAGTCAGTCCCCATATCTTCAGTCTTGTTCCTCACAGCTTCACCTGACACCTCAGCTTCTGATGAGGCATCTGGCCTGGTGACCACCACTTCCATGGCTCTTTCCACCTCATCAGCATTACCTTCAGAGTCCTGGGCATGATCCAGCTCCATACCATACACCGACAACTTCTCATCTTCAACAGCATCCACTTGTGCTGTGTTCAGGTTCAGAGTCCTGCCTTTAAAGCTCAGCTCTCCTCCTTTCACCTTAGTCTTCGCCAGGGAACCGGCCAAGTGTAAAACATCTTCAGATGCCATCTTCTGTCTGGCTGTAAGGTCAGCATCAGCTTTCTTCTCAGGACTCTCAACCTCCTCTGCTACCATGCCTTCCTCATTTGCACGGGTTGCTTTATGGTCATCAGAGGATTCACTGTCACTATCACTATCCCTGTCTGACCCCTTTTTCTCAGCCACATCTGGCTCACTGTCAGGGCTACACACTTCATTTTCATCCACATCCTGCTCACTGTCAGGGTTATACAATTCATTTTCATTCACATCCTGCTTACTGTCAGGGTTATACAATTCATTTTCATTCACATCCTGCTTACTGTCAGGGTTATACAATTCATTTTCATTCACATCTTGATCTGGAACCTTAGTTAACATGTCATCCACAACATTAACTTCACCATCTGGTCCCTCAAGTATGTGACTATGTGACAACCCCAGCACTATACTTCCATATAGCTCAGGTACCAGGAGCTGACTCACAACCTCTCCCTGGACTTCAGTGTCCCTATACAATAAGTTATTGTTCATGGCAGCATGAGGAAACCTCTCCTCAGAGCCAGGCTCTTGGGGAACCTCATTCAGAACAATTACATTTTCCTGTGCCGTTTTAAGAGTGGGGTCTCGCACCGGCTCACTCCCAAAATTGTCACAGGACACAGGCAGGTCAAGGACACTCGGTTCCCGAGAACCACCATCCTCGTCTCCCAACATCACCTGTAAAGAAATTTCATCACCATCACAGTCATCATTATTATCAACATCATTATCATGACTATGATCAGTATCATCATCACTATCATGATCATCATCATTATCATTATCATCATCATCATTATCATTCAAGTTTAACGGCCCACTAGCATTGTGTTCCGCCCCTCGGGACTGCGCACCCTCAGTAGGAGCTTCATCACACTGTCCATCAGAAACATTTCTCCCCCAGAGACCCTTAGATCGGGGCAAGTCATTACCCAATATGACGGGGTGCACCAGGTTCTTCACTACCTCCACTTCATATGAAACCTCCCCGAGTTTAGGGACCAAGTCCACGGCAGTCTCTGGGTAGACTTTGGTGTCTCCATGGATGCACACCATACTCAAGTGCTTATCAGGGATGAAGTCCCTATCAATCAGGCTGTCACATACGGAAGTCACTGGACTCTCTGAGTCCAAGAGTGCCTGTGCTGGGCAGTCATTTACAACCACCGGGGACCCCTGTGGTCCAGTCTCTTCGGCTGAGGTGGACACACACACAGGTTCTGCGCAGAGAGAGAGGGACCTGCCAACATCACGGCACATAGGCTCCCCCTCTATTGGACAGTTGGCTGAAATTTCACGACATCTCCAACCCTGTCCATCACACTTTTCCACCCATATGTCCCCTCGGGCCCGAACCCGCTTATCAGCATACCCCATGTCCCCAACAGCTGGAACGCTCTTACCGCGAGAGTTCAGCGTCCGGGAACTCTGAAGTGACGACCTCTCAGACGGCTGGTCACGGAGACAGTCTTTGCTGGCGAAGGCCTTCTCCATCAGGCTGACCAGACGATTGGCGTCCTCAGGAGGACATGCTCGGGTGTAGCGGTTCACTATCACCTTTTCAACTCCATAATCAGGTTTGCTGACTGCAGACTCCCAACTGCATCTCCAATCATGAACTCCCCTGGCACGGGCTGTTACCGTAACACCCAGCCGGGTAAGAATCGCCGCTTTCAACTTGGCATAGTCTTCGCTGTCCTGCTTGCTCAGGTCAGCCCAGACTTTTTGGGGTTCCCCAGTCAGATAGGGTACGACCGCCATGGCCCATTCAGATAGTGGCAGATTCTCCTTCTCTGCCAGTCTCTCAAACCTAGTAAGATATACCTCCACATCATCACGAGGTGTCATTTTTCTCAAGGACCGTCTTACCGCCTTCTTTATAGCGGACAACGCCGGTGCCTTCACAACATTACTTCGGGACGCGGCACCGAAATCCTTTTTTGGTGCTGTCATCTGCTCAACAAATAACCGGTTATTCTCCTGCTGCTGCTGCAGGAATTGCTGCTGGGCCTGCTGCATGCGCTGCTGGTGCTGCAGGCGCTGCTGCTCCAGGCTCTGCTGCATGCTTCGCTGGGCCTGTACCAGGTACTCAACAAGCTCCTCCATACTGCCGGACTCATCTGTCTCAATCACAGCAGTCTTATGTTGCACATTAACTTGCGCCATTTGTTTATTCAGCCTCTCCAGGCTGTCATCCGTGCTGTCAGACTTCTCTGTCTCAACAACCGCAGTCTTCACTCAAGACATACACACACTCTACAGTCTTTTCCATAGAAAAATTCAGCTCTGCTGTGCAGACACTTTTTTTTTTTCCCTCTGCAAACTCTATTAGGACCACTGTCTCTTTAAGACTTCTCCAATAGACGTTTCTCCTTTGCTGCTGCACACTTCACAGTCTTTTCCACAACAAGTTCAGCTTTGCTGTGCAAACACACTTTTTTTTTTTTCTGCAAACTCTATTAGGACCACTGTCTCTTTAAGACTTCTCCAATAGACGTTTCTCCTTTGCTGCTGCACACTTCACAGTCTTTTCCACAACAAGTTCAGCTTTGCTGTGCAAACACACTTTTTTTTTTTTTTTTTTCCTTGCAAAGTCTATTAGGGCTATGTCATGTGTGCATCGCCACGAAGATCGTCGCGGTTGCACATTCTGACTTCTCACAGCTGAGTTGCTGTTTCTTTGTGTTTGGCAGTTAGGGAGTTAATTCTGTCTGTGCTCAGTTCTGGGACTGGGTGCAGTTTCTCCCGGCTGCAATTAATTATTTGTTGATTGGTTTCCTTTAAATCTCTGGTTGTCTGTGTTGGGAGTTGCCAGTGAAATTCTTCATGCAGACCACAGATAGGATTGTATCTGTATAGACTTAAGTTAAAGAGCTCCTTAGTTGTTTTAAGCTCACCTTGCTTAGAGTTTAATATCCCAGATCATTTATGTTCCTTCTGTGTTTGAGTGTGTATGCAAGTCTGTGTTTTCTCCAGTCTGTCTTATATGTCTAATCTGTGTATTTAGCAGAGATCAGCCCATATCCCTTTGGTGGTAGTCAGAATCCTTCTTAGGACTGATTACAGGGTTCAGGGACTGATAGGAGACAGGGTTAGGCTGGAGACTTGGACCTCTGAACCATTATCAGTACCTCCAAGGTGAGGGATTAGTTAGGACCCCAGTTTAGGGTCAGGTTAGAACCCGGTCCTCCTCTTTCCTGTGACAGTGTATCAAGTCCTCAAGATTAACCTGAGTTCAACGGATATCGTGTTAGGTAAATCTATTCTATATTTACATGCTGATGTTGCTAATCTATATGTTGTATAGAGTGTTGTTCTTTTAAGAATAGTTTACTGACATCGTACACATATCATAAGACCGCGTGACATTTTCACTGGCCCATAAAATTATTCCCAGTTGCCATGGATCCAGTAGCCCAGCTGGCTCTGCAGTTGCAGGGATTATCCATGGAGCTGACGGACATTAAGTCCAAAGTTTTGTCTCCCTCGGAGCAAACCAGATTTGAACCTAAAGTAGCTCTCCCGGACAGGTTCACTGGTGGGCGAGACAAATTTTTTACCTTCAGGGAAGCATGTAAATTGTATTTTCGGCTTCGGCCTCGATCATCAGGGAGTGAAGAGCAGAGAGTGGGAATTGTTATCTCGCTCCTACAAGGGGACCCTCAATCCTGGGCCTTCTCCCTTCCTCCGGGATCCCCGGCTCTACAGTCAGTAGATCGATTTTTTACTGCCCTGGGTTTGGTATATGATGACCCAGATCGGGTCTCTCTTGCTGAGACAAAATTACGTAAGATACAGCAGGGAGATCGTCCGGCGGAGGAATTTGCTTCTGAGTTCCGTAGATGGGCCACAGATACTCAGTGGAATGACCCAGCTCTTAGAAGCCAGTTTTGTCATGGGCTTTCTGACAAATTAAAGGACGTTTTGGCTCAGTATGATTCTCCTCCATCACTGGAGGCTGCTATGGCCCTAGCTATCCGTACTGATAGACGGCTCCGGGAGAGGTGCGAGGTAACTCCGCCCCCTGTTGTTACTCCACCTACTACTAAAGTCCCTTATGTTGAGGTTCCCCTTGTCTGTTCGGAGGAGCCTATGCAGTTGGGAGGGACATCATTTCGTAGGAGGGGATTGGCGGTACGCCGCAGGACTAGAAGGTGTTTCTTCTGCGGGAAAGAGGGACATTTTGTTGGGGGATGTTCATCCCGTGCCTTGTGGAGCAAAAAGTCGCCGGAAAACTGTTAATCCCAGGTTGTGTGGTGGACGACAACCTGGGAGTATGTATTTCGTCCGCTAGTTCTTCTCAGTTCCTTGTACCAGTGGAGGTGGTGGTTGGTACGAGAGTGGAGAGATTTTCTGTTCTTCTTGATAGTGGGTCCGGGGCTAATCTGGTTGACGCTCAGTTTGCTCAGGCTCAAGGTATGCATCTGAGTGTATTGGTCAAACCGATCCCTATATTCTCCATTGACGCCAGGCCTCTCGGCCAAGGTAGCTTTGTTCATGAGGTTCATAACATTGACCTTCGGGTAGGGGCAATACATAGGGAACTATTATCTTGTTATGTGTTGGAGGGTCTACCTACTCCTATTGTGTTGGGACTTCCTTGGTTGGTTAAACATAACCCTGTGATTAATTGGCAGTCCAGAGATATAAGCCAATGGGGGGAGTTTTGCAAAAGTAACTGCATGAACACAGTCATCAGTGCGGTCGTGCCTAGTACTTTGCCTCCTTTTTTGGAGGACTTTGGGGATGTGTTCTCTGAGGAGGGGTGTCAGGAGTTGCCTCCTCATCGTGTGTATGACTGCTCTATTAATTTACTTCCTGATGCTAAGTTACCTAAAGCTAGGTTATATAACCTTTCTGGTCCTGAGAGGCAGGCTATGAAAGATTATATTTCGGAAAGTCTGGCCAAAGGGCATATTAGACCTTCATCTTCCCCAGTGGCCGCGGGGTTCTTCTTTGTGAAGAAAAAAGATGGAGGCCTACGCCCTTGCTTGGATTTCCGCGAACTTAATCGGATTACTGTTCGAGATCCGTATCCACTCCCTCTGATTCCTGATCTCTTCAATCAAATTGTTGGCGCCAAATGGTTCTCTAAATTGGATCTCAGGGGGGCGTATAATCTGATTAGGATAAAAGAGGGGGATGAGTGGAAAACGGCGTTTAACACGCCGGAGGGACATTATGAGAACCTTGTCATGCCTTTTGGTCTGACTACTGCACCAGCAGTATTCCAACATTTTGTTAATGACATTTTTCGTCATCTGGTGGGGCTGTTTGTGGTCGTATATTTGGATGACATTTTAATTTACTCACCAGATCTTGTGTCTCACCAGGAGCATGTGAGACAGGTGTTGCAGATCTTGCGAGACAATAAACTATACGCCAAACTGGAAAAGTGTGTATTCGCCGTACAGGAACTTCAGTTTTTGGGTTTCTTGGTGTCAGCCTCCGGTTTCCGTATGGACCCTGAAAAGGTGAGAGCAGTGCTTGAATGGGATCAGCCAGAGGATCTTAAGGCTCTGCAGCGTTTTCTGGGGTTTGCTAACTACTACCGGAAATTTATTTGTAATTTCTCATCTGTTGTCAAACCTCTCACTGACATGACAAGAAAAGGGACGGATTTTTCTAAATGGTCGGACAAAGCTTGCCAAGCTTTTTCCTCTTTGAAAAAATGTTTTGCTTCGGCACCCGTTCTCATCCAACCAGATGCATCACAGCCGTTCGTTGTGGAGGTGGACGCGTCTGACGTAGGGGTGGGTGCAATATTGTCCCAGGGTCCGTCCCCTGGTAAATGGCATCCGTGCGCTTTCTTTTCTAAAAAATTGTCGTCCGCCGAAAGGAATTATGATATCGGCAATAGGGAACTTTTGGCCATTAAGTTGGCTTTTGAAGAATGGCGTCACTTTTTGGAGGGGGCAGTCCACCCGGTCACCGTCATTACTGATCACAAGAACCTGCTGTATTTGGAATCTGCTAAGCGTCTGAATTCCAGACAAGCTCGATGGTCGTTGTTTTTTACCAGGTTTAATTTTGTTGTCACTTATCGCCCTGGATCTAAGAATGTTAAGGCGGATGCCTTGTCTCGCAGTTTCCCAGGGGCCGGGAAAATGGATGACCCGATTCCTATCCTTCAGGAGGGGGTGGTAGTGTCGGCTGTATGTTCTGAGCTTGAGGAGGAGGTGTTAGAGGCTCAGGGGGACGCCCCTGCAGGACCTCCAGGGAGACTGTTTGTCCCAAATCAGTTGAGACAAAAGGTTATTGAGGCACATCATAATTCTGCTTTAGCAGGACATCCAGGGAGTAAGGCTACTTTAGATCTCCTTTCTCGCCGGTTTTGGTGGCCTAACGTTAATAAAGATGTTTTAACTTTTGTCGCGTCCTGTGGGGTTTGTGCTCGCTCTAAGACCCCTCATACCCGTCCGTCTGGGACCCTCTTACCCTTGAAACTTCCGGAGCGTCCATGGACTCATTTGTCTATGGACTTCATCACGGACCTTCCTCAGTCGTCAGGGAAGACTGTCATACTGGTGGTTGTTGACAGGTTCAGTAAGATGGCACATTTCATTGCTCTTCCTGCCCTCCTAATGCTAAAACTCTGGCGCAGGTGTTCATTGGGGAGATTGTGAGACTTCATGGGTTGCCTTCTGATGTGGTGTCAGATAGGGGGTCTCAGTTTGTGTCCAAGTTTTGGAGGGCATTTTGTTTACGTCGGGGGATGCAATTGTCATTTTCCTCGGCTTTTCATCCGCAGACCAATGGTCAGACAGAGCGTCTGAATCAAAGCCTAGAGACTTATCTTCGGTGTTTTGTCTCAGAGAACCAGGAGGACTGGTCTTCTTTCTTGCCTCTGGCAGAGTTCGCTCTTAACAACAGGCGGAGCGAGTCCACTGGTAAGTCCCCGTTTTTTGGGGCATATGGTTTTCATCCCCAGTTTTGTACATTCAATGGGGGGGGCCCTTCTGGGGTTCCTGAGGAGGAGCGTTTCTCGTCGTCACTTGCTTCAGTGTGGAGAGGTGTATTGAATAATCTGAGTGCTATGGGGAACCGTTATAAACGTATGGCTGATAGGAGGAGAGTTTCTGGTCCAGATCTTAATGTGAACGATCTGGTATGGTTGTCTACCAGGAATATAAAACTTAAAGTTCCCTCCTGGAAACTGGGTCCCAGATTCATCGGGCCGTACAGGATCAGTTCCATAATTAATCCTGTGGCATTTCGTCTGGACCTCCCTCCTACGTTTAAAATCCACAATGTGTTCCACAAGTCATTACTTAAGAGGTACGTGGCACCAGTCATACCATCACCTCTACCTCCTCCTCCAGTGGTGGTCAATGGTAACTTGGAGTTTCAAGTGTCAAAGATCATTGACTCACGTCTGAATCGCCGGTCCCTTCAGTACTTGGTGCATTGGAAGGGGTATGGTCCAGAGGAGAGGACGTGGGTTCCTGCGTCTGACATTAACGCAGATCGTTTGGTGCGGACCTTCCACAGAACTCACCCGGGCAAACCTGGCCCTGAGGGTCCGGAGGCCCCTCGTAGAAGGGGGGGTACTGTCATGTGTGCATCGCCACGAAGATCGTCGCGGTTGCACATTCTGACTTCTCACAGCTGAGTTGCTGTTTCTTTGTGTTTGGCAGTTAGGGAGTTAATTCTGTCTGTGCTCAGTTCTGGGACTGGGTGCAGTTTCTCCCGGCTGCAATTAATTATTTGTTGATTGGTTTCCTTTAAATCTCTGGTTGTCTGTGTTGGGAGTTGCCAGTGAAATTCTTCATGCAGACCACAGATAGGATTGTATCTGTATAGACTTAAGTTAAAGAGCTCCTTAGTTGTTTTAAGCTCACCTTGCTTAGAGTTTAATATCCCAGATCATTTATGTTCCTTCTGTGTTTGAGTGTGTATGCAAGTCTGTGTTTTCTCCAGTCTGTCTTATATGTCTAATCTGTGTATTTAGCAGAGATCAGCCCATATCCCTTTGGTGGTAGTCAGAATCCTTCTTAGGACTGATTACAGGGTTCAGGGACTGATAGGAGACAGGGTTAGGCTGGAGACTTGGACCTCTGAACCATTATCAGTACCTCCAAGGTGAGGGATTAGTTAGGACCCCAGTTTAGGGTCAGGTTAGAACCCCGGTCCTCCTCTTTCCTGTGACAGTGTATCAAGTCCTCAAGATTAACCCTGAGTTCAACGGATATCGTGTCAGGTAAATCTATTCTATATTTACATGCTGATGTTGCTAATCTATATGTTGTATAGAGTGTTGTTCTTTTAAGAATAGTTTACTGACATCGTACACATATCATAAGACCGCGTGACAGGCTACTGTCTCTTTAAGACTGCTCCAATAGACGTTTCTGCTGACACACTTTTTTTTTTTCCTCTGTTGCTATTTCAACAGACTTCACCTTTATTGCTGTCTCTCGCCACTGTGCTGCATGCACACTCCAGCACTAACTGTATCAGCCACTGCGCTGCCCGCATTCTCCACCAATTGTAGCCTTTCAGGGGATTTAGCTCTAGGATCGCTGTCTGGGTAGACAGAATGGCATGAAAACAGTTCATTCAGACAGCAGTTCTGGTGCAAAACTGGCCACAACCAGCTTTATTAAAGTCCACAGCAAACAGATTAAAACAAAGCATAAACAGAAAACCTGGGCTTGTCTAGCCTCTAATTACACTTAGATAGATGGCCCTCTCTATCCGGGATCCAGACTCTACCAGTCTGTGCCCAAAACAACACATATCACATATGTTACCAGTATGGAGCTTCACAGATACTCCTCCTTGTGTCTGAAGGCACCTTCCATGTCCAGACTTGAGAGAGATCCACTCCTATTCAGCTGCTCTTCACACGGATTCGCACTGAGACTACTCCGATGTCCGGGGTCCTTCCTGCACCCAAACTGAGATAGCTCAAACACTCTTGGAGACTGCTTCCCTGTGCCAGGACACCTCTCTGTGTCCAGGCTAAAGACAGCTCTAACACTCTTGGAGACTGCTTCCTTGTGCCAGGACACCTCTCTGTGTCCAGGCTAAACTAGCTCTAACACTCTTGGAGACTGCTTCCTTGTGCCAGGACACCTCTCTGTGTCCAGGCTAAAGACAGCTCTAACACTCTTGGAGACTGTTTCTTGTGCCAGGACACCTTCCTGTGTCCAGGCTAAACTAGCTCTCTGCCTGTGTTCCAACACACCTACTTCTGGTTTCCTAATTAACACCTGAGTGATTTCAGGCCTGAGCTGCAAGTGTGCAATGAATGTAAGGTGTAGTGACCTTTCTCTACCACCAGGTTTACAAAGCCACACATTCCGCTCATACCAGACAGCAAAGTACTTAGGTGAAATATACACCTCATTCAATACATATGCTCTCACTGTCTCACATATATTTATAGTTCATACACTTCTACATAGTATAATAGCCGCTAATTCAATTGCCGGCTTTTGTGAAATTACAGAACCCGACATGAAATGACACATGGTTTACATACAGTTAACCATGTCATTTCATGTAGTTTGATATATGGTTTTCACTAACAATTACATGAGTGTATGTGTGCAAAATTTCATACATGTAGGGGTTAATTAAATGTGTAAATTCGTTGAAAAAAAAGCGCTCCCGCTGTATTTTCTCCACCAGACAGGCAAAGCCAGCGAGTGGGGGCAGATAATAATAGCCTAGGGAGGTTGCATTTATTTTGTGCCCCCTGGCTACTAACATCTGCCCCCAGCCACCCCAGAAAAGGCAAATCTATAATTAGATGGCCCTTTCTGGCATTTAGCCTGTCTATTCCCATTGCCCTGTAGCGGTGGCTAATGGGTTAATAATGGGTTAAAGACACCTGGGTGACTTTAAGCCAGGTTAATAATTGAGAGTTGTCAATTAGACAACTCTCAATTATTAATCCTATTGTATGAAATTTAAAAAAAAACACGCATACATTAATTAAAAATCATTTTGATGAAATAAACACAGTTTTTGACCATCTTTTATTGTACTGGTATTCCTTCGATTCCCTTTTCTCCTGTAATAAAAAAAAAAATAATAAAACAACATTATTCTTACCTATCCGGCACTCAGTCAGGTCCAACGCTGTAATTCTTCACAAAGGGTTAACATGTTTACTGCGTGGACTGGACCTAATGCTGCCAGCCTCACAGTAAACCCCCGAATGAATGAGTTCTTCTCCCGGCTAACAGGAGAGGAAGTGATTAGCTGGGAAGCTTAATTGATTGTTTCCCACGCTAATCAGTTCAGTTCAGGTCAGCCGGGGACACAGCACAGCATCAGTGATGTCAGAGGGAGTCCCCAACTGACCTGAAGTGAACTGATTAGCCTGGGAAACAATCAATTAAGCTTCCCAGCTAATCACTTCCTCTCCTGTCAGCCGGGATAGGAACTCATTCATTCGGGAATTGGAAGTTTCGCCTTCAGCAGTTATCCCCCAGCAGTTCGCCCCCAGCATTTCGCCCCCAGCATTTCGCCCCCAGGTACACGTCGCCCCCGAACATTTCGCCCCAGGATGTTTCGCCCCCGAACATTTCGCCCCCGAACATTTCACCCCCGGCAGTTCGCCCCTGAACATTTCACCCCCAGCATTTCGCCCCCAGGATGTTTCGCCCGAACATTTCACCCCTAGCAGTTTGCCCCCGGATATTTCGCCCCCAGCTTTTGACCCCAGCATTTCGCCCCAGGATGTTTCGCCCCCGAACATTTCGCCCCTAGCAGTTCGCCCCCGGATGTTTCGCCCCCAGCTTTTTGCCCCCAGATGTTTCGGCTCCAAATTAGGCAGGGAATTTCGGCCTTGTGTTTTAGCCCTACAACCTTTTTCACAGTAGGCACTTTCCCAAGTGCTATGCACTGGAAAATCGCTAAGAAGATTGCCAATGTTGAATATATAAGTCAATGGCTGGCAAAGCGAGGTGTTGTTTCGGCCAGCTTTTTATTTTATTACAGTAGCTATATTTGAGCACTTAGCGTTCATCAATAGCCTGTATGTTATGGGTCATTACCGAGAGCGCTCACAAAAGCGCTCTCAAAAATGCTAGTAAAGCACGTGCTTTGGAGTTCTAAAACAGTGGCAGCATAAGGGTGCTTTCACACTTCCGCTACATATGCACTACAGGCTGCCCGTTCGCTTCTGTAATGCCGCCGTTCCGCTAACCTGCAGCGGAACGAAAAGAAGAAAATGCTTTTCTTTTTGTTCTGACACTGATAGCGGAATGTGGTATTACGAAAGCGAACAGGCGGCTGCAGATCGCAGAACCCAGCCGTTCACTTCTATGGGAAATGCAAGCAGAATGCCAGCATTCCGCCAGCATTGCCCCGGGGTCAGCTGGATGTCAGATCCAGAGCGGATCGACCTCTGGCGGCCCCAAACACAAGTGTGAAAGCACTTTTAAAATTACAGTGTGCAAGAGGCCTAAAATCAAAAAAATTTTGAACTTTTACCTGACCCAGCACTGACCAGCTTTGTTGCAAGTTTTGTTGCAGATGTAACAAGTAGCAGGTCAGATGTCCTGCAAGTTACATTAGACTAGCTTTTATTCCATCTGTACATCAGAATATAGCAGTGTCTGAAATCTCCACAAAGAGAGAAGTGTACTGCCACAAAAAATCAGTCAGCTTCCACAGCAATTCACTTTCTACAACTATGAATTCCGTTCTGTCCAAACGTGGAAGGAGGAAGTTGGTCCATGAGAATCACATTTACTTATTTTCCAAACGAACCGCTGATGATGTCCATTCCATCTGGGTATGTGAAAAATGGTCGACTTGCAAGGGACGTGTTTGGACCAATGAAGAATCTGGCAAAGTTGTGAAAGTAGTCAATCTTCACAGTCACGCAGCACAAGCTACACGACCTGAAGCAATCCGACTTGTTAATGAGGCAGTCACCAGGGCAAGGACAACACAGGAGACACCACAACAGATTCTCACAGATGTCGTTTCAGGAGCCCATTCTAATGTTGTAGCACTTCTCCAAGGAAAGCATCACTGAAGAGAACAATACGATTAGCAAGGCAACTTGGCAATATCCCAAGGTTACCTCAAACCCTTGATCAACTTCTTATCCCCCAGGAGTTTCAGGAGATCAGTATTGATGGTGTCCAGCAGCAGTTCCTTCTGCATGACAGTGGTACGCTACTTAACTATTTAACATTGTATTAAAACAATTCCATTATGCATAATTTTTTTTTCAACAAAAATACATCATTTTCCACTGGGACAATATATGTTGTAAAAAAGTATTGGTTGGCCCCTTTACACTAGATTTTGCTTCAGTTTTTTTATTATGAAATCAGAAAATCTGGAGCAAAATGTGAGTTTTAAGGCTAAGTGCACACGTTCAGGAATATTTGCGTTTTTTCGCGTTTTTTCCGCGATTTTCCGCGGTAAAAACACGAAAAAAACGCAAGCATTAAGCATCCTATACATGTTAATTGATTCCGCATGTTTTGGCCACATGTTGCGTTTTTTTCCGTGAAAAAAACGCTTCGCGGAAAAAAATAGCAACATGTTCATTAATTTTGCGGAATGTAAGCGGCTCATGTGCAGTGGTACCCAGGGTCTGGAGGAGAGGAGACTCTCCTCCAGGCCCTGGGTACCATATCCCTGGTAAAACAATAATTAAAATAATAAATAATGATATTCTCACCTTCAGGCGGCCCCCGCAGCCTTCCCGCCTTCAGCGACGCTCCCGGCAACTCCCGGTCCCAAGAGTCCTTTGCGAGAATCACCCAGATGGCGTAGCGATCTCGCGTGATGCTACGTCATCGGTGTGATTTGTCGCAATGCATCCTTGCCGGGAGCGTCGCTGAAGGCGGGAAAGCTGCGGGGGCCGCCGGAAGGTGAGAATATCATTATTTATTATTTTTTTTATTATTTTTACATTAGATCTTTTTACTATTGATGCGACATAGGTGGCATCAATAGTAAAAAGTTGGTCACACGTGTCAAACACTATGTTTGACTCGTGTGACCAACCTGTCAATCAGTTTTCCAAGCGATGCTACAGATCGCTAGGAAAACGCTAGCATTCTGCAAGCTAATTACGCTTGCAAAACGCTATTATTCTGGCGGGAATACGCATACAAAAAAAGTGCGTATTTCCCGCGGGAGAAGTGCGGGATTGCCGCGGAAATTTCCGCGGCAATTCCGCAACGTGTGAACTTAGCCTTAATGTGAGATATGAACAGAGGCTTCTGATTAGGATTTTTTTTTTTAATTCATCCCAAAATTGTCTGATGCTTGTTACACTTTTTCTGTTATTTCCTCTACTAATACTTTCATTTTAAATTAGGAAATGGACACAGCCGTATGTTGATATTTGGACAATCTCCATCTACTGGCACAAAGTAAAGAGTGGTTTGCTGATGGCATGTTTTTCACTACACCAGCCTTGTTTAAGCAACTTTACACAATCCATGTAGTCCATAGCGGCCTTGTTGTTCCGGTAGTGTACACCTTGCTGACAGACAAGAGCCGTTCTACATACCAGAGGTTGCTGCAAGAGCTGAAGAACTTGCAGCCTGAACTGCAGCCAGACAACCTGATGTTGGATTTTGAACTAGCTGCAATACAGGCATTTGAAAGTGAATTCCCCAACCTTGAGAAGACTGGTTGCTTTTTCCACCTATCACAGTCGGTTTGGCGTAAAGTTCAAAATGAAGGACTCAAGATGCAATACCAAGGTGACCATGAATTTTACCGCTGGATACGCATGATACCTGCCCTGGCCTTTATACCACCACAGAATGTAGTGCAATCATTTGAAGAATTGGTGGAAGATCCTGACTTTCCACAAGAAGCAATACCTATTGGCAACTATTTTGAAGACAGCTATATCGGTCGAATGAATCGAATGAATCGCAGAGGGTGTCAAGCACCTTTGTTTCCAGTTCAACTCTGGAATGTGTATGAACGAACATTGAATGATCAACAGCGAACAAATAATGATGTCGAAGGATGGCACTGTAGTTTTCGAGAAACATGTGGTACTCTTTTCCAAAATATATACCGGTTCATTAACTGTCTGAAACATCAGCAAGAGCTCCATGGTTTTGAAATTATTCAGATAATAGCAGGAAATCCCATCGCTGCAAGAAACAAAAAGTATGCTACAATTTCAGCAAGGGTTAAACGTATTGTGCAAGATTTCAATAATAGAAGCTTGATGGATTATCTGAGAGGCATTGCTTACAGCTTTGAATTTTAGTTCATGGTCACATATTGTATGTTTTGAGAGCAGTGTTTTTAGCTGTAAAATCATTCAAGCGTTATAACCTGTAATTTGTCTTTTCTCTTTTTCTCTAATCCTTCCCCTCTATACCTTTTTATGTTTCTTGTTACAACAGTTTTGATATATACAGTTAAAGCATAACTCTACAAAAAACATAAGTTATGTTATAGTACCTGTGCCCATGATATTCATTTCCAAAGGAGACCTTCCAGCAGCTTCACTTCTGTGTGAAAAGTCTCATCCAGTTAAAGCTCCATGTGCTGCAGGATTTCAGTGGTTGCTAAGGACGTTGTTTCTCCTTAGTAGCAGTACTTGTGGATGGATTCTAGAGGCCGTGGCTGCACAGGAGCATGCAACTACCGTAACAATATATTCCCTATGATGTATAAAGGGCTGCTGGTTTACAGCCTTCTGCAAAGCCCCCCCTATGTGTTCTGTCCTGTAACAGCTTTGCACAGGCGGGGGGAGCCCTCCTCTTGTCCAGGACAGAGCACATGAGCGGAGGGTGAAGGGGAGCTTTGCAGAGGGCTGTGAATAAGCAGCCCTGAATGTATCACAGGGAGCCAGGATCCGTTCTGCTACCAAGGGGGCACGACCTCCTTAGTAACCAATGAAATCCTACTATTTTCCTGTCTGTTTGTAAAATGACTTTTCTAGAAAACAATGTTTTAGAATTAAAAAAAACTCATTTGATCAGAATTGTATATCTTAGACTCATATGGTGTATTATTAGTGATAAGTGAATGTTCAGTTCAGGCAGGTCTTTAATTACTAGAGTCAAAACATCCTAGCGAACTGCCGGGGCGAAATGTTCGGGGGCGAACTGCCGGGGGCGAAATGTTCGGGGGCGAACTGCCGGGGGCGAAATGTTTGGGGGCGAACTGCTGGGGGCGAAATGTTCGGGGGCGAAACATCCTGGGGGCGAAATGTGCGGGGGCGAAACATCCTGGGGGCGAAATGTTTGGGGGCGACGTGTACCTGGGGGCGAACTGCTGGGGGATAACTGCTGGGGGCGAAACTTCATAGAACCCATTCATTCGGGGGTTTACTGCGAGGCTGGCAGCATTAGCTTTGGTCCACGCAGTAAACATGTTAACCCTTTGTGAAGGATTACAGCGTTGGACCTGACTGAGTGCCAGATAGGTAAGAATAATGTGGTTTTATTTTTTTTTTTATTACAGGAGAACAAGGGAATCGAAGGAATACCAGAACAATAAAAGATGGTCAAAAACTGTGTGTTTATTTCATTAAAATGATTTTTAATTAATGTGTGCGTGTTTTTTTTTATTTCATACAATAGGATTAATAATTGAGAGTTGTCTAATTAACAACTCTCAATTATTAACCTGGCTTAAAGTCATCTTCCAATAGCAAGGTGGCTTTAACCCATTATTAACCCACTAGATGGTGGCCCGATTCTAACGCATCGGGTATTCTAGAATATGTATGTAGTTTATTTATGAAGATTTAAGAATAATGCAATGAATACACAGGATTTTTTGGGTAAAATATATACAATATCATTAAATGTTATTGCTCATAGAACTTGATACAACTTAACAAAATTATTACTGTGTATTACCTCATGTTACTGTATATTACCTCATTTTACTGTGTATTACCTCATGTTACTGTATATTACCACATGTTACTGTATATTACCTCATGTTACCTGTGTATTACCTCATGTCACTGTGTATTACCTCATGTTACCTGTGTATTACCTCATGTCACTGTGTATTACCACATGTTACTGTATATTACCTCATGTTACCTTTGTATTACCTCATGTCACTGTGTATTACCTCATGTTACCGTATATTACCTCATATTACCTCATGTTACCTGTGTATTACCTCATATTACTGTGTATTACCTCATATTACCTGTGTATTACCTCATGTCACTGTGTATTACCACATGTTACTGTATATTACCTCATGTTACCTTTGTATTACCTCATGTCACTGTATATTACCTCATGTTACCGTATATTACCTCATATTACCTCATGTTACTAATGTATTACCTCATGTCACCTGTGTATTACCTCATATCACTGTGTATTACCCGTGTTCAGTAAACGTGACAGAAGTACATCAGACACTGTGACTGACAAAACATGTTCAGTACATCATGGGCAGTTGGTGAGTCACATGACCACATGGGCGGAGTTAGCCCTGCGTCGCTGATGTTACTGTGTATTACCTCATGTCACTCTGTATTACCTCATATTACTGTGTATTACCTTATATAACTGTGTATTACCTCATGTTACCGTATATTACCTCATATTACCTGTGTATTACCTCACATTACTGTGTATTACCTCATATTACTGTGTATTACCTCATGTTACTGTATATTACTTCATTTTACTGTGTATTACCTTATGTTACTTATGTATTACCTCATGTCACCTGTGTATTACCTCATGTCACTGTGTATTACCCGTGTTCAGTAAACGTGACAGAAGTACATCAGACACTGTAACTGACAAAACATGTTCAGTACATCATGGGCAGTTGGTGAGTCACATGACTACATGGGCAGAGTTAGCCATGCGTCGCTGATTGGCCGCGACCGGACCAATCAGCGACGCGGGATTTCCTGGACAGACAGGATAAGACGATTATATAAATAGATTAGCCACCGCTACAGGGCAATGGGAATAGACAGGCTAATTGCCAGAAAGGGCGCATCTAATTATAGATTTGCCTTTTCTGGGGTGGCTGGGGGCAGATGTTAGTAGCCAGGGGGGGCACAAAATAAATGCACCCTCCCCAGGCTATTATTATCTGCCCCCACTCACTGGCTTTGCCTGTCTGGTGGAGAAAATACAGCGGGAGCCGACGCATTTTTTTTCAACGAATTTACACATTTAATTAACCCCTACATGTATGAAATTTTGCACACATACACTCATGTAATTGTTAGTGAAAACCATATATCAAACTACATGAAATGACATGGTTAACTGTATGTAAACCATGTGTCATTTCATGTCGGGTTCTGTAATTTCACAAAAGCCGGCAATTGAATTAGCGGCTATTATACTATGTAGAAGTGTATGAACTATAAAATATATATGTATGTCACAATGACATGTATATATATATATACACTCCCTGACAGAAGTTAGGTTGCTTATCCATGTTATGTAAATAAATGCTTATAACCTGACATTAAATTCATCCATTGGTTGTATAAATTATTCTTTTGAAAGCTAAAACCCTCCGAAATGTGGTTTAGGTTAAGAAAATAAATTGGCATCAATGCAGAAATATTGATCATTTAATGAACACAGAATGGTCAGATTTTGGCAAGACAAAAGTTTTGTCACCCGGTCATAAAATGCACCCAATCGTAGTTTACATCCTTACCTGTGCTCAGTAAATGATCGGTTAATTAGTGGGTATGTATAAAAAGAAACCCAGCACTCCAGACCTTCACTTGAACCGCAACTTTAGCTCTAACAACATGTCAAAAATCCACCCTGCGACCAAAGCCTGGATTATCAAGAGGCTGAAGACCAGATCCACTGCAGATGTGGCTGGCACATTTAATGTGTCTCAGCATCAAGTACAAAGAATTAAAAAAAGATTTGAAGAGACTGGAGATGTGTTTGACAAGCCCAGGTCCGGCAGACCCCGCAAGACAACTGCTCAGGAGGAAAGCTTGTTGGTTAGAAAATCCAAAGCAAGCCCTCTTCCACTGCAGCAGAGCTCCAACAGGCCTGGTCATCTAAGTCCCTGTGTCAACTAGAACAGTTTGTAGGATTCTGTCTCGAAATGGCCTCCATGGTCGAATCAGTGCCCAGAAGCCAGCACTAAATAAAAGGCAAATAAAAAACTGTGTGGCATTTGCAAAGTCCCACAGCCTGCTAAACAGATGGATACTGGAAAAGTGGCAGAAGGTGGATTTCTCTGATGAATCTTCAGTAGAATTACACCACAGCCGCTGCAAATACTGCAGGAGACCTACTGAGCCCGTATGGATCCAAAATACACCCAGAAAACAGTTAAATTTGGTGGTGGAAAGATCATGGTCTGGGATTACATTGAGTATGGGGTTGTGTGAAACATTTGCAAGGTGGAAGGCAATATCAATAGCCTAAAATATCAAGAAGTATTAGCTACCGCTTATATTCCAAATCATAAAAGGGGTCAAATTCTGCAGCAGGATGATGCTCCATCTCATACATCCATCTCTACAACAAAGTTCCTCCAGGCAAAAAAGATCAAGGTGCTCAAGGACTGGCCAGCCCAGTCACCAGACATGAACATCATTGGGCATGTTTGGGGTAGAATGAAAGAGAAAGCTTGGAAGACAAAACCAAAGAATTTAGATGAACTCTGGGAGGCATGTAAGACTGCATTCATTTCTATTCCTGATGACTTCATTAATAAATTGTATTAATCATTGTTGAACTGCATGGATGCAGTCCTTCAAACTCATGGAAGTCACACAAAATATTAAATATGATTCTAATAGCACCACATCTTCATTCACCAATGCTATGCAACGTATATTTGTATTTTAAGTTAATTATTTGTTTGAATATCACATTACTTTCTGTGGGCGACAAATTTTTGTCTTGCCAAAATCTGACCATTCTGTGTCCATTAAATGATCAATATTTCTGCATTGATGCCAATTTATTTTCCTAACTTAAACCACATTTCAGAGGGTTTCAGCTTTCAAAAGAATAAATAATTTATACAACCAATGGATGAATTTAACGTCAGGTTATAAGCTTTTATATACATAACATGGATAAGCGACATAACTTCTGTCAGGGAGTGTATATATGTATTCTATGTGTGTATATGTATTCTTTCTATTCTTTATTAAAGCTGTCAGTGTGATTTTACAGTATAGCCGGGGATGAATTGCTGGCTTTTCTAAAGGACACCGGTGCGATTTTATCGCAAGTCACACGTGTGGTCCGTTTGTAATCCGATTTTTCATCGCACCCATAGACTTGCATTGGCGATTGTCGACCGATAATCGGTGACAATCGCAGCATGTTGCGATTGTCTGGTCCGAGGAAAACGGCTGAGAAAAAATCAGATGCTGGGAGCTGCTCCATAGATTAACATTGGTCAGACTGCAATGCGATATTTCATCGCATTGCAGTCGTCCATTTTTGTCGCCAGTGTGACTCCGGCCTAAAGTTCACAATCACCAATGGAATAATTTGGCTCTGCTGGAAAACATTTCTTGGAGAAGAATCCACATGTCAGGCAGCTGGGAAGGGGTGGGGTGTTGTCACGGGTGTGTCGCGGCGGAGATCGTCGCGATTACACACCCTGACTTCGCACAGCTGAGTTTCTGGTGCTGGGTGTTTTTCGGCACTGAGGGAGTTAATTCTTTCTCTCTCGGTGCTGGACTGACCAGCCTCGCCCAGCTGCGATTGATGTTTTGTTAATTAGCTTCCTTCATATACAGTCATGGCCAAAAGTTTTGAGAATGACACAAATATTAATTTTTACAAAGCCTACTGCTTCACTTTTTCTAATGGCAATTTGCATATACTCCAGAATGTTATAAAGAGTGATCTGCTTAACAGCAATTACTTGCAAAGTCAATATTTGGCTAGAAAATGAACTTTTTCCCCCAAAACACATTTCAACATCATTGCAGCCCTGCCTTAAAAGGACCAGCTAACCTCTTTTCAGTGATTGCTCCATTAACACAAGTGTGGGTGTTGATGAGGACATGGCTGGAGATCAATCTGTCATGATTAAGTAAGAATGACACCACTGGACACTTTAAAAGGAAGCTGGTGCTTGGCATCATTGTTTCTCTTCTGTTAACCATGGTTATCCTAAAGAAACATGTGCAGTCATCACTGCAATGCACAAAAATGGCCTAACAGGGAAGAGTATCGCAGCTAGAAAGATTGCACCTCAGTCAACAATCTATCGCATCATCAAGAACTTCAAGGAGAGAGGTTCCATTGTTGCCAAAAAGGCTCCAGGGAGCCCAAGAAAGACCAGCAAGCGCCAGGACCGTCTCTTAAAAGTGTTTCAGCTGCGGGATCGGGCTACCAGCAGTGCAGAGCTTGCTCAGGAATGGCAGCAGGCAGGTGTGAGTGCATCTGCATGCACTGTGAGGTGGAGACTCTTGGAGCAAGGCCTGGTCTCAAGGAGTGCAGCAAAGAAGCCACTTCTCTCCAGAAAAAACATCATGGACAAACTGATATTCTGCAAAAGGTACAGGCAGTGGACTGCTGAGGACTGGGGTAAAGTTATTTTCTCTGATGAATCCCCTTTTCGATTGTTTGGGACATCAGGAAAACGCCTCATTCGGAGAAGACAAGGTGAGCGCTACCACCAGTCTTGTCTCATGCCAACTGTTAAGCATCCTGAAACCATTCATGTGTGGGGTTGCTTCTCAGCCAAGGGAATCGGCTCTCTCACAGTCTTGCCTAAAAACACAGCCATGATTAAAGAATAGTACCAGAATGTCCTCCAAGAGCAACTTCTCCCAACCCTCCAAGAGCAGTTTAGCGATCAACAATGCCTTTTCCAGCATGATGGAGCACCTTGCCATAAAGCAAAGGTGATAACTAAATGGCTCAGGGAACAAAACATAGAGATTTTGGGTCCATGGCCTGGAAACTCCCCAGATCTTAATCCCATTGAGAACTTGTGGTCAATCATCAAGAGATGGGTGGACAAACAAAAACCTAAAAATTCTGACAAAATGAAAGCATTGATTGTGCAAGAATGGACTGCTATCAGTCAGGATTTGGTCCAGAAGTTGATTGAAAGCATGCCAGGGAGAATTGCAGAGGTCCTGAAGAAGAAGGGTCAACACTGCAAGTATTGACTTGCTGCATTAACTCATTCTAACTGTCAATATAAGCTTTTGTTACTCATATGTTTGCAATTATTATATTTCTGTCTGTGATAAAAACATCTGTCAAACGCACATAAAAACCAGAGGGAAGCAGATCATGTGAAAATATAATATTTGTGTCATTCTCAAAACTTTTGGCCATGACTGTACCTGCTGGTCTGCTGGGGAAGTTGCCGGTGAAAGCATTCATTCAGACCAGCAGAGCGGATCGTTTCTGAGAAGACTTAAGCTAAGAGTGCCTGTTGTGGTTTTTCCTCTCCTCGCTTATTGTTTATCTCCTTAACCTTTTGTGTTCCTCTGTAGTGGAAGTTTTGTATGCAAGGCTGTGTTTTCTTTACCCCTTGTCTGTCTCGTTTGTCTTAGACTGTGTGTAAGCTGTGACCTGCCCATTCCCTGTGGTGGTAATCAGGGTCCTTCTCAGGACTAGATTACAGTGGTCAGGGATCTACAGGAGACAGGGTTACGCTGGCGGCCTGGACCTCTGTACCATTAACAGTACCTCCAGGTAGAGGGACTAGTCAGGACCCCAGTTCAGGGTCAGCATAGACCCCGGTCCACCTCTATCCAGAGACAGCGTGACACGTACACAGTATTGACCCACAATACATAGGATATTATGTCAGGTAAGACATTGCTGGCAGATACTATGTATACATGTTGATTTTCTCTATTATATGAAATTTAGTATGATGTCACATTAGATATAGGTTACTATCATTGAATATATCTGTTATACGTCGTGACATTTTCACCGGCCCCACTAAAGATTCTCCCCAGCTACCATGGATCCAGTAGCCCATTTAGCTCAGCAGTTGCAGAGTTTGTCCAAGAGCTGATGGACGTTAAATCCAAGGTTTTGTACCCCCGGGAGCAAGCCAGATCTGAACCTAAAGTGGCTCTCCCGGACAGGTTTACTGGTGGGCGGGACAAGTTTTTTACTTTCCGGGAAGCATGTAAATTGTATTTTCGGCTGCGGCCGCAGTCGTCGGGGAGTGAGGATCAGAGGGTGGGAATTGTCATCTCGCTCTTACAAGGGGACCCTCAATCCTGGGCGCTCTCTCTCCCCCCGGGCTCCCCGGCTCTCCAGTCAGTGGACCGATTTTTTACAGCCCTGGGTCTGGTATATGATGACCCGGATCGGGTCTCCCTTGCTGAAATGAAGTTACGTAGGATACAGCAGGGAGATCGTCCGGCGGAGGAATTTTCTTCAGAGTTCCGTAGGTGGGCCACGGATACTCAGTGGAATGACCCGGCTCTTAAGAGCCAGTTTTGTCAAGGTTTATCTGACAAATTAAAAGATGTGTTGGCTCAGTATGATTCTCCCCCGTCACTGGAGGCCGCTATGGCTCTTGCAATTCGCATTGATAGACGGCTTCGGGAGAGGTGTGGGGTATCTCCGCCCCCTGTGATGACTCCACCTCCTTCTAAAGTCCCTAATATTGAGGTTCCCCTGGTTTGTTCCGAGGAACCTATGCAGTTGGGAGGGACATCATTCCGAGGGAGGGGATCGGCGGTACGCCGCAAAACAAGAAGGTGTTTCTTCTGCGGGAGAAAGGGACATTTTATTGAGGGGTGTCCATCCCGTACTGTACTGAGCAAGAAGTCGCCGGAAAACTATTAATCCCAGGTTGTGTGGTGGACGACAATCTGGGAGTATGTATTTCGTCCCCAAGTCCGTCTCAGTTTCTCGTACCAGCCGAGGTGGTGGTAGGTACGAGAACTGAGAGGATTTCTGTTCTTCTGGATAGTGGGGCCGCGGCTAATCTGGTGGACGCTCGGTTTGCCCAGGTGCAAGGTATGCAACTGAGTGTATTGGCCAAACCTATCCCTATATTCTCTATTGACGCCAGGCCTCTCGGTCAAGGTAGCTTTGTGCAAGCCGTGCATAACATAGACCTTCGAGTGGGGGCAATACATAAAGAACTATTGTCTTGTTATGTGTTGGAGGGCCTTCCCACTCCTATTGTGTTGGGACTTCCTTGGTTAACTAAACATAACCCAGTTATTAATTGGCAATCCAGAGAGATAAGCCAGTGGGGTGAATTTTGCAATAGTAACTGCATGAACACGGTCATCGGTACGGTCGTGCCTAGAACCTTACCTCCTTTTCTGGAGGACTTTGAGGATGTGTTTTCAGAGGAAGGGTGTCAAGAATTACCTCCTCATCGCGCATATGACTGTGCTATAAAATTGCTTCCTGATGCTAAGTTACCAAAATCTAGGTTATATAACCTTTCTGGTCCTGAGAGGCAAGCTATGAAGGATTATATTTCGGAAAGTCTGGCCAAGGGGCATATTAGACCTTCATCTTCCCCAGTGGCTGCGGGGTTCTTCTTTGTGAAGAAAAAAGATGGAGGCCTACGCCCTTGCCTGGATTTCCGTGAGCTTAATCGGATTACGGTCCGAGATCCGTATCCGCTCCCACTTATTCCTGATCTCTTCAATCAGATTGTGGGCGCCAAATGGTTCTCTAAGTTGGATCTCAGGGGGGCGTATAATCTGATTAGGATAAAGGAGGGGGATGAGTGGAAGACGGCGTTTAACACTCCGGAGGGACATTATGAGAACCTTGTCATGCCTTTCGGTCTGACTACTGCCCCGGCGGTGTTTCAACATTTTGTTAATGACATCTTTCGCCACCTAGTGGGACAGTTTGTTGTCATTTATCTAGATGACATCTTAATTTACTCGCCGGATCTTGTGTCTCATCAGGAGCATGTGAGACAAGTGTTGCAGATCTTGCGAGACAATAAACTGTACGCCAAATGGGAGAAGTGTGTATTCGCCGTACAAGAACTTCAGTTTTTAGGATTCCTGGTGTCAGCCTCCGGTTTCCGTATGGACCCTGGGAAAGTGAAGGCTGTGCTTGAATGGGATCGGCCAGAGGATCTTAAAGCACTGCAGCGTTTCCTGGGGTTTGCTAACTACTACCGGAAATTTATTCGTAATTTCTCATCCGTTGTCAAACCTCTCACTGACATGACAAAAAAAGGGACGGATTTTTCTAGGTGGTCTGACAAAGCTTGTCAAGCATTTTCCTCCTTGAAAAAATGTTTTGCTTCAGCACCCATACTCATCCAACCTGATGCATCACAACCGTTCATTGTGGAGGTAGACGCATCTGACGTAGGAGTGGGTGCGGTATTATCTCAAGGTCCGTCCCCTGGTAAATGGCATCCGTGCGCTTTCTTCTCTAAAAAATTGTTGTCCGCCGAGAGGAATTATGATGTGGCAAAAGGGAACTCTTGGCCATTAAGTTGGCTTTTGAAGAGTGGCGTCACTTTTTGGAGGGGGCAGTCCACCCGGTCACCGTCATTACTGATCACAAGAACCTGCTGTATTTAGAGTCTGCAAAACGTCTGAATTCCAGACAAGCTAGATGGTCGTTGTTTTTTACCAGGTTTAATTTTGTCGTCACATATCGTCCTGGGTCAAAAAATGTAAAGGCTGATGCCTTATCTCGTAGTTTCCCGGGGGCCGGGAAGACAGATGACCCGGTTCCTATTCTTCAGGAGGGAGTTGTGGTGTCGGCTGTATGCTCTGAGCTTGAGGAGGAGGTATTGGAGGCTCAGGGGGACGCCCCTGTAGGACCTCCAGGGAAACTGTTTGTTCCAGATCAGTTAAGACAAAAGGTTATCGAGGCACATCATAATTCTGCTTTGGCTGGACACCCAGGGAGTAAAGCAACTGTAGATCTCCTTTCTCGCCGGTTTTGGTGGCCTAACTTAAATAAAGAGGTGGTAACTTTTGTCGCGTCCTGTGGGGTATGTGCGCACTCTAAGACCCCACATACCCGTCCGTCTGGGGCCCTTTTACCGTTGAAAATCCCGGAGCGTCCATGGACCCATCTGTCTATGGACTTCATTACGGACCTTCCTCCGTCTTCAGGTAAAACTGTCATACTAGTTGTAGTTGACAGGTTCAGCAAAATGGCACATTTTATTGCTCTTCCTGCTCTTCCTAATGCTAAAACTCTGGCGCAGGTGTTCATTGGGGAGATTGTAAGGCTTCACGGGGTACCCTCCGATGTGGTGTCGGATCGGGGGTCTCAGTTTGTGTCCAAATTCTGGAAGGCATTTTGTTCTCGTCGGGGGATGCAGTTGTCATTTTCTTCGGCTTTTCATCCGCAGACCAATGGTCAGACAGAGCGTCTGAATCAGAGCTTAGAGACATATCTCCGGTGTTTTGTCTCAGAGAACCAAGAGGACTGGTCTTCTTTCTTGCCTCTGGCAGAGTTCGCTCTTAACAATAGGCGGAGCGAGTCCACTGGTAAGTCCCCGTTTTTTGGGGCATATGGTTTTCACCCCCAGTTTTGTACTTTCAATGGGGGGGCTCTTCTGGGGTTCCTGAGGAGGAACGATTTTCGTTGTCACTTGCTTCAGTGTGGAGAGGAGTGCTGAATAATCTGAGCACTATGGGGAACCGATACAAACGTATGGCTGATAGGAGGAGAGTGTCTGGTCCGGACCTAAGTGTGAACAATCTGGTATGGTTGTCTACCAAGAATATAAAACTTAAGGTTCCCTCCTGGAAACTGGGTCCCAGGTTCATCGGGCCATACAGGATCAGTTCAATAGTTAATCCGGTGGCTTTCCGTCTTGACCTCCCTCCTACATTTAAAATCCACAATGTGTTCCACAAATCGTTGCTTAAGAGGTACGTGGCACCAGTTATACCGTCACCTCTACCTCCTCCTCCAGTGGTGGTCAATGGTAATTTGGAGTTTCAGGTATGGAAGATCATTGACTCACGTCTGAATCGCCGGTCCCTTCAGTACCTTGTTCATTGGAGGGGGTATGGTCCTGAGGAGAGGATGTGGGTTTCTGCGTCGGATATTAACGCAGACCGTTTGGTTCGGGCCTTCCACACTACTCACCCAGATAGACCAGGCCCTGAGGGTCCAGAGGCCCCTCGTAGAAGGGGGGGTACTGTCACTAGTGTGTCGCGCGGAGATCGTCGCGATTACACACCCTGACTTCGCACAGCTGAGTTTCTGGTGCTGGGTGTTTTTCGGCACTGAGGGAGTTAATTCTTTCTCTCTCGGTGCTGGACTGACCAGCCTCGCCCAGCTGCGATTGATGTTTTGTTAATTAGCTTCCTTCATATACCTGCTGGTCTGCTGGGGAAGTTGCCGGTGAAAGCATTCATTCAGACCAGCAGAGCGGATCGTTTCTGAGAAGACTTAAGGTACTGCCACACTAAACTATCCCGCTAGCGATCACGATAAAGACGCATACTAATTGCGATCGCTAGCGGGATCGTTTTAATATCGCTAGTAGCGGCTTTATTTAGCGATGTCGTTAGGACGCTATCGCGGTTAGCGATCTCCTTAACGACTTTAGCGGTACAAAAGTACCGCTAAATCGCTAAAAAAGGTGCCACACTCAGCGATATATACTTACCCAGCGGGAGCGCCGACGATAAAATAGGGTCCGGAACGATTCCAGCGACGAGCGAGATCACAGCAGGAAGCTCGTCGCTGGCATATGCCGCACACAACAACATCGCTAACGGGATCGCTAAATAGTGACGTTTTTTAGCGATCCCGTTAGCGATGTTGTTTAGTGTGGCATACCCTTAAAGCTAAGAGTGCCTGTTGTGGTTTTTCCTCTCCTCGCTTATTGTTTATCTCCTTAACCTTTTGTGTTCCTCTGTAGTGGAAGTTTTGTATGCAAGGCTGTGTTTTCTTTACCCCTTGTCTGTCTCGTTTGTCTTAGACTGTGTGTAAGCTGTGACCTGCCCATTCCCTGTGGTGGTAATCAGAGTCCTTCTCAGGACTAGATTACAGTGGTCAGGGATCTACAGGAGACAGGGTTACGCTGGCGGCCTGGACCTCTGTACCATTAACAGTACCTCCAGGTAGAAGGACTAGTCAGGACCCCAGTTCAGGGTCAGCATAGACCCCGGTCCACCTCTATCCAGAGACAGCGTGACACGTACACAGTATTGACCCACAATACATAGGATATTATGTCAGGTAAGACATTGCTGGCAGATACTATGTATACATGTTGATTTTCTCTATTATATGAAATTTAGTATGATGTCACATTAGATATAGGTTACTATCATTGAATATATCTGTTATACGTCGTGACAGGTGTCACTTTTGAGTTGTGGGGCCCGCCTTGCCCTTGTTCTCTGTTCCAGGGAAGTGGCCTCAGGGTGTGGTGTGTTTGGAGGCGGGACGCCATTGCTCACAGCGCTGATGCTATTCATTGTCCCAGGATGACGGGGTCCCCAGTGTCAGCTGCTGCCAGGAGACGTAAGCTATGTCTCCTAGTTCAGTTATGTAATGGAGCTTCCTTTCTCTCTGCTCTCCTTGCCCCTTCTTCTATCCCTTTGGGCAGAGGGTAGAGATTGGGTGTCACCTCAGTGGTGTCAGGTGACCCATGAAAGGGACATTTAAACCCGCCATATCCTCTTGCTCATCGGTGATTATTCAGCTGCATGGTTGGTAGTTCTTGATGGGTGTTTCTTTGGTTTGTCTCTGGCTCTGGTGTATTATGCCCTTTGGTTCCTACATCCCTGTTTATGCTCCCTGACCTTCCAAGTTTGGTTTGCTAGGTTCAGCTGTGCCTTACCAATGTATTGGTATGTTTGACCCAACTGTGACCAATGTGCCTAGCCACCAACCACCCCGCTATTGGCACCTGGGAAGGGCAAAAGTCCCCCTCCCTTTAGTCGGATCGGGAGAAGAGTATTCCCGGCCCTCAAGAGTGTGCATAAGCATGATGGCTTGTGCCAAGCGTGTCTGGCATACTGCTATATCTGACCTTCAGTTCAGTCATCTCACCACTACTCAAGTGTTACACCACAGGGATGATTTCTTGCTGTAATAGAATTTTTCAAGAGAACTGCTCCTACGCCACTATCAGATAAATCCACTTTAAGAAAGAATGATCTGTCTACATCGGGAACCTAACCATAAAGGATTTGAGGACTTGTTCGCGCTGCTGATTATTGAAGATGCCAATTTCTCCAGCCCATCTACATAAGGATGGTGTAGGACTGGAACAGTAGAATAACAAGACATGAGTTCTTGAAAGGCTTGACAGTAGATTTCGACTTGTTCCAAAAATTTGCATCCTTTCGATTTAGGGTTATTAGAAAAGCAATTACTTAAGAGTAGTTTTTAATAAACTAATGGTAATAATTAGCAAAACTGCAGAATATTTGGAGAGCCTTGAGACTGACTAGCTGTGGTTAATGCAGTATGGCGAAAACTTTCTCTGAATCCATACGAAGGCCACCAGAAAAGCTGAAGTAGTCGAGGAATAGCAATTCTTGTTGCTCAAATAAACATTTCTCTAACTTGGCATAGAGATGGTTTTGTTGCAGTCTCATTAGAATGGAGTGGTCATGAAGGCAATGAGAGTTCAAATCTTTGGAGAAGATTAGAATGTTGTACAGATAGATTAAAGGGTATGCCACACTAAACAGCGTCGCTAACGAGATCGCTAAAAAACGTCACTATTTAGCGATCTCGTTAGTGACGTTGTTCTGTGTGGCATGTAGCAACGACGTGGCCCCTGCTGAGATCCTGCTGTGATCTCGTTCGTCGCTGACATCGGTCCGGACCCTATTTTTATCGTCGGCGTCCCGCTGGTAAGTATATATCGCTGAGTGTGGCACCTTTTTTTAGCGATTTAGCGGTATTTTTGTACCGCTAAAGTCGTTAAGGAGATCGCTAACCGCGATAGCGTCCTTAACGACATCGCTAAATTAAGCCGCTACTAGCGATATTGAAACTATCCCGCTAGCGATCGCATTAGTATGCGTCGTTATCGTGATCGCTAGCGGGATAGTTTAGTGTGGCAGTACCTTAAGGCATACTGATACAGGACATCGCAAAAGATCTCATTCACAAAGTGCTGGAACACACATGTGCATTGCACAATTCGAAAAGGCATCACCAGATATTCATAGTGACAATCGTGGGTGATAAACGCAGTCTTCCATTCATCATCCTCTTTGATGTGGATTAAGTTATAAGCGCCACGCAGGTCAAACTTAGTGAAGTTGGTAGCACCTTTAAACCTGTCAAATAACTCAGAAGTAAAGGGCAATGGATAATGGCCTTTCAGAGTCATTTTATTCAAACCCCGATATTATGTGCACGGTCTCAGAGACCCATCATTCTTTTTAATGAGAAAGAAATCTGCACCGGCTAGGGATGAAGATTTTTTAATTAATCCCTTCGCTAGATTCTCTTTAATGTAGGCAGACATTGCCTCAGTCTCTGGGAGAGATTGAGGATAAACTCTTCCTGTGGGTGGTTTCATATATGGAAGAAGGGAAATGGCATAATATCGGCGATGAGGTAGCGTCTGGGCCCTGTGCTTGGAGAAGACATCTGTAAAGTCTTGATTAGAAGCAGGCAAATTGGAGGCAGTGGATGCAGAGCAGAATTTCAGAGGAGGTGGCTGAGGTAGAGCACTGAAGCAATTGCGAAAACAAGATTGACCCCACTGGGTACTATGATCAGTCAACCAATGACCTGAGCATGAAGACGTAGCCACGGAAGTCTTAAAGGAATTGGTGCATCAGAAAGTGGCAAAATTAAAAAAGAAATGTGTTCAACATGTAGCACACCAATCTGAAGAGTTACCTTCTCTGTCAGGATACAACGACTAGGAATTTCAGAGCCATTTGCAGAGCTTAGCTCTAGATGAGTCTGCAGGGAAACAAAAGGAATTTTCAGCCTTTTGGCTAGAGAGAAGTCCATGAAATTCTCTGCTGCTCCAGAATCAATAAATGCTTGTGAACACAGAGGAATCATAGGAATCAGGCATAGGCACACGTAATTTATCTTCAGTGGAAGACAGACTGGCAATAACACCCTCCTCACCTTGATTCTGAAGTCTCCCTGTTTGACCTTCAGTTTGGAATAGTTTTTGTGAGAGTGATCCCGTTCGAAACAATATAAACAGAATCCTGATTCTTATGAGAGGAGTAGACTGGTTCAGGTCTGTGGAACATAAGCAATGCGTGAAACTGTAAGGGGACCTCTCTCCCTGGACACTCACATCTCTACGAAGGATCAACAAAATACATGTACAAACTAAACATCTACCAATATTCAACAGTTTTTGCAAATATGGGAGCAAGTCTTAATCTCTTCATCTATATCACATAGGTTGGGTCAAGTAACACCCTTGTTTGACAACCTAGATTTCCCCCCTGCTTCAGGTGCAGACTCCTTTCTAATCTGCGTCAGATCTGTTGGAGTAAAGTTGAGACACATTCTCATGGGATCAGGCTCTTTTCCTTCCTTTACAGAACTTGGTGGCTCTTGTCCATGTAGGTGTCTATCCTGGATGGCTTACAAAAATGACTGTGCAGCTCCAAGGGAGTCCCTCTGCCTCCTCTGTGATGTGCTGCAGACAGCGCGTACACAATGACATCATCGCTTTTGTGCCGTCATGTAAGAGCACCAAGATGCCAGTCCAGAAGTGGAGCTGCAGAGAATCGTATGAGAGGTAAGTATATAAAACTTTTTTTTAATAGAATTAAATGGTCTTGGGGGACAGCAAGTGATGAATTGGGAGTGGGGGAGAGCAAATGATGACTTGGTAGTGAGGGGTGGGGAGGGCAAATGATGAATTGGGAGTGGGGTGGGGGTGGGAGAGCAAATGCTGAATTATGAGTGGGGGTGGGGAGAGCAAATGATGAATTGGGAGTGGGGATGGGAAGAGCAAATGATGATATCACGTATAGTGTAGGAAAGACTAAGTGCAACACGAAGAGATGAGGGGAAGGGAGCCCAAAACTGGGGGAGGAGTGGGGACCCCTAGGCAGATCTAAAGTTTCCCCACCCCCACTCATAAATAGCAAGAAACTAAAAAATGATAGTGTTGGTCCCCTTAAAAATAGTCTGGGTGAAATGGTGGATGAGGATGAGGAAAAAGCCAATATGCTAAATGACTTTTTTTCAACTGTATTTACACAAGAAAATCCCATGACAGATAACAGGATCAGAGATAAAAAAAATTCTCCATTAAATGTCACCTGCTTAACCCAGCAGGAAGTACGGCGGCATCTAAAAATCACTAAAGTTGACAAATCCCCGGGCCCGGATGGGATACACCCCCGAGTGTTATGTTTCGGTAGCTGAGGAGAGCAGGCAAAAAGGCAATACACCAGAGCAGTTGGAATCTATGAGATTGCAGTACCCTGACTAACCACCACAACTAGAGGCAGCCGTGGAGCGTTCCTACGTTGGTCCTAGACGCCTCGTCACAGCCTGAGAAACTAACTACACCTAAAGACAGAAACAGGAAAGCTATCTGCCCCGGAGCAGAACCCCAAAGATAATAGAAAGCCCCCAAACATGTAATGGCGGTTAGACAAGAGGAAATACTGACACAGAAAGAAAATAGTATGAGCAAACGCTGGGGCCCAAACTATCTAAATAGAAAAGGATAGGAAGGGTACTTACTGCAATCCCAGAAAACCCTGAAAAGCACCAACTCTACTAATTTCAAAATCACCTGAGATCACACGACCTCTACCACCTAAATTAGTTCTCTGGTGTAACAAAATCAAAACAGCAGCCACTGAAAAAACTGGAAAAAGCAAAAGAACAAAACTCAGTGGCTGAACTAAACTGAGAGGGCAGAAGCCCCCGGAGGGGACCCTGAAGGCCCCCAAAGAAGTGCAGTACAAAATGCAAAAATATAGCATAAACACAAAAGAAGCAAAAGTCTTATCTGTAAGCAGGAGATGCAGACACGACACAGCAGGCTACAAGGGAAACTGGAATGAAGGATTCAGACCAGAACAATTGATCACCGGCAACCCTGATGGGAAAATGACTCCCTTATATAAGACCAGTCAGTAACACCTGATTCCCAGTCCTCACAATCTTCACTAGCACCGCTTGTAACCACCAGAGGGAACCTCTGCTCAGAACTCATCTCAAACCCATTCACAACAGTACCCCCCCTTGAGGAGGGGTCACCGAACCCTCACTTGAGCAACCAGGTCGGTCAGGATGAGCTCTATGATACGCACGGATAAGTCTCCCAGCATGGATGTCCGAAGCAAACACCCAAGAATTGTCTTCCTGACCATAACCTCTCCATTTAACCAAATACTGGAGTTTCCGTCTAGAAAAACGAGAATCCAATATTTTGTCAACCACATACTCCAGATTGCCCTCAACCAAAACAGGGTCAGGAGGCACAGCAGCAGGAACCACTGGCTCAACAAACCTCTTCAACAAGGACTTGTGGAACACGTTATGGATCTTAAATGTCCCTGGAAGAAGCAAACGAAAAGAAACAGGATTAATAATCTCCATGATCTTATAAGGTCCAATGAACCTAGGCTTAAATTTAGGAGATGCTACTCTCATAGGAATATTCTTTGAGGACAACCAGACCAAGTCCCCCACTTTAAACCGAGGACCATCAGTCCTATGCCGGTTAGCAAACCGCTGGGCCTTCTCCTGAGAGAGGGACAACCTCTCCACTACCTGGTCCCAAATCTGTTGCATACGCTCCACAACAGAGTCAACACCTGGTCAGACAGAAGCCTCCGTCTGTCCTGAAGAAAATCGAGGGTGAAACCCAGAATTACAGAAAAACGAGACATCAAAGTGGCAGAGCTAGCCCTATTATTAAGAGCAAACTCAGCCAAAGGCAAAAAAGAGACCCAGTCATCCTGATCAGCAGACACAAAGCATCTTAGATAAGTCTCCAATGTCTGGTTTGTTCTCTCAGTTTGACCATTGGTCTGAGGATGAAATGCCGAGAGAAAGACAATTGAACACCCAGTTTAGAACAAAAAGTCCTCCAAAATCTGGAAACAAACTGGACTCCTCTGTCAGACACAATGTTCTCAGGAATGCCGTGTAAACGAACCACGTGCTGAAGGAACAACGGCACCAATTCAGAGGAGGAAGGCAACTTAGGTAATGGCACAAGATGTATCATTTTGGAAAACCTATCACAAATTACCCAGATGGTGGTCATTCTCTGAGAAACAGGAAGATCGGAAATGAAATCCATAGAGATATGGGTCCATGGTCTCTTGGGCACAGGCAATGGCATCAACAAACCACTAGAGCGAGAGCAAGGCTCGGAGCGAGAGCAAGTCCCACAGGACTGCACAAATTCCCTGACGTCACGAGACAAAGTAGGCCACCAAAAGGACCGACTCACCAAGTCTCTGGTACCAAAAATTCCGGGATGACCGGCCAACGCGGAACAATGAATCTCAGACATCACACTCTTTTTCCATTGGTCCGGGACAAATAATTTTCCAACAGGGCAGCGCTCGGGCCTATCCTCCTGACACCCCTCCAGAGCAAGTCTCAAATTGGGCGAGATGGCGGAAAGAACTACACCCTCTTTCAAAATAACAGAAGGATCAGATAACTCAGGAGAGTCCGCAAGGAAACTCCTCAAGAGGGCATCCGCCTTAACATTCTTAGTGCCAGGAAGAAAGGAAACCACAAAATTAAAACGTGTGAAAAACAAGGCCCACCTGGCCTGTCTAGGATTGAGTCGCTTGGCAGATTCCAGATAGACCAGATTCTTATGGTCCGTAAGGACCACCACCTGATGTTTGGCTCCCTCCAGCCAATGTCTCCACTCTTCAAAAGCCCACTTCATGGCCAACAACTCCCGATTACCCACGTCATAATTACGTTCAGTAGGAGAAAATTTTCGAGAGAAAAAGGCACAAGGGTTACTTTTAGAGGTCTCTGGATCTTTTTGGGACAAAACGGCACCTGCCCCAATTTCAGAGGCATCAACCTCCACCTGAAATGGCAGAGAAACATCAGGCTGCTGTAGAACAGGAGCAGAAGTGAATCTCTGCTTAAGTTCCTGAAATGCAGAGACTGCCTCAGGAGGCCAATTCACCACATCAGAACCCTTTCTGGTCAAATCAGTTAATGGTTTAACAATAACAGAGAAATTACCAATAAATTTACGATAAAAATTGGCAAAACCCAAAAATCTCTGAAGAACCTTTAATGAAGTAGGTTGGACCCAATCACAGATGGCCTGAACCTTGACCGGGTCCATTTCAATAACAGATGGGGACAAAATGAATCCCAGAAATGAGATCCTCTGTACGCCAAAAAGACACTTTGATCCCTTCACATACAGAGCATTCTCTCTCAAAATCTGGAATACAGTTCGAACATGTTTCACATGAGAGTCCCAGTCATTAGAAAAAATCAAGATATCATCCAAATAAACAATCAGAAATTTATCCACAAAATCCCTGAAAATGTCATTCATGAAGGACTGGAAGACGGAAGGAGCATTAGTGAGCCCAAAGGGCATCACTAGGTACTCAAAATGCCCTTCAGGGGTATTGAATGCCGTCTTCCATTCATCCCCGTGCTTAATGCGAATAAGGTTATACGCCCCCCTGAGGTCAAGCTTGGTAAACCAAGTAGCGTTTTTCACCCTGGAAAACAGGTCAGAAATCAAGGGTAACGGGTATTGATATTTCACAGTAATATTGTTCAAGAGACGATAATCAATACACGGCCTTAATGAACCATCTTTTTTGGCCACAAAGAAAAAACCGGCACCTAAGGGTGAAGAGGATGGTCTGATATGACCCTTCTCCAATGATTCCTTGATATAAGACCGCATAGCGTCATGTTCAGGTACAGACAAGTTAAAAAGGCGACCTTTAGGGAATTTACTACCAGGCACTAATTCAATAGCGCAGTCATAGCTCCTATGGGGAGGCAAGGATGCAGATTTACTTTCGCTAAACACATCAGAAAAATCAAACAAAAAGTCAGGAACATCCTGAGCCTGGGGGGAGGCAGAAAAAACAGGAGTGTTGGTATTAACACATTGGCAGCCCCAACTGGTTACAGACACAGATTTCCAATCCAAAACAGGATTATGAGACTGTAACCAAGGGAAACCCAGCACGATAATGTCATGCAGATTATATAGAACCAAAAATTTGCAGCACTCCTGGTGATCAGGTTCAACCCTCATTATCACCTGAGTAGAAAACTGGGGTTTATTCTCAGCCAAAGGGGTAGAATCGATCCCCAGTAGGGGAATAGACTTCTGTAGGGGTATCAAGGGAAACCCACAACGTTTAGCAAAATCATAATCCATCAGGTTAATAGCTGCTCCAGAATCAACGAAAGCCTGAGCAGAAAATGAGGACAGAGAGCATATCAGAGTGACAGTTAATAAAAACTTAGTCTGAACACTACCCAAGACAACTGAGCGTGCAAAACGTCTTCCCCGCTTAGGGCAGACTGAAATAGCATGAGAGGCATCACCACAGTAGAAACATAACCCATTGCGCTTTCGAAACTCATGACGCTGTGCCCCAGACACCACTCTATCACACTGCATGGGTTCAGAAGCTGGTTCACAAGGCAACACCATTCCACACATACTTCTCCGCTCACGCAAACGTCTGTCAATTTGAATCGCTAATGACATAGAATCATTGAGACCAGAGGGGACAGGGAATCCCACCATAACATCCTTTACATTATCTGACAGACCCTTCCGGAAAAGGGCCGCCATAGCGTCGTCATTCCATTTGGTCAGGACTGCCCACCTACGGAATCTCTGACAGTATAACTCAGCGTCATCAAGCCCCTGATTTAATGCCAACAAGGTTTTTTCAGCTTGATCAGTGACATTAGGCTCATCGTACAATAACCCCAAAGCCTGAAAAAACGCATCAACATCACTCAAAACAGGATCCCCAGGTATCAGGGAAAAAGCCCAATCCTGAGGATCGCCGCGCAGGAGAGAGATGATAATTTGAACCTGCTGCGCTGCGTTTCCTGAGGACTTAGATTTTAAGGCAAAAAACAATTTACAATTATTTTTGAAATTCTGAAACTTAGCTCGATCCCCCAAAAACAAATCTGGCATGGGAATCCTAGGTTCCACAACAGGCAACCTAGCAAGATATGCAGCAATACTCTGAACCTCAGTGGCAAGCTGATCCACACGGCCAGACAACCGTGCAAACTCCATTGGGAGAAAAGATCCTCCCCAGCACCCAGAGATACAGAGGGAAAAAAAAAAAAAAAAAATGCAACAAACAGAAAAATATCTCTGACAACTCTGACAACCTTTTTTCTTTCACAATATTTTTCCCTTCTGTGAGTACCATACAATTTTCAATTTTTTTGGCCGGTGATACTGTTATGTTTCGGTAGCTGAGGAGAGCAGGCAAAAAGGCAATACACCAGAGCAGTTGGAATCTATGAGATTGCAGTACCCTGACTAACCACCACAACTAGAGGCAGCCGTGGAGCGTTCCTACGTTGGTCCTAGACGCCTCGTCACAGCCTGAGAAACTAACTACACCTAAAGACAGAAACAGGAAAGCTATCTGCCCCGGAGCAGAACCCCAAAGATAATAGAAAGCCCCCAAACATGTAATGGCGGTTAGACAAGAGGAAATACTGACACAGAAAGAAAATAGTATGAGCAAACGCTGGGGCCCAAACTATCTAAATAGAAAAGGATAGGAAGGGTACTTACTGCAATCCCAGAAAACCCTGAAAAGCACCAACTCTACTAATTTCAAAATCACCTGAGATCACACGACCTCTACCACCTAAATTAGTTCTCTGGTGTAACAAAATCAAAACAGCAGCCACTGAAAAAACTGGAAAAAGCAAAAGAACAAAACTCAGTGGCTGAACTAAACTGAGAGGGCAGAAGCCCCCGGAGGGGACCCTGAAGGCCCCCAAAGAAGTGCAGTACAAAATGCAAAAATATAGTATAAACACAAAAGAAGCAAAAGTCTTATCTGTAAGCAGGAGATGCAGACACGACACAGCAGGCTACAAGGGAAACTGGAATGAAGGATTCAGACCAGAACAATTGATCACCGGCAACCCTGATGGGAAAATGACTCCCTTATATAAGACCAGTCAGTAACACCTGATTCCCAGTCCTCACAATCTTCACTAGCACCGCTTGTAACCACCAGAGGGAACCTCTGCTCAGAACTCATCTCAAACCCATTCACAACACCCGAGTACTGCAGGAATTAAGTACAGTTATAGATAGACCATAATTTTTTTTAATCTTTAAAGATTCCATAATAACGGGGTCTGTACCACAGGACTGGCGTATAGCAAATGTGGTGCCAATATTCAAAAAGGGGCAAAAACTGAACCTGGAAATTATAGGCCAGTGAGCTTAACATCTACTGTGGGTAAAATCCTGGAGGGTTTTTTAAGGGATACTATATTGGAGTATCTGAAGCTGAATAACCTCATGACACAGTATCAGCATGGGTTTACGAGGGACCGTTCTTGTCAGACTAATCTGATAAGCTTTTATGAAGGGGTAAGTTCAGGACTGGACCAAGGGAATGCAGTGGACGTGGTGTTCATGGACTTCTCAAAAGCTTTTGATACAGTGCCACACAAAAGGTTGATACATAAAATGAGAACAATGGGATAGGGGAAAATATGTGTAAGTGGGTTAAGAACTGGCTCATGGATAGAAAACAAAGGGTTGTTATTAATGGAGCACACTCGGACTGGGTCACGGTTAGCAGTGGGGTACCACAGGGGTCAGTATTGGGGCCGCTTCTCTTTAACATATTTATTAATGACCTTGTAGGGGGCATACAGAGTAGTATTTCAATATTTGCAGATGACACTAAACTCTGCAGGGTAATAAATACAGAGGAGGATAATTTTATATTACAGGAGGATTTATGTAAACTAGAAGCTTGGGCTGATAAATGGCAAATGAGCTTTAATGGGGATAAATGTAAGGTCATGCACTTGGGTAGAACAAACAAGATGTATAATTATGTGCTTAATTGTAAAACACTGGGCAAAACTGTCACTGAAAAAGACTTGGGTGTATGGGTGGATGACAAACTCACATTTAGTGGCCAATGTCAGGCAGCTGCTGCCAAGGCAAATAAAATAATGGGATGCATTAGACGAGGCATAGATGCTCATGAGGAGAACATAATTTTACCTCTATACAAGTCACTGGTGCGACCACACTTAGAATACTGTGTGCAATTCTGGTCTCCAGTGTATAAGAAAGACATAGCTGAACTGGAGCGGGTGCAGAGAAGAGCGACCAAGGTTATTAGAGAACTGGGGGGTCTGCAATACCAGGACAGGTTATTACACTTGGGGTTATTTAGTTTGGAAAAACGAAGGCTTAGGGGTGATCTTATTACAATGTATAAATATATGAGGGGACAGTACAAAGACCTTTCTAATGATCTTTTTACTCTTAGACCTGTGACGGGGACAAGGGGGCATCCTCTACGTCTGGAGGAAAGAAGGTTTAGCCATAATCACAGACGCAGATTCTTTACTGTAAGAGCAGTGAGACTATGGAACTCTCTGCCGTCTAATGTTGTAATGAGTGATTCCTTACTAAAATTTAAGAAGGGACTGGATGCCTTTCTTGAAAAGTATAATATTACAGGCTATATTCACTAGTTTCCTAGATACAGCGTTGATCCAGGGAGCTAGTCTGATTGCCGTATGTGGAGTCGGGAAGGAATTTTTTTCCCCAATGTGAAGCTTACTGTTTGCCACTTGGGTTTTTTTTTGCCTTCCTCTGGATCAACATGTTAGGGCAGGTTAGGATAGGATATGGGTTGAACTAGATGGACTTAAAGTCTTCCTTCAACCTTAATAACTATGTTACTATGTTATTTGTCTGCCCTAAACATCCCTGTACAGGTTCTGCACCTATCGCCGAGCAGGAACCTAAAACCTGCCTGACCCTGGCAATATGCCCTGCTTAGAGAAGAGGATGGGGTGTGCACTAGTCAATTCCCACTACAACTAAAGATAGCTTGGATAGACAAACAAGGGAACACTTATCTTGAGTAGACTCAGAGGTAACACAGACGTCCTCCAGCAGCACCAAAGAGGAAGATAGCTGACTGATATAGCTACAAGCCTCAACAGGGAAAAATGGAAGCATCAACGGCGATTCCCAGAAGCAGACAGGAAATCTATAAACACCCAGTCCAGGTTTGTCAATTAGAGCCTGGGGGAGGTTGCCACTGGGTCCAAGAGTCAGAAGGACTAGGAAGGCATCTGCAAAGCCAACCTCAGAGACATTCTGCAGCCAGATGCTGTGCGACTGTCTGCAGCCTCTGACACACCCATGTCAGATGAAATGGGAGTGCAAAGGAGAGCAAATGATGTATTGGGAGTGGGGGGTGGGGAGAGCAAATTGCAAATTGGGGTGGGGATGAGGAGAGCAGATGATAAATTGGGAGTATTGGGTGGGGAGAGCAAATGATGAATTGGGAATGGGGGAGACCAAATGAGGAACTGGGAGTGCGGGAGAGCAAATGACGAATTGGTAATGGGGTAAATGATGAATTGGGATTTGGGGAGACAATGAGGAGCAAACAAACAATTGAGGGTAGGGAGAGCAAATGATGAATTAAGGGTGAGGGACAGCAAATGATGAATTGAAGGTGTGGGGTGGGTAGAGCAAATGATGACTTGAGGGTGGAAAGGAAGAGCAAATGATAATGAAATGAGGGTGTGGGGGAAAGCAAATGATGAATTGAGGGTGGTGGACAACAAATGATAATGAATTGGGGTTGGGGGAGAGTAAATGATGATGAATGGAGGGTGGGGGTGGGAGAGAGAGAGGACATGACATAATGAATTGGGGCATGATGTCACCAAAGGTCCTTTGACTGCGGGAGTCTAGAGTATTTGAAAAGAAGACAGGCTGGTATGGATCATATGTGCAGTGTTCCTTTATACATGTGTACAGTATGTGTTGTGTGTGTATATACAGTATGTAAAAAAGTGAGTACACCATTCACATTTTTCTAAATATTTTATTATCTTTTCATGGGACAACATTGAAGATATGATACTTTGATACAATGTATATAAGAATTTAGCATATATTGAATCAGCTAAACGATTAACTCCGAAACAGGCCAGGTGGTCCTTAATTTTCTCAAGGTTCAATTTCTGCATCACGCTCAGCTGGTGATCCAAGAATGTGAAGGCTGACGCATTGTCACTGTCATGCTGTGATGGTCTTAGGCAGGGGAGGGGGGCTTCAAACTGTCCCTGGAACAGGGACCCTAACTATCCCTGTCCCGGGGGTACTTTTAAAGGTAGAGAGGCCCGAGTCTCCGACATCACTATGCTCCTGTTAAACCCTAGTCTGTCTCCTCCCCTACCCCATGGAACCTGGGACAGAAATGTAATGTGAACAAGACACAAAAGACAAAACGGGGACAACAGAAACCCTCTATCATAGAAAAGCACCAACCAACAATAGGAAGGAGGATAGGGAAAGGGAGGAATAAACTAAATGGAAATAGGGACCAGGATATAAACACACAAGTACAACAGAACACCTCTAAAACAACTTCTCTCCAAAACACTTAGCTTAAGCACACAGCAGAGGAAGACAAATCTCCAATAGCAACAATGAACTCCTATTCAGCACAACGTCTCCTAAAAGCAAGGAAGCAGAGCTTTCTCTGGAAAAACAGAGAGAGTCTGGCCAGGTTTTATAGTTGTAGAAATAAAGAGAAACCGAATACAAAAGTCCTTGATAAACAAATAGCATAACTTTATTTATAACATAAGAATAAAAATTTGGATAGGAGAGGGAAAAATAACCAGATCGGAAGTGGACGTAAGACCCAGGGACAGTTATATACACCTCTGAATAGGATTCACAATTTAAATCACAAGGCACAATATATATGATCATATATTACATAAAGTATAAAGTGCATGAACATAGCAAAATACCTTAAATACCTGGATAGAAAATTACTAGAAGGGATAGTAGGTGTGTAGAGGATTGTACTCACTCAGCTGCGTGAGGTAGGCACAGGAAAAGGTATTGCTGTAATGTCCAGGCAAGTTTATTTAAAGTTTGTACGGAGATTGAATAATGTCTATTATGATAAATGGTACTGCTACACTTAAATGTGTATTACTATTGTTCTGCACTGGTATTGCTACACTTGAATGTGTATTACCATGTTTGTAAACTGTATATTTCATACCTCCCAACCGTCCTGGATTGACTGGGACAGTCCCGATTCTGAGCCTCCCACCCGATGTCCCAGCCGGGACACTATGTTTCCCGCAGTGAGAAGCCGCCACGCCCCCCCATGCACCAAATCCTCGCCCTCCCAGCGCTCCACTTCAGTTTCTCTCTGCCAGCAATGACGTTGCTAGGCTGTCTTCTTATGTGCGAACAGGACCTGTGATGAGGTCACAGGAGGGGAGGAGTTAGATGTCACATGGTCAGGCTCCTCGTGTGTGCAGGTCTCTGCTGTACTCGTTGTCATGATGCTGGATGAAGGTAAGTTTATGTGTGGGGTCAGGAGGGGTTTACAGTGTGGATGTAGCAGATCCGTGTGTGTGCGAGGTGTACTGAGCGGAGCCGTGTGTGTACAAGGTGGATGTAGCAGAGCCGTGTGTGCGAGGTGTACGGAGCGGAGCCGTGTGTGTGCGAGGTGTACGGAGCGGAGCCGTGTGTGTATAAGGTGGATGTAGCAGAGCTGTGTGTGCGAGGTGTACGGAGCGGAGCCGTGTGTTTACGAGGTGTACGGAGCGGAACCGTGTGTGTATGAGGTGTACGAGCGGAGCCTTGTAAACGAGGTGTACGGAGCGGAGCCGTGTGTGTACGAGCTGTATGGAGCGAAGCCGTTTGTGTACGAGGTGTATGGAGTGGAGCCGTGTGTGTATGAGGTGGCTGTAGCAGTGCTGTGTGTGCACGGGGCGTACGAAACGGAGCCGTGTGTATGAAGTGTACGGAGCTGAGCTGCTCATCTCTGTACACTTCGTACACACAGGGCTCCGTGCTTGAGCCGTGTGTGTACGGAGTGGAGCAGAGCCGTGTGTGTACGAGGTGTGCAGAGTGGAGCCACGTGTGTATGGAGTGGAGCCGCGTGTGTACGAGGTGTACAGAGCGGAACCGCGTGTGTACGAGGTGTATGGTGCAAAGCCGCATGTGTACAAGGTTTACGGAGCGTGGCTGCGTATGCACGAGGTTTACAGAGTGAAGCCGTGTGTGTACTGAGTGGAGCCGTGAGCGTGAGGTGTACAGAGTGGAGACGTGTGTGCGCGAGGTGTACAGAGCGGAGCCGTGTTTGCGCGACGTGTACGGAGCGGAACCGTGTGTGTATGAGGTGTGCGGAGCCGTGCGTGTACAAGGTGTATGGTGGGGAGCATCCATACCTCCCAACTTTCCCAGATGCAGCGGGACAGTCCCGATTTTGAGAGAGTCTGCCCCGCTGTCCCGGCCGGGAGCTTACTTTTCCCGTGGACACAGGAGTACACGGCGGAGCCCCGAGGAGCACTTTAAAACTTGCATGTGACGTTCCACTGGAAGTGATGTGCTGGAAGCTGACCGAAAATTAGGTAATTTTGGGAGGAGATAGTGACGGAACCATGGAGGCACTTCAGGGAATGCTTCAGATCCATCTCCGTGTCCTCCGACAGCGCGGACAGCGGGATTGCCTTGGAATCGGGGATGTCAGCCATGTGAGTGGATTATGATATGTCCTGCACCGGGAGGCTCAGGTAGACACTACAATGTGAGCCAGGCTGCTATAGTATCTTTATAGAATCTTTCTTTCTCTCTGTTTCTTTCTCTCTCTGTTCTTTCTTTCTCTCTGTTCTTTCTCTCTCTAATCCTTTTTTTTCTTTCTCTCTCTGTTCTTTCCTCTCTTTCTCTCTGTTCTTTTTCTTTCTTTCTCTCTGTTCTTTCTTTCCCCTCTTTCTTTATATTCTCTCTGTTCTTTCTTTTTCTTTCCTCTTTCTTTCTTTCTTTCTTTCTTCTTTCTTTCTTCTTTCTTTCTTTCTCTCTGTTCTTTCATTTTCTCTGTTCTTTCTTTCTCTCTCTGTTCTTTTTCTTTCCCTCTTTCTTTCCCATCTTTCTTTCTCTCTTTGTTCTCTTTCTTTCCCATCTTTCTTTCTCTCTCTGTTCTTTCTTTCTTTCTCTCTGTTCTTTCGTTCCCCTCTTTCTTTCTATTTCTCCGTTCTTTCTTTCTTTTTTTCTTTCTCTCTGTTCTTCTTTTTCTCTGTTCTTCCTTTTTCTCTCTGTTCTTTCTTTCTCTCTCTGTTCTTTCTTTCCCATCTTTCTTTCTTTCTCTGTTCTTTCTTTTTCTTTACCCTCTTTCTTTTTTTTCTCTCTGTTCTTTTGTTCTGTCCCTTCTTTCTTTCTCTCTGTTTCTTTCTGTTTCTTTCTCTCTCTCTGTTCTTTCTTTCCCATCTTTCTTTCTCTCTCTCTCTGTTCTTTCTTTCTTTCCCCTCTTTCTTTCTCTCTGTTCTTTCTCTCCCATCTTTCTTCCTTTCTTACTCTCTCTCTCTGTTCTTTCCCATCTTTCTTTCTTTCTCTCTGTTCTTTCTTTCCCCTCTTTTTTTCTCTCTCTCTGTTTATTCTTTCTGTCCCCTCTTTCTCTTTCTTTCTCTCTATCTCGCTGTTCTTTCTTTCCCCTCTTTCTTTCTTTCTTTCTCTCTGTTTCTTTCTTCTCTTTCTTTCTCTCTCCCTCTCTGTTCTTTCTTTCCCCTTTCTTTCTCTCTCCCTCTCTGTTCTTTCTTTCCCCTTTCTTTCTCTCTCCATCTCTGTTCTTTCTTTCTTTCCCCTCTTTTTTTCTCTCCCTCTCTCTGTTCTTTTTTTCTGTCTCCTCTTTCTTTCTCTCTATTCTTTCTTTCGTTCCCCTTTCTTTCTTTGTTTCTTTCTTTCTCTCTCTGCTCTTTCTTTCTTTCTGTTCTTTCTTTCTCTCTCTCCTTTCTTTCTCTCTGTTTTCTTTTTTTCGCTCTCTGTTCTTTCTTTCTTTTCTTCAGTACCAGTCAGTGTGCCCACAGTACTAGCCACTGATCCCATAATGCCAGCCACTGTGCCCTCAGTACCAGTCAGTGTGATCAGCAGTGCTAAATGGGTGTGGTTGGGGTGTGGACATGGGTGTGATTAGTTGTGGAATGGGTGTGGTCAGGGGGTGGCTTAAAAATGGCCGCGGCGCGCTACGCCCGACAACCTTTGTCCCTCTTTGCCGTCTTCAAAAGTTGGGAGGTATGATATTTATATTTGTGTAGATATGTGTGCAATACCATGTTCTCTTTCACTGTAAAGTATATCTATGTATAGACTTAGGGTAAGCATAGTGGTTAGGTACGGCCACTAGATGGGAGCCTTATAGAATGTTATATGGGTAATTAGAGCTTAGGATAAGGAATAGTTGAACATAGGTGGGGCTGCTGTGTGGTAAGTCACGAACATTTCCTGAGTACAGTTAGTTAGGGCTTAGTGCCCGAGACATCCAGATGGGCCATAGGCCTTGGACACCGCAGCAGCCACGTAACGTTCTTACAAGAAGAATTACAGCCATTCAGAGTTCCTTAGGGACAGAGGGACAGTATGCAGCACCACAGGAATGTCAGCAACTTGGAGTGGGAACAAGGAAACGGTCCAGAAAGTACAGGGCGCAGATTGTTCGAAATGTGGCAGACTGTTGTGAATGTGTTAGAAATGAATTCTGAGCAGAAGCTCCCTCTGGTGGTTACAAACAGTACTGAACTATTCAATGAAGATTGTGAAGATTGGCAATCAGGTGTTACAGACTGGTCTTATATAAGGGAGGTTCCCTCCCATCAGGGTTGCCGGTGATCAATTGTTCTTGTCTCAACTTTTGTTCCTGGTTCACTTGGAAGCTTGCTGTGTCTTGCCTGCATCTTCTGCTAACAGATAAGATATTTTCTGCTTTTATTTTTGTGCTTGCTTTTTGCATTTTGTCCTGCACTTCTGTGGAGGTCAGCCAGGTCCCCTCCGGGGGCTTGTGCTCCTCTCGGTTTATCTGAGGGCTGTTGTTTGTTCATTTGCCTTTTCCAGTTTTTTCAGTGGCTGCTGCTTAGTTTTGTTACACCAGAGAACTAATTTAGGTGGTAGAGGTTGTGTGATCTCAGGTGTTTTTGCAATTAGTGAGTTGGTATTTTTTTTAGGGTTTTTTGGATTGCAGTAAGTGTCCTTCCTATCCTTTTCTTTCTAGGAAGATTGGGCCCCAACGTTTGCTCATACTATTTTCTGTCTGTGTCTGTATTTCCTCTTGTCTAACCGCCATTACATGTTTGGGGGCTTCCTATGTTCTTTGGGGATCTGCTCCGGGGCAGATAGTTTTCCTCCTTCTATCTTTAGGTGTAGTTAGCTTCTCAGGCTGTGACGAGGCGTCTAGGACCAACGTAGGTACGCTCCACGGCTGCCTTTAGTTGTGGTGGTTAGTCAGGGTACTGCAATCCAGTAGATTCCAACCTCTCTGGTGTATTGCCTTTTTTTGCCTGCTCTCCTCAGCTACCAAATCATAACAGCAGACGCAATCAGATACGGGGTGAAATGGATGAGAAAGTCCCCAGAAGTAGTGAGTCTGGACAAGGAGAACGCTGCGGTACCGCCTGAGGCGCTATTACCCCGTAATGTACTGGAAGATGTAGAAGGAAGCATAACGAAAGTGCAGGAGTTGAACTGTGTGGTATTTGATGCTGTCCCTATATCTGACAAGAATGTGCTGCAAAGTGTGCCTAGTAAAGTTCTTCGTTTTGCATTGGAATCAGACTGTGTCTCAGTTATTCCGGAATCAGCTACAGAAGGCCCCCAGTGCCACAGAGGAGTCCCTGATGGTGCAGCAAAAGACGACACAGGTACACTGCTGAGGAGACACTGTTTTCATGTAAGAGGGAACCAGGGCCCTGATACTTGAGGGCTCGGCCATGACTACACCCCTGGTCGAATCTTACAGGTTCATAAACCGCTCCGGATGGCAAAACAAACCAGAGCTTTTTCTGGCACAAATTGAGAACAGAAAGTTAAGAATCCATACAACACACACAGGGGGTCTGCCCGCTCAGGATAGCATCCAGTTCTTTAGGCCTTAACACAGAACAAATACAATGGAGAGCCACATATCTCCAGCTCCAGACACTGAACTCGGCCTCCATTTTATCTGCCAAACCAAGCCCCTGGGTTTGGGATATGTGAGCAGTCATTCCCATCCATCTCTTATGACTGCTGGTAAAACCTAGTCCTGGAATGGCCCAAATAACTCTCTCAGCACTATATGTGCTGGAGTGTTGTGAATGGGTTTGAGATGAGTTCTGAGCAGAGGCTCCCTCTGGTGGTTACAAGCGGTACTAGTGAGGATTGTGAGGACTGGGAATCAGGTGTTACTGATTGGTCTTATATAAGGGAGTCATTTTTCCATCAGGGTTGCCGGTGATCAATTTTTCTGGTCTGAATCCTTCTTTCCAGTTTCCCTTGTAGCCTGCTGTGTCGTGTCTGCATCTCCTGCTATCAGATAAGACAATTTCTTATTTTGTGTTTTTGCTATATTTTTGCATTTTGTCCTGCACTTCTGTGGGGGCCTTCTGGGTCCCCTCCGGGGGCTTTTGCCCTCTCAGTTTAGTCCAGCCACTGTGTTTTGTGCTTTTGCTTTTTCCAGTTTTTTTTCAGTGGCTGCTGTTTTGGTTTTTTTACACCAGAGAGCTAATTTGGGTGGTGGAGGTCGTGTGATCTCAGGTGATTTTGAAATTAGTAGAGTTGGTGTTTTTTCAGGGTTTTCTGAGATTGCAGTAAGTACCCTTCCTGTCCTTTTCTATTTAGATAGTTTGGGCCCCAGCGTTTGCTCATACTATTTTCTTTCTGTGTCAGTATTTCCTCTTGTCTAACCGCCATTACAAGTTTGGGGGCTTTCTATTATCTTTGGGGTTCTGCTCCGGGGCAGATAGCTTTCCTATTTCTATCTTTAGGTGTAGTTAGTTTCTCAGGCTGTGACGAGGCGTCTAGGACCAACGTGGGAACGCTCCACGGCTGCCTCTAGTTGCGGTGGTTAGTCAGGGTACTGCAATCTCATAGATTCCAACTGCTCTGGTGTATTTCCTTTTTTACCTGCACTCCTCAGCTACCGTAACATAACACTGGAGCATGCTTCCGAGCTCACATCTCTGCAGCTAATAGCCGCTGTGAGGGATTGCACAGGGGAATGGGGTGTCGACTTCGCTTACCTCGAGGGAGGGGGAGAGAAGGACCCAGCAGGGATCAGCTCTCTGGCGCCACTACTTGCCCCAGGTCAGTCAGGAACTGCACCGAGCGCAAATAGTCGCCGGAAAGGCTTCCCTTATAGGTACAAGTTATTGAGGCATTCCCAGTGAGGGGGGATATATATCACCCGTCCAGGCTGGGGACATTTATATAAACCTCCCAGCTGTCACTGTCAGAGTTCCTCACTAACCAGTACGGTTTGTTGCCACCAGTTCCTCGTTCGACATAAGCCTCGTCCGACAACAGGCTTATATCAGGTCAGAAACCAACCCAGGTAGTGCATAGTATAAACAACCGAGCGTGCGGACGTGGGGATTCGTGTATCGAGATAAAAGAGCAGCCCAAGATTAATTTTATATTTAATTGCCGAAAAGGAGCACTAGAAATATACAGGCATATATATACAGGACAATATACAAGTATACAGTCAGGAGTGCAGTACAAAGGTAGGGTATAGATAAGTTGCAATTACCGTGTTATGCAGCATGTGACTACAGGGAGGCACTGATGGAGCACAGGTCCAAATCTTAGTTGCAGGCTTTTCCTGGCTGTGTCAGGTAATGGATCCTCCTGCTATTAGAAAAACTAAGCTCAAAATTACCATCTGTCTCTTATCTCCTAGGCTGTTCCCTCCCACACTCTGCTACCATCCCTGAGCTGTGCAGCCTCTCTCCTCCGATCTCTGAGAATATGATTTTCAGTCGAGAACCGTGGATGGCTCATAATTTTCCGCCCGAACCTCTAAATGGGTCAGCGGCACCGTCCCTGGGTTCCACTGGATTTTATCTGCGCATTGAGACTAAATTTGCCTATGGTATGTAATTCTTGGTTGCTATGCTTTATAATTCAATAACGCAGGGTGCTACAGGTGGCTGCCGGGCACGGGCGTGTGAGGGAAAGAATGCCAATTTCGATTATGTGCTCGGCTAGGCTCAGAGATATTGTATTCTGTTATTATAGGTCATTTTCCAGATTCAACACCTCAGAGCCTTGCTGTGACTTGTTGTGCCACAGTGTCTCCATGTGCTTCAGTGAAAAGTTCAGTTTGCTGTAGCTGCAGAAGAGTTCACACCCTTGTATTAAGAGCTTCAAAGGTTTTGTTCTTGGCGTTTTAATTAAAAGAAAACAATGATCCTGTGGAATCCCAAGGGTGGGGGCACATTTCAGGAGGGGAGAGACATTTACTTCGTCCCTCACAGCTGCGATGACACATACCTTCCCTCAAGGACTCGTCCGGCGGCCATCTTACAGGTGTCACAGATTTAGTGTATTGTAGAACAGGTAATTAGGAAGATAGATGTCCTAAATAAGGTGCACGTGCATAAGGTAGTGTAATGTATGTAGTACAGTTCATATAGCGTCTTGTGCTTGGGTGCGATGAAAACACAGGAGTCACAGGTTTGATATAGAAAAGTCCCGTATTACTTCATACAAGTTGGCAGACATAGTCACACAGTTTGCAGACACAGAAACAGGAGACACAGCAGGCCAGAGTAATCCAAGCTCAGCAATCACTCTCCAATACAGATTCAGGATCTCCTTCTCTGTTACCGTAAGTCCATGCAAACGTGGGTCTTTCAAAGAGCAGGGTTCAGAGTCCACAAGTGCTTCAGAGTTCCTCAGTAGGAATAGCTGGAGTACAAGGTCCAAGGCTTACAGGAGTCAAGTCACAGGTTCACTGCAGGCTAGATTCTGAAGCACTGATTGCTCAGCTGTGGCTGCTTAAGAAGCAAAGGAGAGAATCAGGGCGGGAACATGCAAGCTGGAAACTCCATTTTGACTGAGGGCAAGATAGCTGCAGCAAGACAGAAAGTAAAATGGCTGACGAACAAACTGAGTTTCAGGAATATATACATAGAACCTTACATTACTCCCCCCTTAAGGACAACCTCCGGATGACCTCAGACCAGGCTTGTGTGGGTACCTCTGATGAAACTGACGGAGCAAGCGAGGAGCATTAACGTTATTGACCGGTTCCCATGAGTTGTCCTCCACTGGGTAGCCCTGCCATTTAATCAGATATTGTAACTGATTTCTATACAACCTGGAATCTAAAATCCTTTCCACCACAAATTCTTCCTGACCATCGACTAGCACTGGGTCAGGGCAAGGAGAGGAACGTCCAGGAAACGTATTGGGTGTCGCAGCCTTTAGTAGGGATACATGAAAGACAGGGTGGATTCTCATAGTTCTGGGCAGTTGAAGACGACAAGCAACGGCACTTATAATTTTACTGATTTTATAGGGTCCAATGTACTTATGTCCCAACTTAGACGATGGAATCCTTAACTTAAGATTTCTGGTTGACAGCCAGACCAAGTCTCCTACCTTGAAAGCTGGTGCAGGTTTACGAAATTTATCTGCTGCTTTCTTGTACCTTTCTTGAGCCGATTCCAGATTTTCCTTTAGAAGATCCATATTCTTCTGTAAAGACGTGATTCTTTCAGCCACTGCTGGTAAAGGCGTTTCTATGGGAAATCGTGGTAGAATGTTAGGATGATAACCTAGATTAGAGTAAAAAGGAGACTGTTTAGTGGAGGCACTCTGAGAGTTGTTATACGAGAACTCAGCTAATGGAAGTAGATCCACCCAATCATGCTGTAGGTGGCAGATAAAGCAGCGGAGATACTGCTCCAGGGTTTGATTGGTTCGTTCGGTCTGTCCATTAGTCTGGGGATGAAAAGCAGAAGAAAGGTTTACTTTAATGTCCAATGCTGCACAGAAATTTTGCCAAAACCTAGAAGTGAATTGCACCCCTCGATCCGAAATAACCTCATCCGGTACTCCATGTAAGCGAAACACATCTTTAATCATCAAATCTGATGTCTGTTTTGCAGTGGGTAAGCCGACACAAGGGATAAAATGAGCTGCCTTTGTTAGACGGTCAACCACCACTAGAATGGTGTTCTTCCCTGAGAGGTTGGTAACTCCACAATGAAGTCCATAGAAATGGATCCCCACGGGCGGGACGGGGTAGAAGAGGCTGTAACAGACCAGTTGGTGAGGAGCGAGGTGTTTTGCATCTTGCACAGACCTCACATGAAGTGACATAATTCAAAACATCCTTCCTGCAAGTGGGCCACCAAAAGAAACGAGAAAGAAATTCCTGTGTCTTTAGAATTCCTCTATGCCCAGCTATCTTGGAATCGTGAATGAGTTGCAATACTCTTAATCTGACTGTTTCAGGAATATACAGACGTTGTCCCTGAATCCACACACCATTCTTAAAGACAAGACTTACGTCCCTTGGGGGTTGTGCCAAAAAGGAATCCGCATGGTATGCTTCCTTGATGTCCTTAAGTAGGTCTTGATTATGAATTACTCCTAGGAATCTAGAGTCAGGAAGAATAGTCTTAGGAGGAGTAATTGGACGTGTCTCTGCTGAGTAAATCCTAGAGAGTGCATCAGCCTTTCCATTGCGCGATCCTGGTCTATAAGAGATGATAAAATTAAATTGGTTTAAGAAAAGATTCCAGCGAGCCTGGCGAGGAGTCAGGCACTTAGCCGACCTGATAAACTCAAGGTTACGATGGTCTGTCAGGACGACTATTTGCTGTGCAGCTCCCTGAAGAAGGTGTCTCCATTCTTTGAAGGCGGCAATAATGGCCAACAACTCTCTATTGCCCACATCGTAGTTCCTCTTAGCCGAAGACAACTGCTGGGAAAAGAAGGCACAGGGATGCAAGACATTCTTCTCACCTGTTCTCTGAGAGAGTATAGCTCCAACGGCACAGTCTGAAGCATCCACCTCTATTATGAAGGCAAGCTCGGGGTTGGGATGTACTAGGATAGGTGCAGTGGTAAATTTATCTTTTAGACGGGAAAATGCTTCCTGGGCTTGGGGAGTCCAGGAAAACCTAGACTCTTTCCGGGTAAGTTGAGTGATAGGTGACACTACCTCAGAGAAATTTCTAATGAAACGTCTATAGAAGTTGGCAAACCCAATGAAGCGCTGTACCTCCTTCACATTTCTAGGACTTGGCCAATCCTTGATGGCTTGGGTTTTGCTTCCATCCATACTAATTCCTTGTGTAGACAGTACATACCCCAGAAATTGAATTTCGGTCCTATGGAATTCACACTTTTCAAGTTTGATGTAAAGATGATTTTGTCTTAGACGTTCCAAGACCATTCTCACATGTCCATGATGTTCCTCTGTGGAGTTAGAAAAAATTAGAATATCATCCAAATAAATTACCACGAATGTATCTAGGAGATCCCTGAAGATGTCATTCACCAAGTGTTGGAAAGTGGCTGGGGCGGTACTCAGACCAAAAGGCATAACTAGATATTCAAAGTGTCCATAGCGTGACCTGAATGCAGTCTTCCATTCATCCCAGGTCTAATACGGACTAAGTTATAGGCCCCACGAAGATCTAGTTTAGAAAAAATTTTGGCATGTCGCACTCTCTCCAATAACTCAGGGATTAAAGGCAATGGATAACGGTTTCTAATAGTAACCTTATTGAGTTCCCTATAGTCTACGCATGGTCTCAGAGATCCATCTTTCTTCTTTACAAAGAAGATGGGTGCACCTGCAGGAGATGAAGAGGGGCGTATGAAGCCCTTGGCTAGATTTTCATCTATGTAATCCTTTAAAGCCTTTAGCTCGGGCCCCGCCAGGGGGTAGATCTTACCAAAAGGTATCTCTGCTCCAGGCAATAATTCAATTGGACAATCATATGGACGATGAGGAGGAAGCTGGTCAGCGTTCTTCTTGTCACATAAATCCACATAGTCCTGGTATACAGCTGGTAGTTCAGGGACTGACATGATTCCTTTAGGAACAGAGCAAGCTGAAACTTTTGGACTCATCTGTTTCTCTGGAAAGTGTAATTCCTTGGTCTCCCAGTTAATGGTAGGATTCTGAGCCTGCAGCCATGGTAGCCCTAGAATAATGGGAAAGTGGGGAGAAGAGATAAGCATAAAGGACAGTTTCTCTTGATGATCTTTACCCATAAGAACCCTCAAAGGCTCTGTTTCCTGATCCACTGGTCCAGAAGTCAGCAGGGAGCCATCCACAGTTTCCATCTGTACTGGAGTAGCCTTCTTCACTGAACGTATTCCCTGTTTCAGAGCAAAGGAGACATCCATAAAATTTCCACTTGCCCCTGAGTCGATCATAGCAGAGCTAGACACCCAAGCTGAGTCAACCCAGAGTTTGATGGAAAGAAAGCAATGAGAATTGTTTTCTTACAACTCAGCTGGGACACCGCTGAGGAAACTTGAAAAATGGCAGCGTTTACACAGTCAACGTCCTCAGAGGTAACGGAGTTTAAGTCCGAGAAATCAAGATCTGTTGCTGCAGATCTCTCTGGAGCCTGAGGCTCGGACCTGACAGATCCCCTCTTGCAACACTCACAATGAATGACTGCTGCAGTAGTCTTACGAGAACGGCTGGGGCAGTTTATAATGAAGTGCCCTGACTTACCACAATAGAAACATAGATTCTCCTTAAAACGATGTTCCTTGCGTGCATCACTAACCCGTCGTTGTAAAGAGTCTACCTGCATGGGTTCAGGTTCAGGTTCCCGTGTAATCCTACTCAAAGGTTCCTTAGCTGGAGAGGAAGGTAGGAAAAGGTTAGTACGATTGCTTTCGAACCATCTCTCTTGCCTGCGTTCAGTCAGACGAGTATCAATACGGATGCAGTAGTTAATAAAGTCACCTAACGCAGTGGGAGGGTCGGCACGAGCAAGTTCATCCTTAATCAGTGGAGATAACCCCTTTCGAAAAATAGATTTTTTGGCGGAACTGTCCCAGGTGGTATCAAGGGCCCATCTCCTGAAATCCAAGGCATATTCAGCTACCGAGTGCTTACCTTGGCGCAAAGCTAACATGGCTGCTTCAGCTGTTGCACCTCGATTGGGGTCATCAAACACCTGCCCCATGGCTGAAATAAAATCATCAAGGTGATTCAAACAATCATCCTCAGTCTCAATCAGAGGGTTTGCCCACATTAAAGCCTTGTTGGTAAGCAACATAATTATAGTAAGCACCTTAGATCGTTCAGTGGGAAATTGTGAAGCATGTGCAGAAAAAAAAAGATTGCAATGATTAATAAATCCCCTGAATTTCTCACGTTCACCGCCAAAACGAAAAGGGGGCAACTTGGGAATCCCAGCACTCGGGGCTACGGCAGGAGCCTGGACTCGCCCCTCTAGAACCTCAATCCTGGCTCGCAAATCCTGGGTAGTCTGTCCAACCACTTGCAAATTGTGATTATTGAGGTCCTGTAGATTTGTAAAACGGGTCTTTATATTCTGCAAATCTGCAAGGATATTATCAGTTACTCCGCAAAGTTCCTTTATGCGGGCCTCCATTTTCCAGATCTTTTAAGACAGGATTACTGGAATGGTTGTGAGAAGTCACAACCACTATCATCACAGAAAGTTTCAACCAGACATCTGGAATGGTTGTGAGAAGTCACAACCACTGTCATCACAGAAAGTACAACCGGACGTCTGATATCCACAGTACAGCAGACACAGCCTTCCAGACCCAGCAGACACTAACGTTTTGGCTTCAGAATCTTGTAATGTATGTAGTACAGTTCATATAGCGTCTTGTGCTTGGGTGCGATGAAAACACAGGAGTCACAGGTTTGATATAGAAAAGTCCTGTATTACTTCATACAAGTTGGCAGACATAGTCACACAGTTTGCAGACACAGAAACAGGAGACTCAGCAGGCCAGAGTAATCCAAGCTCAGCAATCACTCTCCAATACAGATTCAGGATCTCCTTCTCCAGTACCGTAAGTCCATGCAAACGTGGGTCTTTCAAAGAGCAGGGTTCAGAGTCCACAAGTGCTTCAGAGTTCCTCAGTAGGAATAGCTGGAGTACAAGGTCCAAGGCTTACAGGAGTCAAGTCACAGGTTCACTGCAGGCTAGATTCTGAAGCACTGATTGCTCAGCTGTGGCTGCTTAAGAAGCAAAGGAGAGAATCAGGGCGGGAACATGCAAGCTGGAAACTCCATTTTGACTGAGGGCAAGATAGCTGCAGCAAGACAGAAAGTAAAATGGCTGACGAACAAACTGAGTTTCAGGAATATATACATAGAACCTTACAGGTAGATATCCTATGTAAAGTGCATGTGCATATGCATATAAGTCTATGAGCTAGTTAATATACAGGATAACCAAGTAGTATGTATAAGCCTCATATATGGATGCAAGCTAAGGATGGATATGCATGAAACTACATTTACCTGTAAGGAGGTAGACACAAGACTGTCACTGGATGCGTCCACCCAGACGCGCGTTATGTGTGTCTGCCTTCATCAGGTTTTATAGGAAGAGTTAACGACCAGAGCAGAAGCAGCTGAAATGGAGCTGTATATTTCTGATCAGCATAAAAGTGTGGTTAACCTCTTCAGCACCAAAGAAACCAAATTCATTTAATATGGGATCCAAACACACCGGCTAAATGGAAATCTGCGATTCACAGTAAGCAGTAATCTTCTACCCCCAAATCTCTCAGAATGGCGTGACACACTTGTGACAGTACCCCCCTTCTACGAGGGGCCCCAGGACCCTCGGGGCCGGGTTTACCTGGATGGGCAAAATGAAAGGACTGTAGCAACCTACCGGCATTAACATCAGATGCCAGCAGCCACATCCTCTCCTCTGAACCATATCCTTTCCAATGTACTAGGTACTGTATAGAGCGACGAACCATACGGGAATCGATGATTTTCACTACCTGAAATTCTAAATTGCCATCAATAATAATCAGTGGCAGTGGTAACGGTGACGGTTCCACAGGCGCAACAAATTTTTTGAGCAAAGACCTGTGAAAAACATTATGGATCTTGAGAGTTGGCGGAAGCTTGAGATGAAAAGTTACAGGGTTGATTACGCTGACCACATTATAAGGACCAATAAACCTAAATTCTAAGAAGGAACTTTCAGTTTAATATTTTTGCTTACAGCTAAATCATTCTTCTCCAGGTCCGGACCTGACAATGGTTTCTTATCAGCCATCTGTTTGTATTTCTCCACCATGATCCTTAAATTATTCTGAACCCTTTCCCACACAGCTGAGACAATTGTTCCTCCCAGAAACCTCAAAGACTCATCTTTACTGAAGGTACAGAATTATGGAAGCCATATGCGCCAAAAAATGTCGACTTACCAGTGGACTCACTATGACGATTGTTTAGTGCAAACTCAGCCAGTGGTAGAAAAGAAGACCAATCCTCCTGGTTATCTAACACAAAACATCTGAGGCAAGTCTCCAAACTTTGGTTTAGGCGTTCAGTCTGGCCATTAGATTGAGATTGGAACACCAAAGAAAATATTAAGACAGAATGTTAAGAGGGATCCCATGTAACCTTACAATATGAGAAATAAATAACCTGGAGTGTGTCTCTGCATTAAATAATCCTGACAAAGGAACAAAATGAGCCTGTTTGCTGAATCGGTCAACCACCACCCAAATAACAGTTTTCCCACCAGACAGAGGCAAATTTGTGACGAAATCCATGGACAGATGAATCCATGGTCTTTTTGGAATTGGCAATGGAGTTAATTTCCTGGCCGGCAGGTTATGGCAGACTTCACAAGCAGATACAAAACCTTTAATATTCATAGATGAACACCAAAAAAGTCTAGCAATGGCTTTCTGTCTAGCTGTGACTCTAGAATGACCACTCCAGACGGACTCATGAAACTCCTGTAACAGACGTAATCTTAGATACACAGGCACAAATACTTTAGACCCTTGAGTAGCGGAAGCAGACAACAATTGGACTTTATGAATCTCCACTTCTAAACTTAAAGGATGCCATGGAAACCACTATGCCCTGATGAAGAATGGAGGATGGAGCTTCTGGAGGAGAAACTGAATCAAGACTGCGAGATAATGCATCAGCTTTCACATTCTTGGACCCCGGCTTGAATGTGATAGAGAAATGAAACATAGAGAAAAATAAGGACCATCTGGCCTGTCTGGGTGTTAATCATTTACTTGATTTTATATAAGCTAGATTCTTATGATCAGTGACCACCGTAACTTGATGAACCATCACCTCCTAAAAATGCCACCGTAACTTGATGAACCATCGCCTCCTAAAAATGCCTCCATTCCTCAAGAACCAATTATAAGCAAGTTTCTCACGATTCCCAACATAATGTCTTTCAGCAGAAAAGCATTTTTTAGAAACAAATTTATATGAAAAGAGCTTGTTAACAGTTTTGGACCCCTATGATAAAACAGCCCCTACCCTGATCGCCAAAAGCATCCACTTCCACAATGAAAGGCTCTTGGAGACTGGCCTGAATGAGAACAGGAGCAGACATGAAACACTCTTAATTTTTCAAAAGCACTAATAGCATCCAGCGACCAAACCCTGAGATCAGTCCCCTTACATTTAAGGTCAGTAAGAGGTTTAACAAACTAAGAAAAATCCTTGATGAATTTTCTATAATAGTTGTCGAACCCAAGAAAAAATTGCAATGCTTTAGGCTATGTGCACACGTAGCGTTTTTTAAGCGTTTTTGCCACGTTTTTATGCGGCGTAATCGCTTAAAAAACGCTTAGAAAACGCATCCCATGCAATCCTATGAGATTACGCATTGCTGTGCACATGCTGCGTATTTTTGCGGAGCGTAATCGCTTCGTGTAAAAATAAGCAGCATGTCCATTCTTTTTGCGTAATCCCAGCAAATACGCCGCCATGGGAATGCACTGAAACGCTCACTTCACGCATGTGGCTATGCCCACCATGCGTGAAGTGAGCGCTTCATGTGCGCTTGGTACCCAGCGTCTGGAGGAGAGGAGACTCTCCTCCAGGCCCTGGGTACCATATCCCTGTAAAAAATAGAATTAAAATAATAAATATTGATAGTCTTACCTTCCGGCGTCCCCCGCAGCCTTCCCGCTCCTTAGCAACGCGGACGGCAAGTTCTGTTCCCTGGGATGCATTGCGAGAATGACCTATGTGACGCCGGAAGGTGAGAATATCAATATTTTTTTTTTTTATTATTTAAGTTGATCACACTTGTCAAGCACTGTGCTTGACAAGTGTGACCAACCTGTCAATCAGTTTTCCAAGCGATACTACAGATCGCTTGTAAAACGCTAGCATTCTGCAAGCTAATTATGCTTTCAAAATGCTTGTGTTTTGCAGGAAAACGCATATGTAATTAGTTTTTAGTTTTACCCGCGGCGGGGAGTTGCGCAAATACTCCGCAAAATTGGGGAGCATTTGCGCAGCGTGTGCACATAGCCTTAAGGTCAAGAAGTTTAACCCAATTAATTATGGCCTGCACCTTCCCAGGGTCCATCTTAAACCCTTTGGCTGACAAAATAAACGCCAGGAAGAAATACCTGTCTCCTACGTAGCAAACAAAGAGTTCTCCCTCAACCTTTGTAATACTACATGGACATGTTCCTGTGGAGAGTCCAAATTGGGCAAGAAAATAAGAATATCATCCAGGTAAATCACAACAAATTTTCCAATGTAGTCAGAGAAAATATCATGCACAGAATTTTGAAATACAGCAGGTGCAGTGGATAACCTAAATGGCATGACAAGATTTTCAAATAAACCCTCAGATGTTAAAAACACCGTTTTCCAATAATCAGCCTTCCAGATATGTATCAAATTGTAAGCCCCTCTAAGACCAAGCATGGAAAACCACTTACGTTCCATAAGCTGAGTATGTAGGTCGGGAATGAGTGGAAGTTGATATGTAGTCTTAACTGTGATTTTGTTCAGTTCTCGGAAATCGAGGCAAGGACTGGAACCACCATCTTTCATCTAATATATAAAGCTGAATGTATGTATGTGTGTATGTATGTGGGTATGTTTGTCCGGGATTGGAATCCGCACCGTCGCACTTACGGGCATGAAATTTTGCACGCCCGCACGTCTCGACCCCGAAAGCGTCCTAGGCTATGTTTTGAATCGAAATTTTAACCCCGCGCGTTCCAAATCGCCAAACAATTTTGGCCCTATCTACATAATGGGGAGAAAGCTGAATGCTTGTGTGTATGTCCGGCATAGGAATCTGCATTTACGGGCATGAAATTTTGCACACCCGCACGTCTCGACCCCGGGAGCGTCATAGGCTAGGTTTTGAGTCGAAATTTTAACCCCGCGCATTCCAAATTGGCAAATAATTTTGGCCCGGGATAGGAATCTGCACCGTTGTACTTACGGGCATGAAATTTTGCATGCCCGCACATCTCAACCCCAGGAGCATCATAGGCTATGTGTTGAATGGAAATTTTAACCCCGCACGTTCCAAATCGCCAAACAATTTTGGCCCTATCTACATAATGGAGAGAAAGCTGAATGCTTATGTGTATGTCCGGCATAGGAATCTGCATTTACGGGCATGAAATTTTGCACACCCGCACGTCTCGACCCCGGGAGCGTCATAGGCTAGGTTTTGAGTCGAAATTTTAACCCCGCGCATTCCAAATCGGCAAATAATTTTGGCCCGGGATAGGAATCTGCACCGTTGTACTTACGGGCATGAAATTTTGCATGCCCGCACATCTCAACCCCAGGAGCATCATAGGCTATGTGTTGAATGGAAATTTTAACCCCCGCACGTTCCAAATCGCCAAACAATTTTGGCCCTATCTACATAATGGGAGAAAGCTGAATGCTTGTGTGTATGTCCGGCATAGGAATCTGCATTTACGGGCATGAAATTTTGCACACCCGCACGTCTCGACCCCGGGAGCGTCATAGGCTAGGTTTTGAGCGAAATTTTAACCCCGCGCATTCCAAATCGGCAAATAATTTTGGCCCGGGATAGGAATCTGCACCGTTGTACTTACGGGCATGAAATTTTGCATGCCCGCACATCTCAACCCCAGGAGCATCATAGGCTATGTGTTGAATGGAAATTTTAACCCCCGCACGTTCCAAATCGCCAAACAATTTTGGCCCTATCTACATAATGGGGAGAAAGCTGAATGCTTGTGTGTATGTCCGGCATAGGAATCTGCATTTACGGGCATGAAATTTTGCACACCCGCACGTCTCGACCCCGGGAGCGTCATAGGCTAGGTTTTGAGTCGAAATTTTAACCCCGCGCATTCCAAATCGGCAAATAATTTTGGCCCGGGATAGGAATCTGCACCGTTGTACTTACGGGCATGAAATTTTGCATGCCCGCACATCTCAACCCCAGGAGCATCATAGGCTATGTGTTGAATGGAAATTTTAACCCCCGCACGTTTTGGTGTGTGATTTTTATGTGCAGAATAAATTTTTGTTAACATAGTCTATTTTGTTACAGCTAACAGCAGTTATTAATTAACCCGGGCGAAGCCGGGTACTACAGCTAGTTTTTTATAAAGAAGAATCTTGCAGTGACAGTGGAGGAGGAATTATGGATATGACCGTTCTGCAAACTTTCATTAACATAGTCAGTCTTTCATGGCGGTCCATTCAGGCCCAGACGAACTGTAAAGGCAAGTGTTAGGTAATTTGACAATAGGGACAAGATTAATAGCACAATCATGAGGACGATGGGGAGGTAGTATCTGTGCCTCTTTTTCCAAGAACACATCTCCGAAATCTTTCAGCTACCCTGGCAGACCCTTCAGACCAGCAGAGCCTATTTGTACAGACTATAGATATTTCTTGTAACAATTGGTGATCCATTTAACAATTTCCTAGTGACACCAATCAATAACAGGGTTGTGAAGAAGCAGCCGTGGAAGCCCCAGTACAAACCCAGAAGGTAAATTAACCAAAACAAAACAGGAGATGGATTCAGGGTAAAATGCTCCCACTTGGAGTGTGAAATCCACTGTTACCCTTTTGACACAATTCCGAACTAACGGTGTTTTGTTAATGGCAAAAATTTTAATGGGTCTTTTCAAACTTATTGTCCCTAGTTCTAACTTCAAAACCAGTCCCAAATCAATGAAGTTAGCAGCAAACTGAAGTCAATGAACGCCAATACTGATAACACCTGGTACTTGAAGGATAACATTGTATTCAGCAGTACTTAATCAGAGGGGAAAAGGTATAGTACCTGGGACTCTGAGTGACCTCCTCAACAATCACCCAACTTAAGCATTCTCCTGACAGTTTGTTTGTCTAAGAATGAGTTGGGCAAAACATAAGAAAATATCCAGCGAGAACAAAGTATGGACAGAGTCTAAGATCTTGTCTATGTCTTTTCTAAACATCACAAAAACTGGTAATTCCAAACTCCAATGGCTCCACCTCAAGTAAATGGACCTGCTTCTGGGAAGTATAATGGGTCACGTCTCTCACGGATTCTGCGGTCCATCTGTATGGCCTGTGTCATGGCCTCTGTCAAAGAACAAGGGGAGACATGAAGAGCAGAGCGTCCTTAAGAGTCTAGGAAAGACCTCTGCGGAACTAGCACCTGAGAGCTACATCATTCCATAGAACTTCAGTGGACCACTGCCAGAACTTTGTGCAGTAGTCCTCAGTAGTGTGACCTTCCTGTGCCAGATTCATGATTTTTGCCTCAGTGACCTGGATTCTGTCAGGTTTGTCATAGAGCAAACCTAAGGCGTCAACACAAGACCATTCTTGGGCTTGTGGGGACAAAGAAAATGCCCAGGTCTGAGTACCACCTTGCAATAGGGATTTGATTATCCCCACCCGCTGGAACTGATCACCTGAATATCAAGGTCGAAACTGTAAAAAATAACCTACAGCTCTTCCTGGTTTTTCTCTCCAAAAAAATTATCAGGGAATGCCATTACAGGTTCGGGAGAGACCAACTTAAGTCAGAAGGTACCAACATCAAAGCCACTACTGACAGTGGAGGGCTATAGGAAGTTTGCATCAAACTCAGACACTGCAATTGATGCAGAGATGATTCAAGACTCTGCCATTCCTTAGCCAGATATTGAATTATCTGCTTCAGATTTGCCACCTGGTCACAGAGCATGCTAATACTGGTGACCAGTATTAGGATCCATACTGGTGAAAAACACAAATGCATGGCCAGTCTTAATGTGACGCTGAGTCACTTCTCATGGACAAGCCGTGAGTCACAGAAGTCAAGGAGTCAGAGGTCAAGAGCAAGGAGGTCACGTCATAAACGGAGGGAAGACACAAAGTTGTAGTCAGGTCAAAGTCTGTGGTCAGAATTCCAAGGTCAGAGTGCGTCAAGGCAAAAGGAGAAATACAAAGAGGAAGCCAAAAGGCAAATACAAGGTCCGGCAACAAAAATTATAATATCAGAGCACAGTGAAAACACAACACTGAACTGAAAGCTATGGCTGCCAATTGTCCTAGCATAGCCATCCAGCTAAATGGCCAAGCAATCACCCTGAAAGCGCAACACCTGGAGGATTTCCAGCAGGCCAGGATTCAAACTCAGCAGCTCTTAAGCACCAGGCAGCAGCTCTTCTCTCTGAGCTATTCAGCTCGCTGGACAGTTCCTTGCTAAATCAGATACTAGCACCTGTGTTGTTCCTGATGTCTCCACCCAAGTTCCTGATTGGCTCACATTGTAATCTCCTGATTGAGCACCCTACTTAAACATGGCACTGCATTTCCTTCATTGTGTGATTATTGAGCTCCAGTCTTTAGTCTAGCTTCTTCCCAACTGCTGGCTATCCTCAAGATCTTACTGCTGCTCAGTGTACCGAACTTTGGCTATATCATGACTATGTTACCTGCTTATCCTCCCAACTATACTGCTGCTCTGTGTACCAACCTCTGGCTATATGCTGACGATTCCCACTTATCCTCAAGATCCTACTGCTGCTCTGTGTACCGACCTCTGGCTATATCCTGACTACGATTCCTGCATATTCTTCCAACTACACTGCTGCTCCGTGTACCAACCTCTGGCTATATCCTGATGAAGTTACCTGCCGGTGCTACCCCTAGTGGTTGCAATATCACTACTCCAACTCAGGTGAGTCCTTAACACTAGGATTAATTGAACTGCAAGGAAATCCCATGCACAAAACTGACTGCTCAGCACGCCTCTGCATACTATAGGACGGCCCAGCTGTCACTCACAATGCTGACAGCCTAGAACGCCCCTTCAATCCATAGGATAGATGAGCTGTCACTCACTGTGTCCCTAGGACATGGGGAGCTGAGGGATCGTGACATTCAGTAATGTTGTTGCTGTATGGTACATAGTCTGATGATGGCTGGTAGCAACAACTCCCAGTAACCAATATACTTGGCGTTAGTGGTGGGTTCATGTGATACAAGAATCTATAGTGGGGGATGATCTGACATCATTGATCGCTGTACTAAGCTTGGTGCTGCATTAAGTACTGATGATGATTCAAGAGCTATATTCATGCACTGATGGTGGTCCTGAAGCTTAAATCATGTACTGATGGTCATTTTGATGCTGGATTCATGTACTGAATGTGGTTCGGGTCCGGGATTCATGTACTGAGAGTGGTTATGATCTTGCATATTTGTAGCAATAAATGGTCAGATGACATGCTACACGGCTAGCTTAAAACTCTGAGTTTTGATGAGGATTTGGAGACTTTCTTGTTATGAATGTGCTAGAGATGGTTTCTGAGCAGAGGCTCCCTCTGGTAGTTACAGACAGTACTGAACCTTTCAGCGAGGAGTGGCAATCTGGGATCACGGATTGGTCTGATATACGGGAGGTTCCCTCCCATGATGGTTGCCGGTGATCAATTGTTCTTGTCTCAATTGTGGTTCCTGGTTCATTTGGAAGTTTGCTGGAGCCTTGCCTGCATCTCCTGCTTTCAGAAAAGATATTTTTTGCTTTTCTTTTTGTGCTTGCTTTTTGCATTGTTTTCTGCACTTTTGTGGAGGTCAGCCAGGTCCCCTCCTGGGGCCTGAGCTCCTCACAGTTTATCTGCAGCCACTGTTATTTGCTCATTTGCTTTTTCCTGTTTTTTCAGCGGCTGTGGCTTGGTTTTTGTTCACACTGAGATCTGATTTAGTGGGTGGCGAGATCGTATGATCTCAGTATTTTTGTAATCAGAATTGTTGGATTTTTGTAGGGTTTTCTGGGTTGAAGAAAGTAATCTCTCCTGTCCTATCCTATTTAGTCAGCTTGTGGCCCCAGCGTTTGCTCAGTCTATTTTCTGCCTATGTTTGTATTTTCATCTTGTCTAACCGCTATTATATGTTTGGGGGCTTCCTATTTTCTTTGGGGATCTGCTCCGGGGCAGATAGCTTTCATCTTTCTGCCTTTAGGTGTAGTTATCTCTCAGGCTGTGAGGAGGCATCAAGGATTAACGTAGGAACGCTCCACGGCTACCTCTAGTTGTGTTGTTAGTTTAGGAATCTGCAACCCATCAGTTACCAACATCTCAGGTGTTCGGCTACCCTGCTGTTGTTCCTGTCCTCCTCAGCTACCGAAATATAACAGTATCACCGGCCATAACTGAAAATTATATGGTACTCACAGAAGGGAAAAATAGTGTGGAAAGAAAAAAAATGTTGTCAGAGATTTTTTTTTCTGTCTGTTGCATTTTTCCCTCTTTTTCTCTGGGTGCTGAGTTTCTGAATTTCAAAAATAACTGTAAGTTGTTTTTTGCCTTAAAGCCTAAGTCCTCAGGTAATGCAGCACAGCAGGTTCAAATTGTCATCTCTCTCCTGCGCGGCGATCCTCAGGATTGGGCTTTTTCCCTGACACCTGGGGATCCTGTTTTGAATGATGTTGATACATTTTTTCTGGCTCTGGGTTTATTGTACGATGAACCTAATGTCACTGATCAAGCTGAAAAAGCCTTGTTGGCATCAAATCAGGGTCTTGAAGACGCTGAGTTGTACTGTCAGAAATTCCGAAAGTGGGCAGTCCTGACCAAAATGGAATGATGATGCTTTGGCAGCCCTTTTTCGGAAGGGGCTGTCAGAGAATGTAAAGGATGTTATGGTGGGATTCCCTGCTCCCTCTGGTCTCGATGATTCTATGTCATTGGCTATTCAAATTGACAGACGTTTGCGTGAGCGCAGAGGTATGCGTGAGATTGTGTTGCCTTGTGAGCCAGCTTCTGAGCCCATGCAGTGTGATAGAGTGACTTCTGGGGCACAGCGTCATGAGTTTTGAAAGCGCAATGGGTTATGTTTCTATTGTGGTGATGCCTCTCATGCTATTTCAGTCTGCCCTAAGCGGGGAAGACGTTTTGCACGCTCAGTTGTCTTGGGTAGTGTTCAGACTAAATTTCTGTTGACTGTTACCCTGATTTGCTCCCTGTCCACATTTTCTGCTCAGGCTTTTGTTGATTCAGGAGCAGCTATTAACCTGATGGATTTTGACTTTGCCAAACGTTGTGGGTTTCCCATGATACCCCTTCGGAAGTCTATTCCCCTACTGGGCATTGATTCTACCCCTTTGGCGGAGAATAAACCCCAGTTTTCTACTCAGGTGATAATGAGGGTTGAACCAGATCATCAGGAGAGTTGCAAATTTCTGGTGTTGTATAATCTGCATGACATTATTGTACTAGGTTTCCCTTGGTTACAGTCTCATAATCCTGTTTTGGATTGGAAATCTGTGTCTGTGACCAGATGGGGCTGCCAATGTGTTAATGCCGACACTCCTGTTTTTTCTGCCTCTCCCAAGTCTCAGGATGTTCCTGACTTTTTGACTGATTTTTTGGATGTATTTAGTGAAAGTAAATCTGCATCTTTGCCCCCTCACAGGAGCTACGATTGCGCTATTGAATTAGTGCCTGGTGGTAAATTTCCTAAAGGTCGCCTTTTTAACTTGTCTGTACCTGAACACGATGCTATGCGATCTTATATCAAGGAGTCATTGGAAAAGGGTCATATCAGACCATCCTCTTCACCCTTGGGTGCCGGTTTTTTCTTTGTGGCCAAAAAGGATGGTTCATTGAGGCCGTGTATTGATTATCGTCTCTTGAATAAGATCACTGTGAAGTATCAATATCCGTTACCCTTGATTTCTGACCTGTTTTCCAGGGTGAAAAGTGCTAGTTGGTTTACCAAGCTTGACCTCAGGGGGGTGTATAACCTTATTCGCATTAAGCACGGGGATGAATGGAAGACGGCGTTTAATACCCCAGAGGGGCATTTTGAGTACCTAGTGATGCCCTTTGGGCTCACTAATGCTCCTTCCGTCTTCCAATCCTTCATGAATGATATTTTCAGGGATTTTGTGGATAAATTTCTGATTGTTTATTTGGATGATATCTTGATTTTTTCCAATGACTGGGACTCTCATGTGAAACATGTTCGGACTGTGTTCCAGATTTTGAGAGAGAATGCACTGTATGTGAAGGGATCAAAGTGTCTTTTTGGCGTACAGAAGGTCTCATTTCTGGGATTCATTTTGTCTCCGTCTGTTATTGAAATGGACCCGGTCAAGGTTCAAGCCATCTGTGATTGGGTCCAACCTACTTCATTAAAGGCTCTTCAGAGATTTTTGGGTTTTGCCAATTTTTATAGTAAATTTATTGGTAATTTCTCCGGTATTGTTAAACCATTGACTGATTTGACCAAAAAGGGTTCTGATGTGGTGAATTGGCCTCCTGAGGCAGTCTCTGCGTTTCAGGAACTTAAGTAGAGATTCACTTCTGCTCCTGTTCTACGGCAGCCTGATGTTTCTCTACCGTTTCAGGTGGAGGTTGATGCCTTTGAAATTGGGGCAGGTGCCGTTTTGTCCCAAAGAGATCCTGAGACCTCTAAGAGTAACCCTAGTGCCTTTTTCTCTCGAAAATTTTCTCCTACTGAACGTAATTATGACGTGGGTAATCGGGAGTTATTGGCCATGAAGTGGGCCTTTGAAGAGTGGAGACATTGGCTGGAAGGAGCCAAACATCAGGTGGTGGTCCTCACGGACCATAAGAATCTGGTTTATCTCGAATCAGCCAAGCGACTTAATCCTAGACAGGCCAGGTGGGCCTTGTTGTTCACACGTTTTAATTTTGTGGTTTCTTTTCTTCCTGGCACTAAGAATGTTAAGGCGGATGCCCTCTCGAGGAGTTATCTGATCCTACTGTTATTTTGAAAGAGAGTGTAGTTCTTTCCGCCATCTCGCCCAATTTGAGACTGGCCTTGGAAGGGTGTCAGGAGGATAAACCTGAGCGCTGCCCTATTGGGAAATTGTTTGTCCCAGACCAGTGGAAGAAGAGTGTTATGTCTGAGATTCATTGTTCCGCGTTGACTGGTCATCCCGGGATTTTTGGTACCAGAGACTTGGTGAGTCGGTCCTTTTGGTGGCCTACTTTGTCTCGTGACGTCAGGGAATTTGTGCAGTCCTGTGGGACTTGCTCTCACTCCAAGCCTTGCTCTCGCTCTAGTGGTTTGTTAATGCCATTACCTGTGCCCAAGAGGCCATGGACCCATATCTCTATGGATTTTATTTCCGACCTCCCTGTTTCTCAGAGAATGACCGTTATCTGGGTAATCTGTGATAGGTTTTCCAAGATGATACATCTTGTGCCATTACCTAAGTTACCTTCCTCCTCCGATTTGGTGCCTTTGTTCCTTCAGCACTTGGTTTGGTTACATGGCATTCCGGAGAACATTGTGTCTGACAGAGGAGTCCAGTTTGTGTCCAGATTTTGGAGGACATTTTGTTCTAAACTTGGTGTTCAATTATCTTTTTCCTCTGCTTTTCATCCTCAGACCAATGGACAAACCGAGAGAACAAACCAGACCTTGGAGACTTATTTGAGATGTTTTGTGTCTGCTGATCAAGATGACTGGTCTCTTTTTTGCCTTTGCTGAGTTTGCTCTTAATAATAGGGCTAGCTCTGCCACCTTGATGTCTCAATTTTTCTGCAATTTAGGGTTTTACCCTCGATTTTCTTCGGGAGGCTTCTGTCTGTCCGGGTGTTGACTCTGTTGTGGAGCGAATGCAGCAGATTTGGGACCAGGTAGTGGAGAGGTTGTCTCTCTCTCAGGAGAAGGCCCAACGGTTTGCCAACCGGCATAGGACTGATGGTCCTCGGTTTAAAGTGGGGGACTTGGTTTGGTTGTCCTCAAGAAATATCCCTATGAGGGTTGAATCTCCAAAGTTTAAGCCCAGGTTCATTGGACCTTATAAGATCATGGAGATTCTTAATCCTGTTTCCTTCCGTTTGCTTCTTCCAGTGACATTTAAGATCCATAACGTGTTCCACAAGTCCTTATTGAAGAGGTTTGTCGAGCCAGTGGTTCCTATGGCTGCGCCTCCTGACCCTGTTTTGGTTGAGGGCAATCTGGAGTATGTGGTTGAGAAAATATTGGATTCTCGTTTTTTTAGACAGAAACTCCAGTATTTGGTTAAGTGGAGAGGTTATGGTCAGGAGGACAATTCGTGGGTGTTTACTTCGACATCCATGCTAGGAGACTGATCGTGCCTATCACCGAGCTCATCCTGATCGGCCTGGTTGCACAAGTGAGGGTTCGGTGACCCCTCCTCAAGGGGGGGTACTGTTATGAATGTGCTAGAGATGGTTTCTGAGCAGAGGCTCCCTCTGGTCGTTACAGACAGTACTGAACCTTTCAGTGAGGAGTGGCAATCTGGGATCACGGATTGGTCTGATGTAAGGGAGGTTCCCTCCCATGATGGTTGCCGGTGATCAATTGTTCTTGTCTCAATTGTGGTTCCTGGTTCATTTGTAAGTTTGCTGGAGCCTTGCCTGCATCTCCTGCTTTCAAAAAAGATATTTTTTGCTATTCTTTTTGTGCTTGCTTTTTGCATTGTTTTCTGCACTTTTGTGGAGGTCAGCCAGGTCCCCTCCTGGGGCCTGAGCTCCTCACAGTTTAGCTGCAGCCACTGTTATTTGCTCATTAGCTAGATTTGATGTTTTCCTTTATTCTTGGACAAATATAAATTACTCTCTCCTGTATAAATGTTAGTTCATTTTGTACATATTGTCATTTTTGTTTTCACTATATTACTCATTGCAGAGCTTTGATAAAGGTCCAGAGTGGGACCGAAACGTTGTATATGACTGCAATAAAATTCTTCTTTATCACATAAGTTGAGTGCCAAGTTTTATTATATTAAGAGTAGGGAGATGACCAAGAACAGTCCATAGAGTCCGTAGAAGGACCAAAGCCAGTTGACACTACGTCACAGCTTCCAAGGTCGCTATTCCACCTGTGATATACACACAGAGAAGAGATAACCACAAGCGTAGGGATGACAGTCCATACAAGGTCCAAAGCCAGTTGACACGAGAGTCACCACCTGGCTTATCCGACCACCTCCATGGAACCAGGCGATCAGCGGGTCCTTTTCCCAACAGCAATTTTAAGATCTCTCCACAGGTGTTCAATTGGATTTAGATCCGGACACATTGCTAGCAACTTAAGAACTCTCCAGCGCTTTGTTTCCATGCATTTCTGGGTGCTTCTTCAAGTATGTTTGGGGTCATTGTCTTCCTGGAAGACCAAGGACAGAAACCCAGCTTTCTGGCTCTACATTGCGAGCCAAAAATCCTTTGGTAATCTACAGATTTAATGATGTCATGCACACAGTCAAGGCACCCAGTGCCAGAGACAGCAAAACAATCCCAAAACATCTTTGAACCTTCATCTTATTTGACACTAGGTACTGTGTTTTCTTTGTATGCCTCATTCAATTTTTTGTAAACATTAGACTCACATGCTTTACCAAAAAGTTCTATATTGGTCTTATCTGTCCAAAAGATGCTTTTCTAGAAGGATTTTGGCTTACTCACGTATATTTTGTCAAACTGCAATCTAGCATTTTTATGTCTCTGTGTCAGCAGTGGTGTCCTCCTGGGTCTACCATAGCGTTTCACATAATTCAAAAGTTCAAATGTTGAAGGATAGCTCGCGCTGACACTGATGCACCCTGAGCCTGCAGGACAGCTTGTATTTCTTTGGAACTTGATTGTGGCTGCTTATGCACCATCCAAACTATCATGCATTGAAACCTTTCATCAATTTATCTCTGCCATCTACATCCAGGGAGATTAGCTACAATGCCATGGGTTGTAAACTTCTTGGTTATTTTGCGCACCATGAACAACGAAGATACAGATTTCTGGAGATAGACTTTTAACTTTGAGATTGTTACATAGGTTGAAAAAAGACTTAGATAAATCAACTTCAACCTTTCTCCATCAATTATACATTTTATCACTAAATTAACTATATGTTAATATGCTATATGTTAAAGCTCTCCACAGTGCAGCACCCCTCTACATCTCCTCCCTCATTTCTATCCATCGGCCTAAACCGACTGCTGCGCTCTGCAAATGACTTTCGACTAACCTCTACACTAATCCGTACCTCCCACTCCCGACTCCAAGACTTCTCCTGCGCTGCGCCAATCCTCTGGAATGCTCTACCCCAAGAAATTAGGACTATCCACAATTTGCATGGTTTCAGGCGCTCCCTCAAAACACATTTGTTCACAGCGACCTATCACGTTCACTAATCAAAGTCATTCTATGTGAAAGTGTGTGTGTGTAGCGCATTCACTATCTCCATCCATCCCACCCTCACTCCCACAAGATGGCTGGACCATCATTGTAAATGCACCATTGTATATACACACCTGTACATTGTATTTCCCCCACCTCATTATAGATTGTAAGCTCTCACGAGCAGGGTCGTCTTATTTTGCTTTAATTATTATATTGTTAACATTGCTACTTATGACTTGTGTTTTGAAACTGTTAAACTGTAAAGCGCTGCGGAATACGTTGGCGCTATATAAAGATTATTATTATTATGTGTTATGTGTAGTGAGGAAATCATCTAGTCCTTTTTATAAAGCTGTTATTGTGCTTTTTATTACTTTCTCTTCTGGATTGCATATCACAGTCTGACTGCTCTAACTATAAATAACCCTTTCCTATTTAGCTGCCGGAATCATTTTCTTAAACTCGTGATGAGTGCCCCCAGGTCCTTAGTACGGTCTCTGAGATGTCTTTTTCTAAGCTGAACAAGCCCAACTTTTCCAACCTCTCATCATATGAGAGGCATTCCATCCCTAATCTAGTTGCCTGCCTTTGAATTGACTAACTTCTGAATATTTGATATTTTTCAACAATATTGATTCTCAAGTCCTCAGACAGTTATCTTCTTTTTCTGTTCACCGTGATTACTCTGGCACACAGAGACAATGTGAACATTAAGTGAACTACTCCCCTTTTGTCTGGTTTCAGGTTTGATTTTCTTATTGCCCACACCTGTTACTTGCCATAGGTGAGTTTGAATGAGCATCACATGCCTGAAACAAAGTTGTTTACCCACAACTTTGGAAAGGGGTCACAATTCTGCCCAGGACATTTTTTTGTGTGAAGTTATGTGCAATTTGCATTTTTTTTCTGTTTTTTTTCATGTTGTCCAATACATATAAAGGAAATAAACATGTGTATAACAAAATGTGCAATTGCAATAATTTTCTGGGACAAATACTTAAATTTTCTGGAACAATTTCAAGGCTGCAACACTTTCGGCCACCATATAGAAAGCACACACATATATCAGGATTAAGTAGTTATTTTTACTTTAGAAATGACAATATACAGAAATTCAACAAATTTTGAACCAAACTGTATAGATTATGTTGTGGACCGCTCCTGGGACTTTAACCCTCGGCACATTGCGATCAAACATGATCGCAGTGTTCCGGTGGCATAGGGAAGCATCGCGCAGGGAGGGGGCTCCCTGCGTGCTTCCCTGAGACCCTCAGAGCAACGCGATGTGATAGCGTTGTTCCAAGGGCCTCATCCCTGCAGGCCCCCAGATCCAAGATGGCCGCGGGGTCCTTCCGGGTCCTGCAGGGAGGTGGCTTGTCAGTGCCTGCTGAGAGCAGGCGCCGGCAAGCTTCCTGCTGATCTGACACAGTGCTCTGCAAAGTGTCAGATCAGCGATCTGACATTATATAGTAATGTCCCACCCTGGGACAATGTTAAAATGTAAAATAAATAAATAAACGTGTAAAAATATTTTTTAAAAATCCCTAAATAAATAAATTAAAAAATTCCCTCAATAAACACATTATTATTATATAAATAAAAAAACACATAAAAGTACACACATTTAGTATCACCGCGTCCGTAACGACCCGCCCTATAAAACTGACCCACTAGTTTTCCCATTTAGTGAACCCCTTAAAAAAAAAAAAACAAGGCAAAAAAACAATGCTTTATCATCATACCGCCGAACAAAAAGTGGAATAACATGCGATCAAAAAGACGGATATATATAAACATGGTACCACTGAAAACGTCATCTTGTCCTGCAAAAAACGAGCCGCCATACAGCGTCATCAGCAAAAAAATAAAAAAGTTATAGCTCGCAGAATAAAGCGATGCAAACATAATTATTTTTATATAAAATAATTTTTATTGTATAAAAGCGCCAAAACATAAAAAAAAGATACAAATGAGGTATCACTGTAATCCTACTAACCTGAATAAAACTACTTTATCAATTTTACTACATGCGGAACACTATAAACGCCCCCCTCAAAAGAAATTCATGAATTTCTGTTTTTTGTCAATTCTGCCACCCAAAAATCGTAATGAAAAGCGATCAAAAAATGTCATGTGCCCAAAAATGGTACCAATAAAAACGGCAACTCGTCCCGCAAAAAATAAGACCTCACATGACTCTGTGGGCCAAAATATGGAAAAATTATATTTCTCAAAATGTGGTAATGCAAAAACTATTTTTTGCAATAAAAAGCGTCTTTTAGCAGGTGACAGCTGCCAATCATAAAAACCTGATATAAATAGTAAATCAAACCCCCCTTTATCACCCCCTTAGTTAGGGAAAAACAATAAAATTAAAAAAAATTATTTATTTCCATTTTCCCATTAGGGTTAGGGTTGGGATTAGTGTTAAGGGTGTGTTAGGGTTAGGTTTGTGGTTAGGGTTAGGGGTGTGTTGGGGTTAGGTTTGGAGTTAGAATTGGGGGGTTTCCATTGTTTAGGCACATCAGGAGCTCGCCAAACATATGAGGTATCAGCGTACTCAGGATAAATTGCACAATAACTCTTAGGCCGGCGTCACACTGGCGACAGAATCGGACGACTGCAATACGATGAAATATCGCATTGCAGTCTGCCCTATGTTAATCTATGGAGCAGCTCCCAGTATCAGATTTTTTGTGGTCCGTTTTAAACGTCCGAGTGCAATCGCAGCATGCTGCGATTGTCACCGATTGTGGGTCGACTATCGCCAATGCAAGTCTATGGGAGCGATGAAAAATCGGATTACAAACAGACCGCACGTGTGACTTGCGATTAAATCGCATCGGTGTCCTTTAGAAAAGCCGGCAATTCATCCCCGGCTATACTGTAAAATCACACTGACAGCTTTAATAAAGAATAGAAAGAATAGATATACACACATAGAATACATATATATAATATATATATAATATATATATATGTCATTGTGACACATACATATATATATATTTATAGTTCTTACACTTCTACATACTGTAATAGCCGCTAATTCAATTGCCGGCTTTTGTGAAATCACAGAAGCCGACATGAAATGATACATTGTTTAGACACAGTTAACCATGTCATTTCCTGTATTTTGATATATGGTTTGAACTTACAATTACATAAGTGTATGTGTGCCAAATTTCAGACATGTAGGGGTTAATTAAAGGTGTAAATTCGTTGAAAAAAAATGCGTGGGCTCCCGCTGTATTTTCTCCACCAGACAGACAAAGCAAGCGAGTGGGGGCAGATAATAATAGCCTAGGGAGGGTACATTTTTTTTGTGCCCCCCCTGGCTACTAACATCTGCCCCCAGACACCCCAGAAAGGGCAAATCTATAATTAGATTTGCCCTTTCTGGCACTTTGCCCGTCTATTCCCATTGCCCTGTAGCGGTGGCGAATGGGTTAATAAGGGGTTACAGCCACCTTGCAATTGAAAGGTGACTGTAAGCCAGGTTAATAATTGAGAGCTGTCAATTAGACAACTATCAATTATTAATCCTATTGAAGTAAATAAAAAAACACACACACTTTAAGAATAAATAATTTTACTGAAATAAAAACACATTTTTTTGACCATCTTTTATTTTACTCTTAATCCGTGCGAAGCCCTTGATCTCCTAAAATAAATATAAAATAATAAAGCAACATTATTCTTACCTATCTGGCGATCTGTCACGTCCCACGATGTAATCCTTCACAAAGGGTTAACTAGCAATCAGCTAAGCAGCGCAACTAATGCTGCGTGCTCAGCTGATAGCTCCTGAATGAATGAGCTTATTTCCTGCCGACAGGAGAGGATGTGATTAATGAATGAAGCTTAATTGATTGTATCCCACTTTCACCTTAGGTCAGGTCACTGAAGTGAAAGTGGCAATAAATCAATTAAGCTTCATTCATTCATCTCTTCCTCTCCTTTCGCTGGGAGAGTAAGTTATTCATTCAGGAGGTTATAGCTCAGAGACAGCATTATAGCTCTCTGTGAGCTGTAACCTGTTAACCCTTTCTGATGGATTACACCGTGGGACCTGACTGTACATCGGATTGGTAAGAATAATTTTGCTTTTTTATTTTATTTTTATTACAGGAAATGGTTTTAGCAGGAAAATAAAATATGGTCAAAAACTGTGTGATTATTTCATTAAACTTCTTTTTATTAAACTGTGTGTTTTTGATTTTTCTTTCATACAATAGGATTAATAATTGATAGTTGTCTAATTGACAGCTCTCAATTATTAACATGGCTTACAGTCACCTTTCAATAGCAAGGTGGCTGTAACCCTTATTAACCCATTCGCCACCGCTACAGGGCAATGGGAATAGACGGGCAAAGTGCCAGAAAGGGCAAATCTAATTATAGATTTGCCCTTTCTGGGGTATCTGGGGGCAGATGTTAGTAGCCAGGGGGGGCACAAAAAAAATGTACCCTCCCTAGGCTATTATTATCTGCCCCCACTCGCTTGCTTTGTCTGTCTGGTGGAGAAAATACAGCGGGAGCCCACGCATTTTTTTTCAACGAATTTACACCTTTAATTAACCCCTACATGTCTGAAATTTGGCACACACACACTTATGTAATTGTAAGGCTACTTTCACATTTGCGCTCGGGCGACCTGCGCCTATCTGCGCACGGCCGCCGCTAAGCTCCGCCCACGGCCGCGCCTCCTCCCGGCGGCTCCGCCTATGGGCGCATGACGGCGCATGCGACCTGTGTACCCTATCTTTATCATTGGGTACGCAGGCCGTGCGCAGTATGTGTTTGACTGCGCATGCGTCCTTTTGACGCTGCGCCGAGCGCACCAAAGCGCACAATGTTGCATTTTAGTGCGCTCGGCGCACCGTCAAAAAGGACGCATGCGCAGTCAAACGCATACTGCGCACAGCCTGCGTACCCAATGATAAAGATAGGGTACACAGGTCGCATGCGCCGTCATGCGCCCATAGGCGGAGCCGCCGGGAGGAGGCGCGGCCGGGGGCGGAGCTTAGCGGCGGCCGTGCGCAGATAGGCGCAGGTCGCCCAAGCGCAAATGTGAAAGTAGCCTTAGTTCAAACCATATATCAAAATACAGGAAATGACATGGTTAACTGTGTCTAAACAATGTATCATTTCATGTCGGCTTCTGTGATTTCACAAAAGCCGGCAATTGAATTAGCGGCTATTACAGTATGTAGAAGTCTAGGAACTATAAATATATATATATATATATATATATATATATACATGTCACAATTACATGTATATATATGTATATGTGTTCTATGTGTATATATCTATTCTTTCTTTTGTGATTTAAATACTATTCTTTTGGATCCATTATATGTCAGTTTTGCAAGCCTGCGAGAAATTCTCGCAAGTCGGATGAAAATCGGATGTTACAAGGTACACACACATGCGACTAAATCGCATCTTTGAAGGAAAATCGGATGCCAGGCGGATGTGTGATGTTTTCATTTTGGTACGATAATCGACCGACTAAAACGGTCCGATTTTTTGTAGTTGTGTCTGACCCCGGCCTTAGAGTCCAATTTCTTCTGCTACCCTTGGGAAAATAAAAAATAGGGGGCGAAAATATCATTTTTGTGGAAAAAATATTTATTTTTATGGCTCTACATTATAAACTTCTGTGAAGCACTTGGGGGTTGAAAGTTCTCACCACACATCTAGATAAGTTCCTTTGGGGGTCTAGTTTCCAAAATGGGGTCACTTGTGGGGGGTTTTCTCCCACATATGGGGTATCAGTGTACTCAGGACAAATTGGACAACAACTTTTGTTGTCCAATTTACCCTGTTACCCTTGGGAAAATAAAAAATTGGGGTCTAAAAGATCACGTTTGAGGAAAATATATGATTTTTTTAATTTTCACGCCCGGGCGTTATAAACTTCTGTGAAGCACTTGGGGGTTCAAAGTGCTCACCACACACCTAGATAAGTTCCTTGGGGGGTGTAGTTTCCAAAATGGGGTCACTTGTGGGGGATTTCCACTGTTTAGGCACATCAGGGGCTCTCCAAACGCGACATGATGCCCACAGACCATTCCATCAAAGTCTGTATTCCAAAACGTCACTACTTCCCTTCCGAGCCCCGACATGTGCCCATACAGTAGTTTTCTCTCACATATGGGGTATCAGAGTACTCAGGACAAATTGGACAACAACTTTTGGGGTCCAATTTCTCCTGTTACTCTTGGGAAAACAAAAAATTGGGGACTAAAAGATCAAGTTTGTGGAAAAAATATGATTTTTTTTATTTTCACGCTCGGGCGTTATAAACTTTAGTGAAACACCTGGGAATTCAAAGTTCTCACCACACATCTAGACAAGTTCCTTGGGGGTCTAGTTTCCAAAATGGGGTCACTTGTGGGGTGTTTCCAATGTTCAGGCACATCAGGGGCTCTCCAAACGCAACATGGCGTCCGATCTCAATTCCAGCCAATTTTGCGCTGAAAAAGTCAAACGGTGCTCTTTCCCCTCCGTGCTCTGCCATGCGCCCAAACAGTGGTTTACCCTCACATATGGGGTATCAGCGTACTCAGGACAAATTGCACAATAACTTTTGTGGTCTTGTTACCCTTGGGAAAATAAAAATTAGGGTGAAAAGATAATTTTTGTAGAAAAAATATGATTTTTGAATTTTATGGCTCTACGTTATAAACTTCTGTGAACCCTTGGGGGGTCAAAGTGCTCACTATACATCTATATAAGTTCCTTTGGGGGGTCTAGATTCCAAAATGGTGCCATTTTTGGGGGTGTTTCCACTGTTTAGGCACATCAGGGGCTCTCCAAACACGACATGGCATCCAGCCAATTCTGTGTTGAAAAAGTCAAACGGCACTCCTTCCCTTCCGAGCTCTGCCATGCACCCAAATAATAATGTATACTCCCACATATAGGGTATCAGCGTACTCAGGACAAATTGCACAACAACTTTTGAGGTCCAATTTCTCCTGTTACTCTTGGGAAAATAAAAAATTGGGGGCGAGAAGATCTTTTTTGTGGGAAAATTATGATTTTTTATTTTTACGGATCTACGTTATAAACTTCAAAGTGCTCACCACACATCCAGATAATTTCCTTAGGGGGTCTACTTTCCAAAATGGTGTCATTTGTGGGGGGTTTTCACTGTTTAGGCGCATCAGGGGCTCTTCAAATGCAACATGGCATCCGATCTCAATTCCAGCCAATTTTGTATTGAAAAGTCAAACGGCGCTCCTTCACTTCCGAGCTCTGCCGTGCGCCCAAACAGTGGTCCCCCCCCACATGTGGTATCAACGTACTCAGGACGAATTGCACAACAACTTTTGCTGTCTAATTTCTCTTGTTACCATTGGTAAAATAAAAAAAATTGGATCTGAAGTAAATTTTTGGTGAAAAAAAGTTAAATGTTCATTTTTTTTTTAAACATTCCAAAAATTCCTGTGTAGCACCTGAAGGGTTAATAAACTTCTTGAATGTGGTTTTGAACACCTTGAGGGGTGCAGCTTTTAGAAAGGTGTCACTTTTGGGTATTTTCTATCATATAGACCCCTCAAAGTGACTCCAAATGTGATGTGGTCCTTAAAAAAAATGGTGATGTAAAAATGAGAAATCGATGGTCAATTTTTAACCCTTAAAACTTTCTAACAAAAAAAAAATTTGTTCCTAAAATTGTGCTGATGTAAAGTAGACATGTGGGAAATGTTAGTTTCTATTTTGTGTGACATATTTCTCTGTTTTAAGGGCATAAAAATTCAAAGTTTGAACATTTCAAAATTTTCACCATATTTCGTTTCTTTCATAAATAAACGCAAGTTATATCGAAGAAATTTTACCACTACCATGAAGTACAATATGTCACGAGAAAACATTCTCAGAATCGCCAAGATCCGTTGAAGCGTTCCAGAGTTATAACCTTATAAAAGGACAGTGGTCAGAATTGTAAAAATTGGCCTGGTCATTAACGTGCAAACCACCCTTGGGGGTAAAGGGGTTACAGAAAACACAAAACCTTGTTCTCCAGAGAAGATGTATTATTGCATCTGGAAATGTAAACATTATTGGTTACAGCAGCCATATTTCGACACAGGTAAACTAAGAAGTCTTATTGAGGAGGGAGAAGAAAACCAGGATTGCAGATTTTCGCTTCCCTTTAGGGCTCTTTCACACGTTCTGATATTTAGGCTAAGTTCACACGTTCAGGAATATTTGCGTTTTTTTCGCGTTTTTTCCACGATTTTCCGCGGTAAAAACACGAAAAAAAACGCAAGCATTAAGCATCCTATACATGTTAATGGATTCCGCATGTTTTGGCCACATGTTGCGTTTTTTTCAGCGAAAAAAACGCTTCGAGGAAAAAATAGCAAGCAACATGTTCATTAATTTTGCGTAATCTCAGCGGAATCGCCGCCATAGGAATGCATTGAACCGCTTACTTTCCGCATGTGGCTATGCGGAATGTAAGCGGTTCATGTGCGATGGTACCCAGGGTCTGGAGGAGAGGAGACTCTCCTCCAGGCCCTGGGTACCATATCCCTGGTAAAACAATAATTAAAATAAAAAATAATGATATTCTCACCTTCCGGCGGCCTCCGCAGCTTTCCCGTCTCTCAGAGACGCTCCGGTTCCCAGGAGTCCCTTGCGAGAATCACCCAGATGACGTAGCGGTCTCGCGTGATGCTACGTCATCTGGGGTCTGTCACAAAGGATGCCTGGGAACGGGAGTTGCCGGGAGCGTCGCTGAGAGGCGGGAAAGCTGCGGGGGCCGCCGGAAGGTGAGAATATCATTATTTATTATTTTTTTTATTATTTTTTACATTAGATCTTTTTATTATTGATGCGGCATAGGCGGCATCAATAGTAAAAAGCTGGTCACACGTGTCAAACACTATGTTTGACTCGTGTGACCAACCTGTCAATCAGTTTTGCAAGCGATGCTACAGATCGCTAGGAAAACGCTAGCATTCTGCAAGCTAATTACGCTTGCAAAACGCTAGTTTCTGGCGGGAATACGCATACAAGAAAAATGTGTATTTCCCGTGGCAGAGAAGTGCGGGATTGCCGCGGAAATTTCCGCGGCAATTCCGCAACGTGTGAACTTAGCCTTAAGGTACTGGAGAGACCAGTACCAGAGATATCCGTGTCTGCGTGTTTCATACTTGTGACATACGTTTGGCAACTATGTGCTGCATCAGTTTCACACGTACCGGCGCCTGAGAAAAGCCGGCACAGTTCGTGCTGTTCTCAGGCGTCAGGTGCTGAAGACAGCTCACATCATTGTTCCCTGCTCTGCCTGCGATCAGGGGACAATTTTGAGAGTTGTATTCAAATGTAAAATTAAGAATAAAATAAAAAACAAGAATATTCCTCACCTGTCCGAAGTTGAAAGAATCCAGAGAGTGTCCCACGCCGTAGTCCTTCTGAGTGATATTTGCTCATCAGAATGAGCGGTTGCGATCGCTCACGCTGAAAAGCAGGGAAGAATGACTTACTGGAGTGAGAGCAGGCCTCACGGTGAACTGTGGTGACCTCAATGAGCTCAGCGCTGCACCATGAAACACCAAGGTTACTTACCGGTAGCCGTTTTTCCCGGAACCCATGACGGCACACCTCAGAGGGGATCTGCCCAGTCAGGACAGGAACCCTTCTGAAAATAAAAGGGCGGTACCTCTCCCTCGCTTCAATTAGTTTACAGAGCATGAGAGGCCCCCCTGGTTAGTTCACATGGCAAAACTGTCACAATTAACATTGTCTTATATACACCTGAACTACACACTTTTATTTATTATGTAATGTTGGTACACCTGTGCAAGATTTGTGTCCTAATATTTTATGTACTGCTGTTTGTATTGCTGCTGTAATACTGTTATTTCCCCCCGGGATCAATAAAGTGTATCGTATCGTATCGTATTATATCAACAAAAAACACCCCAAACTATAGTGTACACCAAAGGAGTGAGAAGGGGGGGAATATACGGGTGCCGTCATGGGTTCCGGAAAAAACAGCTACCGGTAAGTAACCTTGGTGTTTTCCCTTCCCCCATGAAGGCACACCTGAGAGACATTTTGAGAAAAAAACACCTTAGGGAGGAACCACCGCTTGCAGCACCTTTCTACCAAAGGTTAGGTCAGCAGAGGAGGACAGATCTAGTCGGTAGTGTTTGAAAAAAGTAGATGGTGAGGACCAGGTAGCAGCCTTACATATCTGATCAATCAATACCTCTGCCTTTTCTGCCCAGGAGGTAGCCACTAGTGATGAGCGAGTATGCTCATTGCTCGGGTTTTCCCGAGCATGTTTCTGTGGTCTCCCGAGTATTTGGAAGTGCTCAGAGATTTAGTTTCTGTTGCTGCAGCTGCATTATTTGCGGCTACTTGACAGCCTTAATACATGTAGGGATTGCCTGTTTGTTAGGGAATCCCCACATGTATTCAATCAGTCTAGCAGTCGCAAATTATGCACCTGCGGCGACAGAAACTAAATCTCCAAGCACTTCCAAATACTCGGAGAAAACCCGAGCAACGAGCATACTCGTTCATCACTAGTAGCCACTGCTCTGGTGGAGTGAGCATTGATGCCTTCAGGAACTGGAGCGCCACTCGCGGAGTAGGACCAACTAATGGCCTCCCTGATCCATCTGGCAATGGTACTTTTAGATACCCCGTACCCATTTCTGCTGCCCTGGAAGGCTACAAATAGGGACTGATCTATCCTCCATTGACTAGTCAAGGACATGTAATGCAACATGTATCAAAAAACTGACCGGCACATCCAAACATAGATTCAGTGTGAACAGGTGCTAAACCTAGAGTCACCAACTCATATACATACAAGAGAAAAAACAGTGTGCTACCTTTTTCTCTTGTATGTAATGCAACATGGCCCTGCTCACATCTAAGAATGGAACTTTTCCTCCCCTGGATTCCTAGGGTTATTACAGAATGATGGTAAGGTGATCTCCTGGCTCCTATGGAACTTAAGAACTACCTTGGGGAGATTGGCCGGATCTGGTCTTAGAAATACCCTGTCTTCAAAACCTGAGTGTACGGGGGGCATATAGACAGGGCCTTTATGTCGCCCACCCTATGGGCTGACGTTAAGGCCACTAACAGCACAGTTTTAAGCGTGAGGAATTTTGGTAACAACTCCTGTAAGGGCTCGAAAGAATCCCTGGTTAGAGCCTCTAAGACTAGATTCAGGTCCCATGTAGGAATTTTTGGAATTATGACTAGCCTAGCTCTACTACAGGATCTTATAAAACGGAAACGGGACGTCCACCTATTGGATGCTAGGTTGCAATTATACAAGGCCCACAAGGCCGAAAACTGGACCTTGAGAGTAGTAGTTGCTAACTCAAGTTGCAATCCCACCTGTAGAAATTCTAGAATAGGCCCAAATGGAGCTTCCTTCCCCAAAGGTTGACCCAGGAACTCCAGGAACTTTTTCCATGTTCTACCATAGATTCTTGATGTAATCGGCTTCCTACTCTTCAACAGGGTGGAGACAAGCCCTGGTGAGAATCCCTGGTGACTCAGTAACGCACTCTCAAATTCCATGCTGCCAGATGGAAGCTCTTCACCTGAGAGTGGCATACTGGTCCCAGAGTAAGTAGGTCCGGAATCTCCGATAAAATCCATGGATCGGTAACCGACATCCACCTTAGAAGGGAGAACCATGGTCTCCTCGGCCAAAATGGAGCAATGAGAATTACTCTCGCTTGAATCTCTCTGATTTTCCTCACAACTGTTGGAATCATTGCTATCAGGGGAAACACATAGGCCATGGGGATCTTCCAAGGTATCTGAAGGGCATCTACCCCAAATGGATTTTCTCTTGGATCTAGGGAGCAGAAATTCCTGACCTTCCTGTTGTGTAAGGTGGCAAACAGGTCTATCTCTGGCCTGCCCCAAGCCTGCACTATTGCTGGAACACTCGAGGGTTCAGAGACCATTCCCCGTCTCAATTCCCTGCGACTCAGGAAGTCTGCTTTCACATTTTCTATGCCCCTTATCTGAAGTGCCGTGGGAGACAGCAGGTGTTGTTCTGCTAACTGAAACAGGATGCTGGCTACCTCCATAAGAGCACAGGATCTTGTTCCCCCTGGTAGTTGATATAAGCTACCACTGCTCGATTGTCCGACATGACCCGGGTATGGCGGCTCCGAAGTAAGGGGAGAAAATGCTTCAAGGCCTTTTCCACGGCACACAGTTCCTTTACATTTGAACCCTGATCTCTTTCTAGGGAAGACCACGTTCCCTGACCTTAGATGTGCCCCCCATCCCGTCCCACTCGAATTGGTCATGATCACGTCCTCCACCGGTCTTAACCACTGGACCCCGATGCCAAATGCTCCCTTACAGTGCACCAGGTCAGGGAATCTCTTACGACCAAGGAAAGATGTACTTTTCCTTCTAAATGTCCTTTCAATGATCTCTGCGCCGACAAGACCTCGCACTGTAGCTGCCTTAGGTGAAATTGTGCCCAACCTACTGCTGGTATACAAGATGTTAGAGACCCTAGCAGGGACATCGCTTTCCTCAGTGTCATTACGGGCTGCTGTATTGCTGACAGAACCAAGCCACTTATTTTGATAATTTTGCTCTCTGGCAGGAGACAGAGCTGGCATTCGGAGTAAAGTACAAACCCGAGGAAGGATTGTACCTTTTCTGGTACTAACTTCGACTTGAGGGTATTTACCATCCATTCCAGCTCCTTTAGGGTTACAGTCACTTCCTTTACCTGATCTATACAGTGATCTTCCGACCTCCCCACTATAAGGAAGTCGTCCAGGCACCGGATGATAACTATACCCCGAGAACAAAGGTATGACATCACCTCCGCCATTACCTTGGTAAACACCCTTGGAGCTTTTGGATAACCGAATGGAAGGGCTGCATACTGGTAATGCCTGATCTGTCCCTGGACACACAGAGATAGCCTTAGGTACTTTTGATGATCCCGATGGATTGGGATATGGTAATAGGCATCTTTTAAGTCTATGACCACCATGAAGCAGTGCTGGAACAACATCTGAATTAGCCGTGTTTATCGACTCCATCATGAAGGAGTAGTTCTCTACCTACTGGTTGAGCTTCCTCAGGTTGACAATGGTTCTCCAAGAACCATCTGGTTTTTGTATCAAAAAGAGGGGGGAATAAAATCCCCTTCCTTCCTCTTGCCACAGGACTTCTTGTAGAACCTGTATCTGCCCCAGTCCCAAGACCTCCTCCTCCAGGGCTAGTTGTTCCTCCTGAGACTTCCTGCGGGTGTTAACACAAAGGTCTGTCGGGGTGGACGGATTAAATCTATCCTTAAGCCATCTCTGATGACCCTCAGTACCCAACCACTTGGGGGAGATGTTCAACCAGGCAGGGAGGAAGAGAGCCTTCCCCCTTCCTCTGACCTGACATCATTGGGGGGACTTTTGATGACGTAGAGGGCCCTCTGAATATGTAACCAGACCCTAAATTGTCATTGAAGTCCCAGTTCTTCCTTTCCCCCGGGGGACGACATCTATTATATTTCCTTCTCCGAAAAGAAAAATAAATTCTGTAAAAAGCAAATCAAGACAGCAAAGATTGAGGCAGAGAGACTCATTGCCAGAGAAAGTAAAAATAATCCCAAAATATTCTTTAACTACATAAATAGCAAGAAACTAAAAAATGATAGTGTTGGTCCCCTTAAAAATAGTCTGGGTGAAATGGTGGATGAGGATGAGGAAAAAGCCAATATGCTAAATGACTTTTTTTCAACTGTATTTACACAAGAAAATCCCATGACAGATAACATGATCAGAGATAAAAAAATTTCTCCATTAAATGTCACCTGCTTAACCCAGCAGGAAGTACGGCGGCGTCTAAAAATCACTAAAGTTGACAAATCCCCGGGCCCGGATGGGATACACCCCGAGTACTGCAGGAATTAAGTACAGTTATAGATAGACCATTATTTTTAATCTTTAAAGATTCCATAATAACTGGGTCTGTACCACAGGACTGACGTATAGCAAATGTGGTGCCAATATTCAAAAAGGGGGCAAAAACTGAACCTGGAAATTATAGGCCAGTGAGCTTAACATCTACTGTGGGTAAAATCCTGGAGGGTTTTTTAAGGGATACTATATTGGAGTATCTGAAGCTGAATAACCTCATGACACAGTATTAGCATGGGTTTACGAGGGACCGTTCTTGTCAGACTAATCTGGTAAGCTTTTATGAAGGGGTAAGTTCAGGACTGGACCAAGGGAATGCAGTGGGCGTGGTGTTCATGGACTTCTCAAAGGCTTTTGATACAGTGCCACACAAAAGGTTGATACATAAAATGAGAACAATGGGGATAGGGGAAAATATGTGTAAGTGGGTTAAGAACTGGCTCATGGATAGAAAACAAAGGGTGGTTATTAATGGAGCACACTCGGACTGGGTCACGGTTAGCAGTGGGGTACCACAGGGGTCAGTATTGGGCAGCTTCTCTTTAACATATTTATTAATGACCTTGTAGGGGGCATACAGAGTAGTATTTCAATATTTGCAGATGACACTAAACTCTGCAGGGTAATAAATACAGAGGAGGATAATTTTATATTACAGGAGGATTTATGTAAACTAGAAGCTTGGGCTGATAAATGGCAAATGAGCTTTAATGGGGATAAATGTAAGGTCATGCACTTGGGTAGAACAAATAAGATGTATAATTATGTGCTTAATTGTAAAACACTGGGCAAAACTGTCACTGAAAAAGACCTGGGTGTATGGGTGGACGACAAACTCACATTTAGTGGCCAATGTCAGGCAGCTGCTGCCAAGGCAAATAAAATAATGGGATGCATTAAAAGAGGCATAGATGCTCATGAGGAGAACATAATTTTACCTCTATACAAGTCACTGGTGCGACCACACTTAGAATACTGTGTGCAGTTCTGGTCTCCAGTGTATAAGAAAGACATAGCTGAACTGGAGCGGGTGCAGAGAAGAGCGACCAAGGTTATTAGAGAACTGGGGGTCTGCAATACCAAGACAGGTTATTACACTTGGGGTTATTTAGTTTGGAAAAACGAAGGCTTAGGGGTGATCTTATTACAATGTATAAATATATGAGGGGACAGTACAAAGACCTTTCTAATGATCTTTTTACTCTTAGGCCGGCGTCACACTGGCGACATAATCGGACGACTGCAATGTGATGAAAAATCGTATTGCAGTCTGCCCTATGTTAATCTATGGAGCAGCTCCCAGTATCCGTTATTTTGTGGTCCGTTTTAAACGTCCGTGTACAATCGCAGCATGCTGCGATTGTCACCGATTGTGGGTCGACAATCGCCAATGCAAGTCTATGGGAGCGATGAAAAATCGGATTACAAACGGACCACACTGTGTGACTTGCGATGAAATCGCATCGGTGTCCTTTAGAAAAGCCGGCAATTCATCCCCGGCTATACTGTAAAATCACACTGACAGATAGATATACACACATAGAATACATATATATATATATATATATATTATATATATATATATATATATGTAATTGTGACATGTATATATATATATATATTTATATTTCCTAGACTTCTACACAGAAGCCGACATGAAATGATACATTGTTTCCACACAGTTAACCATGTCATTTCCTGTATTTTGATATTTGTTTAGAACTTACAATTACATGAGTGTATTTGTGCAAAATTTCAGACATGTAGGGGTCAATTAAAGGTGTAATTTCGTTGAAAAAAAATGCGTGGGCTCCCGCTGTATTTTCTCCACCAGACAGACAAAGCAAAGCGAGTGGGGGCAGATAATAACAGCCTAGGGAGGGTACATTTTTTGTGCCCCCCCTGGCTACTAACATCTGCCCCAGACACCCCAGAAAGGCAAATCTATAATTAGATTTGCCCTTTCTGGCACTTTGCCCGTCTATTCCCATTGCCCTGTAGCGGTGGCGAATGGGTTAATAATCTCACCTTACTGTCACCTTAGTATTGAAACCTTAAGGCAGGTTAATAATTGAGAGCTGTCAATTAGACAACTATCAATTATTAATCCTATTGTATGAAAGAAAAATCAAACACACACAGTTTAATAAAAAAATAAGTTTAATTAAATAATCACACAGTTTTTGACCATATTTTATTTTCCTGCTAAAACCATTTCCTGTAATAAAAATAAAATAAAAAAGCAAAATTATACTTACCAATCCGATGTACAGTCAGGTCCCACGCTGTAATCCATCAGAAAGGGTTAAGAGGTTACAGTTAGCAGGGAGATAATTCTGTCTCCTAGCTGTAACCCCCTGAATGAATAAGTTCCTCTCCCAGCGAAAGTAGAGGAATAGATTCATGAATGGAGCTTAATTGATTTATTGGCAATTTAACTTTAGTGACCTGACCTAAAGGGAAAGTGGACACAATCAATTAAGCTTCATTCATGAAACACATCCTCTCCTGTCGCCAGGAGAGGAACTTATTCATTCAGGAGCTTTGAGCTGAGCATGCAGGATTACTTGCACTGCTTGGCTCAAAGCTAGTTAACCCTTTGTGAAGGATTACAGCGTGGGACGTGACAGATCAGCGGAATAGGTAAGAATAATGTTTTTTTATTTTTTTTTTTATTTATTTTAGGAGATCAATGGCTTCGCACGGATTGAGTGTAAAATAAAATATGGTCAAAAAAATGTGTTTTTATTTCATTAAAATTAATTTTTATTAATGTGTCTGTGTTTTTTTTAATTTACTTCAATAGGATTAATAATTGATAGTTGTCTAATTGACAGCTCTCAATTATTAACCTGCCTTAAGGTCACCTTTCAATACTAAGGTGACAGTAAGGTGAGATTATTAACCCATTCGCCACCGCTACAGGGCAATGGGAATAGACGGGCAAAGTGCCAGAAAGGGCGAATCGAATTATAGATTTGCCCTTTCTGGGGTGTCTGGGGGCAGATGTTAGTAGCCAGGGGGGGCACAAAAAAAAGTACCCTCCCTAGGCTATTATTATCTGCCCCCACTCGCTTGCTTTGTCTGTCTGGTGGAGAAATACAGCGGGAGCCCACGCATTTTTTTGTCAACGAATTTACACCTTTAATTAACCCCTACATGTCTGAAATTTAGCACAAATACACTCATGTAATTGTAAGTTCTAAACAAATATCAAAATACAGGAAATGACATGGTTAACTGTGTGGAAACAATGTATCATTTCATGTCGGCTTCTGTGATTTCACAGAAGCCGGCAATTGAATTAGCGGCTATAACAGTATGTAGAAGTGTAAGAACTATAAATATATGTATATATATATGTCACAATGACATGTATATATATATATATGTGTTCTATGTGTATATATCTATTCTTTTTTTGTGATTTTAATACTATTCTTTTGGATCCATTATATGTCAGTTTTGCAAGCCTGCGAGAAATTCTCGCAAGTCGGATGAAAATCGGATGTTACAAGGTACACACACATGCGACTAAATCGCATCTTTGAAGGAAAATCGGATGACAGAAGCATGTGTGATGTTTGCATTTTGATCCGACAATCGATCGTCTAAAACGGACCGATTTTTTGTCGTTGTGTGTGACGCCGGCCTTAGACCTGTGACGGGGACAAGGGGGCATCCTCTACGTCTGGAGGAAAGAAGGTTTAGCCATAATCACAGACGCAGATTCTTTACTGTAAGAGCAGTGAAACTATGGAACTCTCTGCCATCTAATGTTGTAATGAGTGATTCCTTACTAAAATTTAAGAAGGGACTGGATGCCTTTCTTGAAAAGTATAATATTACAGGCTATATTCACTAGTTTCCTAGATACAGCGTTGATCCAGGGAGCTAGTCTGATTGCCGTATGTGGAGTCGGGAAGGAATTTTTTTCCCCAATGTGAAGCTTACTGTTTGCCACTTGGGTTTTTTTTTTGCCCTCCTCTGGATCAACATGTTAGGGCAGGTTAGGATAGGATATGGGTTGAACTAGATGGACTTAAAGTCTTCATTCAACCTTAATAACTATGTTACTATGTTACTATGTTTCCTGGTCTTGCCTGGGAAATGGGTAAATCCCTTCTTTTAGTCACCTGCCTTTTCCAAGATATCCTCCAGCTTCGGCCCAAAGAGAAATTGGCCGTGACACGGAATGGAACAGTCTATCCTTTGAAGGCAAATGTAATGTATGTAGTACAGTTCATATAGCGTCTTGTGCTTGGGTGCGATGAAAACACAGGAGTCACAGGTTTGATATAGAAAAGTCCTGTATTACTTCATACAAGTTGGCAGAAATAGTCACACAGTTTGCAGACACAGAAACAGGAGACACAGCAGGCCAGAGTAATCCAAGCTCAGCAATCACTCTCCAATACAGATTCAGGATCTTCTTCTCTGTTACCGTAAGTCCATGCAAACGTGGGTCTTTCAAAGAGCAGGGTTCAGAGTCCACAAGTGCTTCAGAGTTCCTCAGTAGGAATAGCTGGAGTACAAGGTCCAAGGCTTACAGGAGTCAAGTCACAGGTTCACTGCAGGCTAGATTCTGAAGCACCGATTGCTCAGCTGTGGCTGCTTAAGAAGCAAAGGAGAGAATCAGGGCGGGAACATGCAAGCTGGAAACTCCATTTTGACTGAGGGCAAGATAGCTGCAGCAAGACAGAAAGTAAAATGGCTGACGAACAAACTGAGTTTCAGGAATATATACATAGAACCTTACATTACTCCCCCCTTAAGGACAACCTCCGGATGACCTCAGACCAGGCTTGTGTGGGTACCTCTGATGAAACTGGCGGAGCAAGCGAGGAGCATTAACGTTATTGACCGGTTCCCATGAGTTGTCTTCCACTGGGTAGCCCTGCCATTTAATCAGATATTGTAACTGATTTCTATACAACCTGGAATCTAAAATCCTTTCCACCACAAATTCTTCCTGACCATCGACTAGCACTGGGTCAGGGCAAGGAGAGGAAAGTCCAGGAAACGTATTGGGTGTCGCAGCCTTTAGTAGGGATACATGAAAGACAGGGTGGATTCTCATAGTTCTGGGCAGTTGAAGACGACAAGCAACGGCACTTATAATTTTACTGATTTTATAGGGTCCAATGTACTTATGTCCCAACTTAGACGATGGAATCCTTAACTTAAGATTTCTGGTTGACAGCCAGACCAAGTCTCCTACCTTGAAAGCTGGTGCAGGTTTACGAAATTTATCTGCTGCTTTCTTGTACCTTTCTTGAGCCGATTCCAGATTTTCCTTTAGAAGATCCATATTCTTCTGTAAAGACGTGATTCTTTCAGCCACTGCTGGTAAAGGCGTTTCTATGGGAAATCGTGGTAGAATGTTAGGATGATAACCTAGATTAGAGTAAAAAGGAGACTGCTTAGTGGAGGCACTCTGAGAGTTGTTATACGAGAACTCAGCTAATGGAAGTAGATCCACCCAATCATCCTGTAGGTGGCAGATAAAGCAGCGGAGATACTGCTCCAGGGTTTGATTGGTTCGTTCGGTCTGTCCATTAGTCTGGGGATGAAAAGCAGAAGAAAGGTTTACTTTAATGTCCAATGCTGCACAGAAATTTTGCCAAAACCTAGAAGTGAATTGCACCCCTCGATCCGAAATAACCTCATCCGGTACTCCATGTAAGCGAAACACATCTTTAATCATCAAATCTGATGTCTGTTTTGCAGTGGGTAAGCCGACACAAGGGATAAAATGAGCTGCCTTTGTTAGACGGTCAACCACCACTAGAATGGTGTTCTTCCCCTGAGAGGTTGGTAACTCCACAATGAAGTCCATAGAAATGGATCCCCACGGGCGGGACGGGGTGGGAAGAGGCTGTAACAGACCAGTTGGTGAGGAGCGAGGTGTTTTGCATCTTGCACAGACCTCACATGAAGTGACATAATTCAAAACATCCTTCCTGCAAGTGGGCCACCAAAAGAAACGAGAAAGAAATTCCTGTGTCTTTAGAATTCCTCTATGCCCAGCTATCTTGGAATCGTGAATGAGTTGCAATACTCTTAATCTGACTGTTTCAGGAATATACAGACGTTGTCCCTGAATCCACACACCATTCTTAAAGACAAGACTTACGTCCCTTGGGGGTTGTGCCAAAAAGGAATCCGCATGGTATGCTTCCTTGATGTCCTTAAGTAGGTCTTGATTATGAATTACTCCTAGGAATCTAGAGTCAGGAAGAATAGTCTTAGGAGGAGTAATTGGACGTGTCTCTGCTGAGTAAATCCTAGAGAGTGCATCAGCCTTTCCATTGCGCGATCCTGGTCTATAAGAGATGATAAAATTAAATTGGTTTAAGAAAAGATTCCAGCGAGCCTGGCGAGGAGTCAGGCACTTAGCCGACCTGATAAACTCAAGGTTACGATGGTCTGTCAGGACGACTATTTGCTGTGCAGCTCCCTGAAGAAGGTGTCTCCATTCTTTGAAGGCGGCAATAATGGCCAACAACTCTCTATTGCCCACATCGTAGTTCCTCTCAGCCGAAGACAACTGCTGGGAAAAGAAGGCACAGGGATGCAAGACATTCTTCTCACCTGTTCTCTGAGAGAGTATAGCTCCAACGGCACAGTCTGAAGCATCCACCTCTATTATGAAGGCAAGCTCAGGGTTGGGATGTACTAGGATAGGTGCAGTGGTAAATTTATCTTTTAGACGGGAAAATGCTTCCTGGGCTTGGGGAGTCCAGGAAAACCTAGACTCTTTCCGGGTAAGTTGAGTGATAGGTGACACTACCTCAGAGAAATTTCTAATGAAACGTCTATAGAAGTTGGAAAACCCGATGAAGCGCTGTACCTCCTTCACATTTCTAGGACTTGGCCAATCCTTGATGGCTTGGGTTTTGCTTCCATCCATACTAATTCCTTGTGTAGACAGTACATACCCCAGAAATTGAATTTCGGTCCTATGGAATTCACACTTTTCAAGTTTGATGTAAAGATGATTTTGTCTTAGACGTTCCAAGACCATTCTCACATGTCCATGATGTTCCTCTGTGGAGTTAGAAAAAATTAGAATATCATCCAAATAAATTACCACGAATGTATCTAGGAGATCCTGAAGATGTCATTCACCAAGTGTTGGAAAGTGGCTGGGGCGGTACTCAGACCAAAAGGCATAACTAGATATTCAAAGTGTCCATAGCGTGATCTGAATGCAGTCTTCCATTCATCCCCAGGTCTAATACGGACTAAGTTATAGGCCCCACGAAGATCTAGTTTAGAAAAAATTTTGGCATGTCGCACTCTCTCCAATAACTCAGGGATTAAAGGCAATGGATAACGGTTTCTAATAGTAACCTTATTGAGTTCCCTATAGTCTACGCATGGTCTCAGAGATCCATCTTTCTTCTTTACAAAGAAGATGGGTGCACCTGCAGGAGATGAAGAGGGGCGTATGAAGCCCTTGGCTAGATTTTCATCTATGTAATCCTTTAAAGCCTTTAGCTCGGGCCCCGCCAGGGGGTAGATCTTACCAAAAGGTATCTCTGCTCCAGGCAATAATTCAATTGGACAATCATATGGACGGTGAGGAGGAAGCTGGTCAGCGTTCTTCTTGTCACATAAATCCACATAGTCCTGGTATACAGCTGGTAGTTCAGGGACTGACATGATTCCTTTAGGAACAGAGCAAGCTGAAACTTTTGGACTCATCTGTTTCTCTGGAAAGTGTAATTCCTTGGTCTCCCAGTTAATGGTAGGATTCTGAGCCTGCAGCCATGGTAGCCCTAGAATAATGGGAAAGTGGGGAGAAGAGATAAGCATAAAGGACAGTTTCTCTTGATGATCTTTACCCATAAGAACCCTCAAAGGCTCTGTTTCCTGATCCACTGGTCCAGAGGTCAGCAGGGAGCCATCCACAGTTTCCATCTGTACTGGAGTAGCCTTCTTCACTGAACGTATTCCCTGTTTCAGAGCAAAGGAGACATCCATAAAATTTCCACTTGCCCCTGAGTCGATCATAGCAGAGCTAGACACCCAAGCTGAGTCAACCCAGAGTTTGATGGAAAGAAAGCAATGAGAATTGTTTTTCTTACAACTCAGCTGGGACACCGCTGAGGAAACTTGAAAAATGGCAGCGTTTACACAGTCAACGTCCTCAGAGGTAACGGAGTTTAAGTCCGAGAAATCAAGATCTGTTGCTGCAGATCTCTCTGGAGCCTGAGGCTCGGACCTGACAGATCCCCTCTCGCAACACTCACAATGAATGAGTGCTGCAGTAGTCTTACGAGAACGGCTGGGGCAGTTTATAATGAAGTGCCCTGACTTACCACAATAGAAACATAGATTCTCCTTAAAACGATGTTCCTTGCGTGCATCACTAACCCGTCGTTGTAAAGAGTCTACCTGCATGGGTTCAGGTTCAGGTTCCCGTGTAATCCTACTCAAAGGTTCCTTAGCTGGAGAGGAAGGTAGGAAAAGGTTAGTGCGACTGCTTTCGAACCATCTCTCTTGCCTGCGTTCAGTCAGACAAGTATCAATACGGATGCAGTAGTTAATAAAGTCACCTAACGCAGTGGGAGGGTCGGCACGAGCAAGTTCATCCTTAATCAGTGGAGATAACCCCTTTCGAAAAATAGATTTTTTGGCGGAACTGTCCCAGGTGGTATCAAGGGCCCATCTCCTGAAATCCAAGGCATATTCAGCTACCGAGTGCTTACCTTGGCGCAAAGCTAACATGGCTGCTTCAGCTGTTGCACCTCGATTGGGGTCATCAAACACCTGCCCCATGGCTGAAATAAAATCATCAAGGTGATTCAAACAATCATCCTCAGTCTCAATCAGAGGGTTTGCCCACATTAAAGCCTTGTTGGTAAGCAACATAATTATAGTAAGCACCTTAGATCGTTCAGTGGGAAATTGTGAAGCATGTGCAGAAAAAAAAAGATTGCATTGATTAATAAATCCCCTGAATTTCTCACGTTCACCGCCAAAACGAAAAGGGGGCAACTTGGGAATCCCAGCACTCGGGGCTACGGCAGGAGCCTGGACTCGCCCCTCTAGAACCTCAATCCTGGCTCGCAAATCCTGGGTAGTCTGTCCAACCACTTGCAAATTGTGATTATTGAGGTCCTGTAGATTTGTAAAACGGGTCTTTATATTCTGCAAATCTGCAAGGATATTATCAGTCACTCCGCAAAGTTCCTTTATGCGGGCCTCCATTTTCCAGATCTTTTAAGACAGGATTACTGGAAGAAGAGGAGAGAAAAAAAAACAATAGTGTTCACCTGTGGCAACACTGCAGAGAGAAAAAAAAATTAAGGGAACTGCTCACCTGGAATGGTTGTGAGAAGTCACAACCACTATCATCACAGAAAGTTTCAACCAGACATCTGATATCCAGAGTTACAGCAGACAAAAAAGAGAAAAGAAAAAAAAACAAAAAAAACAATAGTGTTTACCTGTGGTAACACTGCAAAAGAAAAAACTTAAGGGAATTGCTCACCTGGAATGGTTGTGAGAAGTCACAACCACTATCATCACAGAAAGTTTCAACCAGACATCTGGAATGGTTGTGAGAAGTCACAACCACTGTCATCACAGAAAGTACAACCGGACGTCTGATATCCACAGTACAGCAGACACAGCCTTCCAGACCCAGCAGACACTAACGTTTTGGCTTCAGAATCTTGTAATGTATGTAGTACAGTTCATATAGCGTCTTGTGCTTGGGTGCGATGAAAACACAGGAGTCAAGGTTTGATATAGAAAAGTCCTGTATTACTTCATACAAGTTGGCAGAAATAGTCACACAGTTTGCAGACACAGAAACAGGAGACACAGCAGGCCAGAGTAATCCAAGCTCAGCAATCACTCTCCAATACAGATTCAGGATCTTCTTCTCTGTTACCGTAAGTCCATGCAAACGTGGGTCTTTCAAAGAGCAGGGTTCAGAGTCCACAAGTGCTTCAGAGTTCCTCAGTAGGAATAGCTGGAGTACAAGGTCCAAGGCTTACAGGAGTCAAGTCACAGGTTCACTGCAGGCTAGATTCTGAAGCACCGATTGCTCAGCTGTGGCTGCTTAAGAAGCAAAGGAGAGAATCAGGGCGGGAACATGCAAGCTGGAAACTCCATTTTGACTGAGGGCAAGATAGCTGCAGCAAGACAGAAAGTAAAATGGCTGACGAACAAACTGAGTTTCAGGAATATATACATAGAACCTTACAGCAAATCACCCGGACATCATTTTAGCCACAGGGCGTGTCTCGTGGCATTCAACAGCTCTGTTGCCATGGCTGTCAACCTTACTGAGTCTGCTGAGGAGTCTGCCAAGAAGGCTGCTGCCCGTTGCACCAGAGACATATTAGCCAAGATCTCATCCCTTGGAATTTTACTCCTCAGCTGTTCCTCAATTTGTTGTAGCCAGATCATAAGAGAGTGGGCAGTACACGTCCCAACTATCGCTGGTTTCAAGCCCCCTGCAGCTGCCTACCAGGTGTGCCTCAAGAACCCATCTGCTTTTTTGTCTAATGGGTCTCTTAGCATGCCGGAGTACTCTAAAGGCAGGGACAATTTTTTAGAGGACATAGCCACAGCCCCATCAATTTTAGGGATCTATTCCCAGGTCTCTGAGTCTTTTTCCCCAAAGGGGTACCTTCTTTTGGAAGAGGAAGGTGGGCTACCCGACCTTTCTGGCTTCTTCCACTCTTTCTCTATAAGCTTTGCATTAACAGGGAAAGTACGCTTTCTCTTTCCCTCCAGGCCCCCGAACATACCATCCTCTAAGGATCTAGTTGTTTTCTCCTCTTTTAGGCCTATTGTAGACCTGACTGCTTTAACCAGTCTCTCCATATCCTTGGTTGGAAAGCATGGTCGGCCCCCTCTATCACTGATTGGGGAGAGGAGAAGGAGGGAGACAGGGATTTCTCAAGATAATCCTCACCAGAGAGGGTTTAGAGTCTGTGACCACCTCATGGCTCTTCTTGCCCCCTTTTCTTAGGGTTGACTGTAAGGAACCTTTCACTTCTGCCCTGATTATGGCCCTAAGGCTTGTGGCGAAGTCGGGGGTCTCTTCCCATATTGTTTTATGTATACAGTCAGCGCAGAGATCATTCTGCCACTGAACTGCCAGCGGGGCTTTGCACAGGGCACACTCCTTATTCTTTTGTTTGGAAATAGCTTACCGCGGCCCCTGGTGATTTAAGCAGAAAATGACCCCATTACCACAAAGGTGACATTCTCGTAGATCACTCACCACTCGCTGTTAATCAAGGGTACCGGATTCGGAGGCTGATCAGGGGTACACACAACATCCCTACTGGATTCTGAGAAATCCTGCGGCTTTCGGTCAGGACAATCGCCACTCTTGGTACGCTGGTGACCAGGCATAGAGCCTGGTGAGAGCTCCTGCTGCTGTAAAGGCTGCTGCTGCTGTCCAACTTCCTCCATGGTGAAGCTTCGGACACGAGCGCCTCTTCTGTGTTCATCCCTCTTTAAGAGGGATCCACTGCACTCTCCGCCTCCTCCGGTGCCCCGCCTCTTCCGGTGCCCAAGTAAGCCCCTCACACCTCTACCACTCCGCCGGGACATGTGTAGCCGGCCGGCGTCTTCTGCTCTGGGCGCCGCCATCTTGGATCCAGCGCACGCCACTGACACACGGGCACGCCCATTCCCAGTGTGCCTCATGCGCGATGCCAGCAACACGCTCCCTGGAAGCACCGCACACCCTTGAGCAACCGACCACTGGTAGAGGAGGGAGAGCGGCCTGGCAGCCGCAAAAGAGCCACCAGACTCCTGACTGAGCTGGCCCCACAACCGCACGTACGTCAAGGCCCCCAGGACCCGCGGACGGCGCTTCCACAACCTGAAGGCCGGCATACAGGCGCTCTGCCTGTTCTTCCAGTGCCCGGACGTGCATGGATGAGTGAAACCCCCCCAAAAAAAAGAATCTTTCAACCGCCGTCTTCCAGCACAAGGATCCCCGTCAGGACAGGAAACCCAACTGAAGTGAGGGGAGGTACTGCACTTTTATTTTCAGTAGGGTTCCACCTGATCTAAGAGTATGAGCGTCATTAATAGGCTGTAAGTCGGATGCTCTGCATCTCCTATGTGTGAACAATGCCGCATACAGATTGTACCTCTTGTGCACTGGTGTACCAAACGGCCACCCCCTGATTGTAGGCTGGTTGTTTCATCGGTATTGTTTCACCTGTGTTGTCGTCATCTTTAATTGGGTCCACTGTACCCTGATAGTGCATTTGTTTTGAAGCCTGGGCAGGTAAGCATCTCTGCCTTTTTCCTGGTGTTTTTATAGATTTTTGGAGGATTTTTAAGTCCTCTTTTTATGGTTTTGCTGTTAGAGTAGGACTCAAAAGCGTGAGGACCCTTGACGTGGGTTGCAAGCTTCCGTATTTTGGCCATAATATCAACTAATACCTCACATATATTGCTATGTGTTTTTTGCACTTTATTTTTTTCAGGGTGCAGTTAGGTTCAGATGGCTCTGTAAACTGTGGCCTCTGTTCACACAGGATGCATTTTAATTAGCACTGGGCAGCCTGCCTGATCTAAGAGTATGGGTGTCATTAATAAGCTGTAAGCCAGATGCTCTGCATCTCCTATGTGTGAACAATGCCGCATACAGATTGTATCTTTTGTGCACCGGTGTACCAAACGGCGACCCCAATTGTAAGCAGGCAGTTTCATTGGTATTGCTGCACCTGTGTTGTCGCTATCTTTAATTGGGTCCACTGTACCCTGATAATGCATTTGTTTGTAGGCTGATGGGAGTAGTCGCCTGTGACCGAAGGGAAACTGTCAACTTCAGGCAGGTGAGGGATACAGTTGTTTTTTATTTTCGATTGTTTACAGGGGACAAATGCTATAGGGGATTAATTGTTAAGGTGAGTATAATATGATTTTTTATTTTATTATTAATTTTACACTTGAATACAACTCTCACCATTGTCCCCTGCTTGCGCTGATCGCCAGCAGAGCAGGGGACAATAATAACAAAAGTCTTCAGCTCCCAGTGCGAACAGTACGGCTGATTCCCAGGTGCTGGTATGTGTCACACTGATGACACATGGATGTCATCCGTGCGTGGGACGATTTGCGGACAGTGCTGCAGCTAAAAAATGGACAAGTCAGCAGGTTTTGTGGAAACACACTGACATGTGCGCAAACCCATTCACTTGAATGTGTCTGTGTGTAAGTTTCTCCGGTACGTATGAAAACTGTCACTACACGTACTGGAGACACTGACGTGTGAAAGAACCCTTAGGCTATATTCGCACATTGCATTTTTGCAACGCTTTACATTACAGACCAAAAGTTTGGACACACCTTCTCATTTAAAGATTTTTCTGTATTTTCATGACTATGAAAATTGTACATTCACACTGAAGGCATCAAAACTATGAATTAACACATGTGGAATTATATACTTAACAAAAAAGTGTGTAACAACTGAAATTATGTCTTATATTCTAGGTTCTTCAAAGTAGCCACCTTTTGCTTTTGATGACTGCTTTGCACACTCTTGGAATTCTCTTGATGATCTTCAAGAAGTAGTCACCGGAAATGGTCTTCCAACAATCTTGAAGGAGTTCCCAGAGATGCTTAGCACTTGTTGGCCGTTTTGCCTTCACTATGCAGTCCAGCTCACCCCAAACCATCTCGATTGGGTTCAGGTCTCGTGACTGTGGAGACCTGGTCATCTGGTGTAGCACCCCATCACTCTCCTTCTTGGTCAAATAGCCCTGCACAGCCTGGAGGTGTGTTTGGGGTCATTGTCCTGTTGAAAAATAAATGATGGTCCAACTAAACGCAAACGGGATGGAATAGCATGCCGCTGCAAGATGCTGTGGTAGCCATGCTGTTTCATTCTAGCCATGCTAGCAGTTTTTGCAGCATTTTTGCTGAAGAAAAAAAAAAAAAAAAGGTACAGCAGGATGTGAAACCCATTTTTTTGTGATTTTCCCTAAGTATAAACTATAATATCATTGGTGGCCTAACACCTTGTATTATTTATGCTTGCAAGGTGGAAGCAAGGTTGAACTTGGGGATCCTGAAAAACACAGTATTTTTACTGGCAGGAGATCAGGTTTTGGCTGTGAAAAAAAACAACAGCAAAAATGCAAAGTGTGAACATGGCCTCTATGTTAACACAGAGGTCATGCTGTGGCTATAAATTGCAGCAGAACTGTGCTACTGTAGTTTTGCCATTGTTTCCCTGTGCAATCACTCAAAATTGCATGGAAATAACTTTCACCAGCAAATACACATGGCCATAAAAAACAGGGCTGTGGAGTCCATAAACCAAACCACAAACTCCAACTCCTCAATTTCCCTGACTTCCGATTCCAACTCCACAGCACTGCGTCACTACTCAGCACGTACATAAAGTGCAGCACAGATTCATCTCAATAAAAGCCTACGTCTTTAGATCAGGAATAGAACAGACATTTATAGGACATTTTATAACTTCCCCAAATTATTATGAAAACATTTACAGCACATCCTGCACTGACCTATTGAATCCAATTTATTATATATTTGAGGAGTCGGTCCATTTACTCCCACGCCACCAAAATGGACACTGACTCAGACTCCACAGCCCTGATACAACTGGCCAAGTAGTCTTGCAGGTAAAACAGCCGATTTCCTCCAAAATTCAATTACTGTGTAGGGAAAATGTGAAAAGACTGCAGCAATACAAGGATGCTGCGATCTAAAGCCACAGAATGACTTCTGCATGTGAACGCAGCCTAAATAGAGTGTCTGGAAAGTCTCATATGGCTAGGTTATCAGTTGTGGTTTGATACCTGCCATCAGATGAAATCTGCTCTGGCAATGACTGGATATAAAATCCTGTTCATACTGCATTACTGCAATGGGTTTGAGGGTCCTGATGCAGTCACAGAATACTACAATGACGCAAAAAGAATTCAAATGAACTGTGTTTCTGTTTTTTTCTCTCAATGTGTTCATTTGATCAGAATACTTTTTTTGGCCATCTAAACAGATACATTCAGAGAAAACAAAAACACAAATGTAATTCATTTGAACTCTGTTTGTGCCATTGTATTCTATGTTCATCTGAATCCTGATTTAAGTGGATTCAGATGGAAACCAGAGCTGTGGAGTCGATAACGCTAGCGAGATCGCTAACGAAATCGCTACTGCGTCACCATTTATGACGCAGTAGAGATCTCGTTAGCGACTTAGCTGTGTGTGACATGTAGCGGCGATGTGGCCCCTGCTGAGATGTCGCTGATCGCTTATGAACGTTCTGAGCCGTTTTTTGGTCGTTGGTGTCCCGCTGGTGAGCCTGAATCGCTGAGTGTGACACCCTTTATGAACGACTTCACCAGCGTCGCAGGTGGGACTAGGTTTTCCCAACGACCGCAGAGGTCGTTATACAGATCGCTGATGAGTTGTGTTTAGAATCACAGATCGCTGATGATGTGTTTGGAATCTAACTAGTGATCGCATAGCGATCGCACTAGCGATCTCGCCAGGTCGTGTTGTTGTCGTGATCGCTAGTGCGATCGCTAAGTGTGGCAGTGCCTTAAGACAAACCTCAGACTCCTCAATTTCCATGACTTCCAACTCCACGACTCAGACTCCACAGCACTGCCTCACTACTGAGCATGTACATAATGTGTAGTACACATTTATCTCAACTAAAAGCCTTGATCAGGAGCAGACATTTAAGGCACTGCCACACAGCGATCACACCAGAGTTCGCGACGACACGACCTGGCGAGATCGCTAATGCGATCGCTATGTGATCGCTAGTTAGATTCCAAACACAACTCATCAGCGATCTGTATAACGACCTCTGTGGTCGTTGGGAAAACCTAGTCCCACCTGCGATGCTGGTGAAGTCTTTCATAAAGGGTGTCACACTCAGCGATTCAGGCTCACGTTCATAAGCGATCAGCGACATCTTAGCAGGGGCCACATCGCTGCTACATGTCACACACAGCTAAGTTGCTAACGAGATCGCTACTGCATCATAAATGGTGACGCAGTAGCGATCTCATTAGCGATCTCGCTAAGGCTACTTTCACACTTGCGTTTTTTAGCACTGCGCATCGTGCGCCATCGGTCGCATGCGCAATGTTCCCTTATCATTAACATGGCGGGCGCAGGGTCTAGTGCTTCCACGCGCTCATCAGCGTTTGGCGTGCGCAGCGCATTTTCCAGGTGTGCGCCCAGACGCGCTAGACGCTACATGTTGCATTTTTTTTCCGGCCCACCACTTTAAAAAAGCGCGTGCGCACTTGTGCGCACGCTATGCACCAAAAAGTATCATTGCTGTCTATGGGGGCGCTGGCGGGCGCGTAGCTGTGCGCTCGTCAGCGCTTGTGTGCGTACGCGATTTTAGAGTAAACAATGTCTAGACACTTGTCTAAAGCACCCCCTACACAAGATACATTGTTTGTGAGGAGTGTAGATAAAGGAAGGTGTCTTCAGTGCCAGACAGACCCCTACTGAGACTGCCTGGAGACACTGCAAGCTGATAAGAGACTGGAAGATCATCCTGGACCCCTATAAAAGCCTGAAGATCCAGCCTGGACCCTACTACACTGCCTGGAGACACTGCTCCTGGACCCCTACTACAGCCAGAAAAAACAGCATGGACCCCTACTACACTGACTGGAGACACTGCTCCTGGACCCCTACTACAGCCAGAAAAAACAGCCAAGACAGATCCAAAGTGCAAGAATGTGAGTATTCTTGAACCAAATGACTGCCTGTCCTTTCCAATGTAAAAAGATGTACTCATGCTTTGTATTTTTTTATTGCATCATGTCTTCTTCTGGATCCCAATATTCCCCATCCCGGCAAGAACTGGCCCAAGCAGAGCGTGAAGTGAGTATCTTCCTGCCTTTGGGTAAGTATAGCTGCTGAATCTACAAATGGCTAAAATTTGGGTTCCTTTTTCAGACATCGTCGGACACGGACATTGAGGAGTCACAGCAGGAGCAGTCGCAGTCGAGTCAAGTCCCGGTGGCGAGACGGAATGTAAGTATATAGCCTTTGAATGTCTATTTTTTTTTTTCATCTTTATTTCTGAAATACATACATTTTAATTTATTTTTTTGTTTTTTCTAGGTTCCACAATGGGACGAGGACCTATATGTGGACAACGAGGCCCTCATCTGCCAGGTCCATCAGCGTGTCCCGTTGTGGGACAGCCGTGATCCGCAGTACAAGAATTTGGTGAGCCGGCGGCTATGGAACGAGGTGGCAGCAGCGTTGATGGATGGCTGGGACAGCGCTTCTCCAAACCTCAAAAAGGCGTTTAGTAAGTATTTTCATTCGTTGTAACGCCGCAGTCACTCTTGTTCCAGATGCCACTGATGGGTTTGCTGGTAGATATATTCTACCTGCAAACCCAACAGTGTCATCTGGTTCAACAGTGACTGCCCTGTGTATGCTATTGCTATGTTGTGCATTCTATTGAGTTTTTTATGCTGCAGTGACTCTTGTTCCAGATGCCACTGATGGGTTTGCTGGTAGATATATTCTACCGGCAAACCCAACAGTGTCATCTGGTTCAACAGTGACTGCCCTGTGTATGCTATTGCTATGTTGTGCATTCTATTGCTTTTTTTATGCCGCAGTGACTCTTGTTCCAGATGCCACTGATGGGTTTGCTGGTATATATATTCTACCTGCAAACCCAACAGTGTCATCTGGTTCAACAGTGACTGCCCTGTGTATGCTATTGCTATGTTGTGCATTCTATTGCTTTTTTTATGCCGCAGTGACTCTTGTTCCAGATGCCACTGATGGGTTTGCTGGTAGATATATTCTACCTGCAAACCCAACAGTGTCATCTGGTTCAACAGTGACTGCCCTGTGTATGCTATTGCTATGTTGTGCATTCTATTGCTTTTTTTATGCCGCAGTGACTCTTGTTCCAGATGCCACTGATGGGTTTGTTTGTAGATATATTCTACCTGCAAACCCAACAGTGTCATCTGGTTCAACAGTGACTGCCCTGTGTATGCTATTGCTATGTTAGTGCATTCTATTGAGTTTTTTATGCTGCAGTGACTCTTGTTCCAGATGCCACTGATGGGTTTGCTGGTAGATATATTCTACCGGCAAACCCAACAGTGTCATCTGGTTCAACAGTGACTGCCCTGTGTATGCTATTGCTATGCTGTGTATTTTTTTTTTTTATGCTGCATTGACTGTTTGTCATTTTAACTCAGGTGTGTGTGATGACACAGATTTTGACCTGACTGCATTTAAAAATTTTTTTTTCTTCCTGCAGTGAACAAAGTCCGCACACGATGGCGCTTGATAAAGGACCGCTTCAACACTGATGTTCGTGCAGAGAGACAGGTTCGCAGTGGTTCAGCAGCAAGGGCCAGAAGGAAATATCGCTATTATCGCGAGTTGGCGTTCCTGAGACCGGTCCTTGCCAGCAGAGCGTAAGTTTTACAACATTTTTTTATTTTTCATAATCAGTGCTTTTCTATTCCACAGCTGATGTTTCTTGGAAAAGCATTATAGTAATGTTTTTATTTTCTTTCCACAGCACCTGGAGCAGCACCATGCAGCCTGTCCCTGAAGCGGTCCTTCCTCGGACGACCATGGACCCGTCCCAGCCATCCGACAGCCTCGAAGCAACTTGCAGGTCAGCAACACGGACAGTTGGTGACCAGGAAGCTGGTCCATCAGGTGTTCCCCTCTCCCAGGTCTCTGCCACTGGTTATGCGGGCACTTCCCGCCAGCGGCAGAGGGCCTTGGAAAGGAATGTCTTGCCCGAGTTCATGCACTTGAGCGAGGCCTTTCATGGCAATATGAAGTCGATATCAGGCACAGTGGCAAGCGGATTTTCATTAATGGAACAGGGTTTTACCCACATGGAACACCGCGTCAACTGTGTCGAACAGCGGCTTGATCGCCTGGAGGCCGACCTCAACAGACCAGCGCACCATTTTTTCAGTAAAATTGAACGAGGCATGGCGCAACAGCTGAGTGTGTTGCAGGCCTGCAACACTGCTTACTTGCAGGCTATGCAGCAGAATCGGTACGTGCAGAAGTCAGTGGTTGCATATCCAACTGTGCCACCACTGATTCGCCACACATCACTACCGACTTCTGCTGCATACCAATGCACGGCCACCAGTATTCCGAGTCACCACTACACAACCACAAGTCCGAGTACTGGTGGACACTCCACCGTCGCCACCACCATGGCAAGCGCTGCTCCTGTCTGGAGCACCACCATCACAGACACTGGTCCGCAGTCTTGGACTCACGCCACCGCAGTACCTGTTTGGGCCACCGCCCCCACTTCTCCTTCCAGGAGTACCGCCACCACTCAGCAACAGTTTAGGAGCACAGATGCCACTTCTCCGTCTAGGAGTACCGCCACCACTCAGCAACAGTTTAGGAGCACAGATGCCACTTCTCCGTCTAGGAGTACCGCCACCACTCAGCAACAGTTTAGGAGCACAGATGCCACTTCTCCCTCTAGGAGTACCGCCACCACTCAGCAACAGTTTAGGAGCACAGATGCCACTTCTCCGTCTAGGAGTATCGCCACCACTCAGCAACAGTTTAGGAGCACAGATGCCACTTCTCCCTCTAGGAGTACCGCCACCACTCAGCAACAGTTTAGGAGCACAGATGCCACTTCTCCTTGGAACACCGCCACCACTTGTCCTGCTCTGAGCACCGCCACCACTTCTCCTTCTCCCACCACTGTCACTGACACCACAGAGCATGATACAGGTGACTGACATCCACTGTTTTATGTATCAAGGCCACGGTCCACCAGCTCAAGGCGGTCACACCGAAGTCGTTCCATGCAAGGGCCTCCTGCCCCCAATAAGAAAAAAACAAAACTTTGTCCATCCCCCCTCTCCTCCTAATGTGTCTCAACCTGCCTTTACTTCCATGTCTGATCTTCGTTCACCCACTACTTTCGTCGCCCCTTCCCCTCGAACCCCTTCCTCGCTTTCCAGCCGTTCTTCATCTCTGCACACCCCCAGAGTATCCAAATCTCCACCTAAATGTAATTCTCAATAAAAATTTGGGGTTCCTGTTGTACAAATTATGTACTAATCTGCTTTTAATAAATGTATTCAAATCTCCACCCAAACTTCAGTGGCAATTCCAATGTGTGGTTCCTGTTGTACAAAGTATGTACTAATCTGCTTTTAGTAAATGTATCCAAATCTCCACCCAAACTTCAGTGGCAATTCCAATGTGTGGTTCCTGTTGTATAAAGTATGCACTAATCTGCTTTTATTAAATGCATCCAAATGTCCAAGAAAACGTCAGTGGCAATTCCAATGTGTGGTTCCTGTTGTACTAAATAAATGTGCAAATCTGCTTTTAGTAAATCCGGTCTGATTAATGTGTCTTTCGCCGCCTACACACACTGCGCCGTACACTTTTCGTTTTGGAATGCACATCACTCCAGGAATGTCACATTTCTTGTGTCTTTCATGGAGATATGTGTAGTCCAAAACAAAATATATGACTTGTATTTTTGCCACCAGTCTCTCTGTCTACTAATATTGCACATATTGAATAGAGGATGGTGTTGAGTGCAAGGCATAGCTAATTTACCTTGCTAGGTATCCTAAAAAGTTAAATGAGTCTGGTGTGTTTATAACATCATTTGACTTTGTGATACAAGGCCAGGGATTCTAGATATACTGTACCTTGTAATTAACCACATTCTCTATTCAATGTGTCTTGAATAAACTGAGGAGATGATGGTGAAAATACACGTTAGGCCGGCGTCACACTGGCGAGTTTGATGCGAGTTAATCGCACGACTTTCTCTCATCAACACCCGGCACGGCCGCCCGCTCTCGGACCCGAGTGTGCAGCTGCATGTATTTCTATGCTGCCGCGCACTCGGGTCCGAGAGCGGGCGGCCGTGACGGGTGTTGATGCGAGAAAGTCGTGCGACTAACTCGCATAAAACTCGACAGTGTGACGCCCACCTTATGTACAATCCCCTGGCCTTGTATCATTACTATCTCACCTGGGCAGGTGAATACACATGAGTTTTCACCTGCAGCGTCACTTCAGTCTGCATTTATTTCAAGCATACTGTAGCGATGCTGCAGTTTATAACTCATGTTTATTCACCTGGCCAGGCGTGATAAATTCTGAAGTGAGGATGTATTATTTGGGGCATTACCACTTCAGCATGACACCAGGCCTGGGTATTGTAGAAGATGTATAATCTTTATCATCTCTCCAGTGTACGTTCAAAATCAAGTCACAGTGATACTACAAATAATATTTATAGTCACATGGTCAGGTATAACAGATGTAATAAAGAGTGACGGATGATAGTGCATCCCCAAATCACTATTTGTAACATCAGGACAGGTGACACAAATATTAGTTGTTTTATCTCCACCGTCGCTGCAAATGGAACCAAAACTGGAGAGATGATAAAGGTCATACAACTTGTGTGTGTGTGGATGTATAGTCACCTGGTCAGGGTTACTAGTAAATTCATGATGCACAAAAAACACAGCATCATGAATTCACTGGTAAACCTGGCCAGTTGATTACTGTATTAGAGTGTAAAAAAAAACACAGACTGCACTCGGTACAGGTATAAACACAGGTATTTTATTAACATAGAGACAAGAAGGTATTTGATTAACATACAGACAAGAACACTTTTTTTTTACACCATTTGGTCTTGCCATTCCACCCGTCCTACATCTGCCATGAAGAATGCTGCAAATTGGTTCCTTAATTTGGCCAACTTCAACAGAAGACCTGAGAGGGTGCTGATTGAAATCAGGCAATGGGTTAGGAGCTGCATCATCAAGTTCAAAGTTTGGGTGCTCTTTCGACATAACAAAATTATGTAGCACCACACATGCCTTCACCACTTCATCCACTGTTTCCAGTTTCAGATGAATGGCTGTGCCCAGAATGCGCCATCTGGAAACAAGTATACCAAAGGCACACTCTACTCTACAGTTCTTCTTGCCCTGGTCAGCCTGTAATTGAATTTTTTCTGGTGTGGTCCAAGTCCCAGCTGGAGTAGGGTTTTAGCAGGTGTTGGCTCATCTGGAAAGCCTCATCCCCAACCATGACAAATGGCAGTGGTGGACCTTCGGTGTGGGGAAGAGGCTGTGGCATGGGGAAATTCAACTGGTTTCCATACAACCTCCGGCCCATGTCCGAGTTCTTACAGGCCTGTGAGTCATTTCCACGGCCAAATGCCCCAATGTCCACTGCAACAAACATACAGTCTGCATCAGCAATGGCCATGAGAACTGTAGAGAAGTACTTTTTGTAGTTGTAGTACTCCGAGCCTGTTCTTTTGGGTTTGATGATCCGGATGTGTTTCCCATCAACTGCTCCCAAACAGTTGGGGAAATTGCAGGTTGTCCAGAATTTTTCAGCTATTTCTAGCCACTTTTCTGTGGTGGGCAGGGGCATAAACTCTGGACAGAGAACATTCCACAATGCCCAGCAGGTGTCCACAACAATTCCTGACAAGGTGGAGATACCAATCCTGTACTGGAAGTGAAGTGAAGAGAGGCTCTCTCCAGTAGCAAGGAATCTGTGAAAGAAAAACAATATATATTATTGTATATATTTTTTTAAACATTTAACTAAAGAGAAAAAAAAATACATGGCATACAAATAATTCTGCAGGTCTTTGTTTAATAGATGGCAGAACAATAATTCTGGCAGCTTTGGAATACTACATGGCAGAACAAATAAAATGATGCAGGCATTGGTTTAGCAATATTACGTACCGTAATGTCACCAGGAGTCTTTCCTCCGGAGGACTCGCACGACGGAGCTGTGTGTCCTGTCTCCGGATGAATTGTTGGACACGAGCAAGTAAATCCCTGAAGCTTTCTTGTGACATCCGGGTATAGTCGGTAAATTTCTCGGGGTTTGCCTGCAGCTCGCTATAGAGGGTGTGGTACGCTCCACGGCTCTCCCAGAGTTCAACAATGGGATGTACCCACAAACGCCGCCGCTGACGTCTTCGCTGTCTCTCTCTCTCCCTTTCTTCATGGCAAGCCACTGCATAAGCCTGAGCCATCGCAATGTCCAGATCCAAGTTGAAGTCGAAAATCTTCCAGCGCATATCCATGTCACAAAGGCAAATGCAAGCAAATGTGAAGAATGGCTGTGAACATGCTCTATATAAAGATTTCACATAAGACACGCCCACTGGTGTCCCATTGGTGGAGTCAGTTGCAAGAATTTTTCAAGGATTTTCCTCCTGTGAAATGCGCCGAAAAAAACGCAAACGCATGCAAAAACGCTTGAAATCACATCCAATCGCTAAGTTTTTTTCAGCAATGCGCACACTTATGCGACTAAATATCGCAGCGATTACAAGCGTTTGCACGCGTTTTTTTCATGCGTTTTATGTGCGCTCGAAACGCAGCGCTAAAAAACGCAAGTGTGAAAGTAGCCTTAGTGTTTTCTAGAGGTTATTATTGTATGCCGTATAACTATACAACTGTGTATAGTCTGGGGCTCATATTATTGCTTAGGGGATTGCTACAAGATATAAAACTATTTAAAACCAATTATATATATATATATATATATATTACCGTATACAGTGCCTACAAGTAGTATTCAACCCCCTGCAGATTTAGCTGGTTTGATAAGATGCAAATAAGTTACAGCCTTCAAACTGCAAACGAGAGTAGGATTTATTAACAGGATAAATCTTACAAAACAAAAAGTTATGTTGCTCAGTTGAATTTTAATAAATTTTAAACATAAAAGTGTGGGTCAATTATTATACAACCCCTATGTTTAATATTTCGTGGAATAACCCTTGTTTGCAATTACAGCTAATAATCGTCTTTTATAAGACCTGATCAGGCCGGGACAGGTCTGTGGAGTTATCTTGGCCCACTCCTCCATGCAGATCTTCTCCAAGTTATCTAGGTTCTTTGGGTGTCTCATGTGGACTTTAATCTTGAGCTCCTTCCACAAGTTTTCAATTGGGTTAAGGTCAAGAGACTGACTAGGCCACTCCAACACCTTGACTTTTTCCCTCTTGAACCAGGCCTTGGTTTTCTTGGCTGTGTGCTTTGGGTCGTTGTCTTGTTGGAAGATGAAATTACGACCCATCTTAAGATCCTTGATGGAGGAGCGGAGGTTCTTGGCCAAAATCTCCAGGTAGGCCGTGCTATCCATCCTCCCATGGATGCGGACCAGATGGCCAGGCCCCTTGGCTGAGAAACAGCCCCACAGCATGATGCTGCCACCACCATGCTTGACTGTAGGGATGGTATTCTTGGGGTCGTATGCAGTGCCATCCAGTCTCCAAACGTCACGTGTGTGGTTGGCACCAAAGATCTCGATCTTGGTCTCATCAGACCATAGAACCTTGAACCAGTCTGTCTCAGAGTCCTCCAAGTGATCATGAGCAAACTGTAGATGAGCCTTGACATGACGCTTTGAAAGTAAAAGTACCTTACGGGCTCGTCTGGAACGGAGACCATTGCGGTGGAGTACGTTACTTATGGTATTGACTGAAACCAATGTCCCCACTGCCATGAGATCTTCCCGGAGCTCCTTCCTTGTTGTCCTTGGATTAGCCTTGACTCTTCGAACAAGCCTGGCCTCGGCACGGGAGGAAACTTTCAAAGGCTGTCCAGGCCGTGGAAGGCTAACAGTAGTTCCATAAGCCTTCCACTTACGGATGATGGTCCCAACAGTGGAGACAGGTAGGACCAACTCCTTGGAAAGGGTTTTGTACCCCTTGCCAGCCTTGTGACCCTCCACGATCTTGTCTCTGATGGCCTTGGAATGCTCCTTTGTCTTTCCCATGTTGACCATGTATGAGTGCTGTTCACAAGTTTGGGGAGGGTCTTAAATAGTCAGAAAAGGCTGGCAAAGAGATCATTAATCCACACATGTGAAGCTCATTATTCTTGGTGCCTGAACTACTTCTTAATACTTTAGGGGGACCAAACAGAATTCTTGTGGTTTGAGGGGTTGAATAATAAATGACACTCTGAATTAACTTTTAACGTTTTAAAAAAAATAAATAAATTAAAACAAAAATTTTTGCTGCAGTGCATTTCCCACTTCCAGGCTGATCTACATACAAATGTCACAATGCCAAGTTAATTCCGCATGTGTCAACCAGCTAAATCTGCAGGAGGTTGAATACTACTTGTAGGCACTGTATATATATGTATATATATATATATATATATATATAGTCCATGTTTCTCTAATAAACTTTTTGTACATTTTATCTGCATTTTGATGTTTATCGTTATGTGGCATCCGTTTCTTGTATTTGTCGCCAATGGAGCGTAAGTAATGCACAAAGCGGAACACACCAGTCCCAGACATTGTGCGAAGCTTTGTACATGCAAGGGAATAGGAGAGAACGCCCATAGATCTAAGGGTAAGTTCCCACGTTCAGTATTAGGCCGGGATCACACATGCGACGAAGTCATCCGACACTCGCATGTGAAATCCCAGCTCTGGCGCCGGCACTCGGGAGTGGAGTGCGCGGCTGCATGTAGTTCTATGCAGCCGCTCGCTCCACTCCCGAGTGCCGGCGCCAGAGCTGAGATTTCACATGCGAGTGTCTGACGACTTTGTCGCATGTGTGATCCCGGCCTTAGGCAGTGCTTTGGACACAGCACATGTCCGCTCCATCCAAAGCACTGCCGGCTTTTGAACGCCGGCGATTCCTCATGTGTTCATTGCGGAATCACTGCGTCCAGTACGTTGTACGGGGACATCTTGCGGAGAGTGAGTGTCTCCGCAAGATAAATTGACATGCTGCGGTCTGGAAAGACGCGCCGCATGTGTCTCCACAGGGAAGCCGGAGGCGGCCGTGCATGCATAGTGGAGATGAGATTTCTTCAAATCCCATCCTCTATGCTGTAACATCTTGCCGCTGTGGGTTGGACACTGCGGATGTACAGAGCGTCCATCCCGCGGCGCTTATTGACCGTGGGAACATACTCTAATATTGATGACCTATCCAACAAAAAGGCCAATTGTGTTAGGTGTGTGTGGTAAATAAGTTGTCTACTATTCGGTGGCGATAATTTGCTGATTGAAGTGGGTCCAACCACAGAACAGGCAACTTTTATCCCCGGATGCGCAACTGTGGCTCCATTCATTCTCTATGGGGCTACTGTAGAAAGAAACATGAGAATGAAAGGAGCGACAACCAAGCATAAGCGCTGTCGCTCCATCCCAAGGCTATATTCATGCGTTGTGCTTTTTGCAACGGTTTTTATGCAAATTTTCAGCAGTGTCTCACAGTACCAGCAAAGTCTGTGATTTAAAAAATCTCATGCGCACACCTTGGTTTTTTTCTCGTTTTGTCAAAGAGCTGCGTTTTTGCAAAATGCAGCACATCATTTCTTTCAGCGGTTTTCCCCCATTTCAATGAGTAGTGCAAAAAAAAAAAACGCAGGTATCAGGTTTTGTTGCTAAAACCTAATGAAGTTGAATCAATTTTTATTTTTTTATGTAGAAAACCTTATAAGCATGCAAGAGACAAATTTACCCTGACAAAAAAGCCATAAAATAAAAAACGCAGAGAAGCCTGCTTTTTGTAAGCAGCTTAAAGGGAATCTGTCACCCCAAAAATGCCATATCAAGTAAAGATATGGCTGAATAGAGCATCCCATAACTAAGCTATGTTAATTTTCATTTTATCTAGATACCCCCGTTTTCATAGAAAAATACCTTTGTAAAATTGGTATTTCGTGGTGTCAATCATTGCAGTCAGGTCAGGAAGGCGGCGGTTATTCGCTTCCTCCCCCCCCGCTCTCCACTTCTTCACGTAACGCTGTCTGTGAATATCACAGACAGAGTAATGCTTCCGCGATTGCGCGGTGAAGCAGGGCCCCGGCGCGTGCGCAGTCTTCTTTGCCCAGCAGTGGGCAAAGCATATAATCAGTACAGCGCATGCGCTAGTCTTTCCTTGCCCCGGAAGTCGTCCAAGGCAAGCAGTAATTTCCGGGGCAAGGAAAGACTAGCGCATGCGCTGTAGTCATTTTATGCTTTGCCCACTGTTGGGCAAAGCATACTGCGCACGTGCCCATTGCGCCGGGCACGATTTTGATTTGCGCAATTGCGGGAACCTAACGCCATCTGTGGTATTCACAGACGGCGATACGCAACAGATGACGAGGAGCGGGGGCAGGGGAGGACATGAAAACCGCCGCCCTCCTGACCTGACTGCAGTGATTGACACGTACAATCACCAACTTTAAAAAGGTATTTTGCTATGAAAACGGGGTATCATGATATATGATACCCACCGTTAGCTTAGTTATGGGACGCACTATTCAGCCATATCTTTATCTGATATGGCTATTTTGGGGTGACAGATTTCCTTTAAGCTTGGCAAAAAAAAAAAAAACGCTGCAAAAACAAAAAGCGTGAACAAAGCCTAAAGGGTATGCCACACTAAACAATATCGCTAACGGGATCGCTAAAAAACGTCACTATTTAGCGATCCCGTTAGCGATGTTGTTCAGTGCGGCAGCTGCCAGCGACGAGCTTCCTGCTGTGATCTCGCTCGTCGCTGGAATCGTTCCGGACCCTATTTTCTCGTCGGCGCTCCCACTGGGTAAGTATATATCGTTGTGTGGCACCTTTTCTTAGCGATTTAGCGGTACTTTTGTACCGCTAAAGTCGTTAAGAAGATCGCTAACGGCGATAGCGTCGTTAACTATATCGCTAAATGCGGCAGCATTTAGCGATATAGAAACAATCCCGCTAGCGATCTCATTAGTATGCAACGCTAACGAGATCGCTAGCGGGATTGTTTAGTGTGGCAGTACCTTAAGGCAGGGTGCCCACGATTCGGAACTAGCAGCGCTTTGGATGCAGCGCATGTTTGCTGTGTCCAAAGCGCTGCTGTATATTGAATGCAGGTAAATCTGCATGTGTTCACTGAACCGTGCGGATTTACCGCATCTAAGGGTGAGTTTCCACGGTCAGGAAACGCTGCGTGTTTGGAGCTGTGCGCTGGCGCAGCCCAAACACGCAGCGTCCAGATGTTACAGCATAGTGGAGGGGATTTCAAGAAATCCCGTCTCCACTAAGCGTAACAATACGCAGGTGGCAGACCTGCGTAAACGGACATGCGGCGCGTCTTTTTAGACCGCAGCATGTCCTCGCGTATTGCGGCGACGGTGCGTCGCCGCAACAGAATTAACACAGGGCTATGTAGCCCTGCGCTCTTTCCGGAGGGTGGATCCTGAACACCTCCGGAAAGATCGCGCGTCATAAAGGGGGCGGGGCTTAGACTGAGCGGAATTTCCGCTCCGTCCAAAGCGCTATGGTTCCGGACCGTGGAACCATAGCCTAATACATTGTACGGGTGACATTTATCTTGCGGAGACTTACAGCTCTGCAAGAGAATTCCGCATGCTGCGGTCTAGAAAGGCGCGGAGCCGCGGATGTCTGGGGACGCGTAACGGACATGGAATTTCTAGAAATCCCATCCACTATGCTGTAACATCTGACCGCTGCGGGTTGGACGCTGCATAAATAAATACGCAGCAATTCCTGATCGTAGGCACGTACCCCAAGGGGAGAACAATGCTCCGTTCTGCCAATGGACACCGGTCCAAGCAGGCAGACCACCACCGATCAACAAGCTAGCGGCTATCACGTGTATAAACATAACCGGCTTTCTGTGGACAACCCCTGCAGTAGCAATAAATGCTCCAAAACTTGTTGGCAGGTTTAAACTGGGTTCATTTCTGTGTTATGTGAAGATGCAGGAAAGGTCATGGACTGGAAATACGACGGTTATAGCACCGCAGGATCAGCTTCTCATCCTCCTCACTATGGCTGTAAATGTATAGGACAATAGAATGTGAAGAAAAAAGGCAAAGCGGTGAGAGCAGGAGCGGTACCGCGTGTCCAGAGAGCGTTATCGCTCTGGGGCTTCTCCCAGGCGCCCATGTCCCCCCACAGTAAATGACATCAGACACACGGCCCTTCTGCCACACACGGCTGGGCTCACACACACGCTGCATTGTGGTTTCCGCCTCTGCCGTAAAATGGCGGGTAATGAATTACCTCAGGAAATAGCGCTCGTCACACAATTCAAAAATAAATAGCGCACTCCACAGAGGGGAGGAGCCAAGTGCACGCTACTCTCCTAACGGCTGAGAGGGGGGGGGAAAAACCCGCCACGGCCAGTGATTGGCAGCCGCTGGTTCACGCCCTGAAACTTCTCATTTGAACTGCTGAAGCCGAACCCGAAGCGCTTATTGGCCCGTACAAAGGAGAAAGGCGGAGACACGGGGCTGTAGTAAATCACCCGTGACGTTTAGGGCGTGTTACGCCCATCTAGGGTCCGGCTTTAGGTGGTTTGCTCTGGGGGAGGGCGTGTCTTATGGAATTTGTAAACTGGGTTCCGCCAATGAGAACGCTGCAATGAAGAACGAACCAGGATTGGAGAGGGGGAGACTGTAGTTGTGCGGAAAGCGGTTGTTCGGCTTCATTCGCTGCGGTTCGTTCACAGACTCTGTTCCCTCAGCTAAGTCCAGGCGAGACCGTCACCCAGCTCACACAATGCCCAAGAGAAAGGTGAGTGTCCCCCTGCACACAGTGCGGCCCGGCCTTCCTCACCGCTCGCCGGGAAGCTCTTTTTGCGCGTTCCCGCTTCTTGCAGCGGTTTCCTCACAGTCCGCCGCGTTGCCCGCGCCTTCTCCTCATAGCGCTGTATACACCCTGCTGGCCCCGGGGGCTCCGTGGTGGGGGAGGGGTCCGCGCCTCCATGTTTCTCCATTATTGGCCGCCTCCTAGAAAGAGTGGTGAAGTGGCGTCCATGTTTGTAGCGCTCGGACGGCTGGAGTCGCCGCAGCAGCAGGGCCTATGGCCGCCCTCCGGGGTGTGCGGTGCTCGCGCTCCGTCCTCCGCATTCCTGCATGCCACCGGCCGCAGACGCGGGAGACGACCGCCGAGCACGTTCTGTCTGTCATGGCCGCCAAGGCGATGGCCGTGCGTTATCTGCACCGTGTGCGCGGCTCCGGGTGTGTAATGGGGGCCATATAACATATTGCATTATTCTACACGTCGGGGTGTGTACAATAAATACAAAAATATGTCTTTTTATTATTTTTGGTTTTTTTGCGTGTGGCGGTGGGTGTTCTGGTCTCTTCTTCCCAGTACACACTCACTGATGCCTTGTGCATCTGCCCCATATTTCCTCTATGAAATAGAAGTGTCCTGGAGCCTACAATTGTGAAACTCCGTCACTTCTAAATTTTATCAGATTTTTTTTTTCTGCATAGTAGTGACACCTCCCCCAGAAGACCACCTTTATGAGAAATCCCCCCCCCCTCTTTACAGACCAGTGCCCCCATAAGTCATCCGCACTAGCCCCATCTATTCGAAGACCACTTGGCATGCAATCCTCTGGTCGTCTCCAGACTGTTTTGCAGCGGATGTGATCGTCCCCATTTTAATTACTGATGTCACAGTTGAGACCTCAGTTTGGGATTTGTCAGATGTTTTGGGTTGTGTAGAACGTTAGAGCGACGCTTTCGTATTTTACTTGGTGTGTAGATTCAGGGCTGGTCCTAGGGACATGGCATGGAACCATTCTAGTGAGCAGGTTTAGTGACCGCAACGTTCACTTTGTGATTGTTCTGCTCCCATGTCGCTTTGTTGCATCGTTTAACTTTTTTTTTTTTTTTTTGCGTGGTCTTTAAAGCTGCCAATCTGGTGTTGAACAGTTGGCACGTGTGCTGGAGCAGGCATGTAATGCCCTCTATTGTTAACCAGGCTCTGACCCTCGGGTTGTAACGTCTGTCAGCTTGTTACAGTTGAGTCCGAAAGCCAACTTAGACTATAATTAAAAATATTATAATGCATTATTACTTTCAAAATTTACATTTTGGCGGATACTTTTTTTTTATCAATAAACTTTCTCCCATTTTTTTTTTTTTTTTTGCTGTTATAATTTGGACTTGTGCGTTTCATTGTAATATGGCCAGCACAATGCACCTTTGGGATGCTTATGATTTTTCTATATTGTGGCTAACATTGGCACACACATCTCTGATTCTTCAGTTTTTCCCAGAATTCTTACATAAAACAGAAAATCCAACCTTTTTGCACGATTTGTCATTGCAAACATTTTGCTACTCTTAGCACTTTAACACCAATCTTTGCCATTCTGGCCCCCGTCTTATGTCTAGCATTTGGCTGAGAGGGGTCAAGGTCGAGCACAACTGGCAAATTTTTCACAGAAATGTACTTGCTCATTTCTGTCGGTAGTGCGTTGCTGGTGAAACAGGAAAGATGTATATCTTTGTACCGTGTTAGCCAGTAGATAGGAAAAATATTTAGAATTGAGTCCTCAGTGGTTACCTTTGTAATGGCTAACTGAAAAGCCATTAAAAGGTATCTCAGTTGGCTGGTGAGAGATTCTTATTCTTGATGAATTTGGTGTATCCCAGTGCACTGCTCCTCTGGACTGGGGGGCCACAGTGTCTCTACATGGGCGGAGAGACAAGGACCTTCTTTGTGATCGTACATCATTCATAAAGCCTTGGATTCTGTGTCAGCTTGTCACCTTTAATTGCCATTCCAATAATAGCTTAAAATTCCAGAATTTTTGATATATATTGTAATCCCTGACAATTTAATATTGCCACTAAATTTCTTACATCGGTTTAATTCAATAATTACTACCCAGTTCTGAGAATAAAAAGCATTACATCTCCTGGGTTGACGTATAGCAAAAGCGGAGCCACGGACGGTCAGAGTTAAAAGTACACTTTCAGGTATATTCCTTTTTACTCTTTAGTCAGTGGAAACAAAGCATCCAGCTCTGGGCTTTTCCAGCTAGCTGTGCGATTGTTAATTGTACACCATATTCTTTTCATTGTTAAAGGCATACTACATTTCAGCACATGCTTGCAAACAGCTGTCACCCTGTGCTATAGGAAGTCCACCTGTTCTTGGCTTTTACAATTAGACCATAGTGTACAATAATAATAAATTATATTGTGGTACCGTGTTAGCCAGAAAAATCGATGTGAATACTTTTCCGTCCAATTATGACAAGAGCATTCTTAAGGTGATACCTTTATTGGCTAACCAGAAAATTATATGTTCGCTAGCTTTCAGAGCACAGTGGCTCCTTCAGGCAAGATTTCAATTGTAAATCTTGCCTGAAGAAGGAGCCACTGTGCTCTGAAAGCTAGCGAACATATCATTTTCTGGTTAGCCAATAAAGGTATCACCTTAAGAATGCTCTTGTCATAATTGGACGGAAAAGTATTCACAACAATTAGACCATAGTAATTAGTTGGATCCCTGCAAATTTTTTTCTGCTTATGTCTAGTTGAATAAATTAAAGGGAATCTATCACCAGTTTTGTCATATTTCAAATAAAACAATCACCTTATTCAGCGCCTGTGCTGCATCCCACAAATGCTTGTATACCCCCAAAATAACCTTAAAGTTCTCGTGCTTTGTAGAAATTGGGTCAGTCTGGTCCGATGGGCATGGTTCCAGGCATCTCCATCCCTCCCTTGGCAACTGCTTGCTGTCCTCCTTTAATTGATATGGATGACTCCTTGCATCATCCACATTGCTGGCGATTCCTGTGCGCAGGCACAAGATTTCGTCTGCCATTGTGAATGAGGCGAGGTGTCATCCACCTCGATTAAAGGACAGCTTGTAGCATTCGAGGGGGATGGCTGTAGAGACCCGTAACCACAGACTGGACTTAACTGATTCCATACAGCGTGTGAGAACCTATAAAGGTTTTTTTGAGGGAAGTGGGGGGGTTAAATAAGCATTTATGGAGTGCAGCACAGGCGCTGAATAAGGTGATAGTTTTAGTTGATATGACAAAACTGGTAGCCATTTCCCTTTTAACATTGTCTAGTAAAAAGTTACAGAAGCACATGGTAAGTTTCTTGAAAAGCGCAATCTTGGGAAGCCGCAGGGGGGGGGGGGAGAAAAAACCACCCTCCGGACCGCCCAGATTTGTATACCAAAATCCGAACTTTACAAAGGTATTTTGGCATGAAAACTGGGGTGTCAGGTTATGATAGATACCAATAGGTTACTTATGGGATGCACTATTCGGTCATATCTTTATCTGATGTAGCCAAAATGGGGTGACAGATTCCCTTTAAGCATGTGTTTGAACGTGTCACATGGCTTGTGATACGTTGTTATTGATCACATGGTCTAAAGATTGGCATGATCATGCATTTACTCCGTGTCTCTACAACAAAGTTCCTCAAATGCCGGTCCTGAAGATCTACTCAAATAACATTTTCCATATTGCTGTGGAGTCTGTAAACCAAACCAGACTTCTACTCCCACTCCTCAATTTCCCTGACTTGATTCCACAGCACGCCTCACTATTGAGCATGTACATAAAGTGCCACACAGATTAATCTAAACTAAAAGCGTAAGTCCTTAGATCAGGAACAGAACGGACACTTTACAACTTTCCCAAATTCTTAGGAAAAGGTTTTCCCAGTTTATACCTACTCCATTCCACCAAAATGAATTCCAACTCCTCAGCCCTGATTTTCAGAGTTTTCGAAGTGTGGTACAGGTGATAGAATTATCCCCTGAGCAGTACAAAGAAAATCCTAAAAATATGACCAGTTGGTGGCTCTTGAAGACTGGAGGAGGGGAACCCCCCTCCCCAAGTTTAAGTTAAACCCCTGCAACTTCCTCTTTTCTTTTTTTTTTTCCCTTCATGAGAAGTTTATGCCACTAAATACATCTATGCATAGGGAATATTGGTTATTGTGGGGGTCCTATAGCTGGGATACCCACTAAACATTTAAACAGGACTTCGGTCCCCTAGTTGTTTTGGCATTGCAGGAGCCTGTTTGACTATCGCTTTAGTCATGGTCAACAAGCACAGCACTTGCCCATCTTTGGCAGGCCCATAGGCATTGAATGGGTACTTTTTCCCCCCAGCAATAAGTTTTTTTTTTTTTTTTTTTTTTTTAGATTTACCCGATGGTTTACAACAATAAAAAAATGCACAAATTGTGCATTAAATCTGCAAATACATCTACAGCAGATTTACAGTTGTGATTAGATGTGCTCAGCCTCACTCAGTTCACTTGCTTTAAGTGAGGCCACACATTAATCTGCTCGTGGCCAGAAGTATGCAACACCTACTTGCAGTCATGTGACTTCTCGCTATCGCCAATGGCACCAGCGATTCCTGACAGCGTATGATGCGCACTGTGAGGGTTCAGAAGTTTTCAATCATAGTGATTGCACACCTACAAATTATTTGTATGTTTAAGGGGAGCAGCTCTAAATCTATTGTCTTTCTTGTGTTGCAGTCTCCAGAGGGTGCTGAAGCCAAGGATGCTGGCAAAGTAACTAAGCAAGAGGTAAGTATGTGAGGCTTCTTTACCTCCACTTGGCTAACAGATTTCTTCAACCTCGAATCTGCTGATGCCAGGTTTCCACAATGGTGCTAACGGAAACCCATTGGCCCTTTGGTTTGTTTTTTGTGTGTTTTTTTTTTTTTGTTTGTTTTTTTTTGCATCTGGGAAAAGTGGTATGGCTGTGTATGTCCCACAATAATGATTCTTTTGGGGGAGGGGTGAACAGAGATCAGATGTGCTACAAATCAGGAAGTGCAATGGGGGTGTGTCAGTACATATGGATGTCTTCCAAGTATTTTGGCGCAATTTCACTTCCAGCCTGATTTGCATGTGACTTTTTATGACTGGTACATCAGATCTCTACAAGATACATATATAATACAAGCATATCACCAATTGTGCTCGCAAGTTAAGATTTTAAACATTTGCCCTTCGTTTTTTTTTTTTTTTCCAGCCAACTAGAAGATCAGCAAGATTGTCATCAGTAAGTATTTAGCTGATGTCTTGTATATTTATCAGTACCAGGTGCCTGATTAACAATTGCTGTGCATGTTGAGTCAAGTGTGTGGATTTCATATTCTGATCACACTTTATACTGAAGGTTTCAGTGCAAGACTGTATGCGTCTTTCCCTAAATGGTCTTATAGATCATGTTTGCCTTTAGTGTCAAAATTAATTGGACATTAACTGTGGCAAAAGAGGACAGAAATATATAATTTCATGTAGTCAATGTGGTATGGTATTCACACTGCATGCCTTTTTATAGAACAATAAACAATAGTAAATAAAGCATTTTTTTTTTCCTGGAGGAAAAAGCATTACCCAAAGGAATGACCAACCTCAATTATGTAAAAACGATTGCCTGTTCCTGTGTGGCTTTTTATTTTATTTTTTTATTTTTTATGCCAAGCTTAAGCTGCCTAGAAAAAGCAGGTTTTGTGTGTGGTTTTTTTTTTTTTTTTTTTACCGCGTTTTTGTCGGGGTACATTTCTCTTGTGCATGCTAATAAAGTTTTAGTGCTTTTAAAAACATCTGACTCAACGTCATCATTAGGTTTTGTCACCAAAAACGCAGCCCAACCTGATACCTGCATGCACTCGTCTGGTCAGGTTAAACCAAACTGGCCCCAGTTATAGTCCAGCTGTGTGACTCTGGCCAAGGGGTAAAAATCAGTTTCATCTAGTAAAGTGGGACCTATGTATTTTTCACTTACCATTATGTAATTTTTTTTTTTATATATATATCAACATCAGTTTCCTATCTTACAGAAATTCAATGTATCCATAAAAATCAGATGCTATAACTGTGGCTCTGATTTATTTTTTCTATTTATTTTACGCACCCATAGACTTGAATGGGCAAGTCTCATCTGATTAACTGAAGAAACTAATGCATGCTGCAAATTTCCCCCTCACCCTTAGGCTAAGTGCACACGATCAGGAATAATTGCGTTTTTTTCGCGGTTTTTCCGCGGTTTTCCGCGGTAAAAACGCGATAAAAACGCAAGCATTAAGCATCCTATACATGTTAATTGATTCCGCATGTTTTGGCCACATGTTGCGTTTTTTTCCGCGAAAAAAACGCTTTGCGGAAAAAATAGCAACATGTTCATTAATTTTGCGGAATGTAAGCGGTTCATGTGCGGTGGTACCCAGGGTCTGGAGGAGAGGAGACTCTCCTCCAGGCCCTGGGTACCATATCCCTGGTAAAACAATAATTAAAATAAAAAATAATGATATTCTCACCTTCCGGCGGCCCCCGCGGCCCCCGCAGCCTTCCCGCCTTCAGCGACGCTCCCGGCAACTTCCGGTCCCAAGAGTCCTTTGCAAGAATCACCCAGATGGCATAGCGGTCTCGCGAGATGCTACGTCATCGGTGTGATTTGCCGCAAAGCATCCTTGGGACCGGAGTTGCCGGGAGCGTCGCTGAAGGCGGGAAGGCTGCGGGGGCCGCCGGAAGGTGAGAATATCATTATTTATTATTTTTACATTAGATCTTTTTACTATTGATGCGACATAGGCGGCATCAATAGTAAAAAGTTGGTCACACTTGTCAAACACTATGTTTGACTCGTGTGACCAACCTGTCAATCAGTTTTCCAAGCGATGCTACAGATCGCTAGGAAAACGCTAGCATTCTGCAAGCTAATTACGCTTGCAAAACGCTATTATTCTGGCGGGAATCAGCACACAAAAAACGTGCGTATTTCCTGCGGGAGAAGTGCGGGATTGCCGCGGAAATTTCCGCGGCAATTCCGCAACGTGTGAACTTAGCCTTAATCTCCACACTCTGATTTGATCAGTAACTCATCTGCACTGCCCCACTGAATAACAGTGGTTTAGTACTGTCTTTTTTTTTTTTTTTTTTTCACTGCAAATACGGTTGTATGAAGAGTCCTTGTGAAATTTGTGAGTTTTAATTCATGCATCTTTCTGTTCTTTACTGTCCTGAAATGTACAACATTTACTCAAAATGTTTTCTTACTTATAGAAACCTGCCCCTTCTAAACCTGAAGCAAAACCAAAAAAAGCTGCAGCCAAGGTAAACCTTTTTTCAGTATTTTTGTTTTTTCTTTCCAATACTACATCATAATTTAATGACCTTAACCTTGATGGATATTTTCTTAAAGGGAACCTGTCACCAGTTTTGTCACATAACGGCTAAAAATATCATGTTACTCAGCGTCTGCGCTACATGCCCTAAATTCTTACATAATCCCTTGTACAGCCCCAAAAACCTTTTTAGATTTCTCAAGCGTAGTATTTTAGTCTGGTCCAATGGCTGTGGCTTCGGTCTTCACCACCGCCCCGGCTGCTGCTCACTGTCCTTTATGTGGATGACTCCTCCTGAGTCATCCTCATCGCTGTGAGAGATCTCACACCTGCGCTGTCGGCTTTGTCCAGCTGCGGACAGTCAAAAAGCTTGTCGGAAGGATGGAGAAAACAGAAACAAAGCCCATTGGACTGGATGCAAATGCTGAATAAGATGTGTATTATTTATTTATTTTTTTTTATGTTTTTATAGCTGTGTGGCAAAATTGTTGAAGGCTTCCTTTTTAAATACAAGTAACATGTTAGGAATTTCTGCAGTTAGTTATGTATTCTCCTAGTAGTTGATAAACATTGCAAAACTGCCACTGTTTGGGCCAGGTAGGCAAGACAACACCCTATTCATATTCCATCAGTGTCTTGCTTAAAGGGGTTGTCCAATCCAAATCGATAAGATTATGAATCCCCCTTCCACCCAGCGTACGCACTGTGCGCTGCAGGGATTCGCTGGTTTCTCATCCGGGACCTGAGGGTGTGTGTGTGTGTTATACATACTCCTGGCCAGGACCTACCTAGTGAGTGTGGTCTCTCACCACACAATTGTATTCAGCGGAGCCGTGCTCTGGCCAGTGAACAAATTTATGTTCTAGACACGAGAGTTCGAAGCCTGTTACACATGATCACAGGTCATTATACTACGGCAGTGCTTTCTTCATCACGTGACCCTTGCAAACTTGTATTTCCTGGAAGTAAAAAATGAGTTTCCATTCAATGACTGGCAAGATCTTAAACTGAGGAATTTATACAGAGGACACTGGAAAACTGCATAGCTTTTTAAATTACTACGATTTTACTTTGACACACCTCTTTTAATCAGTTTTATGATGCACGCTAACATCTTAGTTTTCAATTTTTAATATTTTCTTTTTCCCTTTGTTATTATAAAGAAGGAGCCAGGATCAAAGGGTAACAAAGGTGCTAAAGGGAAGAAGGAAGAAAAACAAGAAGCTGGAAAGGAAGGTACTGCTCCCTCTGAAAATGGTGACAATAGAGCTGATGAGGTACTTTACAGAGAGTGAATCAGTGGTGGTGTTTTTTAAGTCGTACAACCATTGATTGCATGTTCATAATACTTTTTATTGACTGAAATGTTATTACAGATTCGCATCTCTCGCTCAACTGTTAATGTTTCCACATCCAGAGGTGCCATGCCCAGCACACTGTCAATAAAAGGGCAGATTGAAACAGTGAAGGTTAAGGGTACGGTAGATCAATATTTTTGTGTGCAGTGCATAGAAAGCTAGTGGTGTGGTGCTTATTCTGTGTGGAAATAATGGAAGCTTTCAGGTAAGGCTTCTTGGGTTTGTAAATTTTGAGAAAGCTGAACAAAGGTATCCTTAGCAGGTCTTTTTACATTTTCGTCTAGAGACTCTTCATTTTTCTGTTTTTTTTTTTTTTTTTTTTTTTGCGAACGATCTATAGACAACCACTAGCTGAGTAGATTAGGGTTGGGGGTCTGCATTAGTATTGGTCAAACTATTCTGACTTTTCTTTTATTTTTGTTTAATCTCTCAGGCACAGAAAACTGAATCAGTGGATGACGAGAGCAAATGAAATGGTCATGGAAATTTTTCGTTGATTTTACGTACCTCTTGAAGAACTTTAAGAAAAAAACAATATTTTTCTCAAGTATTTTGTAAATGCTAATTTTTTTAGGACAAGTGTAGTTTAACTTTTACATAT
>JARQOD010000005.1:258435085-258451415 GCA_033576555.1 Oophaga sylvatica | reverse complement strand
TGGTTGCCGGTGATCAATTGTTCTTGTCTCAATTGTGGTTCCTGGTTCATTTTGAAGTTTGCTGGAGTCCTGCCTGCATCTCCTGCTTTCAGATAAGATATTTTTTGCTTTTCTTTTTGTGCTTGCTTTTTGCATTGTTTTCTGCACTTTTGTGGAGGTCAGCCAGGTCCCCTCCTGGGGCCTGAGCTCCTCACAGTTTTTCTGCAGTCATTGTTATTTGCTCATTTGCTTTTTCCTGTTTTTTCGGCGGCTGCGGCTTAGTTTTTGTTCACACTGAGATCTGATTTAGCGGGTGGTGAGATCGTGTGATCTCAGTATTTTTGTAATCAGAATTGTTGGATTTTTGTAGGGTTTTCTGGGTTGCAGAAAGTAATCTCTCCTGTCCTATCCTATTTAGTCAGCTTGTGGCCCCAGCGTTTGCTCAGTCTATTTTCTGCCTATGTTTGTATTTTCATCTTGTCTAACTGCCATTATATGTTTGGGGGCTTCCTATTTTCTTTGGGGATCTGCTCCGGGGCAGATAGCTTTCATCTTTCTGCCTTTAGGTGTAGTTATCTCTCAGGCTGTGACGAGGCGTCTAGGATCAACGTAGGAACGCTCCACGGCTACCTCTAGTTGTGTCGTTAGTTTAGGAATCTGCAACCCATCAGTTACCAACATCTCAGGTGTTCGGCTGCCCTGCTGTTGTTCCTGTCCACCTCAGCTACCGAAACATAACAATCCCCCAAATGTGAGGGAATACTACTTTTGAGGCACAGTGCAAAGCTCAGAAGGGAAGAGGTGCCATATTGGAGTTCAGATTTTGCTGGAATGATTTGAGGGTGCCATGTCACATTGGCAGAACTCCTAATGTGCCAGACCAACAGAAACCCCCCCATATGTGGACTCATTTTACAAACTACACTCCTCAGTGAATTCATCAAGTGGTGCAGTGATCATATTGACACCACCTGTGCCTCACAGAATTTTATACCATTGAGCGGTGAAGACAGAATAAATTACATTTTTACCACTAAAATGTTGTTTTAGCCCCATTAGCCCCAAGTTTTTAATTTTTCTAAGGGCTGATAGGATTTTTTTTACAACAAACTGAGGTCCATTTTTTCCTGAGTGCACCAATTCCCTACATGTAATCGGCAAACATTTTTCAGGCACAATGCAAAGCTTAGAAGGGAAGGAGCGCCATACTATACTGCAGATTTCACTGCTATGGTTTGCAGGTGAAATGACCACCTGGGAGAGCCCCTGAGTTGCCAGAACAGCAGAACCCCCCATAAATGACCTCATTTTACAAACTACACCTCTCAACAAATTAATCTAGGAGTGCAGTAATCATATTGACACCACAGGTGTGTCTCAGAATTTTATACCATTGGGCAGTGAAGAAATAATTTTTACCATTAAAATTTAGTTTTAGCCCCAGATTTTACATTTTCACACAAGTGGGTAAAAAATGGCACAATTTGTCCCACAATTTCTAGTGAATATGATAATAGCCAATATGTGGCTGTATAGTACGGCTTAGCCATACGGAGAGACTCGGGAGGGATGGATCGCTATTTGTCTCCTGGAGCGCAAATTTTCCTAAAATAGTTTGCGGATGCCTTATACAGAGCCCCCAATTGCTAGAAGAGCAGAATCCCCCCTCAAGTGACCCTATTTTGGAAATTAAACCCCTTTGGGAATTTATCTACAGGTGTAGTGACGATTTTGTCTCCATGGGTATTTTCCAAAAACAAGCGTAATGAATGTTGCAGAGTGAAAATTGCAAATTGCTGTTCTAGTGACCAGTACATTGTAGCCAACAGTACATTATATTCCCAGCTCATGCTTCTGGAGACATGCACTCGTGAGTTAGGCTGGCTTTCATCGCTTCAGAAATGCCAAACGTGGACGCTGTATGTGGTTTAGGTACACTGTGGGGCTCAGAAGGGAGGGGGCCTTTGGATTTGGGAGCACAGAATTCGCTGTATTTCTTTTGAGGGGCGAGGAGCCCTTTTGCTTTTACAAAGCTTTTGTACTACCAGTAACGTGGAAGCCTCCTATATGTCCGTTAACAGATGACAGACCTGAGTGGGGGCTTGCTTTTTTGTGGATTAAGTTGAAGCTTTTATTGGAAACATTTTACATAACTTTTGGGATAACATTTATCCAGCGCTCAAAGCTGAGCACTTACTCTGGGGTTTCCATCTAAATCTTTGCAAATTGTATATTTAGAGAAGAGGACTAGAACTCTAGTGCCACCTATTGGAAGTAGTAATCCTAAAAGTCAATGTCAACCCTTTAACAAGCCTTGTCACATGACTTAGGATAAAAGCCAAACCAGAATCTCAATTTGCAGACACTGTGTTTTGGGGTACTGCCATTCGTCAAAGTGTGAGATTTGGTTTGGTTGTGTGAGAGGCATCTGACCGGGATCCAAGAATATCGTTCCTCCTTGCGGAGAGTGACAATTCTAAACATGCCGAGATGAGGAGAATTAAAGCCACAATGCTCCTCAGGGAAATATGCAAATTTTTCTTAAGAATATTTATATATGGGTACAATATATCTTGATTTTTTGTTTTATTATGCAAGCTGTCAGTGCTGAACTGACAAAGTTGCTAATCATGCAACTTTGCTAGCTCTGGTGACCCGATGTTGTCATGACAACATCGGGTCACCATGGCAATGATCAGGACCCCGATGACATTGCGGGGTCTCCGATACAAGGGCAGAGGGGCTGTATTTACTTTAAGTGCTCCACCATTTAGGGAGTTAGTCTTGGAAGCGGTGCGGGACCACTCCTGGCACTGAGTGCAGGGTGTAAGCTGGGAGAATTATCTGACACTTGGTGATGATCAGACGCACTCACACACAAAATCGCAGGGACATATCCATACATCCCAGGTCAATAAGGCACAGGTCACAAGGACGTATGTATATGTCTCGGGTGGGAAAGGTGTTAAAAAGATCTTTCAGCTATAGCTATATCAGTAGCTGGTTGTGAGGCACCTGTCCTAAACTTATTGGACGCTTTTTGACACCAGGACAATTCCCTGGCTTTGAAATCCATTCTAGTAAATCGTGCAATTTGCTTAAAAACGGAAAAACACATGATGAACATACACTGCTCAAAAAAATAAAGGGAACACTCAAATAACACATCCTAGATCTGAATGAATGAAATACTCTCATTGAATACTTTGTTCTGTACGAAGTTGAATATGCTGACAACAAAATCACACAAAAATCATCAATGGAAATCAAATTTATTAACCAATGGAGGCCTGGATTTGGAGTCACTCACAAAATTAAAGTGGAATGTAATGTCCTTAAAACAAGCCAAAATGATGATCAGTATTGTGTGTGGCTTCCACGTGCCTGTATGACCTCCCTATAACGTCTGGGCATGCTCCTGATGAAGTGGAGGGATCTCCTCCCAGACCGACTAACGTGACGTTAGTGGATGGAGCGAGACATGATGTCTCACATGTGCTCAATCGGATTCAGGTCTGGGGAACAGGCGGGCCAGTCCATAGCTTCAATGCCTTCATCTTGAAGGAACTGCTGACACACTCCAGCCACATGAGGTCTGGCATTGTCCTGCATTAGGAGGAACCCAGGGCCAACCGCACCAGCATATGGTCTCACAAGGGGTCTGACGATCTCATCTCGGTACCTAATGGCAGTCAGGCTACCTCTGGCTAGCACATGGAGGACTGTGCGGCCCTCCAAAGAAATGCCACCCCACACCATTACAGACCCACTGCCAAATCGGTCATGCTGATGTTGCAGACAGATCGCTCTTCACGGCATCTCCAGACTCTGTCACATGTGCTCACTGTGAACCTGCTTTCATCTGTGAAGAGCACAGAGCGCTAGTGGCGAATTTGCCAATCCTGGTGTTCTGTGGCAAATGCCAAGCGTCCTGCACGGTGTTGGGCTGTGAGCACAACCACCATCTGTGGACCTCAGGCACTCAGACCATCCTCATGGAGTCGGTTTCTAACCGTTTGTGCAGATTAATGCACATTTGTGGCCTGCTGGAAGTCATTTTGCAGGGCTCTAGCAGTGCTCCTCCTTGCACAAAGCCGGAGGTAGCGGTCCTGCTGCTGGGTTATTGACCTCCTACGGCCCCCTCCACGTCTCCTGGTGTACTGGCCTGTCTCCTGTTAGCGCCTCAGCCTCTGGACACTGCGCTGACAGACACAGCAAACCTTCTTGCCACAGCTCGCATTGATGTGTCATCCTGGATGAGCTGCACTACCTGAGCCACTTGTGTGAGTTGTAGAGTCCGTCTCATGCTACCACGAGTGTGAAAGCACAACCAACTTTCAAAAGTGACCAAAACATCAGCCAGAAAGCATTGGTACTGAGATGTGGTCTGTGGTCCCCACCTTCAGAACCGCTCCTTTATTGAGTCTGTCTTGATAATTGCCAATAATTTCCATCTGTTGTCTATTCCATTTGCACAATAGTATGTAAAATTGATTGTCAATCAGTGTTGCTTCCTAAGTGGACAGTTTGATTTCACAGAAGTTTGATTTACTTGGAGTTATATTCTGTTGTTTAAGTGTTCCCTTTATTTTTTTGAGCAGTGTACAACCCATGCACTATCTCTCAAAGCTAGAGTGTAACAATCTTGGGATACAAGATGTCCCCAATCCCAAGATTCTCAGAGTAGCTGACCATCAATTTTCTTTCTCTGGAAGGATCGGATAATTTGATTTCTTCTCTTTTTATAAGGGGTAGGGAGTAAATTCTGAGATGCATTGAGGAGGACCTTTAAAAATACTTTCTGCGTGTCTGGCTGTAAATTGAACTTCTCACAGTTGATTAACCACCCTAGATTTTTCTCGATGAGGCACATATTGAGAGGAGTAGCCAAGTCCGCTACCATAAGATCGTCCAAAGTATGGGATGACAATTATCCCCGTCTTTCTTAAGAAGACCACTACTACCGTTATTATCTTTGTAAAAATACAAGGTGCCGAGGACAGGCTGAACGGTAGGCACTGCAGTTGTAAGCGGTGAATTTCTCAGATAGTACAGTGCAAACTTCAGGAACTGTTGGCAGGCTGGATGGCCAACATGATAATATGCATCTTTTACATCTAATGTGATTACTGAATCCCTCCCTATTAACCTGATAGTTGATTTTATAGTCTCCATTTTTAAATATTCTGTACCAGACCCACTGATTTAGTGACTTTAGGTTTATAAAGGTATGGAATTTTCCCAAAGGTTTCTTTATGGAGAAGGGAGAAATAGTGGCCCTGAACTGTTTCTAAAGGGTGTACTAGAACAACTACACTGGAGGTCTTTTTAAAGGAGGATTGTGATTGAGGTACCATAAGGCTAAAACTTTGCAAGGAGTGGGCTGGGTAAATTCTATCCTGTAACCTTCCCCTATGGTTTATAAAATCCACTGATTTTCTGAGCTGGCCTGCCAGAAAACTCCCCTGGCGTCAAGGATGACTGGATGGGTCTGAAGTAAACTGGGTAGCTCTACCCTTAAATCCCCTGGGGTAACTCCACCTTCCCGTTTTACTTTTTTCCTTGAAATCCTGTCTCTGGGATAGACGGAATCTTCGAATGGAGTGATGTCTCCTAGGCTTCTCTTCAGGAAAAAAAAAAACTTTCGTCAGAGGCCCACTCTAGTATTTAATCTAATATGGGACCAACCACATGTAATCCTGAGAATAGGATGGAACAGAGCTTATTTTTTGAGTGACTATGCAGTTTTCAGCCAGTTGGCCCACCTCGCTGAATTAGAAAAGACGTTGCTTCTGGCTCTAAAACTCAGATTCCACCATGAACTGTGTCAATATATAACATAGGCAGGGATTCTAACTATGTCTCAGGGAGTGTTCGATTTCAATTGGTCTATTAGCTCAGACTCATGGACCTAGATATTGAGGTGGCAGATATTTTGGCACTAATGGCAGCTGAAGCCTCTCAGCTCCAGTTTAGTAACCCCCTCAGCTTTCTATCCATAGCATCTCAGACACAATGAATCTTCAAATGGAAGTGAAATTTTCTTTGCCACTATGGGAAAAGGAATGTCAATTCTCTTCCCAAACCATGAAAAAAAGAATTAGACCTACCAGTAATTCGGTTTCTAGGAGCCTTCCACGACAGCATAGGAGGTTGTCTCCATATCCTAATGGGGGACAGGAAGCACAGAGATTAAAAACCCCTCCCACCTGCCATTAACCAGTGTTTTACAACCAACATTTAGCATCGGTTACCTTTCAGATTCTCAGAACTTAATCCAAGAATGTCAGGAGCGAATTGGTGCTGTCGTGGAAGGCTCCTAGAAACCGAATTACCGGTAGGTCTAATTCTTTTTTCTCTAGTTGCCTTCCACGACAGCATAGGAGGAATACCAACCAATTCTGCATTAGGGAGGGGGCTACGGCCTGGAATACCTTCCGGCCAAAGACTAGATCCCGATTGGACCAAAAGTCCAACCTGTAATGTTTCGTGAAGGTATGTAAGGAATACCATGTCACAGCCCTGCAAATCTGCTGTCGAAGCCCCAGCTCTTTTGGCCCAGGATACCAAAGTAGATCTGGTGGAGTGAGCTTTTAGACCCGCAGGTGCTGACATATTCTGGGTTAGGTATGCTTCAGTTATGGCCTTCTTTATCCAGGTGGCAATCGTGTTTTTTGCCACTTTTTTGCCCTTGTTTTTGCCGTACAAATGAAAAAATAGATTTTGATCTATCCTGAATGACTCGGAATGTCTTAGGTAGTGTAAAATTATTCTTCGAACATCTAGAGTGTGGCACTCCTGTTCTTTTGGATTTGCTGGATTTTGGCAAAATGAAGGGAGAATTATATCCTGGGAACGGTGAAAATCTGACACTACTTTTGGCAGAAATGATGGATCAGGACGAAATACAATGGAGTCATCTGTGATGGATAAATAAGGTTCTCTAATTGAAAGAGCCTGCAATTCTCCTATTCGTCTAGCTGTAGATATGGCGACCAAAAAAACTGCTTTATACGAGATGAGTTGAGGGGTACATGAGGATAGAGGCTCGAAGGAGGGCCCATAAGACCTCTGAGCACCAGGTTTAGGTCCCAGGATGGGACAGTAACTTGTTTTCTGGGGTGAAGTCTAAGTGCTGAAACCATAAATCTTTTAATCCACCTGTGGCTGGTCAGGTCCTGGTCAAATACGGAGCTTAGCGCGGATACCTGTACCTTTAGCGTGCTCGGTTTGAGCCCCAATTCTAACCCCTTTTGCAAAAAATCTAGTATCTGGGATATATTGGGGTGGAACAGGTCTGGTGCATTAGGGTGGCACCAAGAGGAGAATCTCTTCCATATTTTGTTATATATAGCATTAGTTACGGGTTTCCTGGATTTCTGTAAGGTGGAAATTACCGACTCCGAGAGGCCCTTTGCTCGTAGCACCCGGGCTTCATCAGCCAGGCAGCTAGGTTCAGCTTTCTGGGATTTGGGTAATAAAGGTGCCCTTGTCGGAGAAGGTCGTCTGTCGGCGGTAGGAAGATTGGCCCGTCTACTTGGAGTTCTAGAATGAGGTGGTACCAACTTCTCTTTGGCCATGCCGGAGCTACCAGGATAACTAGAAATTGATCGTCCCGGATCTTTCGAAGAGTCCTTACTAGTAGAGGTATCGGGGAAAAGGCATAAGCCAGCCGAAATTTCCATGGGTGGCTGAAGGCATCCACTCCTTGGCAAGCATCTCCAGGATTTAAGGAGAAGACTCTGACTTGTTTATTCTGGCCTGAGGCTAGTAGATCCACCTCGGGAAGGCCCCATCTGTCTGTTAACATGCCGAAGACGTCCTTCTTCAGGCTCCATTTTCCTGCCTGTATGTCCTGGCGACTTAGTAGATCTGCCTGTGTGTTCTCAGACCTCCGTCAAGGAGAGGAGGTGTCTTTCGGCCCAGCAGAGGATACGATTTGAAATGTTCCTCAGACTGTTGATTTTCGGGCTTCCCTTCATATTGTCTGAAAATACTTTGACATAGTGACCTGATATCAAAGAGTCTGCTGCTAGAAAGGCTTTCTCCACCGCCTTTAACTCTATGTAATTGGAGGACATGATGTTCTCCTGTCGGCTCCAGAGGCCCTGGAATGGGACCTGTAGAACTACCGCTCCCCAGACTCTGCTGCTTGCATCGGTTGTTACTGTTACCAGGGGGGTTTGAATCCAGTTCACCCCTCTGCGCAGGTTCGTCTGCCTTAACCACCAGGTTAAGGAGGCTTTTACTCTTCTCGTTGTTTAGATTCTCCTGTTTAAAGACCCGGGGTTCCCATCCCAATTCTCTAGGATGTGCGCCTGTAGTACTCTGGAGTGGGCCAGAGCCCAAGCTACTGATTGTATACAGGCTGTCATTGATCCCAACAGGGACATGCCTGTTCGTAGGGTAGGAGATCTTAGGTTCCTTGAAGGCCAAGACCTTGGTTATGAGATCCTGACGATGGTCGTCCGGTAAGAGCGATCTCTGGTTTTCTGAGTCTAGGAGGACCCCCAAAAATCTTATCACCTTTGTGAGCTGGAGCTGGGATTTCTTTACATTGATAAGCCACCCCAGATTCTGCAGGATTTCTAGAGTTCTGGATACCCGGGATCTGAGGTTTCGGCGGAGGGACCAATAATTAAAAGGTCGTCCAAGTAGGGTACAATAGTGATGCCTTGTCCTCGTATATGTGCCACCGCTTCTGCCATGATCCTTGAGAATACCCTGGGGGCTGAGATCCCGAAGGGGAGCACATTGTACTGAAAATGCACTACTTTGTGATCTAACCGGACTGCGAATCTTAGATACTTCCGATGTAGAGGGTGTATCGGGATATGGAAGTAGGCATCCTTGAGATCTATCGTTGCCATGAACGAGTGAGGATTTATCAGAGGGATGGCAGATCTTATGGACTCCTTCTTGAACTTCCGATACGTTATGCACTAATTGAGGGTTTTTAGGTTTATTATAACCCTGGCCTTTCCTGATGGTTTTTTTACCATGAAGATACGGGAATAGTGGCCCCTTCCTCGCTCGTTCACTGGGACGGAGATATTGCTCCCGAGTCTATCAGCGACTGTAATTCTGATAACATTAGGGCCTGAGTCTCCCTAGATAGGGGGGGGGGGCTTACCCTCAGAATCGGGGGAGTCTCGAGTTCTATTAAGAGGCCCTCTTGTGTAACATTTAGGACCCAGTGGCTGCTGGAAACCTCCCAACTCTTCATGAAACTCGAGTCTTCACCCCACCGGATCGGAGTCATTGCTTCTCGTGTTGTGTCTGCTGGGGAACAAGGATATTCTTGGGCTTTGCCTTAGCATAGCTCCATCTCCCCGTCTTTCCTTTACCCCTATATTGGGAGGTCTGAGATTGGGAGGGTTGAAAAACACGCTTTTTAGGAGGTCTCTGTTCAGGAAGAGCCTTTTTCCTGTCTGTGGCCTTCTCCAGGATCTCATCCAAAGCTGGCCCAAACACGTACTCGCCTTTAAAGGGGATGGAACATAGCTTTATTTTTGAGGTCACATCCTCGCTCCACATTTTAAGCCAGAGAGCTCTTCTGGCTGAGTTCGTCTGGACCAGATTTCTGGCGGCGATACGAATAGACTCCATAGAGGTGTCCGCCAGAAACTCTGTGGCTTTATGGAGAATGGGCAGGGAATCTAGTACTTCACCCCTCGGAGTGCCCTGGGAGATGTGGTTCTCCAGTTCCTCTAGCCAGCGAAAGAGTGATATGGCAACACAGGTGGATGCTATGTTTGATCTAAGGGCCGAGGTGGAAGTCTCCCAGGATTTTTTAAGAAGGCTTTCGATCTTTCTATCCATGGGATCCCTTAGCTGTGAGGAATCCTCAAATGGTAAGGCAGTCTTTTTTACCACTCTCGCCACTTGCACATCCACCTTAGGAATACACCATTTGATTAGATTCTCATCAAGGTGAAACCTGTTCTTAAAGTCTGAGGGGGTAGTTAGGCGCTTCTCTGGAAGTTCCGACTCCCGATCAATCATGTCTATAATGCTCTTATGCACCGGGAAGCCCGCTAGTTGCTCCGCTTGTGTCCCGCTGAACAATTCATCCTGTATGGACTGAGGGACTGGCTCTTCCTCTAACCCCATAGTGCTCCGCACTGCACTCACCAACTCTTCCATATATTCAGAAGAGAACAGATATCTTCTGATCTCAGGATTTTTGTGGGATAAAGGATTTTCCCACCTACTCGTGGATGACTCATAGATGTCTTAGCAGGGGACGGACCAGGTGAGGGTGGTGGTGGAGGGGTTAAATGCGGCCAGAGAGGTCTGCACCACCTGTTTGACGAGCATGCGAATTTCCTCTATTAGCGAGGGGTGCTCTGATCTGACAACCTTGTCGGTGCATTTTTGGCATAATTTTTTCTCCCATTTCAGTGGCAGTTTGAGGCTACAAATCACGCATTTGCGTCTGTTTGAGGCTCTCGGGTAGATGTCTCCCTTCAATAGAGGGAGAGAGTTATAAGTGGGAGAAGATACCCGAGTTCCTCTATGGGGGACCCATCCCCACGACACTTACAGTGGCTGGGGGAGCGCTGGGCTCTGTAGGCGCAGGGCTGGACGTTTCCATGCCAGGGATCAGTCTTACCTGCCGACGTCTTCTGGCAGCTTTTATATGTGCAATATAAGCGCTGCCCCAGCGCTGATGAAAGCATTCTCCGCCCTCCCCCTCCAGGTCCATCCACAGGCCTCAGCATGCTACACGCGCCGTTCAGCGCCTCCAGGTCCTTCCGGAATCGGAAGCGTTTGCGTTCCACAGGTGGAGCGCAAGACCCGAAGTGACATACTGCTTCTGGGTCACGAACAGCGCGCATGGAAGGGGGAGACGCCGGAGAGCTCAGGGAGGCTTCCGGCAGGGAACGCTGGCCCGCTTTAACCCCCGCGAGGGGACACAGGAGGGCTAGTCGACGTGGTCCCGGAATCCAAGGAGACGGGAGCAGACCGGAGGAGGAAGGCTCAGGACCCCGACCACCACTGCCCGGCAATAGCAACGCACAGGTACCACCGTCTAGCCGGCCACGCAGCGTACCAGGACCTCTCCATGCCCCATGGGGGACAGGAAGACACTGGTTAATGTGAGGTGGGAGGGGTTTTTAACCTCTTTGTGCTTCCTTTCCCCCATTAGTGTTATATTCGGTAGCTGAGGAGAAATTGCAAAAATAGCCAAAGTAGCAATACACCAGAGAGGCTGGAAACTATTGGATTTCAGGACCCTAAACTAACCGCAACACTAGAAGTAGCCGTGGAGCGTACCTACGGTGATCCTAGATGCCTCGTCACAGCCGGAGAGATAGCTACACCTAAAGGCAGAAAGATGAAAGCTATCTGCCCCGTAGCAGAAACCCCAAAGAAATAGGAAGCCCCCAAACATGTAATGGCGGTTAGACAAGAAGAAAATACGAACACAGACAGAAAATAGAATGAGCAAACGCTGGGGCCCAATCTGTCTAGATAGAAAAGTATAGGAAAGAATTCTGACTGCAATCCAAAAAAACCCTGACAAAAATACCAACACTTCTGATTAACAAAAAATCTGAGATCACACGATCTCTACCACCTAAATCATATCTCTGGTGTAACACACAGCAATTCAGCAAATAAAAAGTGACAAAGGAACAGAGCAAAAGTGCAAACACAAACTATGATTCGGGTAGTCCTGAGGAGAAATTGCAATATAGTAGCCTCCAAAATAGAATACACCAGGAGCTGGAAACTATTGGTTTGCAGGCCTAAAGAAACCAGCAACCAGGAGAGTACCGAGGAGCTACATACGTGCTTCCTAAGACCCGCGTCACAGCACGGAGGTAGTTACAGCTGAAAGGAGAAAGATGAACAGGAGTGCCCCGTAGGAGAAACTTCCCAAAGAATAGGAAAGCCCACCAAAACATGTTATGGCGGTTAGAAAGGAGAAAATAGAACACAGACGAAGATAAATGCAATACGCTGGGCCAATCTGCTAGTAGAAAGTATAGGAAAGAATTCTGTTTCACTGCAATCCAAAAAAACCCTGAAAAAATACCATCCTTCTGCTAATGAAAGTCTGAGATCAAACACGATCTTCTCACAACACCTAAATCAGGATCCGGGTGATAACATCCAGGCCATTCAGCTAAGTGAAGAGTTGACAAAAGGAACAGAGGGGTTGCAAAAGAACACTATAATCCAGGGGAGGAGTCCCGAGGAGATAATTTGCATATTCCCAGTGCCTTCTGGGCTAAGTGAAGAGTCTCCGCGAGCTCAAGGAACACTGGATTTTGGCTGTTGCAGCTGAAAGGAGGACACCAGTAAACCAGGGGAGGAGTCCCGAGGAGATAATTTGCATATTCCCAGTGCCTTCTGGGCTAAGTGAAGAGTCTCCGCGAGCTCAAGGAACACTGGATTTTGGCTGTTGCAGCTGAAAGGAGGACACCAGTAAACCAGGGGAGGAGTCCCGAGGAGATAATTTGCATATTCCCAGTGCCTTCTGGGCTAAGTGAAGAGTCTCCGCGAGCTCAAGGAACACTGGATTTTGGCTGTTGCAGCTGAAAGGAGGACACCAGTAAACCAGGGAGGAGTCCCGAGGAGATAATTTGCATATTCCCAGTGCCTTCTGGGCTAAGTGAAGAGTCTCCGCGAGCTCAAGGAACACTGGATTTGGCTGTTGCAGCTGAAAGGAGGACACCAGTAAACCAGGGGAGGAGTCCCGAGGAGATAATTTGCATATTCCCAGTGCCTTCTGGGCTAAGTGAAGAGTCTCCGCGAGCTCAATGGAACACTGGATTTTGGCTGTTGCAGCTGAAAGGAGGACATCAGTAAACCCGCAGGCGCGCGAGTTTTGGCTTATATTTCACCGCTTGATTATCTCTTGAACAATAAGAACATGGAAGAGGCCAGGAGCCATGTGGTGAGCTGCATTTCTTGCTACATGTTCATAGACTTACCAGTGGAAAAGCCAAATTTCACATGCCACAAATGCAAGCTTGTGTCCCTGTTGGAGGAAAAAGTTGCAAAATCTGGAAGAGAGATTAGCTACATTGAAGACCATTAAGGAAGGTGAAGAGTTCTTAGACAGAGCAGAATTATCTCTTCATGGTACAGAAAGAGAAGAAATTCGAAGTGCAACTGAAGAAACAGAGGAATGGAAGCATGTGACCCAAAGAAGCAGGAGGATCAGGAGGCAGTCAGCACCAATTCTGCTCAGAAACCAGTACCAGGCTCTTACACAGGAGAACGATGAAGAAATACATCAGGATAAGACTTTGCCCACAAACAACCTTGTACGCCCTCAGAGTCCTCCTGAATGGAGAAAGAAAAATGTTGTGAAGAAGAAACGGAGAGTTGTTGTCATGGGGGATTCCCTGTTGAGAGGAACAGAGGCTGCTATCTGCAGACCAGATATAACCTCAAGAGAAATGTGCTGTCTTCCAGGTGCAAAAATTAAAGATGTGTCTGACAGGATATCAGGACTCTTCAGACCTAAAGATGACTACCCATTCCTGCTAATACATGTGGGGACAAATGACACCACAAGAAGTGACCTGGAAACCATCTGCAGTGACTTTGAAAACTTAGGTAAGAAAGTGAAAGAACTGGGAGCGCAGGTGGTCTTCTCCTCCATCCTTCCAGTGGATGGCCATGGAACAAGGAGGTGGAATAAGATTCTGCAGGTGAACAACTGGCTACGTCGATGGTGCCGTCAGCAAGGATTTGGATTTCTGGATCACGGAGTGAATTACCTGTACGATGGACTACTTGCTAGAGATGGGGTGCACCTTACGAAGACTGGAAAACATGTATTTGGAAGTCGCCTTGCTACACTCATCAGGAGAGCTTTAAACTAGAACAATGTGGGAAGGGAAGCAAAACGCCAGCAAAAGCCATACACCTGACAAATGCTATTGAGAACTCTGCTATTAGAAGTGAAGGGGAAGAACAAAGACAAAAAAATCTACATAATAAAAATATTGAAGAAAGAGAAACCAATCACAAACTAAAGTGTTTCTATACGAATGCACAAAGCATGGGCAACAAACAAGGAGAACTGGAGCTACTAACGCAGGAGAAGAGATATGATGTCATTGGAATCACTGAGACTTGGTGGGACGATACACATGATTGGAATACAAGGCTAGAAGGTTACAACTTATTTGCAAGAAACAGACTTGATAAACGAGGAGGAGGTGTTGCATTGTATGTTAGAAAAGCGTATATCTGCACAGAGATTGAAGCTTCAGAGACTGGGAGTTCTGTGGAAACTGTTTGGGTAAGAATACAAGGACAGAACAATGGAAAGGACACCATTGTAGGCATTTACTACAGGCCGCCTGTGCAAGCTGAAGATATGGATGAACTCTTTATGCATCAAATGGCCAAGTTCTCCAAAAAATATGACATAGTGGTCATGGGAGATTTCAACTATCCAGACATTTGTTGGGAATCTCTGTCCGGCAAAACTAACAGGTCCAGGAAATTCTTATCCTCTCTTGCTGACAACTTTATCTTCCAAAAGGTAATGGAGAAAACAAGGGGATCTGCTACCTTGGATCTAATCCTCATAAACAGGGAGGAAATGGTGGAGGAGGTAAGAGTGGCTGGGACCCTAGGAGGTAGTGACCATGCTATTTTAGAATTTTGGATAACAAGAGGAGGAAGACCTGTGAAGACTCAGACGTCAAGGTTAGATTTCAGAAAGGCAGATTTTAAGGAACTCAGAAAGAGAATTGGAGGGATCCAATGGCTGGATATCCTTAAGGACAAAAATGTCCAGGAAGGATGGAAAATCTTGAAAAATGAGATTCTCAAAGCACAATCATTAACAATTCCGAAAAGAGGGAAGAATGGGAAGCATTTAAGGAAACCAGGATGGATGAACATAGAACTTAAACACATGCTAAAAAGGAAGAAAGAAATGTTTATCAAATGGAAAGAGGGAGGCATATCTAAAGAAGAATATAATGCCGTCTGCAGAACCTGCAGGGCACAAATCAGATTATCTAAAGCTGACAATGAATTAAGGCTTGCAAGTGACGTCAAAAGCAACAAAAAAGGATTTTGGGGATACGTCAAAAGTAAAAGAAAAGTCAAAGATGCTATAGGATTTTTACAGGATGAAAATGATGAAATGGTAAGTCAGGATGTTGAGAAGGCTGAACTTTTAAATTCCTATTTTGCATCTGTTTTCTCTCAGAAAGGAAATGTAACATCAACTGATCTTCACTGTCCTATTAAAGGAATAGAAGAATCCAGGATATCTATAAACAGAAAGACAGTGAGGAAACACTTAGCTAACCTAAATGAATTCAAGTCTCCAGGTCCAGATGAATTACACCCCAGAGTACTGAAGGAGATAGCAGAAGAAATTCTTGAACCACTGTCCATAATCTTTGAAAATTCTTGGAGAACAGGAGAAGTCCCAGAAGACTGGAGAAGAGCAAATGTTGTTCCTATCTTCAAAAAGGGGAAGAAGGTGGACCCAGGGAACTACAGGCCGGTGAGTCTGACTTCTATACCAGGAAAGATCTTTGAACAAATTATTAAAGAACATGTATGCAAGTACCTGGATAAGAATGAAGTGATTAAACAGAGTCAGCATGGGTTTGTAACTAATAAGTCATGTCAGACTAACTTAATTTCCTTCTATGACAGAATCACTGACTGGGTGGATCAGGGAAATGCTGTAGATATAGTATATCTTGACTTCAGCAAAGCATTTGACAAAGTATCTCACACAATCCTTATTGAAAAAATGACTAAGTATGGAATGGACAAGGCAACTGTTAGGTGGATTCATAACTGGCTTAGTGATCGGACCCAAAGAGTGGTTGTAAATGGCTGCACATCCAGTTGGAAGAATGTCTCAAGTGGGGTACCACAAGGCTCTGTTTTGGGCCCTGTATTGTTCAACATCTTTATCAATGATTTAGATGAAGGAATTGAGGGTAAACTGATCAAATTTGCTGATGACACAAAGCTAGGAGGGGTAGCTAATACTAGAGAAGAGAGAGAGAGGATTCAAAAAGATATACATAAACTGGAGCAGTGGGCAGCAACTAACAGAATGGATTTTAACAGGGAAAAATGCAAAGTACTACATCTGGGCAATAAAAATGAAAAAAGCATATACAAAATGGGAGGAATAGGGCTAACTAACAGCACATGTGAAAAAGACTTGGGTATACTAATTGATCACAGACTTAACATGAGTCAACAGTGTGATGCAGCAGCAAAAAAGGCAAATGCAATTCTAGGATGTATCAACAGAAGCATACAGTCTAGATCACGTGAGGTCATTATTGCCCTCTACTCCTCTTTGGTCAGACCTCATCTGGAATACTGTGTCCAGTTT
>JARQOD010000005.1:258385505-258434985 GCA_033576555.1 Oophaga sylvatica | reverse complement strand
TGGTTTTTGAGTAGGGGATTAGGGGGGGTGTTTTTCCCCTTCCGTGCGCTGGCACATTTCTTTATACCAAATTTTGGGATCTTTTTCACCCCATCAATGTTTTTTCCCTTTAATACCCCACTACGGGAAATTTTATCCCTATTTTTCATAACTGATTGGGGACTAAAATTTTTTCCCTTCCTTTTCCCCCCTTACCCTGGGAAGGTCTGAGTCAAAGCCCCAAAACCCCCAAATTTTTGGGGGTTTTTCCTTTTTTAAAAAAATTTAAATTTTGTTTACACCCCCTGGCATGGAGTGGAGTGAATTTTCTTTACCTTGGGGGGGGACTTTTTGATACCTGGTCGCTGGGAGGGAAACAAGATGCACGGGGCTAGTTTTTTTTTCCCATTTTTTAAGGATTAAGAGGGGGTTTAATCCTTCCGGGCCCCCAATTTAAAACGGAGTGAAGGTTTCTATCCTTTCTTGGGGGAGTGGGGGGGGAAAAGGGTGAATTTCATAATCTTAAGTAGCTCCCCCCGTGAAAACCCCGGGCAGTTTGGGGAAAACCCGGGGCGCGGTGCACGGGGGCCCCAGGAAAGTGAATAGTCATTTTTTTTTTAGCGGGGGGCAGCCAGGAGTTAGTCAGCCGCTGGCTCCTGTTCCTGTGTCCCCCCCCCCCCCGCCGTTTCTGAGAAAAGACTTTTTTTTAAAAGCCGACGGGGCAAAAAAAAAAAAGTGTGAAAAATTTGGGTTTTTTACTCGTTTTAAAATACGGTATTTGTTTTTTACCCCCCCCATTTGGGGAAAAGTTATTTTTTAAAAATTTTTAAAATTTTAAAAATTTAAATTTGTTCATGGGACCCCCCCTTTAAAAAGTGTCATAAAAAATTTGGTTTGTGCTAATTTTAAAGGGAAAATTTTTTTAGAAAATTATAAAACATACCACAATTTGGCGTTTTTATTGCTTTCTTTCTACGAAGGTGTGGTTTTTTAAAAAGAAATGTATTTTTAAAATTATATATGCCTTTTTACAAACGGGGTTGCTTTTTAAAATCGCAAAAAGTAAAATTTCAAAAAACATGGGGGTTTACCCTTTTTTTTAAAATTTTTTTAACATTCTTTAATTTTAAAGGGGGAAAAAGGGTGTGATTTAAAAAAAAATTTTACTTTCCGTTTTTTTTTTTTTTTTTTTTTGGGAATGTTTGTTTTTTTTTTAAAGTTTCTTATTGGGCTTAGCCCGGGTTTTTATCATTGCTTTAAACGTTATGTGCTAAAATTTCCCCTTTTTCAGTTTTAATGTGAAAGTCGTGTTTCCCCCTATAAAAAACTGGTTGTGTGTAAAAAAAGATTTGGGGAGCAAGGGGGGGTTTCATTTAAACCCCTTTTACCAGGATAACCCTCGTGCAACATGGGGGGGTGTGGGTGGTTCCCCTGCATCAGCCTTTTTTTAAAGGTTTGCTGTCAGAAATTAAAGGGGGTTTTAACTGGGCAGTGCAGGATAGTGCGACCCCCCACCGGGGGGGTTGCTGGTGGGGGAAGAGAAGTTGCCCCCCCACGGTAAAATCCAGAGAGCGCAAAAACCCCCTGGGGCAAAAAGAGGGGGCGCGACCCCAGCAACAACAGTCGGACATAAATCCCCGGGGGCGCAGAAAATTACGGGGTTCAAATAAAAGGGCCCCAAAACAGAGCCAAAAGAGAGACAAGGGGAAAATATCAGTGACAGCAAGTGGGTCATTTTGAAGGGCCCCAAGTGTCGAGGGGGTCTAAGTGACCCCCCGGGTTTGGGCCCAAAATGTTTTTTAAATTTTTAATTCAAGGATGTTGCTGGGCAACAGAAAAAAAACCAGACGGAGAGTTTTTTTCGGGTGTGGGAGAACGATGTAGATTCCTACCCCATGTATTCATCATCATCTTTTTATTTTTTAGTAAGTTTGTATTCAACCAATAGTAAAAAAACCAACCTAAAAAAATTTTAAAAACCTATGAAAATGCAAGAAAAAAGAAATAATATATGCCCATCCCCCCGGGGACAAAGAAGGAAAAACTGGCGTTTCATCTTCGAGTATTCAAACATGTACCCCCAAGGGGTCTCTTTTTGCCCCGGGGAAAAAAAATTGTTTTTTTACACCCCATGACCTTTACCCGAAAAAAAACAAATTTTTTGGGTTAAAAAACAAGCCATGAGCCAAAACCCCCGAAAAAAAATTTTTTCTAAATAAACGACAAAATGGATTACAAGCAAAAAAAAGGTTTGATTTTGGGTTTTTAAACCCCTTTCCCCAAAAAAATACAGGGGGGAACACAAAAACATGGGTCCCGGAAGTGGGTAAAGGGGAAACCCGAAAAGGGGCAGAGGACAAAACAGGTATCAAGGGGTCGCTGTCCCCCCTTTTGGAAAAAATTGAAAAAAAATAAACTGACATTGGTCAGCAGGCCACAGCGACTAAAAATACCCCCCCAAAAAAACCAAAAAATGAGGAAAAAGGGTTAACCCTCCCCATGACCAGGGGGGGGAGAGATTAACATAAAAAAAAGGGGGGGGCCTGGTCATTACTAGGGGGGGAGGGGGGCCCAGATGGGACACCCCCAATTAAAAAAATTTTTTACCGACCCCCCAGCTGGGCTCCTCCTACTCCCTCTCCGTCTAAAATTTGGTCTCAGGGATAGTCGTGCTGGTGCCTCCCCAGAAAAATTTTTTTAAAATTTTTTTTCGGCGGTTGGACGTGGTTTAGATTCAGGGGTTAAAAGGGGTGGGCCCCCCCCTCCCTTGGGGATCGGGGATTACCTTTTGGTGGTCCCACAACCGCCCCCTGGGGGATGGGGGTTTCTTCCCTGGGGGGGACGCAAAAAACCCGCTTCTGGGGTCATGGTTCCCCCCCCTTGGGGGAACTACGGGCACAGCGCCAAAACCCCGGGGGGGGCCCCCTTTGGGCTCAGCTGGGTGGTACTAAAAAAAAAAATTTTTTATTAAGTGGTTTTAGTGCTTGCGGCTGTGCGGGAAAACCCCTGGTCTGGTCAGTGTGATGACTTTCACTTTTGTCCCCGGGGATGCTGCAGGACATGGGGGTCGCTCCGTTGTGGACGGGGGGGAGGAGAGCGGGGGGGAGTGCGGCTTCTTTTTTGAAAAACCGGGGGGGCGTGGCCTCTCGTTCCCGCTCTCTCGGGGCGTGTAACGTGGTATTGTCTGTATTTGTCTTCCAGCGTTATCAGCTGTCTCTGTTTAAACCCCTTTTCCCTTTCCCAACCCGCGGGGGCTGTTGTCTGTTCCTGTAGGGGTGCTGTCATTTTCCCGTTTGCTGGTACCCTTTTCTTGCGTGGTGTCTCCGGGTTGCTGACCCCCCGCATGTGGGGCCCCCGATTGCTTTTGAGACCACCCCTAGGTTGCAAAGTCCTCTGCGTGGTGATGACTTATACGTGTTGGCAGCAGTCTGTCGGGCCTGGCCCCGCTGTGAAGCCCCCCCGTAGGTTGCAAAGTCCTCTGTGGATGCTTACTACGTGTGTGGAGCAGCCACGGTCGGTTTTCCTCTGTGAGGTTTTTCTGGTTGCATGGGGGGGGCGGCCCCCACCTGTCTGCTTTTTTTAGGTTGGGGGGTGTACTAAAAATTTCTGCTCCAGCCTATTTTTGGAAGCGTTATAAAAGTTCCCCCCCCCTGAGGGGCGTTGCCCCAGTTACATTGAATCCAATTGAATTCCGAACCAGCCGTATGGGTTGTTGTTTGCTCCTGCTTGAGTTTGATCGCTCGGGGAGCTGATTCCCTTTCCTGTCTTGTGTTTCTGTGGGCTGAAATCCCGAGCCGTTTTGGAGGTGCTATCCCCGGCCGTTCCGTTGTATCTTGTTTCCGATCCCGACCCCGGATCTAACCCGGTCCAAAAGTCTGAACTTTTTTGTGTTTCGCCTTGTTGGGGGTATTCCCCAATCGCCTTTCTGGAGGCTGTTATCCAGGCCTGTTTCTGTGCATTTCCTGAATCCCTGATCGGATCGCATCCTGTACTGACGTCGAATTGTTTTTTGTTATGCCCTAAAAATCCTTGCTGTTCCGCCCTTGCCAGTGACTGTGAACCTTGCATAAACCTGAGTTATTTTGGAAGGAGGAGTCCGGTGTGTGGGGGTTTTTCTTTATTGGCTCGCTTCTGTGCAATTCCCCGGCCGCCCCCCTTGGCCCCGGCGGGGCTTGCCCCGACCCTGGGGTTCCTTTTTGGTCGCTGCCAGTTGTCCGGACCCACCCCCGATGGACCTGGCTGATGTCAATGTCACGCCCCCTTTCCCCCAGTCCGGACCCCTTCCCCCCGATGACCTGCCTGATATCCAGTCGTGACCCTACCGATGTCTGGACCCACCCCTTCCCCGCTGGTGTCCGGATCCTGCGATCGTTTTCCAGAGTCGGAGCCTCCCCAACGTTGCCAGATGTCCGGGTCCATGCCAGTGTTCTGTGTTCCTGTGCCCCAATCCGTGTTCCTGTGTCCAGTCCGTGTTCCGACTCCTGGACCAACGTTTCCGATGTCCTGTCCGTGTTCTGACCCCTGAGACCAACGTGTTCCTGAGTCTGTCCGTGTTCTGCCCCCCCTGAGATCCAATTGTGTTCCTGATACCGTCTGGTTCCGAGATCCCCCCGTGTTCTGATGTCCCGTGTCCTGGGGTTCCTTTTTTTTGGTCTACCCTGTGATGACGTCTGTCGGGGTCGGTGCCTGTTTTTTTCTCCTGTGACCCGTGCACGCCTGAGGGGGGGGGAGAGTGAGGCCATCTGTATGCCCTTGCCGATGCCCCTGGACTGCATCTACCCTGAGCCCCGCCATCGTCTGAAGTCTGTCTGGGTCCGGGGGGGCTGATTTTTCCTGCTGAGCCTGTGCTACGCTGGGCCTGAGAGGGGGGGGAGGCCCCCCAATACCCCGCCCCAGTAACCCCCTGGACTGCATCTCCGTGTGCCCCCCTCACTGTCGTGACCGGTTTCATGTACCTTCTCTGATGTAGAATCGGGAGCCCGGTTTTTTCTGTTTTGTCTGTGTGTTTTTTAAGTAAACTTTGTTTTTTCCTACTGAGTTGTGCGGTGTTGTCACCCCTGGGGTCGCCATCTTGCCCCACATGTTAGCGCCCGGACCTGGTCGCTGCCCTTCCCTAGCCGGGCAGGCCCGGGTCTCCCTCCGTGGTCCAGGGGTCCACATTCTTTTCCTGGGACTCATGCTCAGTCGTTTTTTGGGGACTGGCGGGTGGGAGCATTGGTGTTAGGAAGTATGCCATCCCCCGACCCCCGCAGCGTGGGAGCGTTACAGGCGGAAGCGCTCTGAGCCCGCGTTCCCGGCTCTTTCCCCCGGCTTTATCCCCGCGCGGGGCCATTTTTTAGGCATCTCTGGGCTCCTCATCCCTCCCCCCCAAAAAAAAGCTAAGCACGGGGCACGCGGCAGCTGGGTGAGTCGCTTTGCCTATCAGGGGAGAAGTTTTAATTTTAGCTGCAGATGGGAAAAGGGAAACAAATAGACAACTGGGGGTAGGGGGCCCCCGATGGATTAAAACCCCCAGTTCAAAAACGTGTTGCCCCGCCCCCCCAGCTGGGCTCCCCCCCCATCGCTTTCGTCTAAATTTTTGGGGGTTTAGAGGTGGCGCTGGGAAAGGCCCTCAAAAGTTTTATTATTTTATTCGGACAAGAGACTTTTGGGTCCAGAGTTGGTCTAGAGGTCTCGGGGGGCTCAGGCTCTGGACCCCCAAACCCTCCCTTGGCGGATCTGTAAAATTCCCCCAGGGTGGTCCCCCCAAACCAGCCGGCCCGGGGGGATAAAAGGTAGCTTCCCTGGGGGGGGCGCAAACCCGATCTGGGGTCCTGCGTTCCCCCCCCCGGGGGGGAAGTGGGCACGCGCCAGAAACCCTGGGGGTCCCGTGGCGCTCGGTGGTGGTACCACTTTTATTAAAGTGTGTGTGAGTGCTTTCAGCGGTTGTGCGGCGCCCTGGTCATGTAAAATGACATGTTTTTGGTGTTGTTTTCTGTCCAGGAGACCCCCCTGGCAGGGGGGAGGGAGCGAAAAGGGTTCGCGCTCTTTTTTTAAGCCCCGGGGGGGGGGGTGGGGTTACGCTCCGGGGGTTTTTTCCAAAGCGCGCAATAGGCGCTTCTCTTCGGGTTCTCTCAGGCGGCGGCCATTGAAGGTCCACGGGGGCTTCCGCTCCCCCCCCCCGAAAACATTTTTAAGCACCATTCCAGTGGGTGAGTGAACGCTATCAACCCCCCCAGGCGAACCATTATTTACCAAAAAGATAGCGTTATTTGCAGCTGCGGCTATTAGAGACCTTATTTTAATGAATCGCCCCCCCCTTTATTAAAAGGATGTTGTGAATGGACTTAAAGAGTTTAGGCAGGGCTCCTTGGTGGTTTTAAGCGGTACTGGACTGTCCGTGAAAATTTTGAGGGTGGGAATCAGGTGTTATGACTGGTCTTTATAAGGGAGTCCCTTCCCACGGGTTGCGGTGATCATTGTTTTTGGCTCATCCTTGGTTTGTTTCCTTTGTAGCCTGCTGTGTCGTGTCTGACCCCCTGCTAACAGATAAGACATTTTTTTCTTTTTGTTTTTGTGTTGATTTTTGATTTTGCCCTGCATTCTGGGGGGGCCCTTTTCGGGTCCCCTCGGGGGTTTTGCCCTTCTTTTTTTCAGCCACTGTGTTTGTTTTTTTGCTTTTTCCTTTTTTTCAGTGGCTGCTGTTTTGATTTTGTTACACCGAGAACAAATTTTGGGGTGTAGAGGTGTGTGATTCAGGTGTTTTTAAAAATTAGTAGATTGGTGCTTTTCGGGTTTTTTGGGTTGCAGTAAGTCCCTTCCTACCTTTTTTTCTATTTGGTTTTATTTGGGGGCCCAATTTTTTTGCTCATACTATTTCTTCTGTGTCGTATTTCATCTTGTTAACCCTTACTTTTGGGGGTTCCTATTTTTTTTGGGGTTGGGGCTCCAGGGCAGATGCTTTCCTTTTCTATCTTTAGGTGTTTTTAGTTTTGGGGCTGTGCGAGGCGTCTGGACCAACGTAGGAACGCTCCACGGTTTGTTTAGTTGTGGGGGGTTAGTGGGGGTACTGAATCTCTATTTTCCAACTTTCGGTTTTTTGTTTTTTTTCCTGCACCCTCGCTACAAAAAAAAACAAGGGAGAGTGGGGGTTTTGGCGACATTCCCCTTTTAAAGGGTTAACCCCTTCGAAAGATAGGTTTTCCTTTTGGGATTAGAACTTGTAACGTTTTTGTATCGCAAAATATTCAGTGACCCCGCTGGGGTAGCTCTCTCCTCGGCTTTAACTCTTCGGGCTTGCTGGGGGTTTTTGGAGCCACACTTTTTTCCAAGTTGCTGAGGTTTTAACCCCAAAAATTGTTGGAGGGCGCGGAAAAGGGTCCGAAGGTGGGGGGCCGTGCCCAAAAATCTGCTTGGGGATCAGTCACGGTATTGTTTACGGGGGCTTCGAATCAAGCGCAGTTTTGCGGGCACAGCGACGCCAAATTGGTGCCTGGCGCTCTATTGATGGCCTTTCTGCCTTTTTTAGGTCTTGGGGGGTGTAGCTTTTTCCTCCAGGAAAGGGAAAGGGCACGGCGGTTTCGTCATTTCCTGCGAATCGACTCTCGTTGGGAAAATGCGGGACAGGGCCCCTTCGATTCAATGGGGGTTCCCCGGTTGGAAAGGATCGTGGGGAAAATTTTTTTTTAAACCCCGAAAGGGCTTTTATTAACCATGGGGAGGGTTACAGTTGCGGAGAAGGTAACTCACCCCCGGGAAAAGTGCCTCGGATGTCCCGGAGTACCGTAATTCGCGGCGACATTGCAGCTCTGGACGGCTTAAGGAAGAGGGAAAAGGGAAAAAGTCTGGTCCAGATAAAGTTTTCATGGAAAAGTTTTTTTGAGGCATTATCCGTGCTCTAGGGTTTGGGGAAGAAATTGGATTTTTCCTGAAGTGGAGTCCTTTTTTTCCCCCCAGCTAGTAAATCCTATTGCTCCTGTTAAAGGGAATAAAAGTTGCAGGCCCGTAGACAAAAAACGGAGAGGCAGCGAATCCAACTCGAGGCCGCGGGGCTGGATTCAAAGGGGGGTTTTAGGCCCCATGTGTGCTTGTAGGGTTCTTTTTTTGTTTGGACCGTGTAGGACGGGATACAAAGGATCCCTTTTTCCCCGAGATGGGGGCCTTCTCGGTTTTTGGAAACCGGTTTGTTATAGCTATGATGAGGTCTGGTACGCTCACGTTGCCAAGGCGCAAGTTCGGCGGTCCAGCAGAAGGCACTGTAGCTTGACGGGGTGGGAGCAGTGTCGAAAAAAGGTTTTCTGTCTTGCCTACAAGGGGTCAGCTGTTTGGGTCTGCCCCTTCAGAGTGTTTCCAGGCAAAGAGAAAAGAGCAGTTTCCCCCAGCAAGGCCTAGGCTTTGGCCTGCGGTTGTGGGTGGTGGCCGGGGATCCTTTCTTCCAAGGGGGGATTGGGGCAGTCCCTTGGGGTGGGTCGCCCCCCTTTTTTGGGTTAAAAAATTTCTCAGAAACCCCCCATCCCTGGAAATCAATTTCCCCTCAAGACAAGCGGGAGATGCAAGAAGCCGCCAAGACGGATGACGCCAGGTTTCCATTGGGGGCTCTCGAGGGGGGGGTCGCCTGCCCAATTTTAAAGCGATTGGGTTTCCCGCTTCCGGACCCTGGGTAACGGGGTGTGTCGGCAGGTATTTTTTAGAGTTTTTTTCTCGACCCCGGCAGGTTTTGTCGCCGCCCAGTCAGAGCCGAGTTATGGTCGCTCGCTGCGGAGGTCGACTCTTTTGGCAGAAGGGTTTTTGTAATACCGGGGGCCCGGGGGGACCCCGGGGGAAAGGGGTTTTTTCCAATTTTTTTTGGGTTTTCCAAAAGGACAAATTTTGCCTATTCTGGATTCAAAAAAATTTAAAAAGGCTTGTCCACCCCAAAAATTCCGCATGGAGTCATTCGCCCGTGGGTTAGGGGCCCCCCCGTGCGAACGATTTTTGGGGGGCAATCGACATCCCGCGCTTTTTGCTTTTTGTCGGAAGGGGTCATCAGCGTTTCCTTGTTTTGCCATGGTCAGGCCCCTTACAGTTTGTGTTTGCCATTCGGGTTTTGGGTCGGCCCCCGGTTTTTACCAAATTTGGCGTCTCTCTGGCAATTTTCGAGAGGGGGGGGCGTTTTTCCCTACGGAGTCTTTTGTTGGGCGTCATAAAAAGGGGAGGCGGGGGGGGGGGACGGTTGCGATCTATCCCTCAGCTCCTGGAGGATTTTTTTTGGGTGGCTGGTGAATTGGGAGAATCTTTGGGGGCCCCTGCGTCGACCCCGTTTTTGGGGATGATTTCGAACGGTAGGGGGGGGTAGTGTCCTACCTCAGAAAGCGAACATGTCTGCTCGCATGTAAGATTATGAAGGCTTCGCAGAATGTTTGCGGAAGTGTATGCGTCTTCTGGGTTGAGGTGGGTCCATGGAGGCATTCCCCTTTTCCCCCATTTCTTCCGGGCCCCTCCAAAGACTCATCCTCGGTGTTGGGGATAAACAATTTTTGGATTGCAGCATCATCATCTCTAAGGGGAACAAAAACCCAGAATGGTGGTTGCCCAAAAAGTTTCCCGGGGAAACTTTTTCTCCCGAAGGGGTGGCCCCAATTCCCCCCGAGCAGCCTACGGGGGGGGGGGTGTCTGGAACGATTTTGGACCAGGGAGTTGGTCACGGAAGTTTTCTTTTCTACGTCAAATTTGGAATTGAGGGCAATTTTTCTTTGCCTCCAACAGGGACGGTCCCTTGAGCGGTTACCAGTCCGAGTGAGACAGAAACGCGACGGCGGGGTATATCAATCCCCAAGGCGGGACGAGGAGCTCCAGGTCTGATGGGGTGTCTCGGATCCTGTTAGGGCCCCGGGGACCAGGTTCCCCCCCTTTTTGCAATTCACATCCGGGTCCAAAATCCACGGGGATTCCCAGTGCGGAAGAGGGTTTTGGAGAATGGAGTCTCTCCGGAAATGTTTCGCTACTGTGCCTTGGGGAAAACCCCCCAAGGGATTTGTGGCCCGGGTTAACCCAAACCCCGACCTTCATCCCCGGTTTACAAGGACCCGAAGGCAGTGGGGTTGACCCCTTGGTAGTCCGTGGGACCGTTCGAGTGGTGTATGTGTTTCCCGTTTCCTTGCTTCCTCTGGTACTGCGTGGATCAGACGGAAAGGGGAATTTTCCGGCTTTTTTGATGTCCGGTTTTGGCCCCAAGGGGGGAGTGGTTCTCGACACTGGTGGCGCTTTTGGCAGCCCCCCCATTTCCACTTCCTTTGCCCGGACTGTTAAAAAAGGGCCTTTTTCTCATCCGGACTTGAAGTCTCTGCTTTTTGGGGCGGGGCTTTGGACGAAATATTGACCGTAGAGGTTTTTCAGCTGAAGTCATTCCCCACTCTGCGAGGCCCCAGAACCCCGGTTTTTCTGGATTTATCACAAAACCTGGGAACTTCTTTTCGTGGTGTTCGGGTTCCCCTAAGGGAAAACCCGGGTTTTTTTTCTATCCCAATTTTGGCTTTTTTGCAATCGGGTTGGACAAGGTTTAGCTGTTAGCATCAAAAAGGTCGGTTTTTCCCCCTCCCCTTGCTTTTGGAAGGCTATCGCCTGCGTGGGACGTAGTTCCTTTTTTTGGGGAAAACCCCCTTCCCCCACCCGGGGCCCCTGTTCTCCTTGGGGCTCAATTGCTTGGAGGCTCTTCAGCAGGCCTTTTGCCCCTATGAGTTTCAGTTTTCGTTACTTTTTGGAAAGTTGCATTTTAGTGGGGTAACCTTTAAAAGGGGTTTTTTGGTGGCAGCCTTTTCTTGCTCGTCTTTTTCCCCGGGTTTTTTCCCCGGATGAGTGTGCTTCGCACGGGGGCTTTTCCTAAGGTGGTGTCCGTTTTCTGTTAACCAGGATTTGTGTTGCCCCCCCCCCCCGGGGCCCGAGGAATAAAAAGGAACGAGTTTAAAAAATTGGATTTAGTGGGCCTGAGTTCTATTTGTCTGTTATCAAGGTTTTTAGGAAGCAGATTTGTTTGTGATTCCGCAGGTCGTAGCGTGGTAAGAGCTTCAAGGACTTTAGTCGTTGGATTTGGTCAGCCTTTTGGGGTTATCGATTAAAGGGAACCCGCCCGTTTTTGGTTCGGCTCACCCACGAGGGCTATGGCTTCATGTGGGCATTTCTAAGGGGTTCCCCCAGCTCTCCCCGGGGGGGACCGGCGTTGTCCACACATTTACAATTTTTTTTAAAAAATGGGTAGTGTTCCGGGTTTTGGGGCCTTAGGACTGGGTCCTACGGAGCGGTAATCAAGTTTTTTTAAATTTTGTTGGGGCTTTTTGGATTTTTTAGGTGTTGGGTTTCCCCTCTTTTGGTTTTTTTCCCCCCCCTATTTTTTGGATGCTTTGGGAGTCCCATAGTTAGTTTGTGTGTCCCCTTCCTTATCTGCAGTGAAAGACGGTTTTTTCTAAAAACTTCCCCTAAAACCCCTTTTTAGCAAAAAAGGAAGGGAGACCCCAAAACCTTCCCAGGCAAAAGTGGTTATTTTTACGATGCAGGGGGGCCTTCTTAAAAAGGATTTTCTGAGTGAGGTGAGTGTGGGTTCCCCCCATTCCCCCCTACGCAGTTGTCAGGTTTAGTGAGTGTACCCGGAAACGTGTGGTTTTTCTTTGCCAAATGCATGCAAAAACTGTATTTTTGTTTTTTTCTCTGAATCCTTCAAAGGGGGGTTTTGTTGCTTCGTGGTGATTTTGTTTTCCCCAAGCTTGGGTACGATGAAGAGTGAGTGGAGGAGCCGGGTGGAGGGGCGGTCAACACCTTTGAATCGAGGTTTTTCCTTCTGGGGCCCCCCTCCCACTAGTTTTGTCTAGTGTGCTCCCTTCCTTCTTCGTAAAAAAGGATTTTCAGGAAAAATTTTTACCAAAATCCGTCTTTTCTCACCCCCACAGGCGGGGCCCCCTTTTTCAGCACAAAAAAGAAGGTGGCCCCCGCAGCTTTTTTCAAAAGGCCCCTTCGGGGGGCTCGCACACCTTTTTAATTAACAAAAGGTTGTGGGGAGTCTGCGACATTAACCCTTAAGGGGGGTTTTTAAACCTTAAAGGGAGCAGCTGGGGTGCTTCTTAGAGCTTTAAACCCTTCGGTTCGGTTTTTTCTTTAAAAAAAAAAAAAAAAAAGCCACATTGCCCCAGTTTGACGGTTTAAATGCCTTATAGCGGGGGGGCATGTCAGATAAGAGCCAAGGGTACGGACAGTCTCCGATCCACTACAGGTTCAACCCGGTATCTGAACGCAGACCTCGACGGCATCAGCGCACGGTGGAGGTGTCAGTGTGTAAAAATGGGGCCCTCGCTTTTTCCATTGATGGCCTGTCTGAACTTCTAGGTCGTTGGGTGTCCGGCCCTTTCATGGTAGGAAGGGACACGGCCCCGGTGCCCCTCCCCGCGTAGCGACTCGGAGATATCGGGTTGGGGGGGTTCCCCCTTTTCAAACTGGATGGGGAGTTGTGGATTCAGTAAGGAGGATCGGCAGGGACACTCGCCTCTTTTGGGGGGCCGTACAGAGGCTTTTTTTGGAGCCATGAGGGGGTTTTTCAGTCGGAGGAGGTAAAGCTTGGGGGAAGCGGCCCGGATGTTTCAGGTTCGCATAGGTCGCATCAATTTTCCATCTTGGATGAATTTAACGGGAGTGGAGCAGGAACGTCTGTGTCCGATAAACGTTTTCAGGGGACAGTTTTTTTGGAGCTTTCGTGTGAAGGAGTTGGTGGAAATTTTGGATTCCTTCTCCTGAAGGGATGTCCCTTTATCCCGTTAGAAACTTTTTTTACTTCCGAAAAGGGAAGGGGGCGTTCACAGGCCCCCTGGACAGAAAAACGGGAAGGGGCAAAACCTCTAGAGGCGGGGCATGGATTCGGGGAAAAACTGTTTGGGTTTTTAAAAAGCTTTGAGGGTTAACCGTTTGGCCGGGCGAACCCCCTCCCGAGGAGATGGTTTTAAATTGGGGGAGCCCCCGTTGGCTATTGCGGGTTTGGTTATGGAATTGTCCGGGCGCAATTGGCGGCAAAGCGAAAGCCGGGAAGGGACCGGGAGGGGGTTTAAGAAGGTTTTAGAAAAGGGGGGAGGTTTTTTGACCCCGGGCGGAAGGCAAAGGCGAAAGAAGCGGCCTTTACCGCAGCGAAAAGCTGTGGCTTCTGCGTCTGGCGACCTAGTGCGGTAGTGGCGGGGGGGTCCTTTCGGTCCGGGGACGGTTCGGTCAGCCACTTGGCGTCGGGTGTCCCTCTTTTTCAGGAAAAAAGACCTCTCAGAAATCCCGCACTCCCTGGGAAACAAATTTTCCAAAAAAGACAAGGGGGAGCTGACAAGAAGCCGTAAGGCGGCTGACGCCGGGTTCCCGAGGGCTCGAGTGGGGATCGCCTGCTCAATTCGAATCGATTGGGTTTCCGCGTTCCAGACGTCTGGGTGACGCGGGGTTGCGTCGGCAGGCTTTTCATGAATTTTCTTCTCGACCTTGGACATTTTTTTTCCCAAATCTCGCATTCCGTCGGAGCCGAGCTATTTGGCTCTCTGGAGAGGGATTCTCTTCTGCAGAGGGTGTGGTGGTACGGTTCCGCCAGGGACCGGGGAAGAGGGTTTTTTTCCACCCTTTGTGGTCCCCAAAAAAGGAGGACAAATTTGTCCCCCTTCTGGATCTCAGAGATTGAATCGGCATGTCCGCACCCGGAAATTCGCTGGAGCATTCGTCCGTTGTGGGCCTGTCGCAGACGTTTTTTGGTGTCAAAACGACATTCGCGACGCCTATTTGCATGTTTTCCCCTCGGAAGGGCCATCAACGCTTCCTCGTTTTGCCATAGGTCAGGACCCTACCAATTTGTGGCCTACCATTTGGGTTGGCCTCAGCACCCGAGTTTTTCGAAAATTCTAGCACCTTCATGGCGATTTTGAAAGACAGGGGGTTACGTTCTTCCCTACCGGACGACCTTTTGTTGTGGCGTCTTCAAAGGAGGGGGCGATGACTGCTGCAAAACTACCCCTTTTAGCTCCTGGGGACTTCGGGTGGTGGTCAATTGGGGAAGTGTTCTGGAACCGTCGCAGCAATTGTTTTTGGGGATGCATTTCGACACGGTAGAGAGTGGTGTCTCTGTCCAGACAAGCAAGCATGTCTCCTTCGAAGCACAGGTTTTGAAATCTTGACGAATGGCCCTTTCGAAGCTGTATGCGCCTTCTGGGTTTGATGGTGGGTCCATGGAGGCACTTCCGTTTGCCCAGTTTCATTCCAGGGCCTCAAAGGCTTTTTGAGCCGTTGGGATCGCGCAGGCTTGCTGATTGCGGGTCATCATCTCCCCCGGGGACGAGAGTGCTAGGATGGTGGTTCGTCCAGAAGGTTACCCTGGGGAAGTCTTTCCTCCCTCCGAAGTGGTCGGTCTAACCACCGATACCAGCCTGACGGGCTGGGGGGGTGTCTGGAACGATCTTTTGGATTAGGGAGAGGTCGTCGGAAAGAGTCTGTTTGCCCATAACATCCCTGGAATTGAGGGCGATTTTCCTTTGCCTCCAACACGGACGGTCCCTTTTAAGCGGTGGCCGTCCGAGTGCAGAAAGACAATGCGACGGCGGTCGCATATATCAACCACCAAGGCGGGAAAGGGTTCCAGGCCATGGTGGGGTATCTCGGATCCCGGATGGGCCGAGCCCGAGTGCCAGCCATCTCTGCGATCCACATTCCAGGAGTTTCAGAATATCACGGGGACTTTCCAGTCGCGAAAAGATGGATCCCGGAGAATGGATCTTCATCCGGAAATTTTTGCCTGCTGTGTTCCCTTTTTGGGGAATCCCCAAGTGGTTTGAGGCATCCAGGTTCAATGCCAGTTACCGTTTCTGTCCCGGTACAAGGATCCGAAGGCTGTGCAGTGGATGCCTGGTGGCTAGTGGGCCATTTCGGCTGATTATGTGTTCCCCCCATATCCTTCTTCCTTGGTGTTGCGTCGGATCAGGCGGGGAAACCCGGCTAGTTGTAGCCCCGGATGGCCAAGGAGGACGTGGTTTTCGACAAGATTGGGAAGCCTTCTTTTCGTGGTGTTCGGGTTTTTTCAAGGAACCCGGGTTTTTTCCGTTCCCAATTTGTTGGCCTTTCTGCAATTGGGCGGAAAGGGGGTTTTGGGAGTTAGCCCTGAAAGGTCAGTTTCTGCTATGTCCTTGCTGTTTCGGAAGGGCTTCGCCTCGCGTAGGGGTAGTTCCTTTTTTCGCGGAGTAACCGTCAGTTTCCGCCACGGAAGGCGCCTGGTTCCTTGGCGGTTTCAATCTTGTTTTGGAGGCCCCAAAACATGGCTTTTGACCCTATGGACTCGGGTTAACTTTCTTTGCTTTTTTTGGAGGTTGCCTTCCTAGGGGGGGGTCACCTCTTTGAGAAGGGTTTTGAGTTGGCTGCTCTTTCTTGTTGCCTCCTTTCCGGGGATTTCCCCGTATCGTGTAGGCTTCGCACACGGGGCGATTCCTACCTAAGGTTGTGTCGCAATTTCATTTTAAAACCCCCGGAATTGGTTGCCCTCGCTCTGTCCGGTGCCGAGGAATGCAAAGGAACGGGCCTTGCACACATTGGATCTGGTGCGGGCTTTGAAGTTCTATTTGTCTATTATTTCAAAGTTTTCGGAAGTCGGACTTTGTTTGTGATTCCGCAGGTCGTCGGCGTGGTCAACGAGCTTCCAAGGACATATAGCTCGTTGGATTCGGTCGGCTTTTTGAGGTTACGCTTAAGGGCGAACCTTGCCCAAATTAAAGTTTTCGAGCTCACTCAACGAGGCTGTGGGTTCATCTGGGCCTTTCATCAGGGGCCTCGGCACCCCAGCTCTGCCGGGCGGCGACCTGGGTTCCGTCCACACGTTTACAAAATTTTAAAGGTGGACGTCAGTGTTTCCCGCGATGCGGCCTTACGACAAAGGGGTTTCCAGGTGCTGCTTTAAAGTTTTTTCCGTTAATTGTATTTTAGCGCTGGTTTGCGCATTTTTTTGGTTGTGGGTTTCTGCCTCTGTTGGTTTTTTTCCCCCCCTTATTTTTGGAGCTTTGGGCGCCCCATAGTAATGCTAGTGGGTGTCTCCCTTCTTCGTCTGTGTGAAAAGCGGATTTTGGTAGAACTTACCTGTAAAATCCTTTTCAGGAAGAAGGAAGGGAGACACACCAACCCTCCATGGAGAAGTTGTTGTTGTTTTTTTCAGAGCGGGGTGACCCTTCTCTGATAGCGATTATTGGGCTGAGGTCGGGCGCTAGGCTCTGTTCCGCTCGCCAGTTCTATCGCATAGTCGGTTCAGTGAGTAGTCCGGGAAAATGTGTGGTTTTTTTCGTGACTTCCCAAACCCTTATTCTTGTTTCTTCTCTGAAGTCCTTCAGAAGGGGTTATGTTGCCCCGCTGGGATATTTGCTCTTCTTAGCTTGTGTAGACTTGAGAGTGGAGTAGGAGGAGCCGGCTGGGGGGCAGGTCAACCTCTTTTTAATCTGAGGTGTCTATCCCCTCTGGGCCCGCCTACCCATGTAATGACTAGGTGTGTTCCCTTCCTTCTTGCTGAAAAGGATTTTAAGGTAAGTTCTTACCAAAATCCGTCTATCTCTTTTGGTTTGCTACGATTTGAACATTCTTTTAGTTATGAGTGCCAATTTTTAAGGTCCGCGTCCCACTGTCGATAAGGAAAACCTGTCAAGTGATGCTGTTTAATAGGCAATCAGAGAAAATGCTTGATTGGACAGGTCTCTCCACAGACTGTTTGGTGCCTTGTCATAAATTTATTCTAACGGTTTTAAAGAAAAAACCCGGATTTGGCCTGCATTTCCTTTTTTAACTTTTACCATTGTGCTGTAATTTTTTTTTTTTTCCGAACTTACACCTCCCTGACAGGGACAAAACTACCTGCTATAACAGCCATACACAAGACTTTAAGTTTACCTTCTCCAGCCTTTACCATCTGCCCCAACTTTCTAAGAAGGTGCTGCAGGTTTTGCACCCATGTGAGACACTTCAAAATTATATGCTATAAAAGCCCCACGTAGTCCAGCAAGTGTAATCTGCATCTATGGGAATATTACGGTCCCCTTTCCCCAGTACTACTTGAGAGGGGGGGAAGGCCATGGGTGAAAGTGGCTTTCCTCATTGTAAATTAAAGGATGTAGGTTGTAGAAGGTTGAATAAAATTAATATCTTAATCCATATGCTTGTGGCTGTTTTTTTTTGTTTAAAAAAAACGGAAGTACCAACATTTTTAGTTTTGCTATTCTATGTGGATGAAATTAAAGGGGCATTCCCATTCCAAATCCCATCCATATTATTAGGTGTAATAATTATTAGCAAATAAAATCCTAGGAAATGTAGTTGTCCGGGGTTTTCCGCAACAGAGGGGCCAGGAGACCCGTGTGTGAATGTCCTATACTTCGTGGCAGAAGCACTTCTTCATTTTAATGATTATTTCTTTTGGCGAACAGGGGTTAATTGCCTGTTAAAAACTTGAGCTCTCAGCTGAGGCTCAGTTGCCACTCCCATCCCCTTTTGAATCTGGATCCTGATTAGATCTGTCAGAGCTAGCGTTTGCTGCATGGTTAGGAGGGGGTGTTCATTTGAGAAGGCGGTTTGGATGAGTTATCTGTGATGCGTGGTTTGAAAGTGTAGTGATTTCCCTTACCTCTCTACTTTTGTTTTATCCCGTCCTCCACTCCTCGGTGCAATCTTCGGGTTTATGGAGTGAATTTTATATGCTTGTCTTTTCAATTTTCCCTTGTTTGTGAAGCCTTGTTTGTCGGGTTGGTGTACTGGGTGCACAGTAGTGCACCTTTTCCCTTGTTGGGGGAATGGAAAAAACGGAAGGCTAACTCTGGAGATAGGCAAGGTGGCAGCTCTGGCTTTCACCTCAGAATTTCCCTGGGAATAGGGCGAGCAAAGGGGACCCCCGTGGTGGGAAAGGAAGAAGCCCTGGTCCCGGGTCACCCGACATCTGAGTTTTGCGTGTATAGTACTTATTCGCTATTCTTTTTTTTTTGTGCAGGCATTGCAGGATTAGGTATCCTGGTTCGACAACTCGTATAGTGACAGCTGGTTGCTAGTGGTCGTAACCATGGATTTCTAAGGTCCTGCAATGCCTGAATTGGAAAGAGCATGGCGAATCTAATTGGAGGCTTTGCTTATATTAATATTACACCTAAATACATATTGGGATAGGAACTGGAGTGGGAATACCCTTTAAGCTTGTTCAAATAAATATTTTCCTGTAAATTTAAGTTGTTTTTTTTTTTCTTATTTCTGGTATTGCTTTTTAGGTGGGATGTTTCTTGAAAACTGGAAGCATGCCCACATCATTAGGGTTTATACTTTGGCTCAGGTCAGCCAGAAAAGCTCTCTGAACTAGAGTTTCACCAGTGAGTATGAAAAAAAATCAAAGGGAGACCAACTGGCTGAGCATAATTTACCATAAAGCTGTATACTCCATCTCCACAGCTGCCAGTGGTACAAGCTGAGTTATGTCATATTTGCATTATTTCTACATTCTGCAACAGCAAAATCTCATAATTTGATGGAGCCATTAATGTATAGGGTGGGCCATTTATATGGATACACCAAAATAAAATGGGAATGGTTGGTGATATCAACTTCTTGTTTGTTGCACATTATATGGGAGGGGGAAAACTTTTCAAGATGGGTGGTGACCATGGTGGCCAATTTGGATCCTACTTTTTTTTACAGTGGGAAGAGGATCATGTGACACATCAAACGTTTTGAGAATTCACAAAAAAAACAGTGGGTTTTGGTTTTAACGTAACTTTATTCTTTCATGAGTTATTTACAAGTTTATGACCACTTATAAACTGTGTTCAAACTGCTGCCCATTGTGTTGGATTGTCAATGCAACCTTTTCTCCCACTCTTGACACATGATAGCAACACTGCAGAAGAAATGCTATCACAGCTTCCAGTATTCGTTTTTTTCAGATGCTGCACATCTCGTATCTTCACAGCATAGACCATTTCCTTCATGGTACGAGATGTGCAGCTCTGAAACAACGGATACTGGAAGCCTGTGCTAGCATTTCTTCGGCAGTGTTGCTATCAGTGTGTCAAGAGTGGGAGAAGGGGGTTGCATTGACAATCCAACACAATGGGCAGCAGTTTGAACACAGTTTATAAGTGGTCATAAACTTGTAAATAACTCATGAAAGAATAGTTACGTTAAAACAAGCACACCATTGTTTTTCTTGTGAAATTCTCAAGTTTGTCAAAATGACCCTCTTCCCATTGGAAAATAAAAGTTGGATCCAAATGGCCGACTTCATAATGGTCACCACTAGTGATGAGAGAGTATACTCGTTGCTCGAGTGATTTCCGAGTATTTTGGCGTGCTTGGAGATTTAGTTTTTGCCCATTTGTGCATGATTTATGGCTGCTGGACAAGCCTGAATACGTGTGAGGATTGCCTATTTGTTAGGGAATCCTCACATGTATTCAGGCTTGTCCAGCAGCCATAAAACATGCCAGCTGCGTCAACAAACTAAATCTCCGAGCACGCCAAAATACTCGCAGATCACCCGAGCGTGCACGGGGAAACCCGAGCAACGAGTATACTCGCTCATCACTAGTCACCACCCATCTTGAAAAGTTTTCCCCCTCCCATATACTAATGTGCCGCAAGCAGGAAGTTGATATCGCCAACCATTCCCATTTTATTTAGGTGTATCCATATAAATGGCCCACCTGTACAGTCCATTCCATTAAAAAAGCTTTTCCCCTAATGATTTTTTTTTTCACGAAATCTGTGCATATGTTGCTGCATTCTCTGGAATCAATGCCCTTATGCTCCTCTTTCAAGGACGTCACTGCAATTTACGCTCACTGGTCACACTGTGCGATGCCTGGCCCTGAAGTGCCTTCTACAATGTAGGCCTATGGAGCATCATAACGAGGCCCCATAATGTCATCACTGTAAAGGATGCTTCCGGCTCACACGTAGATTGAGCTTGGATAGTCTGAAAGCGGTGACTTAACTGAAAAGAACAGAAACGGTGCTAGATGAGGGAGAAGGTGGCATTATATAAGTATATTAACGCACTACACTACATACATATATATATATATATATATATATATATATATATTATATATATACATATATTATACAGATTTTAAAAAATTTTTTTACCGTATATACTCGTGTATAAGCCGAGATTTTCAGCACCTTTTTCGTGCTGTAAAATGCCCCCTCGGCTTATACACGAGTCATAGGGCAGAAACCAGCGGGGGAGGGGATGCCACGGCAGGAGCCGGTGGCTGTGATCATACTCACCCTCCCCGTGCCATCGCTGAGGGTCCCTGCATCCTGCTTTCTCCCCGTCTTCCTGTAGCTCTTCAGCACTGAGCGGTGATGTAATACCCGCTCATTAAGGTCATGTAATATGGATGCGACGCCACTTCCCATGGGCGTGGCCTCCATATTCATGGCCTTAATGAGCGGTATTACATCACCGCTCAGTGCTGAAGAGCTACAGGAAGACGGGGGAGAACGCAGGATTGCAGGGACGCTCAGCGATGGCACGGGGAGGGGTGAGTATGATGGAGGAGAGGACAAGGAGCACGGAACAGGACGGGGGGGGTGAGAAACGGTGGATGGGGGAAGCATGAGGAGGACGGGGGAAGCTGGAGCGGACGGGGAAGCATGGAGGAGGACGGGGAAGCATGGAGCAGGACAGGGAGGATGGAGGGCACAGAGGAGCATGGAGCAGGACGGGGGCACAGGAGGACGCAGAAGGAATGGGGGAGCACAGCGGAGGACGGAGCAGGAGGGGGGGGTACAGAGGAGAATGGGGGAGCACAGAGCTGGATGGGGGAGCAAGGAGCAGGACGGGGGCACCGAGCAGGAGGGCAGTTTATACACCCGGCTTATACACGAGTCAAATAATTTTTCCCTTTTTTGTGGCAAAATTAGGGGGGTCGGCTTATACACGGGTCGGCTTATACACGAGTATATACGGTACATTAGTTACAGGACTGATTTCAATGTTTAAGGTAGTTTTTGTGAATTACATGTTTGAACAAGGAGTTTGATGTATTCATGACGTGCAGACTCCTTTCACCCACTAGTCGCTAATTGACAGATTTCTCCCTCTTAGGCTATGTGCACACGTTCAGGATTTTCTCACGTTTTTGCGGTGGTTTTTCGCTGCAAAAACGCTTAAAAACACATACATTAAGCATCCCATTATTAGAATGAATTCCGCACTTATGTGACAATGCTGCGTTTTTTTCCGCAAAAAAAATGCATCGCGGAAAAAACAGCAGATGTTCAATTATTGTATTAGGATGCTCTGGAAAAAAACGTGAAAAATCCGCACAAAAACCGCAATAAAAACGCAAAAAAAAGCGTGCGGATTTCCTGGAAAGGAGTCCGGTTCTGATCAGGAAAATTCTGCAAACGATCCTGAATGTGGTCACATAGCCTTACTGTGCATAGAATTATGACAACATATCTTTCAATCAGCAGCTGTAGGATTGGTGGATGACCTATCAGGAATATGTTGAAATATGTCCCATGTCCTGTACGCATTAAAATGTATTTTTGGCCACCGCTGATGCACTGCAGTGGTGGCCAGTTCCATGGGCAATAAGCCAAACCATCAAATACAAAATAACCATTTGAGAACAGAAAGGATTTTCTTTATCGCCTCATTGAGGGACACAGGTTACCACGGGTGTGTGCTGCTGTTGCTTGGAGGCTGACACTATGCAAATTAAAAGTGGAAATAGCTCCTCCCTGGCAGTATACACCCGCCAACAGGCACCAAGCACCTCTGTTTGTGCTTAGTGTCTGTAGGAGGCGGACCTGGATCTCCAGATCCGAAGCTAGTCTCACTCTTTTACACAGGATTTGTCGTGTGTTATTAATATTTTCACTTTATTTTCCAGAAACTTCTCCAGGGAAACAGGGTGTAAAGCCTCACCCTGCCTTCCCACGTTATTGCGGCTGAGCGAGCAGGCGATGTCATCCGCACTGCAACTCTCAGGCCCGCAGGCAGGACTCATCCCCTCGCGGTGCTCCTGGGCGATGACCGGTGGCCAGTCCTAGCCAATTCCCTCCTCACCCCTCTCCTGGCAGAGGGCTGAGAGGAAGATGGTGGTCACCAGCGGTGACCTCCCCCCTTTTTCTTCCAAAAGGGTTGACGCCTGCTTCTACACTGTGGGATCAGTGCGGGAAGGAGGATCTATCATCTCCCATAGCGCCCCCCCCCCCCCAACTACCCGGGGCCCCTGCGGAATCCTCCAAGCTCTCACCGGAGAAAGGGATGTCGCCACTGCAAGAAACTGGTACAGTGCAGCTCCCAGCCTCCCCTAGCCCCAGACCATGTTCCCACTTTTAAATCTCCCGCCGCCTAGCACACAGGCCTGCGGGGAAGGCGCCGCTCAGCGCCTCTAGCTCCTGGGCAACGCTTAGTACCCTGGGCCCGGCGGGGATCCAGTTCGGCGTTTCCATTGCCAGACATCGGGGACAGAGGCGCCGCATACAGAGCGCAACCAGGCCCGCCAAGGTCCACATCACTCGGCGCTCCCTGCACCCGTACTTATTAAGCAGCCGCCGAACACAGCGCCCACTCAGGCCCGGCGGGGGCCGCTTCACTCGGCGCTCCCAGCGCCAGTGTTTAGTAGGCAGGCGCCGCATACAGTGCACATCGCCTGGCACTCCACTCCCCCCCCTCCGCAGCATCGCGGCTAAACAATGGCGTCCACCCTGCAGCATGGCGCCTAATCTTTCCCGGGGCACGTTCTTTGGCACGCCCCGTCTTCCTGCATGCTGTGTCCTTCTCAGCGCTTTCTTCCCCCACAGCCCCCAGGAAGATGGCGTTGTAAATCACGCACCTTCCCCAGCACAGCAAACCACTAGAACACCTGGCCCTCTAGTCCCGCCCACAAAAAACCTACAGCCTATCACAGGGCTCAAGGGCTAGTCCACGCCCACCGGAAGGTCCTGGCAAACCCTGCCTGCGCACACTGCTCAGAAACCTCGTGCAGGTCCCGGACACATCAGCCTGGGGCACACTGCTCTTGGATCGCTGCAAAATTCGGATCGGGTAGGCACTAGCCCTTCTCTCCCAGCGCCACCAAATAGACTTCCTCTGCAGTACATTTACCTCAGCAGCTCCCTAGAGCACAGCGCTACATATGCCCAACTCCACAGTGGCTCCTCTTGCTAGGCCCACCATTACTCCTTTTGCCTGCGCACGCTGTAGCAAGAAGTGGGCGTCAGGCCTATCGTCACCTTACTGTCCGTCCTGCAGTACCCCTACCGTGTCGGCCCCCCAAGAATTTACCGACTCCCAGGTAGAGAGCACGCCCCCCCACCAGAGTGGGCCATTGCCATGTCTCAGTCAGTCGCAGACTTGACTAAGGTATTCCAGTCCCTGGTCCAGGTCCTGGAACGGATTCCACAACTAGCTCCAGCCACCAGTGCGCCGAACATACCCAATGGCGAGTCGTCAGCACCAGACCTCGACCTCCAAAGGGACAGACCAGGCAGAAGTTCTAGGAAGCGGGCTCAGCCCGGCTCTTCCTCCAGCTCCCCCGGACCCTCCCTATCACACAGATGGCTCTCCTCTCCCCAAACCCCCTCTTCAGAGGAGGACCTTGGGTCAGAGATTGATTCCCAGTCCGAGTCAGACACAGATCACACGTCCAGGGCCCAGGACATGATAGATAGCCTAATATCGGCCATTGCCCAATCGCTGAAATTAGAGGAGGAGGTCATACCTCCACAGGAGTCCCCCGTTCTCGTTCAAGCGAGCAAAGCCTCCTTCCCGAACTTTTCCCAATCACAGGGAGTTCGGGACCACGGTAGCGAGACACTGGCAACACCCAGATAAGCGTTTCTCAGGACGTAGGCACCTAAACGTGCTATACCCCTTTAACTCGGACCTCCTCACAATGTGGACAGAGTCCCCTAAAGTAGACCCCCGGTCTCTCGGCTGTCTTCTAAAACAGTCCTACCTCTAACGGACGGTGCTTCGCTTAAGGATTCGTCGGACAGACAGATCGAATCCCTGGCCAAATCAGTTTTTGAGGCAACTGGCGCCTCTCTGCCCCAACTTCGCCTCCACCTGGGTGGCGAAAGCAGTCTCAGCCTGGGCAAGAATGCTTCGTAAAGGTATCTTCGCATCAGCCCCTCAAACTGAGCTAGCGGACTTAGCCGACCAAATTGAACAGGCCGGCAAGTACTTTCTGGATGCCAGCTTGGACGTAGCCGGGTGCTCTGCAAGGGCAAACAGCAACATTGTGGCCATACGCCGCATTCTCTGGTTGGAGACATGGAACGCGGACACCACCTCAAAGAAATCACTCACCAATCTGTCTTTTCAGGGCTCTAGGTTCTTTGGAGCCGGGCTAGACCAAATAATCTCAGAAGCAACGGGAGGTAAAAGCACCTCCCCATCCCCCCCCCCCCCCCAGTCTAGACCCACACGCTCTTTTAGAAAGAGAACCTCTAGGTCCTTTAAGTCCTTTCGTTCGTTCCCTTCTACAGAAGGGGCCTCACAGCAGGACCGCCCCTCCTCTGGGGAACGGAGGAAAACAACATTCAAGGCTCCCCCACACTGGAGACCAAAAGGCAGGCCCTAAAAATTTTCTGGCCCTCGCGCCAGCAGATTCCCGTCCAAGTGACGGGTCACCCCCACCTGGAAGTTTATCCAGGGTGGGAGGCAGACTTCTGTCCTTCAGGGACTCATGGCTGGCCGTGGTAGACGACGCCTGGGTCAGAGAAATCGTCACCTCCGGTTACAAAATCAAGTTCTCTTCCCTTCCACAGTCCGCTTTTTTCTGTCCCGCTCCCCAAGGCAGCCGTCCCACACTACGGTTTTTCTAAAGGCCGTCGCCTCCCTCCTATCCACCGAGGTGATCGTCCCCGTACCACCAAACGATCACTTTTCAGGTTTCTATTCAAACCTATTCGTAGTCCCGAAAAAAGACGGCTCATTCCGCCCGATCCTGGACCTCAAACTTCTCAATCGCCACGTTCGAATCCGCCACTTCAGGATGGAGTCCCTACGCTCAGTGAACGCCTCCATGGAGCCGGGGGAAATCCTCTGCTCCGTGGACATAAAGGATGCATACCTCCACATCCCCATATGCATACAGCACCAGAGGTTCCTTCGATTCGCCATCCAGGAGGACCACTACCAATTCACGGCTCTCCCCTTCGGCCTGGCGTCTGCTCCCAGAGTCTTCACGAAGGTCATGGCACCCATCATGGCCATCCTTCGCTCCAGGGGAATCATCATAATACCGTACCTGGACGATCTACTGATCAAGGGCCCATCCCACCAGGACTACCTTCAGAGTCTTCAGGTCACCCTGGACACCCTAACCTGCCTCGGCTGGATAGTCATCAGAGAGAAATCCTCTCTGTACCCCACTCAAAAGCTAGTGTTCCTCGGCATGGAGTTCGACACGATCCGGGCCCGTGTGGGGCTCACGAAGGAAAAATTCTCATCCCTCTCGAAAGGGATCCAATCACTCAAGGGCCCAACCCCACTCCGATTCGGCATGAGGATCCTCGGGAAGATGATAGCCTCCATGGAAGCCGTTCCCTTTGCCCAATTTCACACTCGCCCTCTCCAGCTGGCCCTCCTCTCTGCCTAGGACAAGAACCCCGCCTCTCTGGACTGCCCGGTTATTCTGCCTCCCAAGATGAGGTAATCCCTGACCTGGTGGACGCAGCCGTCCTCAATCCTACAAGGAAGGTCTTTCCTGCAGCTTCAGTGGCAAGTAATCACCACCGAAGCCAGTCTTCTCGGGTGGGGGGCAGTGTACTGCCAGAAAACAGCGCAAGGATGATGAAACTCCCAGGAGACTCTGCTCCCCATCAATCTGGAGATCAGGGCAATCTTCCTTGCCCATCTCCACTGGCAGTCTCTGCTCGCAGACAGGCCAGTCCGCATTCAGTCAGACAACGCCACGGCCGTGGCGTACATAAACCATCAGGGCGGAACCTGCAGCAAGCAGGTCATGTCAGAAGTAGCAAAGATCCTGCACTGGGCAGAACGCCACGTTCTGGCCATTTCGGGCGTCCACATTACTGGGTGGAAAATTGGGCAGCCGACTTCCTGAGCCGCCAGGGCCTAGCATCAGGCGAGTGGTCTCTCCACCCCACAACCTTCCGTCAGATCTGTCAGCGTTGGGGCAACCCAGACGTCGACCTCATGGCGTCTCGGGTGAACCACAACGTACCCCTCTTCGTGGCCAGATCCAGGGATCCCCTGTCCATCGAGTGCGACGCACTGGTGATTCCGTGGTCCCAGTTCCGACTCCCTTATCTGTTCCCACCCCTGGCCCTGATCCCAAGGGTGGTAAAAAAGATAGTCAGAGGGCATTCCAGTGATTCTAATAGCCCCAGACTGGCCAAGGCGACCTTGGTATGCGGAGCTGGTGAACATGCTCTCGGACGTTCCCTGGAAGCTTCCAGACCGCCCCGACCTACTCTCACAAGGGCCCCTCAACCACCAGAGTTTTCAGTCTCTGAATATAATGGCATGGCCGTTGAGGCAGCGGTCCTGAGAGAATCAGGTTTTTCCAACCAGGTCATCCAGACCATGATTAGAGCTAGAAAACCAGCCTCCTCCCGCATCTACCATAGGTACTGGAAAGTTTTCTTCCGCTGGTGCGAGGACAACAATATTTTTCCAATGTCCTTCTCCCTGCCATCCATCCTCCCCTTCCTTCAATCCGGTCTAGACTCTAGCCTATCCCTCAGCACACTAAAGGGTCAGGTCTCCGCTCTGTAAATTCTTTTTCAAAGGGAGTTGGCCTCCTTACCTCAGGTTAAGACGTTCCTCCAGGGAGTCGCCCACTTGGCCACCCCTTACCACTCCCCCATAGAACCATGGGATCTTAACCTTGTTCCTGGCGCCCTACAAGGTACACCTTTCGAACCCATTCTGGACATTCCCTTCTCGCTACTTTCCTGGAAGGTGGCCTTCCTAATTGCCATTACTTCCATCAGAAGAGTCTGAACTAGCAGCCTTATCCTGCCGCTCTCCACACCTGGTCCTCCATCAGGATAAGGTAGTTCTCAGACCCGTTCCCTCCTTTCTCCCCAAAGTGGTAACCTATTTCCACATCAACGAGAACATAGTCCTTCCCTCCTTTTGTCCGTCCCCTGTTCACCCGCTGGATAAGTCTCTCCACAAGCGGGACGTCGTCAGAGCCATTCGGGTCTACCTCTCCAGGACAGCCCCTCTTCGTCAATCCGATTCCCTGTTTATCCTCTCCGAGGGTCGTCGGAAGGGGCTCCCAGCTTCAAAATCCTCAATCGCTCGCTGGATTCGCTCAGCCATACTGGAAGCTTACCGCCTTCAAGAAAAACTGCCCCCACCGACTGTGAAAGCCCACTCCACCAGAGCTGTAGGGGCCTCATGGGCTGTCCGTCACCAGGCGTCAGCAATTCAAGTTTGCAGAGCCGCAACCTGGTCATCCTTGCACACCTTTGCAAGGTTCTACGAAGTTCACACCCAAGTCTCTTCCGATGCAGGCTTAGGTAGAAAGGTACTACAGGCGGCGGTTGCACACTGACCGACCTAACGCCCTTCCTTCACGTCGCATATTCCCCACCCTTGGGACTGCTTTAGAACGTCCCATGGTAACCTGTGTCCCCCAATGAGGCGATAAAGAAAGATGGATTTTCGGGTACTTACCATAAAATCTCTTTCTTGAAACCTTCATTGGGGGACACAGCACCCTCCCTTATTGTTAAAGTTGTACATGGTGGGCTCCAAGAGCCCCTTGTTGAGTTAGTACATCCTTTTGTAGGGTCTATTGTGCGTCTCCTACTGCATTTATCACAAACTGAGGTGCTTGGTGCCTGTCGGCGGGTGTATACTGCCGGGGAGGAGCTATTTCCACTTTTAATTTGCATAGTGTCAGCCTCCTAGCAACAGCAGCACACACCTGTGGTAACCTGTGTCCCCCAATGCAGGCTTAAAGAAAGAGATTTTGCGGTAAGTCCCCGAAAATCCTTCTTTTTTCATAACAAGCGAATTGCACAGTTGCCTGATTTTACAAATGTGGAAGATTATGGCAGATAGTCCTTTGAAACTATTTTGTGCTTTTTGTTAGGGGAATTGAAGATAGCTGAAATTTTGATTTGTGCCCTTGCTTTAATAGGACAATTTAAAGAGACTTAAAACTGTTTCCTTTAAGTAAATCTTTTTAAAGATACTCCCCCTCCCCCCCTTTTTTTTTTTGTTGCTAGGATAAAGTGGACAGCATTCAGTTTTCAAACAACAGTAGTCGGTAAGTAATAGAAAAGAGGCATCATTCAGCAAGCTTGTATGATGCGAAATGTGAATGTTCATTGCTGTGTTATATAGCAGAAATATTTAATGTCCTGTACTCTGTAATTAGGAGTTGCGGTATCAGTTATTAACCCCTTACCGATATCGGGAGTAATAGTATGCCGATGTCGGTTATCCCTCCCTTTAATGTGGGCTCCAGCGGTGAGCCCACATCTTTCCCGGGACATGTCGGCTGCTTTGAACATCTGACATGTGCCCGAAACAGCCACGAGTGAAATCGTGATCCACCAGCGGCTAATAACTAGTTAAATGCCGCTGTCAAACGCTGACAGTGGCATTTAAATGGCACTCTGGCAATTGCGACGGAAATGCGCTCACCGGTTACCCATGTCACGTGATCGCGGGTCAGCGGTGCGTCGGCATGAAAACCCGAGGTCTCCTGAAGACCTCTATGGTTGTCAGTGCTGCCTTGCTGTGAGCACCACTCAGTGGTCGGCGGTCACAGCAAGTGAGTATATACTCGTGTATAAGCCGACCCGTGTATAAGCCGACCCCCCTAATTTTGCCACAAAAAACTGGGAAAAATTATTGACTCGTGTGTAAGCCGGGTGTTATAAACTGCCCTCCTGCTCTGTGCTGCCCCCGTCCTGCTCCTTGCTCCCCATCCAGCTCTGTGCTCCCCCATTCTCCTCTGTACTCCCCCCTCCTGCTCCGTCCTCCGCTGTACTCCCCCATTCCTTCTCCGTCCTCCTGTGCCCCCCTCCTGCTCCGTGCTCCTCTGTGCCCTCAATCCTCCCCTGTCCTCTCCATGCTCATTGTCCTCCTCCATGCTTCCCCCGTCCACCGATCTCCCCCCCCCCCCTGCTCCATGCTTCCCCCGTCTGCTCCAGCTTCCCCGTCCACCGATCTCCCCCCTCCTGCTCCATGCTTCCCCGTCCTGCTCCAGCTTCCACTCCACCGATCTCCCCCCCCTCCTGCTCCAGCTTCCCCCGTCCTCCACCATGCTTCCCCCGTCCTGCTCCAGCTTCCCCCGTCCTCCTCTATGCTTCCCCCGTCCACCGTTCTCCCCCCCCGTCCTGCTCGTGCTCCTTGTCCTCTCCTCCATCATACTCACCCCTCCCCGTGCCACCACTGAGCGTCCCTGCAATCCTGCGTTCTCCCAGTCTTCTTGCAGCTCTCCAGCACTGAGCGGTGACGTAATACCGCTCATTAAGACCATGAATATGGAGGCCACACCTATGGGAGTGGCGTCGCGTCCATATTACATGACCTTAATGAGCGGGTATTACATCACCGCTCAGTGCAGGAGAGCTGCAAGAAGACTGGGAGAACGCAGGATTGCAGGGACGCTCAGCGGTGGCACGGGGAGGGGTGAGTATGATCTCAGCCACCGGCTCCTGTTTTCGGCGTCCCCTCCCCCGCTGGTTTCTGCCCTATGACTCATGTATAAGCCGAGGGGGCATTTTCAGCACGAAAAAAGGTGCTGAAAATCTCGCTTATACACGAGTATATACGGTAATTTTGCTACATAGAGGCGATCTGCTTATTGTCTGTATGTAGCAGAGGCAATCGGGTAGTGGCAGCTTCTAGTCTCTCATGGAGACTATTAAAGCATGCCAAAAGTGGAAAAAAGTTTTTAAAAATGTTAAAAATAAATAAAAATATAAAAGTTTAAATCACCCACCCTTTCGCCCCATTCAAAATAAAACAATAAAAATAAAATCAAACACACATACTTGGTGTTGCCGCATTCAGAACCGCCCAATCAATAAAGAAAAAAAAGATTAACCTGATCGCTAAACGGCGTAGCGAGAAAAAAAAAATTAACGTCAGAATTGTTTTTTTTTTTTGTCATCGCGACATTGCATTAAAGTGCAATAACGGGCTATTAAAAGATCGTATCTGCACCAACATGGTTTCGCTAAAAATGTTAGCTTGGTGCGCAAAAAAATATGCCCTCACCCAACCCGAGATCACAATAATAAAGCCACTATGGGTCTCGGAAAATGGCGCAAATTTATTTATTTTTTTTTAACAAAGTTTGGAATTTCAGAAGCAGATGGAAGGAAGGGAGACAGTCATTACTAGTGGGTAGGCGGAGCCCATACAGGATAGAACACCTCAGATTAAAAAAGTGTTGACCGGCCCCTCCAGCTTGGGCTCCTCCTACTCCAGTTCTCCAGTCTAAAATTTGAGGTCACAGAGGATAGTCGCTGCAGGAGCAGCTCCTCAGAAAATTTTTTATTTTTATCGGACAGAGACTTGGACCCCCGTGGTTTTGAGGTCTCAGGGGTCTCAGCGCTGCTGGACCCCCACCCCTCCCTTGGCGGATCTGTATTACCCTTTAAGGTGGTCCCTGGGGGATGAGGGTTGCTTCCCTGGCGGGGACGCAAACTGCGCTAATGGGGTCACTGTGTTCCCCGCCCTGGAGGGAAGCTAAGGGCATAGCGCCACAAATCCCTGGGGGTCCCTGTGGCGCTCAGCTGGGTGAGTACTCTGCATTTTTAATGTGTGTTGAGTGCTACATGTATCATGTTGGTGACTGGTGTTTTTTGTCCGCAGGTGGATGCCTGCAGGACATGGAAAGCGGGGCAGGAGCGGAGAGCGGAGGAGTTCGCGCGCGTTTTTTTGAAGCCGGCGGGGGGAGTGGCTTCGCGCTTTCCCGGTCTTCTCGGGCAGGAAGCGCTCTGAGCGCGCAATTTCTCCTGCTTCTCCTTTTCCGGCTTCTCTCCTCACAGCGCGGCGGCCATTACTGAGGCTTCCTCGGGCTCCTCACTCTCCTCTCCTCCAGACAGCCCGAAGGAACACAGTACCGCGGCCAGCTGGGTGAGTCGCTTCTGCCTGTCAGGGCAGAAGCTTAACTCCCTCACCCCCCACAGCGCAGGGCACCTTTCTGAGGCACAATTAGGTGGCAGATTGCGCGGTCCTGCAGCTGTGGCCTCATATAGAGGCCTTTTTTTGTCTGGGGCTCGCACACCCTTTTCATTTAAAAGAGGTTGTGGGGAGTCTGCGACATTAACCCCTAATAGGCGGTTAACCCTTATTTGAGGGACAGCTGGGGTTGCTCTCCCTTTAAGAGCTTTAACCCTTCCTTTTTTCGTCCACTTAGGAAACCACACTGTTCTAGTTACTGACAGGTTTAACCTGCTATATACTGTGTGAGGGCATGTCAGATCAGGGTCCAGGAGGTGCGGACCGTCTCCCAGATCCGCTACAGGATCAGTCTCGCGTATCTGACACGCAGACTTCGACGGCGTCAAGCGCAGCGGTCGGAGTTTTCAGTGATGTGAAAATGGAGGCCCTCACTCGTTCTATTGATGGCCTGTCTGACCTTCTAGGTTATTGGGTGTCAGCTAGATCATCTCATGGCAGGAAGCGCCACAGGCCGGTACCATCCTTCCCGCGTAGCGACTCGGAGATCTCTGGTATGGAGGGTTCCCCTTCAAGCTCGGATGGGGAGATGTCCGAGTCGGATAAGGAGGATCGGCAGGGACACTCTGCCTCTCTTTTGGGCCGTACAGAGGCTTTTATTGGAGCCATGAGGGAGGCATTACAGTTACCGGAGGAGGTAACTAGACGTCCTGATAAGTCAGCCCGGATGTTTCAGGATTCGCATAGGTCGCGATCAGCATTACCATCTCTGGATGAGCTTAATGGGGCAGTGGAGAAGGAACGCCTGTGTCCAGATAAACGTTTTCAGGGGACACGGTTTTTTGAGACGCTGTATCCGTGTTCGACGGAGTTGATTGATAATTGGATTCGTTCTCCTGAAGTGAATGTTCCTTTATCCCAGCTTAGCAAATCCTCATTACTTCCTGTTAAAGGGAAGGCGAGTCTGCAGGATCCGCTGGACAGAAAAACGGAGATGGCAGCGAAATCCATCTACGAGGCCGCGGGTCATGGATTCAGAGCAGTACTAGGGTCCATGTGTGCTTGTAAAGCTTCCCTGAGCTGGTTGGACCGTCTGCGGACGGCGTGGCAAGATGGATCCCCACTATCAGAGGTAGATGGGCTTTTCAAGTTGTTGGAGGATGCAGCCCGATATGGCAGTGATGCAGGTTTGGATACTGCGTCACTGCTGTCCAGGGTGCAATCCTCGGCGGTCACAGTCAGGAGAGCACTGTGGCTTAGACAGTGGACTGGGGACGCGGTTTCCAAGCAAGGTTTGCTATCTTTAGCTTACAAGGGTGGTCAGCTATTTGGATCTGACCTCACGGAGCTGATTGCCAAGGCAAAGGCAAAAGAAACGGCTTTACCGCAGCGAAGAGCTGCGACTTCTGCGTCTGGCAGGCCTAGTGCCGGTAATAGTCGGCGGTCCTTTCGGTCCAGGGGACGGTTCGGTCAGCCCTCTTGGGGATCGGGTCGTCCATCTTTTTCGGGAAAAAAGACCTCTCAGAAATCCCGCACTCCCTGGAACAGAGTTTCCGTGAAGACAAGCGGGAAGCTGACAAAAAGCCCGCTAAGGCGGACTGACGCCAGGGTCTCACTCGAGGGCTCTCGAGTGGGAGGGCGCCTGCTCCAATTCGAATCGACTTGGGCTTCCCGTGTTTCAGACGCCTGGGTGACGCGGGTTGTGTCGGCAGGCTACTTCATAGAGTTTCTTTCTCGACCCCCGGACAGTTTTTGTCAATCTCGCATTCCGTCAGAGCCCGAGCTATTTGCCGCTCTACTGCGGGAGGTCGATTCCCTTCTGCAGAAGGGTGTGGTGGTACCGGTTCCGCCGGAGGACCGGGGAAGAGGGTTTTATTCCAACCTCTGTGTGGTCCCCAAAAAGGAGGACAAATTTCGCCCCATTCTGGATCTCAAAAGATTGAATCGGCATGTCCGCACCCGGAAATTCCGCATGGAGTCGCTTCGCTCGGTGGTGGCCGCCCTGTCGCAGAACGACTTTTTGGTGTCAATCGACATTCGCGACGCTTATTTGCATGTTCCCGTCGGAAGGGCCCACCAACGTTTCCTTCGTTTTGCCATAGGTCAGGACCATTACCAGTTTGTGGCCCTGCCATTCGGGTTGGCCTCAGCGCCCAGAGTTTTTACAAAAATTCTGGCACCTCTCATGGCGATCCTTCGAAGACAGGGGGTTACGATTCTTCCCTACCTGGACGACCTTTTGATTGTGGCGTCCTCAAAGGAGGAGGCGGTGACGGCTCGCAATCTTTCCCTTCAGCTCCTGGAGGACTTCGGGTGGCTGGTCAATTGGGAGAAGTCGTCTCTGGAGCCGTCGCAGTCGATCCTGTTTTTGGGGATGTATTTCGACACGGTACGAGCAGTGGTGTCCCTGCCTCCAGACAAGCAAGCAGGTCTTCTTCGACATGTACAGGTTATGAAGTCTTCGACAGCAATGTCCCTTCGAAGGTGTATGCGCCTTCTGGGTTTGATGGTGGCGTCGATGGAGGCACTTCCTTTTGCCCAATTTCATTCCAGGGCTCTCCAAATGCTCATTTTGAACCGTTGGGATCGATCGCAGGCTTCACTGGATTGCAGTGTCATCATCTCCCACAGGGTGCGAGAGTCTCTAGGATGGTGGTTATGTCCGGAAGCGTTATCCCTGGGGAAGTCCTTCCTCCCTCCGAGGTGGTCGGTCATAACCATAGCCTGACGGGCTGGGGGGGTGTCTGGAACGATCTCTGGATTCAGGGAGTATGGTCGTCGGAAGAGTCTATCCTGCCGATCAACATCCTGGAATTGAGGGCAGTTTTCCTTTGCCTCCAACACTGGACGGTTTCTTTAAGCGGTCTACCAGTCCGAGTGCAGACAGACAACGCGACGGCGGTCGCGTATATCAACCATCAAGGTGGGACGAGGAGCTTCAGGCTCATGATGGAGGTGTCTCGGATCCTGGTATGGGCCGAGGCCAGGGTGCCAGCCATCTCTGCGATTCACATTCCTGGAGTCCAGAATGTCACGGCGGACTTCCTCAGTCGCGAAAAGATGGATCCCGGAGAATGGAGTCTTCATCCGGAAATTTTTGCACTGCTGTGCTCCCGTTGGGGAACTCCCCAAGTGGATTTGATGGCATCCAGGGTCAATGCCAAGTTACCGACGTTCATGTCCAGGTACAAGGACCCGAAGGCTATGGCGGTGGATGCTCTGGTGGCTCCGTGGGACCAATTCGAGCTAATCTGTGTTCCCGCCGATATCATTGCTTCCTCTGGTGTTGCGTCGGATCAGACTGGAGAGAGTCCCGGCTATGTTGGTAGCCCCGGTGTTATGTTTCGGTAGCTGAGGAGTGCAGGTAAAAAAGGAAATACACCAGAGCAGTTGGAATCTATGAGATTGCAGTACCCTGACTAACCACCACAACTAGAGGCAGCCGTGGAGCGTTCCTACGTTGGTCCTAGACGCCTCGTCACAGCCTGAGAAACTAACTACACCTAAAGATAGAAATAGGAAAGCTATCTGCCCCGGAGCAGAACCCCAAAGATAACAGAAAGCCCCCAAACATGTAATGGCGGTTAGACAAGAGGAAATACTGACACAGAAAGAAAATAGTATGAGCAAACGCTGGGGCCCAAACTATCTAAATAGAAAAGGATAGGAAGGGTACTTACTGCAATCCCAGAAAACCCTGAAAAGCACCAACTCTACTAATTTCAAAATCACCTGAGATCACACGACCTCTACCACCTAAATTAGTTCTCTGGTGTAACAAAATAAAAACAGCAGCCCTGAAAAAAGCAAAGAAGAACAAAACTCAGTGGCTGAACTAAACTGAGAGGGCAAGCCCCCGGAGGGGACCCTGAAGGCCCCCAAAGAAGTGCAGGAGAAAATGCAAAAATATAGCACAAACACAAAAGAAGCAAAAGTCTTATCTGTAAGCAGGAGATGCAGACACGACACAGCAGGCTACAAGGGAAACTGGAATGAAGGATTCAGACCAGAACAATTGATCACCGGCAACCCTGATGGGAAAATGACTCCCTTATATAAGACCAGTCAGTAACACCTGATTCCCAGTCCTCACAATCTTCACTAGCACCGCTTGTAACCACCAGAGGGAGCCTCTGCTCAGAACTCATCTCAAACCCATTCACAACACCCGGATTGGCCAAGGAGGATGTGGTTCTCGACACTGGAGTCGCTTCTGGCAGCGCCTCCACTTCCACTCCCTCTTCGTCCGGACCTGTTAACTCAAGGGCCCGTTCGCCATCCGGACCTGAAGTCTCTGCGTTTGACGGCGTGGCTCTTGAGACCGAAATCTTGACCCGTCAAGGTTTTCAGCCGAAGTCATTGCCACTGTGCGAGCTGCCAGAGGTCCGGCTACTACTAGGATTTATCACAAGACTTGGGAAGCCTTCTTTTTCGTGGTGTTCGGGTTCTTCAAGGAACCCGAGGATTTTTTCCATTCCCAATTTGTTGGCCTTTTTGCAGTACGGGCTGGACAAGGGCTTGGCAGTTAGCACTCTGAAGGGGCAGGTTTCTGCTCTGTCCTTGCTGTTTCGGAAGGCTATCGCTTCGCGTAGGGACGTACGTTGCTTTTTTCGCGGAGTAACCCGTCAGTTTCGCCGCGGAAGGCGTTCGTGTCTCCTTGGCGGCTCAATCTTGTCTTGGAGGCTCTTCAACATGGGCCTTTTGAGCCTATGGACTCTGTTAGCCTTTCTTTGCTCTCTTGGAAGGTTGCCTTCCTAGTGGCGGTCACTTCTTTGAGAAGGGTTTGAGTTGGCGGCTCTTTCTTGCTCGCCACCTTTTCTGGATTTTCACCCGGATCGCGTAGTGCTTCGCACTCGGGGTGACTTTCTACCTAAGGTGGTGTCACAATTTCATGTTAACCAGGATATTGTGTTGCCCTCGCTCTGTCCGGAGCCGAGGAATGCGAAGGAACGGGCTTTGCACTCTTTGGATTTAGTGCGGGCTTTGAAGTTCTATTTGCCTATTACTCAAAAGTTTTCGGAAGTCCGATTCTCTGTTTGTGATTCCAGCAGGTCGTCGACGTGGTCAACGAGCTTCCAAGGACTCTATAGCTCGTTGGATTCGGTCGGCCATTTTAGAGGCTTACCGACTTAAGGGCGAACCTTTCCCGATTAAGATTCGAGCTCACTCCACGAGGGCTGTGGGTACATCGTGGGCCTTTCATCAAGGGGTCCTCGGCAGCTCAGCTCTGCCGGGCTGCGACCTGGCGCTCCGTCCACATGTTTACGAAATTTTATAAGGTGGACGTCAGTGCTTCCGCTGATGCAGCCTTAGGACGTAGGGTCCTGCAGGCGGCTGTAGTTTAAAGTTCTTGTTAATTTGTATTTAGCGCTAGTTGCGCATTTATCTAAGTTGTTGGGAATCTGCCTCTGTTGGTTTTTTGCCCACCCTTAATTTCTGGACTGCTTTGGGACGTCCCACTAGTAATGACTGTGTCTCCCTTCCATCTGCTGCTGAAAGACGGATTTTGGTAAGACCTTACCTGTAAAATCCTTTTCGGCGAAGGAAGGAAGGGAGACACAGATCCCTCCCATGGCAGAAGTGTGTTGTTGTGTTTTCAGATGCGGCGTGACCCTTCTCTGATAGCGATTATCTGGGCTGAGGTCGGCGCGCTAAGGCTCTTTTCCAGCATTGCCAGCTCATCGCAGTGGTCAGGTTCAGTGAGTAGTACCTGGGACTGTGTGTTTTTTTCTGTTATAGGCATAACCTGTCTTTTTGTTTTTTCTCTGAAGTTCTTCAGAAGGGGTTATGTTGCTCCCTGGTGGTATTTGCTCTTCCTTAGCTTGTGTACGGACTGGAGAACTGGAGTAGGAGGAGCCCAAGCTGGAGGGGCCGGACAACACTTTTTTAATCTGAGGTGTTCTATCCTGTGTGGGCTCCGCCTACCCACTAGTAATGACTGTGTCTCCCTTCCTTCCTTCGCTGAAAAGGATTTTACAGGTAAGATCTTACCAAAATCTGTCTTTTTTTCACCACTTAGTTAAAAAAGAACCTATACATGTTTGATGTCTATGAACTCGTAATGACCTGTAGAATCATAATGGCAGGTCAATTTTAACATTTAGTGAACCTAGCAAAAAAGCCAAACAAAAAAACAACTGTGGGATTGCAATTTTTTTTTTGCAATTTCACCGCACTTGGAATATTTTTCCCTGTTTTTTGTAGTACATGACATGGTAAAACCAATGGTGTAATTCAAAAGTACAACTCGTCCCACAAAAAACAAGCCCTCACATGGCCATATTGAGGGGAAAATAAAAAAGTTATGGCTCTGAAAAAGGGGAGCGAAAAACGAAAATTCAAATCCGAAAAAAGCTCCAGGGGTTGAGGGGTTACTTAGGCGTGTGATATCTGTTCTAACTTGCTAAGAATACAGTCTATAGTACAGTCTACAGTAGGACATATATTCACATTTAACCCCTTAATGACAGCCAATACATCTTTTTACTGACCTGAGATAAGAGAATAGCATCCCCATACAGGTGACAATCCAGCAGCTGTTGGATGGACACTATAGCTGACAACTTGCTGCATTAGACACGATCAGTGTTGGCACCGTCCATATGTTTAACCCCTTAGATGCTGCTATCAATAGTGACAGTCTACATATATAATCACCAGTGGCCGCTGACCCCAAATCCCATAAGGCACCGCGGCCACGAACTGCGCCTGCGCAAGTTACATACACGTCTCCGCTATTCCCATGCAGGCGCAGTAACAGCTGCGTCGTTACTACACATGCGCGGGAATAGCGGTGACGTGTATGTCACTTGAGCAGGTGCAGTTCGTGGCCGCAAGGCCACAAACTGCGCCCTCATATAATAGCTGCGGCAGTGAAGCGGCCCAACACTCCTCACACACTACACCTACCCTGGTGCCAGCTCCAGCCTTGTCAAGCCTTCATGCCTCCTGGCCACTAAACCAGCAGCAAAACTACAAATCCCAGCATTCCATGCCCGTACGTTGTCTTCCTGCCTTCCGTCACGTTTTTTACATAGGTTGATTGTCATGGCAACATAGAAATGCATGCCGGGATATGTAGTTTGTTTACGTTTGACATTACCGGACCAGCAGAGGGAAATGTCTTCCTCAGCCTGGCAATGACTAATGTCACCGAGTCACGACCTCTCTGAGTGGAGGAAGCAGGAAACGTCGCAGTGCATTCAGGGACTGGTAGTTTTCTCATGTTATTAATACACCTACAGCAGCCCATGCTGAGTCCGCGGTGTGAGGTGAGGGCAAAACCGAGAGCGGGAGAGCTGCGGCCTGAGGTGTTATATTCCAGGAAGGTGTGTGTGTGTACATGTATGTGCGTGTGTTACTGCACTGTGTGGGGAATAGCGGGATGTCTATGGTTTTACTTGTGCAGCCACAGTACCAGCCTTACGGCCACGAACTGCGCCTGTGCAAGTGACAGATAAACGTCACCTGTTAATTTCACCGCACTCCCAATGTGATAGCATCGGGCCTATTTCTAGTATCATATAAATGGTTGAGTGTGGGGGGGGCTTCCTCTGTATCCCCCATCAGCACCCTGAGATCTTGATTGTATTGGTCCTGATGTTTGCCATGGCAATTCATGACCAAATAACGGCCAGAGTCATCCGGCTATAGCAGCATATTCAGACATTAGCGACAATTAGGTGGTAAAAATAAACTTTTTCATTCCGGTCATGTCACTTTGCATTAATTCCTGAAAATCACCTGAAGGGTAAATAAGCTACCTGATAGCAGTTTTCAATATATGAAGGGGTGCCATTTTTTAAAATGATAACACTTTAGTGGGTATTCCAATATATAGGACCCCCCAAAGTCACTTTAAATCAGATAGGTCCCTAAAAAAAAATTTCGTAAACTTCCTTTAAAAAATGAAAAATCGCTGTTCCATTTTTAAGCCTCCTAAAATGCAAACTAAATAAAATAACACAGTACAAACAGTGCTGATGTAAAGCATATATGTGGGAAATGTTAATTTTTTTTCCTGTGGTATGACTATCTGGATTAAATGGATATTCATTCAAAGTTTGAAAATCACAAATTTTTTTCACCATTTTTGTCAAATTTCTGATAATTTTTATAACTAAGCACGAGACATATCAACCTAAAATTACAATTATCATACATTATAATATGCCACAAAAAAAGTCTCAATCACTGAGATTTGTTGAAACGTTCCAGAGTTATTACCACATAGTGACACTGGTCAGATTTAAAAAAAAAAAATTTGACCTTGTCACTAAGGGGTTAAGTTGTGACTTATTTGTAATCTAAGCCATGGCGCAGTACAGGACCCATCGTTCCATGCTCATGATTTACTTGGGCTCCATTGCTTTTTCTTAAAGAATGTCACTATTCTTGCCATCAAATCTAATTTATAGCAATCCATAAATGTGGCCTCCAGTGTAGTATTTAAGTTATAGTTTAGTTCTTGCTTTTCTCTCTTAAGGGGCAGTTTGCCTCCGCTCACTTCTGTATTTGGGTTGAGCAATGCTGATGTCGAATTGCCACATACCTGCTGTGACTTGTGCATGATCTGTAGGGGTCGTACAGCTGGGGAGTGCCACGTCATCTGCACCAATCATCGACCTAATGCAAAATTGAGCATTGCCTGACTACCCCTTTCATTTATCTCATTTTATAGATTTGTAAGTGGAAGTCGTGATGGGACTGCTCGTATTTGGCAATTTAAGAAAAGGGAGTGGAGAAGCATTTTACTTGATATGGCGACTCGTCCGTCTAGGTAAATTAAAATGAGCAGTAATGCTAGTATTATGTAGTCGCAAAGTTTGTCACATCTGAAACTATTACATTGAATAACCTCTTCACATTTTCTCTTCTGGGACAGTACTCAAGGTGTAGAAGACAAGATTACAAAGCTAAAAGTGACTATGGTTGCTTGGGATCGTCATGACACATGTGTAATCACGGCCGTTAATAACATGACTTTAAAAGTTTGGGACTCGTACACTGGACAGCTCATCCATATCCTTATGGTAAGTTGAAACGGAAAGTTTAAAATTTGACTTTCTCTGTAATATTGGGAGACACAGTACCGTGCCTATAGGCTACTTTGGAGTCTCACATTTTTGTTATATCCCCTTGGCCAGAAACTCCCACTTTAGCATTTTTAGCTGCTGTTGGCATCAATTTTTAGGGTCTCAGCTTTTGCTTGGCCACTTTAAACCCTTTCAAACTCCACATTAAGAAAGTCCTTTTATAATTCATGACTATGCGTATTCCTGCAATTTTGGCAATCCATTTTGCCTTTTTTTAGTCCCAGATATCAATCAGTTTTTAGACCTTTCCAGACAATTGTCATATTGGGGGATGCCTGCTCAATGGAAAGCCCAGCTACTCCAGTTCCTAGCTTCAGTTATCCTCATAATCTGTGTACCCACATGATTAGCTCATGGGGGTGTTACAGGTGGCACTTCAACCCTATCTGTGTATCGCATGCCGTTTTGCCTATTGGTCACTTTGAATAACCTTTTTTTTTATCCTTCCAGCCTCTCTCTTTGCATGGTTCATCTTCTACTTCCTGCACCTCATCTGCTAACTAGGGAATAAAGCTTTTAACCTGCACCTAGTTTAAGTTCTCACTTGGTCCCCTTTTATTGCTTAGTCCTCTGGTAGACAAAAATCCTGTCCTCTTCACAGCTAGAAACTCCCTCAACAGCACCCTTTCACTGGTGTTTCCATTTTGGCCACCTATGCTGCACAAACCGCTTACTTAATCATCAGCTGGACCCTTTTATATTCTGCTTACCTTCTCTATGGTAGGTGTCTTCTGTGGTGACCACTGCTCGGCATCCTGCTTTTTACGCCTTTGGAGTTAGAAATGCCTGTATGACCAGGTCTTTACAGTTAAAGGGAACCTGTCAGCTGTTTTGGCTGATATAAGATGCGGCCACAGACTTTCAGGGCTTATCTACAGCACTCTATAATGCTGTAGATAAGCCCCCATCCGACCTGAAAGATAAGAAAACTATGTTTCAGCTGCAGATGGAAGGAAGAGAGCCACAGTCATTACTAGTGGGTAGGCGGAGCCCAGATAGGATAGACACCTCAGATTAAAAAGAGTGTTGACCGGCCCCTCCAGCTCGGGCTCCTCCTACTCAGCTCTTCAGTTTACAATTTGAGGTCTCAGAGGATAGTCGCTGCTGGAAGCAGCTCCTCAGAAGATTTTATTATTTTTTATCGGACAAGAGACTTGGATCACCAAATGTGGTCTAGAGGTCTCAGGAGTCTCAGCGCTGCTGGACTCCCACCTCTCCCTTGGCGGATCTGTATTACCCTAATGGTGGTCCCTGCAGAACCCTGTCGCCCGGGGGGATGAGGATGGCTTCCCTGGCGGGGGCGCAAACCGCGCTGCAGGGGTCACTGCGTCCCCGCCCTGGGGGGAAGCATGGGCATAGCGCCAGAAACCCTGGGGGTCCCTGTGGCGCTTCGGCTGGTGAGTACCTCACATTTTTACCTCACATTTTTATTAATGTGTGTGTGAGTGTTTAAGCGACTACTGCGGCAGCCGCTGTACATTACATGTCGGTGACTGTGTTTTTTGTCCGCAGGTGGATGCCTGCAGGACATAGGAGAGGAGTGTGCGCCTTTTTATTTGAATTTTCGCGCCGCTCTGAGCGCGCGCTTTACTGCTGTCTCCATTTCCGGCTTCCCTCATGGAGCACACGGAGGCACAGCGCGGCGGCCATTAAAGAAGCAGGCTGAAAGCTTCTTCTGGCTCTTCTCCCTCCTCCCCTCCCGGCAAGATGTTACACTGTTACCAGCTGGGTGAGTCGCTTCTAGCCCGCAGGCAGAAGCTTAACCCCCTCACCCCCACAGCGCGGGCGCCTTCTGGGGCACTAATGAGTGACAGACTGCGCTGTCCTGCGGCTGTTATCGCATAAGGGCTCGCACACTCTTTTCAATAATAATAAAGAGTTTGTGGGGAGTCTGCGATTTTAATACTGCCACTATACGTTCCCACTAACGATCCTGATAACGACGCATACTAATGCGATCGTTTGTGTGATCATTTTTTAATGTCGCTAGTAGCTGCCAATCTGGGCGATCTCATTAACATCGCATAAGCGGTTAGCGATCTCCTTAACAACTTTGGCGGTCATTGCGATATACAAAACAGCGCAATTTTTAGCGATCTTGTGGAACGTTTTTCTGTTAGTGTGGCATAAAAAGCTGTCCTGCAGCTGCTGCCTTATAAGAGGCACTTGGGGCTCGCACAACTTTTTCATTATCAAGGTTGTGGGGAGTCTGCTACTTTAACCCCTTCTTAGGCGGTTAACTATTAATGCTGGGGTAGCTCTCTCTTTAAGAGCTTTAACCCTTCAGCGATTGTTTTTTCTTTAAGAAACACACTGTTCTAGTTACTGACAGGTTTAACCTGCCATATACTGTGCAAGGACATGTCAGATGCGGACTATCTGACATGCAGACCCCGATGGCCTGTCTGACCTTCTAGGTTTTGGAGTGTCAGCTAGATCCTCTCAAGGAAGCGACACAAATCGGTGCCTTCCTTCTCGCGTAGCGAAGATGTCCGTTTCGGACAAGGAGGATCGGCAGGGACACTCTGCCTCTCTCATGGACCGTACTATTGGAGCCATGAGGGTGTTACAGTTACCAGAGAGAGGTAACTAGGCGTCCTGGTAAGTTGGCCCGGATGTTTCAGGAGTCGCATAGGTCGCGACGGCTTTACAATCTGTATCCGTTTTCTACGGAGTTGATTGTTAATTGATCTCCTGAAGTGAATGTCCCTTTATCCTGGTAAAGGAAGGCGAGTCTGCAGGACCTGCTGGACAGAAAAATGGAGATGGCAACAATATACATCTGCGAGGCAGCGGGTCATGGATTCAGTATTAAGGATCTATGTGTACTTGTAAAGTTTCCCTGAGCCGTTTGGACCGTCTACGGACGGCGTGACAAGATGGATCCCCTCTATCGAGATAGATGGGCTTTTCAAGTTGAAGGATTCTGCGTCACTGCTATCCAGGGCGCAATCCTCGGCAGTCACAGTCAGAAGAGCACTGTGGCTTAGACAGTGGAACGCGGTTTCCAAGCAGGGTTTGCTATCTTTAGCTTACAAAGTGGTCAGCTATTTGAATCTGACCTCACAGAGCTGATATCTGAGGCAAAAGAAACAGCTTTACCGCATTGCAGAGCTGTGACTTCTGCGTCTGGCAGGACTAGTGCCGGTAGTTGTCGGCGGTCCTTTCGGTCCAGGGGATGATCGGTCAACCCTCTGGGGGTTTGGGTCGTTCCTCTCTTTTTTTAAAAAAAAAAAAAAAAGGGGGAATTTCTCAGAAATTCCACATACCCTGGAAACAGAACTTCCATTAAGACAGAAGCTGGCAAAAAACCCGCTAAAGCGGTCTGACGTCTGGGTCTCACTCGAGCGCTCTAGAGTGGAGGGTCGTTTACTCCAATTCAAACCGACTTGGGTTTCCCGTGTGTCGGACGCCTGGGTAACACAGATTGTGTTGGCAGGCTACTTCATAGAGTTTCTTTCTCGACCCACGGACAGGTTTTGCCAATCTCGCATTCCGTCAGAGCCGAGCTATTTGCCGTTCTACTACGAGAGGTCGATTCCCTTCTGCAGAAGGGTGTGGTGATACCGGTTCCGCAGAGGACCGGGGAAAGAGGATTCTTATTCCAACCTCTTTGTGGTCCCCAAAAAGGAGGACAAATTTCGCCCTATTTTGGATTTCAAAGATTGAATCGGCATGTTTACATCCCGAAAATTCCGCATGGAGTCGCTTCGCTCCGTTGTGGCAGCCCTGTCGCAGAACGTCTTTTTGGTCAATCGACATTAGCGACGTTTATTTGCATGTTCCCGTCGGAAGGGCTCACCGGCGCTTCCTTCGTTTTGCCATAGGTCAGGACCATTGCCAGTTTGTGGCTCTGCCATTCGGCTTGGTCTCGGCGCCCAGAGTTTTTACAAAAATTCTAGCGCCCCTCATGGCAATTCTTCGAAGACAGGGGGTTACGATTTCCCTACCTGGACGACCTTCTGATTGTGGCGTCCTCAAAGGAGGAGGCGGGGACGGCTCGCAATCTATCCCTTCAGCTCCTGGAGGATTTTGGGTGCTGGTCAATTGGGAGAAGTCGTCTCTGGAAGTCAATCCTGTTTTTGGGAATGCATTTCGACACTGTACGGACGGTGGTGTCCCTTCCTCCAGACAAGCGGGCATGTCTCTTTCGACATGTACAGATTATGAGGTCTACGGCAGCAATGTCCTTTCGGAAGTGTATGCGCCTTCTGGGTTTGACGTCCATGGAGGCACTTCCGTTTGCCCAATTTCATTCTAGGGCCCTCCAAAGGCTCATTCTGAGTTTTTGGGATCGATCGCAAGCTTCTCTGAATTGCAGCGTCATCATCTCTCACAGGGTGCGAGAATCCCTAGGATGGTGGTTACGTCCAGGAGCGTTATTCCTGGGGAAATCTTTCCTCCCTCCGAGGTGGTCGGTCATAACCACCGATGCCAGCCTGACGGGCTGGGGGGGGTGTCTGGAACGATCTTTGGATCCAGGGAGTATGGTCATCGGAAGAGTCTGTTCTACGATCAACATCCTGGAGTTGATGGCAATTTTTCCTTTGCCTACAACACTGGACGGTCCCTTTAAGCGGTCTACCAGTCCGAGTGCAGACAGACAACGCGACGGCGTTGCGTATATCAACCACCAAGGCGGGACAAGGAGCTCCAGCCTCATGATGGAGGTGTCTCGGATCCTGCTATGGGCCGAGACCAAGGTTCCAGCCATCTCTGCGATCACATTCCAGGACTCCAGAATACCACGGCGGACTTCCTCAGTCGCGAGAAGATGGATCCTGGAGAATGGAGTCTTCATCCGAAAATTTTTGCGCTGCTGTGCTTCCGTTGGGGAACTCCCCAAGTGGATTTGATGGCATCCAGGTTCAAATGCCAAACTACCGACCTTCATGTCCAGGTACAAGGACCCGAAGGCTGTGGCGGTGGTTGCTCTGGTGGCTCCGTGGGACCATTTCGAGCTAGTCTATGTGTTTCCGCCGATATCTTTACTTCCTCTGGTGCTGCGTCGGATCAGACTGGAAGAGAATTCCGGCTATGTTGATAGCCCGGATTGGCCAAGGAGGACGTGGTTCTCGACACTGGTGTCGTTTTTGGCGGCACCGCCATTCCTACTTCCTCCTCGCCCGGACCTGTTAACCAGGGGCCCTTTCGTCATCCGGACTTGAAGTCTCTGCGTTTGACGGCGTGGCTCTTGAGACCGAAACCTTGACCCGTAGAGGTTTTTCAGCCGAAGTCATTGCCACTCTGCGAGCTGCCAGAGGTCCGGCTACTACTAAGATTTATCACAAGACTTGGTCTTTTCGTGGTTTCGGGTTCTTCAAGGAATCCGAGGATTTTTTTCGATTCCCAATTTGTTGGCTTTGCTACAGTACGGGCTGGACAAAAGGTTTGGCAGTTAGCACTCTGAAAGGTCAGGTTTCTGCCCTGTCTTTGCTATTTCGGAAGGCTATCGCCTCGCGTAGGGACGTACGTTCCTTTTTTCGCGGAGTAACCCGTCAGTTTCCACTGCGGAAGGCGCCTGTGTCTCCTTGGCGGCTCAACCTTGTCTTGGAGGCTCTTCAGCATATACCTTTTGAGCCTATGGGTTCTGCTAGCCTTTCTTTAATTTCTTGGAAGGTTACCTTCTTAGTGGCGGTAACCTCTTTAAGAAGGGTTTCTGAGTTGGCAGTTTTTTCCTGCTCGCCTCCTTTCCTGGAATTTTACCCGGATCGAGTAGTGCTTCGCACACGGGGCGATTTTCTACCTAAGGTGGTGTCCAATTTCATGTTAACCAGGATATTGTGTTGCCCTCGCTTTGCCCGGGCCCAGGGAATGCAAAGGAACGGAACTTGCACAAATTGGATTTAGTGCGGGTCTTGAAGTTCTATTTTGTCTATTACTCAAGGTTTTCGAAAGTCAGATTCCCTGTTTGTGATTATAGCAGGTCGTAGGCGTGATCAACGAGTTTTCAAGGACTCTATAGCTCGTTGGATTCGGTCGGCCATTTTGGAGGCTTACCGTCTTAATGGCGAACCTTGCCCGATTAAAATTCGAGCTCGCTCCACGAGGGCTGTGACTTCATCGTGGGCCTTTCATCAAGGGCTTCGGCAGCTCAGCTCTGCCGAGCGGCGACCTGGCGTTTCGTCCACACATTTACAAAGTTTTATAAGGTGGACGTCAGTGCTTCCGCTGATGCGGCCTTAGGACGTAGGGTCCTGCAGGCAGCGGTAATTTAAAGTTTTTAGTTAACTTGTATTTGGCGCCTGTGGCGCATTTATCTAGGTTGTTGGGTTTCTGCCTATTTTGGTTTTTTCCCACCCTAATTTTTGGACTGCTTTGGGACGTCCCACTAGTAATGACTGTGGCTCTCTTCCTTCCATCTGCTGCTGAAAGACGGATTTTGGTAAGAACTTACCTGTAAAATCCTTTTAAGCGAAGGAAGGAAGAGAGACACAGCTCCCTCCCATGGCAGAAGTGTGTTGTTGTATTTACAGATGCAGCGTGACCCTTCTCTGATAGCGATTATCTGGACTGAGGTCGACGCGCTACGGCTCTGTTCCAGCATTGCCAGCTTATTGCAGTAGTTAGGTTCAGTGAGTAGTACCTGTAACTGTGTGATTTTTTTTGCCGAATGCATGCATAACCTGTACTCTTATGTTTTCTCTCTGAAGTCCTTCAGAAGGGGTTATGTTGCTTCGCTGGTGATATTGTTCTTCCTTAAGCTTTTGTACGACTGAAGAGCTGAGTAGGAGGAGCCCGAGCTGGAGGGGCCGGTCAACACTCTTTTTAATCTGAGGTGTCAATCCTATCTGGGCTCGCGCCTACCCACTAGTAATGACTGTGTCTCTCTTCCTTCCTTCGCTGAAAAGGATTTTACAGGTAAGTTCTTACCAAAATCCGTCTTTTATTATGCTCACCCGTGGGTCGGTCCGGTCTCATGGTGTCGCAGGTCCGGGTTCGGCGCCTCCAATCTTCTTGTGATGCCGCCCTCCTGCTTGCTTCATGGCTCCTCGGCATCGTGCTCTTTCGCAGGCCTAGTTCTCTGTCCTGTTGAGGACAGAGCAAAGTACTGCAGTTCGCAGGCGCCGGGAAAGGTCAGAGAGGCTCAGCGCCTGTGCACTGCAGGAATTTGCTCTGCTCTCTACAGGACAGATAAGTACGCCTGCGCAGCAGCACGATACCGGTGAGCCACTGATGCAAGCAGATGGGAGGTGCTGGACCTGCGACACCATCAGACCCGACGCCCTCCCCCCCTCCCCGCGGGTGAGTGTAATAAAACTTATTCTTCTCTTATTTTTGTTCTCTTTCAGGTCGGATCGGGGGGGGGGTGGGGCTTAACTGCAGCATTATAGAATGCTGTAGATAAGCACTGAAAAGCAGTGGCCGTATCTTAATACGGCAAAAACTGCTGACAGGTTCCCTTTAACAAGGTTTTAAGATAAGCATTGAAGGTCAATAACTGTAAATAATGTCACTAGGATAAAGTTTTGTTCCTGATTTTTTTTTTTTTTCTATATACTTAAAGCAGTTTATATTACATGTTTTCAGGGTCATGAAGATGAAGTTTTTGTGCTTGAATCTCATCCATTTGATCCACGAGTGTTGTTTTCGGCAGGCCATGATGGAAATGTCATAGTCTGGGATCTAGCTCGCGGGGTCAAGATCCGATCTTACTTTAACATGGTAAGCCAATATCTGGATGCTGATTGTGGAGCTCTGATATACCGTATTTTTCAGACTATTAGACGCACCGAACCATAAGATGCACCTAGGTTTTGGAGGAGGAAATTAAGGGAGAAAAAAATGAAGCAAAAAATGTGGTAAATTCTGTACTTAATATATGGTCCCCTCATCCCTTCCTGATACACATGGCCCCCTCATCCCCTTCCTGATACACATGGCCCCTCATCCCCACCCTGGTATGCATGGCCTCCCTCATCCCCATCCTGGTATGCATGACCCCCCTCATCCTTATGGCCCCTCTCATCCCTACCCTGGTATGCATGGCCCCCCTCATCCTTACCCTGGTGTGCATGGCCCCTTCTCCATAGCCTGGTTTGCATGCCTCTCTTATCCCTATCCTGGTAGGAATGGTTCCCCTCATCCCTATCCTGGCTGGAATGATCGTCCTCAACCCTGTCCTGATATGCAGGGCCCTCATCTCGTCCTAGTATGCATGGCCCCATCCCTATCCTGGTATGTAGGGCCCTATTCTTAACCTGGTATGATTGGCCCTTTTCTTGGTATGCATGGCCCCATCAGACATACAAAAAACACACATTATACTTCCCTTCCCACCGCTCCTCGCAGCTTCCTATTCCAAAGCCAGCAACTTCTATATGTTTGTAAGCAGCGCATGGCAGGGACCTTATGCACTGCTTGCAAGCCGAAAGGCAGCTGCCTTAATACTCAATGCTCTGCACGCCAGGACTGTATGCGCAACGCAGTGAGTATTCATTGCTCTCTAGTGAGCACAGTGTTAGCCAGAGCTTTCCTGCTGCTGCTGGCAGTCATGTGTGCCGATATAAGAGAAATGACTTCATGGCATGGGATGAATTAATGTGGCACATTAATTTTTTTTTCTCCTATAGTACTTTATTTTAATGTGACTGAGCATGCCATTTCCAAATTCTAGTTGTATGTAGTGTAGCTCCATAATACACAGTCTCATTGAGTATAATATGGTGGCAAACAAAATGCCTATGGCTCAAATTATTCTTTTAATTGATTGCTTTTTTTCTACTGTTAAATTTTCTTTGCAACTCTGAACTCCATACTGTGCTCTGGTATTTATATATGTTATAAGTAACCATTTTCTGACCTTATACACAGTACATAAAATAGGGAAAATTTTGTAAGTTTTCCCACTACTATGAATGGAAAAGTCTGTAATTTTTATTGTAGGTACACTTCAACTATGAGACACAGAATCTAAAAATAAAAGCAGAAAATCACATTGTATAATTTTTCAATTATGAAATTGCATTTTATTGCATTAAATAAGTATTTGATCACCTACAAACCAGCAAGCACTCTGGCTCTAGCAGATCTTTTAATGTTTCTTTAAGAAGCCCACCTACTCTGCACTTATTACCTGTATTAATTGCACATTTTGAACTCCTTACCTGTATAAAAGCCACCTGTCCTCACATTCCATCACACTCCAAGTTCTTCAACATGGCCAAGACCAAAGAGCTGTCTAAGGACACCAGTGACAAAATTTTAGACCTGTTCAAGGCTGATATGGGCTACAGGACTTGGTGAGAAGGCAACAACTGTTGGCACAGTTATTAGAAAATGAAAGAAACACAAG
>JARQOD010000005.1:258315582-258385405 GCA_033576555.1 Oophaga sylvatica | reverse complement strand
ATGGCCCACCCTATACATTAATGGCTCCATCAAATTATGAGATTTTGCTGTTGCAGAATGTAGAAATAATGCAAATATGACATAACTCAGCTTGTACCACTGGCAGCTGTGGAGATGGAGTATACAGCTTTATGGTAAATTATGCTCAGCCAGTTGGTCTCCCTTTGATTTTTTTTTCATACTCACTGTGTGAAACTCTAGTTCAGAGAGCTTTTCTGGCTGACCTGAGCCAAAGTAGTAAACCCTAATGATGTGGTCAGTGCTTCCAGTTGCAAGAAACATCCCACCTAAAAGCAATACACAGAAATAAGAAAAATAAAAACAACTTAAATTTACAGGAAAATATTTATTCGAACAGAGCTTAAAGGGGTATTCCCATCTCCAAGATCCTATCCCAATATGTATTAGGTGTAATATTAATATAAGCAAATGCCTCCAATTAGATTCGCCATGTCTCTTTCCATATGTGCAGGCATTGCAGGACCTTAGAAATCCATGGTTACGACCACTAGCAACCAGCTGTCACTATACGAGTTGTCGTAACCATGGATACCTAAGTCCTGCAATGCCTGCACATGAGAAAAAAGAATAGCGAATAAGTACTATACTACTGTCACGACTCAGATGTCGGGTGACCCGGGACCAGGGGCTTCTTCCTTGTCCCTACCACTAGGGGGTGCCTTAGCTCGCCCTATTCCCAGGATACTTCTGAAGGTGAAGATGCCAGAGCTGCCACTCTTGCCTTATCTCCAGAGTTAGCCTTCCGTTTGTTCCATTCCCCCAACAAGGGAAAAGGTGCACTACTGTGCACCGCAGTACACCAACCCGACAAACAAGGCTTCACAAACAAGGGTAACTTGAAAATAGCAAGCATATAAATATTCACTCACATATAACAGAAGATTGCACCGAGGAGTGGAGGACGGGGATAAAACTAAAGTAGAGGAGGTAAGGGAATCACTACACTTACAAACCACGCAGTCACAGATAACTCATCCAAACCGCCTTCTCATATGAACACCTCTCCTCCTAAGCCATGCAGCAAACGCTAGCTCTGACAGATCTGAATCAGGATCCAGATTCTAAAGGGGATGGGAGTGGCTAACTGAGCTCAGCTGAGAGCTCAGAGTTTTTAACATGGCAGATTAACCCCTGTTCTGCCAAAAGAAATAATCATTAAAATGAAGAAAGTGCTTCTGCTCAGCGAAGTAGTAGGAGCATTCACACACTGTGGTCTCCTGGCTCCTCTCTGTTGCGGTAACCCCGTGACAACTACATTTCTAGGAGTTATTTGCTAATAATTATTACACCTAATAAGTACTGGGATAGGATCTTGGAGATGGGAATGCCCCTTTAATTTCATGACACATAGAATAGCAAAACTAAATAATGTTGGTACTTTCCGATTTTTAAACAAAACAAAAACAGCCACAAGCAATATGGATTAAGATATAATTTTATTCAACCTTCTACAACCTACATGCCTTTAAGTTTACAATGAGGAAAGCCACATTCACGCATGGCCTTCCCCTCTCTCAAGTAGTAGCTGTGGGTAAAGGGGATCCGTAATATTCCCATAGATGCAGATTACACTTGCTGGACTACTGTCGGGCATTTATAGCATATAATTTTGAAGTGTCTCACATGGGTGCAAAACCTGCAGCACCTTCTTAGAAAGGTGTGGCAGACTGTGTAAGAGCTGGAGAAGGTAAACGTTAATAGTGCATTGTGTAGTGGCTGTTATAGCAGGTAGTATGTTGCTGCCACTGTCAGGGAGGTGTAAGTTCGGAAAAAAAAAAAAATAAAGCACAATGGTAAAAGTTAAAAAAAGGAAATGCAGGCCAAATCCAGGTTGTTTCTTTAAAACCTGTTAGAATAAATTTATGACAAGGCACCAAACAGTCTGTGGAGAGACCTGTCAATCAAGCAGTTTTCTCTGGAATGCCTATTAATCACAGCATCACTTGACAGGTTTCCTTTAGTCTGACAGTGTGGAGCGCGGACCATTAAAAATTGTGCACTCATAACATGAAAGAATGTTCAGAATCAGTAGCAAACCAGAAAGGAGATAGACGGATTTTGGTAAGAACTTACCTGTAAAATCCTTTTCAGCGAAGAAGGAAGGGAGACACACACTAGTCATTACTAGTGGGTAGGCGGAGCCCAGATGGGATAGACACCTCAGATTAAAAGAGTGTTGACCTGCCCCTCCAGCTCGGGCTCCTCCTACTCCAGCTGTCAAGTCGTACACAAGCTAAGGAAGAGCAAATATCACCAGCGGAGCAACATAACCCCTTCTGAAGGACTTCAGAGAAGAAACAAGAATACAGGTTATGCAAGTCACAGGAAAAAAACCACACAGTTCCAGGTACTACTCACTGAACCTGACTACTGCGATGAGCTGGCGATGCTGGAACAGAGCCTTAGCGCGCCGACCTCAGCCCAGATAATCGCTATCAGAGAAGGGTCACGCCGCATCTGAAACACAACAACACACTTCTGCCATGGGAGGGATGTGTGTGTGTCTCCCTTCCTTCTTCGCTGAAAAGGATTTTACAGGTAAGTTCTTACCAAAATCCGTCTTTCAGCAGCAGACGAAGGAAGGGAGACACACACTAGTCATTACTAGTGGGACGTCCCAAAGCAGTCCAAAAATAAGGGTGGTCAAAAAACCAACAGAGGCAGAAACCCAACAACCTAAATAAATGCGCAACCAGCGCTAACTACAAGTTAACGGAAAAAACTTTAAACTGCAGCAGCCTGTAGGACCCTTCGTCGTAAGGCCGCATCAGCGGAAGCACTGACGTCCACCTTATAAAATTTTGTAAACGTGTGGACGGAACGCCAGGTCGCCGCCCGGCAGAGCTGAGCTGCCGAGGCCCCTTGATGAAAGGCCCATGATGAACCCACAGCTCTCGTTGAGTGAGCTCGAATCTTAATCGGGCAAGGTTCGCCCTTAAGTCGGTAAGCCTCTAAAATGGCCGACCGAATCCAACGAGCTATAGTGTCCTTGGAAGCTCGTTGACCACGCCGACGACCTGCTGGAATCACAAACAGAGAGTCCGACTTCCGAAAACTTTGAGTAATAGACAAATAGAACTTCAAAGCCGCACCAGATCCAATGTGTGCAAGGCCCGTTCCTTTGCATTCCTCGGCACCGGACAGAGCGAGGGCAACACAATATCCTGGTTAACATGAAATTGCGACACAACTTAGGTAGGAAGTCGCCCCGTGTGCGAAGCACTACACGATACGGGTGAAACTCCAGGAAAGGAGGCGAACAAGAAAGAGCAGCCAACTCAGAAACCCTTCTCAAAGAGGTGACCGCCACTAGGAAGGCAACCTTCCAAAAAAGCAAAGAAAGGTTAACAGAGTCCATAGGCTCAAAAGGTCCATGTTGGAGAGCCTCCAAAACAAGATTGAGCCGCCAAGGAGACACAGGCGCCTTCCGTGGCGGAAACTGACGGGTTACTCCGCGAAAAAAGGAACGTACGTCCCTACGCGAGGCGATAGCCTTCCGAAACAGCAAGGACAGAGCAGAAACCTGACCTTTCAGAGTGCTAACTGCCAAACCCTTGTCCAGCCCGAATTGCAGAAAGGCCAACAAATTGGGAACGGAAAAAATCCTCGGGTTCCTTGAAGAACCCGAACACCACGAAAAGAAGGCTTCCCAAGTCTTGTCGAAAACCACGTCCTCCTTGGCCAATCCGGGGCTATCAACATAGCCGGGATTCTCTCCGGCCTGATCCGACGCAACACCAGAGGAAGTAAGGATATCGGCGGGAACACATAGATCAGCTCGAAATGGTCCCACGAGCCACCAGAGCATCCACTGCCACAGCCTTCGGATCCTTGTACCTGGACATGAAAGTCGGTAACTTGGCATTGAACCTGGATGCCATCAAATCCACTTGGGGAGTTCCCAAAGGGAGCACAGCAGTGCAAAAATTTCCGGATGAAGACTCCATTCTCCGGGATCCATCTTTTCGCGACTGAGAAAGTCCGCCGTGATATTCTGAACTCCTGGAATGTGGATCGCAGAGATGGCTGGCACTCTGGTCTCGGCCCATACCAGGATCCGAGATACATCCACCATGAGCCTGGAACTCCTTGTCCCGCCTTGGTGGTTGATATATGCGACCGCCGTCGCATTGTCTGTCTGCACTCGGACTGGCCGACCGCTTAAAGGGACCGTCCAGTGTTGGAGGCAAAGGAAAATCGCCCTCAATTCCAGGATGTTGATCGGCAAGACAGACTCTTCCGACGACCATACTCCCTGAATCCAGAGATCGTTCCAGACACCCCCCCAGCCCGTCAGGCTGGCATCGGTGGTTATGACCGACCACTTCGGAGGGAGGAAAGACTTCCCCAGGGATAACGCTTCTGGACGTAACCACCATCCTAGCGACTCTCGTACCCTGTGGGAGATGATGACCCTGCAATCCAGCGAAGCCTGCGATCGATCCCAACGGCTCAGAATGAGCCTTTGGAGGGCCCTGGAATGAAACTGGGCAAACGGAAGTGCCTCCATGGACGCCACCATCAAACCCAGAAGGCGCATACAGCTTCGAAGGGACATTGCTGTCGAAGATTTCATAACCTGTGCATGTCGAAGGAGACATGCTTGCTTGTCTGGAGGCAGAGACACCACTGCTCGTACCGTGTCGAAATGCATCCCCAAAAACAGGATTGACTGCGACGGTTCCAGAGACGACTTCTCCCAATTGACCAGCCACCCGAAGTCCTCCAGGAGCTGAAGGGATAGATTGCGAGCAGTCATTGCCTCCTCCTTTGAAGACGCCACAATCAAAAGGTCGTCCAGGTAGGGAAGAATCGTAACCCCCTGTCTTCGAAGAATCGCCATGAGAGGTGCTAGAATTTTCGTAAAAACTCTGGGTGCTGAGGCCAACCCAAATGGTAGGGCCACAAATTGGTAGTGGTCCTGACCTATGGCAAAACGGAGGAAGCGTTGATGGGCCCTTCCGACGGGAACATGCAAATAGGCGTCGCGAATGTCGATTGACACCAAAAAATCGTTCTGCGACAGGGCCGCCACAACGGAGCGAAGTGACTCCATGCGGAATTTCCGGTGCGGACATGCCGATTCAATCTCTTGAGATCCAGAATGGGACGAAATTTGTCCTCCTTTTTGGGGACCACAAAGAGGTTGGAATAAAACCCTCTTCCCCGGTCCTCTGGCGGAACCGGTACCACCACACCCTTCTGCAGAAGAGAATCGACCTCTCGCAGTAGAGCGGCAAATAGCTCGGGCTCCGACGGAATGCGAGATTGGCAAAAAACTGTCCAGAGGTCGAGAAGAAAATTCTATGAAATAGCCTGCCGACGCAACCCGCGTCACCCAGACGTCTGGAACGCGGGAAACCCAAGTCGATTCGAATTGGAGCAGGCGACTCCCCACTCGAGAGCCCTCGAGTGGAACCCTGGCGTCAGTCCGCCTTAGCGGGCTTCTTGTCAGCTTCCCGCTTGTCTTGACGGAAACTTTGTTTCCAGGGAGTGCGGGATTTCTGAGAGGTCTTTTTTCCTGAAAAAGAGGGACGACCCGATCCCAAGATGGCTGACCGAACCGTCCCCTGGACCGAAAGGACCGCCGACCACTACCGACACTAGGTCTGCCAGACGCAGAAGCCACAGCTTTTCGCTGCGGTAAAGCCGCTTCTTCTGCCTTTGCCTTGGCAATCAGCTCCGTGAGGTCAGATCCAAATAACTGACCACCCTTGTAAGCCAAAGATAGCAAACCTTGCTTGGAAACCGCGTCTCCGGTCCACTGTCTAAGCCACAGTGCTCTTCTGACTGTGACCGCCGAGGATTGCGCCCTGGACAGCAGTGACGCAGTATCCAGACCTGCATCATAGCCATATCGGGATGCATCCTCCAACAACTTGAAAAGCCCATCTACCTCGGATAGAGGGGATCCATCTTGCCACGCCGTCCTTAGACGGTCTAACCAGCTCAGGGAAGCTTTACAAGCACCCATGGACACTAGTACTGCTCTGAATCCATGACCCGCGCCTCGTAGATGGATTTTGCCGCCTTCTCCGTTTTTCTGTCCAGCGGATCCTGTAGACTCGCCTTCCCTTTAACAGGAAGTAACGAAGATTTGCTAAGCTGGGATAAAGGGACATCCACTTCAGGAGAAGGAATCCAATTATCCACCAACTCCGTTGCACACGGATAGAGCGTCTCAAACAATCGTGTCCCCTGAAAACGTTTATCTGGACACAGACGTTCCTGCTCCACTGCCTCGTTAAGTTCATCCAGAGATGGTAAAGTTGATCGCGACCTATGCGAATCCTGAAACATCCGGGCCGACTTACCAGGACGTCTAGTTACCTCCTCCGGTAACTGCAACACCTCCCTCATGGCTCCAATAAAAGCCTCTGTACGGCCCAAAAGAGAGGCAGAGTGTCCCTGCCGATCCTCCTTATCTGAATCCGACAACTCCCCATCCGAGTTTGAAGGGGAACCCTCCAAGCCCGATATCTCCGAGTCGCTACGCGGGGAGGATGGCACCGGCCTGTGTCGCTTCCTACCATGAGAAGGTCTAGCTGACACCCAACGACCTAGAAGTTCAGACAGGCCATCAATGGAACGAGCGAGGGCCTCCATTTTGACATCACTGACACCTCCGACCGCTGCGCTTGATGCCGTCGAGGTCTGCGTGTCAGATACGCGAGATTGATCCTGTAGTGTATCTGGGAGACTGTCCGTACCCTTGGCTATTGATCTGACATGCCCTCACGCAGTATATGGCAGGTTAAACCTGTCAGTAACTAGGACAATGTGGTCTTTTTTTTTTTTTTTTTAAAGAAAAAACCGAACGCTGAAGGGTTAAAGCTCTTAGAGAGAGCTACCCCAGCTGTCTCCCATTAATGGTTAACCGCCTTGAAGGGGTTAATGTCGCAGACTCCCCACAACCTTTTGTTAAGTTAAAAAGGTGTGCGAGCCCCAGACAGGGTGCCTCTTATGAGAAAAAGCTGCAGGACAGCACCTTCTTATTGTGCTGAAGAAGGGTGCCTGCGCTGTGGGGGTGAGAAAAGACGGATTTTGGTAAAAACTTACCTGTAAAATCCTTTTCAGCGAAGAAGGAAGGGAGACACACTAGACATAACTAGTGGGTAGGCGGAGCCCCAGATAGGATTAACACCTCAGATTCTAAAGTGTGTTGACCGGCCCCTCCAGCTCGGGCTCCTCCTACTCAGCTCTTCAGTCGTACCCAAGCTTAAGGAAGAACAATATCACCAGCGAAGCAACATAACCCCTTCTGAAGGACTTCAGAGAAAAATACAAAAATACAGGTTATGCATGCATTTGGCAAAGAAAAACCACACAGTTCCAGGTACTACTCACTGAACCTGACAACTGCGATAGGCTGGCAATGCTGGAACAGAGCCGTAGCACGTCGACCTCAGCTCAGAAAATCGCTATCAGAGAAGGGCCACGCTGCATCTGTAAATATAACACACTTCTGCCATGGGAAGGATGTGTGTCTCCCTTCCTTCTTCGCTGAAAAGGATTTTACAGGTAAGTTTTTACCAAAATCCGTCTTTCAGCTGCAGATGAAGGAAGGGAGACACACTAGACATAACTAGTGGGACGTCCCAAAGCAGTCCAAAAAATAGGGTGGGAAAAAAAACCAAAAGAGGCAGAAACCCAACACCTAAACAAATGCGCAACAGGCGCCAACACAAGTTAACTAAAACTTAGATTACCGCTGCCTGTAGGATCCTATGTCCTAAGGCCGCATCCGCGGAAGCACTGACGTCCACCTTATAAAACTTTGTAAATGTGTGGACGGAACGCCAGGTCGCCGCTCGGCAGAGCTGAGGAAGCCCCTTGATGAAATGCCCACGATGAAGCCATAGCCCTCGTGGAGTGAGCTCGAACCTTAATCGGGCAAGGTTCGCCTTTAAGTCGATAAGCCTCCAAAATGGCTGACCGAATCCAACGAGCTATAGAGTCCTTGGAAGCTCGTTGACCACGTCTACGACCTGCTGGAATCACAAACAGAATCTGTCTTCCTAAAACCTTGAGTAACAGACAAATAGAACTTCAAGGCACGCACTAAATCCAATTTGTGCAAATCTCGTTCCTTTGCATTCCTCGGGCCCGGGCAGAGCGAGGGCAACACAATATCCTGGTTAACATGAAAACGCGACACCACCTTAGGAAGAAAGTCGCCCCGAGTGCGAAGCACTACTCGATCCGGGTAAAACTCCAGGAAAAGAGACGAGCAAGAAAGGGCTGCCAACTCAGAAACCCTTCTTAAAGAGGTTACCGCCACTAAGAATGCAACTTTCCAAGAAAGTAACGAAAGGCTAGTAGAACTCATAGGCTCAAAAGGCACATGCTGAAGAGCCTCCAAGACAAGGTTGAGCCGCCAAGGAGACACAGGCGCCTTCCGTGGTGGGAACTGACGGGTTACTCCGCGAAAAAAAGGAACGTACGTCCCTACGCGAGGCGATAGCCTTCCGAAACAGCAAGGACAGGGCAGAAACCTGACCCTTCAGAGTGCTAACAGCTAAACCTTTGTCCAACCCGTATTGCAAAAAAGCCAACAGATTGGGCATAGAAAAAATCCTCGGATTCCTTGAGGAACCCGAACACCACGAAAAGAAGGCTTCCCAGGTTTTGTGATAAATCCTAGAAGTAGCCGGACTTCTGGCAGCTCGCAGAGTGGCAATGACTTCAGCTGAAAAACCTCTACGGGTCAATATTTCGGTCTCAAGAGCCACGCCGTCAAACGCAGAGACTTCAAGTCCGGATGACGAACGGGCCCTTGTGATAACAGGTCCGGGCGAAGAGGAAGTGGAAATGGCGGAGCTGCCAAAAGCGCCACCAGTGTCGAGAACCACGTCCTCCTTGGCCAATCCGGAGCCATCAACATAGCCGGAATTCCTTCCAGTCTGATCCGACGCAGTACCAGAGGAAGCAAGGAAATCGGTGGAAACACATACACCAGCTCGAACTGGTCCCACGGAGCTACCAGAGCATCCACCGCCACTGCCTTCGGGTCCTTGTACCTGGACATGAAGGTCGGTAGTTTGGCATTGAACCTGGATGCCATCAAATCCACTTGGGGGGTTCCCCAACGGGAGCACAGTAGCGCAAACATTTCCGGATGAAGACTCCATTCTCCAGGATCCATCTTCTCGCGACTGAGGAAGTCCGCCGTGGTATTCTGGACTCCTGGGATGTGAATTGCAGAGATGGCTGGAACCGTGGTCTCGGCCCATAACAGGATCCGAGACACCTCCATCATGAGCCTGGAGCTCCTCGTCCCGCCTTGGTGATTGATATACGTGACCGCCGTCGCGTTGTCTGTCTGCACTCGGACTGGTAGACCGCTCAAAGGGACCGTCCAGTGTTGGAGGCAAAGAAAAATTGCCCTCAATTCCAAGATGTTGATCGGTAGAACAGACTCTTCCGATGACCATACTCCCTGGATCCAAAGATCGTTCCAGACACCCCCCCAGCCCGTCAGGCTGGCATCGGTGGTAATGACCGACCCCTTCGGAGGGATGAAAGATTTCCCCAGGGATAACGTTTCTGGACGTAACCACCATTCTAGGGATTCTCGTACCCTGTGAGAGATGATGATGCTGCAATCCAGAGAAAATTGTGATCGATCCCAACGACCAGGATGAGTCTTTGGAGGGCCCTGGAATGAAATTGGGCAAACGGAAGTGCCTCCATGGACGCCACCATCAAACCCAGAAGACGCATACACTTCCGCAGAGACATTGCTGTCGAAGCCTTCATAATCTGTACATGTCGGAGCAGACATGTTCGCTTGTCTGGAGGTAGGGACACTACCGCCCGTACCGTGTCGAAATGCATCCCCAAAAACAGGATCGACTGCGACGGATCCAGAGACGACTTCTCCCAATTCACCAGCCACCCGAAATCCTCCAGGAGCTGAAGGGATAGATCGCAAGCCGTCACCGCCTCCTCCTTTGATGACGCCACAATCAAAAGATCGTCCAGGTAGGGAAAAATCGCAACCCCCTGTCTTCGAAGAATTGCCATGAGAGACGCCAGAATTTGAGTAAAAACTCTGGGCGCTGAGGCCAAACCGAATGGCAGAGACACAAACTGGTAATGGTCCTGACCTATGGCAAAACGAAGGAAACGCTGATGAGCCCTTCCGACAGGAACATGCAAATAAGCGTCGCGGATGTCGATTGACACCAAAAAATCGTTCTGCGACAGGGCCGCTACCACGGAGCGAAGTGACTCCATGCGGAATTTTTGGGTGTGGACATGCCGATTCAATCTTTTGAGATCCAGAATAGGGCGAAATTTGTCCTTTTTGGGAACCACAAAAAGATTGGAATAAAATCCTCTTCCTCGGTCCTCCGGCGGTACCGGTATTACTACACCCTTCTGCAGAAGAGAGTCGACCTCTCGCAGCAGAGCGACCATTAACTCGGGCTCTGACGGTGTGCGGGACTGACAAAACCTGTCCGGGGGTCGAGAAGAAAACTCTATGAAATAGCCTGCCGACACGACCCGCGTTACCCAGGTGTCCGGAACGCGGGAAACCCAAGTCGCTTTGAATTGGAGCAGGCGACCCCCCACTCGAGAGCCCTCGAATGGAAACCTGGCGTCAATCCGTCTTGGCGGGCTTCTTGTCAGTCTCCCGCTTGTCTTGACGGAAACTTGATTTCCAGGGAGTGCGGGATTTCTGAGTAAACTTTTTACCCGAAAAAGAGGGACGACCCGATCCCCAAGAGGACTGACCGAATCGTCCCTTGGAACGAAAGGATCGCCGGCCACCACCGGCACTAGTCCTGCTAGGCGCAGAAGCCATAGGCCTTCGCTGTGGTAAAGCTGCTTCTTTCGTCTTTGCCTTGGCAATCAGCTCTGAAGGGTCAGACCCAAACAGCTGACTACCCTTGTAGGCTAGAGACAGCAAACCTTGTTTCGACACTGCGTCTCCAGTCCACTGTCTAAGCTACAGTGCTCTTCTGACTGTGACCGCCGAAGCTTGCGCCTTGGACAACAGTGATGCTGTATCCAGACCTGCATCATAGCTATAACAAACCGCAGTTTCCAATAAACCGAGAAGGCCATCTATCTCGGATAACGGAGATCCATTTTGTATCGCCGTCCGTACACGGTCCAAACAACATAGAGAAGCCCTACAAGCACACATGGATCCTAGCACCGCTTTGAATCCATGCCCCGCGGCCTCGTAGTTGGATTTCGCTGCCATCTCCGTTTTTCTGTCTAGCGGGTCCTGCAGACTTGCATTCCCTTTAACAGGGAGCAATGAGGATTTACTGAGCTGGGATAAAGGAACATCCACTTCAGGAGAAGAAATCCAATTATCTGTCAACTCCGTAGAGCACGGATATAGTGCCTCAAAAAAACGTGTTCCATGAAAACGTTTATCTGGACACAGACGTTCCTTCTCCACTGCTTCCTTAAGCTCGTCCAGAGCTGGCAATGTCGCTCGCGACTTACGGTACTCCTGGTACATCCGAGGCGACTTACCCGGACGTGTAGTTACCTTCTCCGGCAACTGTAACGCCTCCCTCATGGCTTCAATAAAAGCCTCTGTTCGGTTTAAAGAGACAGACTGTCCCTGACGATCCTTATCCGAACCGGATAACTCCCCATCTGAATTCGAAGGGGAACCCTGTCCGCATTCCATATCAGAGAGGTCTGATTCGCTATGCGGAAATGACGAAACCGGCCTGTGCCGCTTCCTTCCATGAGAGGAACTAGCTGACACCCAATGACCTAAAAGGTCAGAAAGGCCATCAATAGAGCGCGCGATGGCATCCAATTTGGCGTCGCTGTGCCCTGCAATAGCTGCGCTTGATGTCGAAGCCTGCGTATCAGATACGCGTGACTGATCCTGAAGCAGATTTGGCGCACGGTCCGCACCTTCTGGACCCTGTTCCGACATGCCCTCACACAATATATGGCAGGTCAAAACCTGTCAGCAACTATGGAAAAAAGTGTGGCTTCTCAAGCGACCGCAGCAAGCACGCTGAAGAGTTAAAGCTCGTAGTGAGAGAGCTACCCCAGCTGTATCAGCTGAATATTCAGCGATACAATTAACTGTTACAAGTTCTAATCCCAAACTGGGATAGAACCTATGCGTTGCTGAAGGGGTTAACCCTTTAAAAGGGGTTAATGTCGCCAACTCCCCACTACTCCCTTTGTTATGTTACGGTAGCTGAGGAGTGCAGGTAAAAAAGGCAATACACCAGAGAAGTTGGAATCTATGAGATTGCAGTACCCTGACTAACCACCACAACTAGAGGCAGCCGTGGAGCGTTCCTACGTTGGTCCTAGACGCCTCGTCACAGCCTGAGAAACTAACTACACCTAAAGATAGAAAGAGGAAAGCTATCTGCCCTGGAGCAGATCCCCAAAGAACATAGGAAGCCCCCAAACATGTAATGGCGGTTAGACAAGATGAAATACTGACACAGACAGAAAATAGTATGAGCAAACGTTGGGGCCCAAACTACCTAAATAGAAAAGGATAGGAAGGGCACTTACTGCAATCCCAAAAAACCCTGAAAAGCACCAACTCTACTAATTTCAAAATCACCTGAGATCACACGACCTCTACCACCTAAATTAGTTCTCTGGTGTAACAAAATCAAAACAGCAGCCACTGAAAAAACTGGAAAAAGCAAAAGTACAAACATCAGTGGCTGAACTAAACAGAGGGCAAAAGCCCCCGGAGGGGACCCTGAAGGCCCCCACAGAAGTGCAGGACAAAATGCAAAAATCAAGCACAAAAACAAAAAGAAGAAAATGTCTTATCTGTTAGCAGGAGATGCAGACACGACACAGCAGGCTACAAAGGAAACAGAACTCAAGGATTGAGACCAGAACAATTGATCACCGGCAACCCTGATGGGAAGGCGACTCCCTTATATAAGACCAGTCAGTAACACCTGATTCCCACTCCTCACAATCTTCACTGGACAGTCCAGTACCGCTTGTAACCACCAGAGGGAGCCTCTGCTCAGAACTCATTTCAAGTCCATTCACAACAGTACCCCCCCCTGAGGAGGGGTCACCGAACCCTCACCTGAGCAATCAGGTCGGTCAGGATGAGCTCCATGATACGCACGGATGAGTCTCCTAGCATGGATGTCCGAAGCAAACACCCAAGAATTGTCTTCCTGACCATAACCTCTCCACTTAACCAAATACTGGAGTTTCCGTCTAGAAAAACGAGAATTCAATATTTTCTCAACCACAAACTCCATATTGCCCTCAACCAGAACAGGGTCAGGAGGCAAAGCAGTAGGAACCACTGGCTCAACAAACCTCCTCAACAAGGACCTGCGGAACACGTCATGGATTTTAAATGTCCCTGGAAGAAGCAAACGAAAAGAAACAGGATTAAGAATCTCCATGATCTTATAAGGTCCAATGAACCTAGGCTTAAATTTAGGAGATGCCACTCTCATAGGAATATTTCTTGAGGACAACCAGACCAAGTCCCCACTTTAAACCGAGGACCATCAGTCCTATGCCGGTTAGCAAACCGCTGGGCCCTCTCCTGAGAGAGGGACAACCTCTCCACTACCCGGTCCCAAATCCGCTGCATACGCTCCACAACAGAGTCAACACCTGGACAGACAGAAGCCTCCGTCTGTCCTGAAGAAAATCGAGGGTGAAACCCAGAATTACAGAAAAATGGAGACATCAAAGTGGCAGAGCCAGCCCTATTATTAAGAGCAAACTCAGCCAAAGGCAAAAAAGAGACCCAGTCATCCTGATCAGCAGACAGAAAGCATCTTAGATAAGTCTCCAATGTCTGGTTTGTTCTCTCAGTTTGACCATTGGTCTGAGGATGAAACGCCGAGGAGAAAGACAATTGAACACCAAGTTTAGAACAAAAGGTCCTCCAAAATCTGGAAACAAACTGGACTCCTCTGTCAGACACAATGTTCTCAGGAATGCCGTGTAAACGAACCACGTGCTGAAGGAACAAAGGCACCAATTCAGAGGAGGAAGGCAACTTAGGTAATGGCACAAGATGTATCATCTTGGAAAACCTATCACAAATCACCCAGATGACGGTCATTCTCTGAGAAACAGGGAGGTCGGAAATGAAATCCATAGAGATATGGGTCCATGGTCTCTTGGGCACAGGCAATGGCATGGCATCAACAAACCACTAGAGCGAGAGCAAGGCTTGGAGCGAGAGCAAGTCCCGCAGGACTGCACAAATTCCCTGACATCACGAGACAAGGTAGGCCACCAAAAGGACCGACTAACCAAGTCTCTGGTACCAAAAATTCCGGGATGCCCAGCCAACGCGGAACAATGAATCTCAGACATCACACTCTTTTTCCACTGGTCCGGGACAAACAATTTTCCAACAGGGCAGCGCTCGGGCCTATCCTCCTGACACCCCTCCAGAGCAAGTCTCAAATTGGGTGAGATGGCGGAAAGAACTACACCCTCTTTCAAAATAACAGAAGGATCAGATAACTCAGGAGAGTCCGCAAGGAAACTCCTCGAGAGGGCATCCGCCTTAACATTCTTAGTGCCAGGAAGAAAGGAAACCACAAAATTAAAACGTGTGAAAAACAAGGCCCACCTGGCCTGTCTAGGATTGAGTCGCTTGGCAGATTCCAGATAAACCAGATTCTTATGGTCCGTAAGGACCACCACCTGATGTTTGGCTCCCTCCAGCCAATGTCTCCACTCTTCAAAAGCCCACTTCATGGCCAGTAACTCCCGATTACCCACGTCATAATTACGTTCAGTAGGAGAAAATTTTCGAGAGAAAAAGGCACAAGGGTTACTTTTAGAGGTCTCTGGATCTTTTTGGGACAAAACGGCACCTGCCCCAATTTCAGAGGCATCAACCTCCACCTGAAATGGCAGAGAAACATCAGGCTGCCGTAGAACAGGAGCAGAAGTGAATCTCTGCTTAAGTTCCTGAAATGCAGAGACTGCCTCAGGAGGCCAATTCACCACATCAGAACCCTTTCTGGTCAAATCAGTCAATGGTTTAACAATAACCGAGAAATTACCAATAAATTTACGATAAAAATTGGCAAAACCCAAAAATCTTTGAAGAGCCTTTAATGAAGTAGGTTGGACCCAATCACAGAAGGCCTGAACCTTGACCGGGTCCATTTCAATAACAGATGGGGACAAAATGAATCCCAGAAATTAGATCCTCTGTACGCCAAAAAGACACTTTGATCCCTTCACATACAGAGCATTCTCTCTCAAAATCTGGAATACAGTTCGAACATGTTTCACATGAGAGTCCCAGTCATTAGAAAAAATCAAGATATCATCCAAATAAACAATCAGAAATTTATCCACAAAATCCCTGAAAATGTCATTCATGAAGGACTGGAAGACAGAAGGAGCATTAGTGAGCCCAAAGGGCATCACAAGGTACTCAAAATGCCCCTCAGGGGTATTGAATGCCGTCTTCCATTCATCACCGTGCTTAATGCGAATAAGGTTATATGCCCCCCTGAGGTCAAACTTGGTAAACCAAGTAGCGTTTTTCACCCTGGAAAATAGGTCAGAAATCAAAGGTAACGGGTATTGATATTTTACAGTAATATTGTTCAAAAGACGATAATCAATACACGGCCTTAATGAACCATCCTTTTTGGCCACAAAGAAAAAACCGGCACCTAAGGGTGAAGAGGATGGTCTGATATGACCCTTCTCCAATGATTCCTTGATATAAGACCGCATAGCGTCATGTTCAGGTACAGACAAGTTAAAAAGGCGACCTTTAGGGAATTTACTACCAGGCACTAATTCAATAGCGCAGTCATAGCTCCTATGGGGAGGCAAGGATGCAGATTTACTTTCGCTAAACACATCAGAAAAATCAATCAAAAAGTCAGGAACATCCTGAGCCTGGGGGGAGGCAGAAAAAACAGGAGTGTTGGTATTAACACATTGGCAGCCCCAACTGGTTACAGACACAGATTTCCAATCCAAAACAGGATTATGAGACTGCAACCAAGGGAAGCCCAGTACGATAATATCATGCAGATTATACAGAACCAAAAATTTACAGCACTCCAGATGATCAGGTTCAACCCTCATTATCACCTGAGTAGAGAACTGAGGTTTATTCTCAGCCAAAGGGGTAGAATCGATCCCCAGAAGGGGAATAGACTTCTGTAGGGGTATCAAGGGAAACCCACAACGTTTAGCAAAATCATAATCCATCAGGTTAATAGCTGCTCCAGAATCAACAAAAGCCTGAGCAGAAAATGAGGACAGAGAGCATATCAGAGTGACAGTTAATAAAAACTTAGTCTGAACACTACCCAAGACAACTGAGCGTGCAAAACGTCTTCCCCGCTTAGGGCAGACTGAAATAGCATGAGAGGCATCACCACAGTAGAAACATAACCCATTGCGCTTTCGAAACTCATGACGCTGTGCCCCAGACACCACTCCATCACACTGCATGGGTTCAGAAGCAGGTTCACAAGGCAACACCATTCCACGCATACTTCTCCGCTCACGCAAACGTCTGTCAATTTGAATCGCTAATGACATAGAATCATTGAGACCAGAGGGGACAGAGAATCCCACCATAACATCCTTTACATTATCTGACAGACCCTTCCGAAAAAGAGCCGCCAAAGCGTCGTCATTCCACTTGGTCAGGACTGCCCACCTACGGAATCTCTGACAGTACAACTCAGCGTCATCAAGATCCTGATTTAATGCCAACAAGGCTTTTTCAGCTTGATCAGTGACATTAGGCTCATCGTACAATAACCCCAAAGCCTGAAAAAATGCATCAACATCACTCAAAACAGGATCCCCAGGTGTCAGGGAAAAAGCCCAATCCTGAGGATCGCCGCGCAGGAGAGAGATGACAATTTGAACCTGCTGCGCTGCGTTCCCTGAGGACTTAGATTTTAAGGCAAAAAACAATTTACAATTATTTTTGAAATTCTGAAACTTAGCTCGATCCCCTAAAAACAAATCTGGCATGGGAATCCTAGGTTCCACAACAGGCAACCTAGCAAGATAGGCAGCAATACTCCGAACCTCAGTGGCAAGCTGATCCACACGGCCAGACAACTGTGCAAACTCCATTGAGAGAAAAAAAATAAATAAATCCTCCCCAGCACCCAGAGATACAGAGGGAAAAAAAATGCAACAAACAGAAAAATATCTCTGACAACTCTGACAACCTTTTTTCTTTCACAATATTTTTTCCCTTCTGTGAGTACCATACAATTTTCAATTTTTAGGCCGGTGATACTGTTATGTTACGGTAGCTGAGGAGTGCAGGTAAAAAAGGCAATACACCAGAGAAGTTGGAATCTATGAGATTGCAGTACCCTGACTAACCACCACAACTAGAGGCAGCCGTGGAGCGTTCCTACGTTGGTCCTAGACGCCTCGTCACAGCCTGAGAAACTAACTACACCTAAAGATAGAAAGAGGAAAGCTATCTGCCCCGGAGCAGATCCCCAAAGAACATAGGAAGCCCCCAAACGTGTAATGGCGGTTAGACAAGATGAAATACTGACACAGACAGAAAATAGTATGAGCAAACGTTGGGGCCCAAACTACCTAAATAGAAAAGGATAGGAAGGGCACTTACTGCAATCCCAAAAAACCCTGAAAAGCACCAACTCTACTAATTTCAAAATCACCTGAGATCACACGACCTCTACCACCTAAATTAGTTCTCTGGTGTAACAAAATCAAAACAGCAGCCACTGAAAAAACTGGAAAAAGCAAAAGTACAAACATCAGTGGCTGAACTAAACTGAGAGGGCAAAAGCCCCCGGAGGGGACCCTGAAGGCCCCCACAGAAGTGCAGGACAAAATGCAAAAATCAAGCACAAAAACAAAAAGAAGAAAATGTCTTATCTGTTAGCAGGAGATGCAGACACGACACAGCAGGCTACAAAGGAAACAGAACTCAAGGATTGAGACCAGAACAATTGATCACCGGCAACCCTGATGGGAAGGCGACTCCCTTATATAAGACCAGTCAGTAACACCTGATTCCCACTCCTCACAATCTTCACTGGACAGTCCAGTACCGCTTGTAACCACCAGAGGGAGCCTCTGCTCAGAACTCATTTCAAGTCCATTCACAACATCCCTTATTAATAGAAGGGGTGTGCGAGTTCAGTTAAAATAAGGTCTCTATATGAGACCGCAGCTGCAAATAACGCTATCTGTTTTGGTATATAGATAGGTTCTGCGCTGTGGGGTGATAGCGTTTCACTCACCCAGCTGGTAATGGTGCTTTAAATGTTGTTACGGGAGGAGCGGAGCAGGAAGGAGCCCGTGGAGCCTTCTAATGGCCGCCGCGCTGAGAGAACCCGGAAGAGAAGCGCCTATCGCGCGCTTCTGTAACAGAAAGCCCGGGAGCGTGAAGCCACGCCCCCCGCCGGCTTAAAAAAAGAGCGCGAACTCCTTCGCTCCTGCTCCCCCCTGTCCAGCAGGCGTCTGCCTGCGGACAGAATACAGACACCAAACATGTCATATTACATGTACCAGCGGCTGCCGCAGCAACCGCTGAAAGCACTCACACACACTTTAATAAAATGTGGGGTACTCACCAGCCGAGCGCCACAGGGACCCCCAGGGGTTTCTGGCGCGTGCCCATGCTTCCCCCCAGGGCGGGGAACGCAGTGACCCCAGATGCGTGGTTTGCGTCCCCACCAGGGAAGCTATCCTTATCCCCTCGGGCCGGCTGGGTTCTGCAGGGACCACCCTCAGGGTAATTACAGATCCGCCAAGGGAGAGGTTGGGGTCCAGCAGCGCTGAGACCCCTGAGACCTCTAGACCAACTCTGGTGATCCAAGTCTCTTGTCCGAATAAAATAATAAAATCTTCTGAGGAGCTGCTTCCAGCAGCGACCATCCTCTGAGACCTCAAATTCTAGACTGAAGAGCTGAGTAGGAGGAGCCCGAGCTGGAGGGGCAGGTCAACACGCTTTCGAATCTGAGGTTTAATCCTATCTGGGCTCCGCCTACCCACTAGTTATGTCTAGTGTGTCTCCCTTCCTTCATCTGCAGCTGAAATTAAGCTTCTGCCGTGATAGGCAGAAGCGACTCACCCAGCTGGTCCGCGGTGTACCGCTGTGTCTTAGCTTCTGTTCGGGAGGGGAGGAGAGTGAGGAGCCCAGAGATGCCTAAAATAATGGCCGCCGCGCTGGAGGATAAAGCCGGAAGAGAAAGAGCCGGCGAATCGCGGGCTCAGAGCGCTTCCTGCCTGTAACGCTTCCCACGGCTGCGGGGCGTCGGGACATGGCATAGCTTGCCTAACTAGCCAATGCTCCCACGCCGCCAGTCCACGACGACGTGAGGCATGAGTCCCAGATGGTAAGAGAATGTGGACCCACTGGACCACGGAGGGAGACCCGGGCCTGCAAGGACTAGGGAAGGGCAGCGACCAGGATCCGTGGCAGCTGAACATGTGGGCAAGATGGCGACCTGCAGGACTAGACAACACCGCACAACTTCAGGTATGAAGAAACAAAGTTTACTTAAAAAACACACAGTACATAACAGAACATAAGACCGGGCTCCCGATTCTGCACATCAGAGAAGGTACATGACTCAGGATCACAGACGAGTGCAGGAGGACATCACGGGTAGATGCAGTCCAGGGTTATCTGGCACGGGCATACTTGGGCGGCCTCTCTCTCTCAGGCCTCAGGCGTAGCACAGGCTCAGCAGGAGAACATCAGACACCGACCTCAGACAGACTTCAGACGATGGCGGGGTCATCACGGGTAGATGCAGTCCAGGATCATCTGGCACGGGCATACTAGTATGGCCTCACTCTCAGGCCTCAGGCGTAGCACAGGCTCAGCAGGAGAACATCAGACACCGACCCAGGACAGACGTCATCACAGGGTAGACCAAGGAGGAACCGGCAGGACATCGGGACATCAGGAACACGGACTGGATCTCAGGAACACAGACAGGATATCAGGAACACAGATTGGATCTCAGGGAGTCAGGAACACGGACAGGACATCAGGAACACGGATTGGATCTCAGGGAGTCAGGAACACGGACAGGACATCAGGAACACGGATTGGATCTCAGGGAGTCAGGAACACGGACTGGACATCAGGAACACGGATTGGATCACAGGAACATCAGAACACTGGCATCGGACTCCGGACATCTGGCAACGATCGGCAGGCTCCGGACATCTGGCAACGATCGGCAGGATCCGGACACCAGGCAGGAAGGATAGGATCCAGACATCTGGTAGTGGTCATCGGACATCGGATATCAGGCCATGGTCATCAGGCATAGGATCCGGACATCTGGAAGTGGTCGTCGGACATCGGACATCAGGCCATGGTCATCAGGCATAGGATCCGGACATCTGGCAGCGACCTGAAAAGGAACCCCAGCGGTCTGGTGCAAGCCCCGCCAGGCTCAACGGGAGCTGGCCGGGAATTGCACAGAAGCTGAGCACAGAGTAACAGAAACTCAGCACACACCGGACTCCTCCTTCCAAGATGAACTCAGGTTATATAGCAAGGATTCACAGTCACTGGCACAGGGTTCAGGACACAGCAGGATTTCAGGAACATAACAAAGAGAACACAGTTCAGACAGTCAGGTACAGGATGCGATCCAGGATCAGGGATTCAGGTAAATAGACACAGCAGGAACAGGCCTGGATATACAGCCTCCAGGAAAGGCGATCTGGGTAATCAGCCCCCAGCATAGGCGGAAACACAAGACAGTTCAGACATTCAGGTACCGGGTTAGATCCAGGATCAGGGATTCAGGAAACAAGATACAACAGGAACAGGCCTGGATATGCAGCCTCCAAGAACGGCGATCTGGGTACTCAGCCCCAGGCAGAAACACAAGACAGGACAAGGGGAATCAGCTCTCCAGAGCTGATCAAACTCAGAGCAGGAGCTGAACACACAACCACATACGGCTAGGTTCAGGAATTCAATGTGGATTCAATGTGAAGCTCTGGCAACGCCCCTCAGGGCTGGGGAACTTTATATATGAGCTGCTTCACAGCAATAGGCTGGAGCAGTAATTCTAGTACACACCCAATCCTCATAAAAGCAGGACAGGTGTGGGCCGCGCCCCCTATGCAGAGCCAGACAACTCATCACAGAGGAACACCTGACCGTGGCTGCTGCCACACACGTAGTAAGTCATGCACAGTGCAGAGGACTTTGCAACCTACGGATGGTCTTCACAGCAGGCCAGGCCCCTGACAGTAGCTGCTGCCACACACGTAGTAAGTCATGCACCACTGCAGAGGACTTTGCAACCTACGGATGGTCTCTACAGCAAGTCAGGGACCGCACATGCGGGTGGTCATGCAACGCAGCGGAGACACTCACGCAAGTACGGCTACGCAGCAGAGCTGGGAACTGAGCAGCATCCATACAGGTAACAGACAACAGTATCCCAGCTGGTTAGGGGGAAAGGAGCAAAAGGGTTAAAGCAGAGACATGCTGAGTAACGCTGGAAGACAAAGTACAGACAATACCAGCGTTACACTGCCCGCGAGAGAGCGGGAAGCGAGAGGCCACGCCCCCCCGGTTTCAAAAAAGAAGCGCGCGACTCCCCCGCTCTCCTCCTGCCCCGTCCACAACGGAGCGATCCTATGTCCTGCAGGCATCCACCTGCGGACAAAAGTGAAAGTCATCACACTGACACATGTACCAGCGGCTGCCGCAGCAGCCGCTGAAGCACTCAAACCACATTAATAAAAAATGTATTTTTTGAGTACTCACCCAGCTGAGCGCCACAGGGACCCCCAGGGATTTGTGGCGCTGTGCCCGTAGCTTCCCCAAGGGCGGGGAACGCAGTGACCCCAGAAGCGTGGTTTGCGTCCCCGCCAGGGAAGCAACCCTCATCCCCCAGGGCCGGCAGGGTTCTGTAGGGACCACCATAAGGGTAATGCAGATCCGCCAAGGGAGGGGTGGGGGTCCAGCAGCGCTGAGACCCCTGAGACCTCTAGACCACTGTCCAAGTCTCTGTCCGATAAAAAATAAAAAATTCTTCTGAGGAGCTGCACCAGCAGCGACTATCCTCTGAGACCTCAAATTTTAGACTGGAGAGCTGGAGTAGGAGGAGCCCGAGCTGGAGGGGTCGGTCAACACTTTTTAATCTGAGGTGTCTATCCCATCTGGGCTCCGCCTACCCACTAGTAATGACTAGTGTGTGTCTCCCTTCCTTCGTCTGCTGCTGAAATATTTTCAGTTTACAGTGAGAAATATTAAGACATTAAACAGAAGTAAATGCAAATATAAAGATACATTGAAATGAAGCATTGTTTTTTTTTACCAGAGCTAAATGAGGAACAAATCATCTGTACTCCAGGACGAGGTCGCTCTGTGTACTTGGCAGGTCGAGGGCTAGAAGAGTAAAAAAAAAAACAGATTTTAAAAAACTCCACAAAAAGCAGTAACTTATTAATGATTCTCTGAATAGACCACGTATCATGGTTTTATGATGCCAATGGCCATGTACAGTAATCTGCCTACAGTGGTTCACAACACAAACGTGCCTTACTCAAATGGAACTAGTCACATCCCAAAACGCTATTTGCAAATAAAGTGGTAATCTGCAGGTAGAAAGTATTTAAATCACTTCAAGCAGGCTTCCTGAAGCAGTGGCTACAGGGAGTGGTGCTCCGATCGCTGCTGTTAGCGCATTTGAATGCCGCTGTCATGATCCAGGCCAGGGATTGTTTCATGTTATTCTCTCCCCGGTCTGGTCATGCGAGGGTTAACCTTCTCTGCCTCATTTTGGGTTCTGGGGGGCTATTTCAGTCTGCTGTGGCCTGCTGACCAATGTCAGTGATAGTTCATGTTTCCAGGCTAGAGCAGCTGACCCCTTGATACCGTGTTTTGTCCTCTGCCCGCTTTCTCTGTTCCCGTGACCTCACTTTCCTGCCACCTCATGTTTTAGTGTTCGCTCCCTGTACTTGTGTGAAGGGTTAAACCAAGATCAGAACCATTTTGTGCTTGTAATTCCATTTTGTCGTTTATGAGATAAATTCTGTTACAGGGCTGTGGCTCATGGCTGTTATAAAGCCAAATCGTTTTTCTACTGGAGTAAAGGTCATGGGCTGTAATAAAAACTAGATTGTTCTAGCCTGGTCAAGATATGAGACCTTGGGGTGTATCATTGTAGAATACTCTGAAGAATGAATACGCCATTGTGTTCCTCTCTATGTCACGTGGATATGGACATATATGTTTCTGATTTTCTTGCATTTTCATAGGTTAAATGTTGTAGGTGTGGTTTTATACTATTGGTTGAAGTACAAACTTACTAAATACTATAAAAGATGATGATGTAATACATGGGGTAGGAATCTACATAGATTCTCCCACACAGAAACACGTCTCCGTCTGGTTATTTCTGTTGCTAGCAACATCCTGTGAATTAATTTGGAAATCACTTGGTCAACCGTGAAGGGTCACTTAGATCCTCCCTCGACACTTGGACCCTTGCTATGTGACCCAGCTTGTCTTGTCAGCTAATATGTTCTATTGTCTCTCGTTCGGCTCTGACTTTAGGCTTGTATTTGACCACGTGAATTGCTGCGACCTCTGGTACTTCATGTCCTGACTGTTGTTGACTCGGCTCGTCTGACCACTCTTTCGCCACCAGGTGGCGCTTGTGCTGCTGCTCTGTGATATTACGCTGTGTGTGCAACTTCTCTTCCCCTCACCAGCACCCCCTGGTGGAGGTCGCACTATCCTGCACTGCAGCAGCATTACAGCCGCTGTTAATTTCTGACAGCACCATTTAAATAGGGCTGATGCAGGTGAACCAGCTCTCATCAGCCCCTCATGTTGCATCGATGTGTTATCCTGGTAACTAAGGTTTCACTGAAAGCCCTCCTTGCTGCCAACTCTGTTCTACACGACAGACCGAGCTTCATAGGAATCAGCGACTTTCACGATATACTGCAACATGGTATTGTAGCACATAGACGGTATAAGCAATGATAATCACAGGTCTAAGCCCAATAAGGAAACTAAAGAAAAGCAAACATTCTGCAAAAAAAAAAAAAAAAGTACTGGTAAATGTATATTTATAATTAAATCAGCACCCTTTTCCCCATTAAAATTAAAGAAAGTTAAAAAAATTAAAAGATTTGGTACCACCATGTTCTTGAAAGTTCAGTCTGTTGCGATATCAAATGAGCTAACCAGTATGTAAAAAGGCATATATAATATTAAGAATACTATGCTTGTTTAAACACCACACCTTCGTAGAAAGATGCAATAAAAGCAGCCAAATTGTGGTATGTATCATAAATTGCTATAAAAAGTGTCTTGGAAAATACAGCACAAACCAAATTTTTATGACACTTAAAGGGATTGTCCCATGAACAATGTACATTTTAATTAATAGATGTTAGAATATAAATAAGCTTCCCAACTGGATGTGTAAAAAACAAATACCGTATATTATCGAGTATAAACCAAGTTTTTCAGCACTTTTTTTTTTTTGCCCCGTCGGCTTATACTAGAGTCATTGTCTCAGAAGACGGCGGGGGAGTGGCGGGACACAGGAGACAGGAGCCAGCGGCTGCAGCTAACTCCTGTGCCCGCTGCTAAAGAAAAATGACTATTCACTGCACTGGCGCGCAGTGTCAGCCGCAGCCGCCGGCTTCCAGCAGCTGCTGGGTTATCACGGGTGTGAGCTACTTAAGAGTTATGAATATTCACCTCTCTCCACTCCCATAAGAAAGAGATGAGAAACATGTCACTCCGTTTTAGTTGGTGCACAGAGAAGGATACCACCTCTTGAATCCTAATATATGAAAAAAATTCTAGCCCTCGCTGCATCTTGTTCCGGTCCCAGCGACCAGGTGATCAAATGTCCCCCTCATTAAGGTAATGAATATTCACTCCACTCCATGCCTATGGGAGTGTATGCAATTAATTTATTAAACATAGGAAGTCCCAATATCTTGTGACATTTTGGTCTTTGACTCAGACCTTCCTCAGGCTAGAGGCATGAAGGTATAGGAAAACATTGTATGTCCACAATCAGTTATCGAAGATAGGCAGTATTCCTGTAGTGGTGTGATTAGGAAAATCATTGATGGGATGAAAGAGATCCCAATTGGTATATAAGAAATGTGTCTGCAGCGCACGGAATGGGCAAAAACACCCTAACTGAATCCTGCCTATCTTCAATAACCAATTGTGGACATACAATGATTTCCTATACCTCCATGCCTCTAGTCTGAGGAAGGTCTTAGTCAAAGACCGAAACGTCACAAGATATTGGGACTTCCTATGTTTAATAAATTAATTGTCTCCACTCCCATAGGCATGGAGTGGAGTGAATATTCATTACCTTAATGAGCGGGGACATGTGATCACCTGGCCGCTGTCACCGGAACAAGATGCAGCGAGGGTGCACAGGAAAGGGAAGTAGGATGTTTTTTTTTATGCTTTTCTCATGGGGGCCATGTATACAAGAATGGGGATAAGGAGCCATGCAGACAAGGATGTGGTAAGGAGCCGTGCAGATAAGGATGGGGATAAGGAGCCATGCAGACAAGGATGGGGATAAGGAGCCATGCAGACAAGGATGGGGATAAGGAGCCATGCAGACAAAGATGGGGATAAGGAGCCATGCAGACAAGGATGGGGATAAATAAGGAGCCATGCAGACAAGGATGGGGATAAATAAGGAGCCATGCAGACAAGGATGGGGATAAGGAGCCATGCAGATGAGGATGGGGTATAAGGAGCCATGCATACAAGGATAGGGAAGAGGGGACAATGCATACCCGGCTTATACTCGAGTCAATACGTTTTCCCAGTTTTTCATGGCAAAATTCGGTGCCTCGTCTTACACACGAGTATATACAGTAATAAACGGATGTGTCCAAACATGCATTAACATGCTCGGATATACTATAGCTCCTGGGCAGAGGACGAAAAATAATAGTATACAGATATTACAGAACAGGATCATAGCTAGTTCTGGGAGATAAAAACAAGTTTTTAAAGGAAACCTGTCACCAGAAAAAAAAAAAAAAAAAACTATTTAACCCCATATCTGCAGGTTAACAGCGTTACTAACCTGCCCAGTGCTTACACTTAGCTGAACGTTGTGAAGAGAAAATGAACTTCATTCCCTCAGCAGCATTTGGGTTTGTGTCACCGCTCTGAGTATACAGAGCAGAGGCTGTAACCGAACCCCCGGCACTGACAGCTGGCCCCAATGCAAATCCAGTGTCTGTCAGTGGAGAGCAGTACCATAGTGCTTTTTTCCTGGTGACAGATTCTCTTTAAAACAGGCAAAGAAATATAAATCAAGGCCATGTCCCTGTACGGTCAGACATAACTATTACACAGTACACAGCAGGGGAACATTTATAAGATTATCTCTGCAGAGGAACATTTTTTAAACACATTCAATTCTGAAACTTATTTTGATTCCAAGATCTGTTGATTAAAGTGAACTTTGTTCCCTCTTTAACCCCTTACTGCCATCGGACGTACTATCCCGTCCATGGTACCTGGGCCCGTATGACCGGGGACGGGATAGTACGTCTCGTGCGATCGGACGCGCTCAGCGCGTCCGATCGCGGCCGGGTGTCAGCTGATTATCACAGCTGACACCCATGACTGTGTGTCAGGAGCGGTCACGGACCGCTCCCGGCACATTAACCCCTTGCACACCGCGATCAAACATGATCGCGGTGTACTGGGGGCACAGGGGAGGATCGCGCAGGGTGGGGGCTCCCTGCGCGCCCCCCTGAGACCCTCAGAGCAGCGCGATGTGATCGCGCTGTTCTGAGGGCTTCCTCCCTCCCAGGACCCGGATCCAAGATGGCGCCGGGGTCCTGGAGGGAGGCGGCTACCTCAGTGCCTGCCGAGAGCAGGCACTGAGAAGCCTGCTGCACTGCCTGAGCGATCGCTGGTGTGACAGAGTGCTGTGCACAATGTCACACCAGCGATCTGATAAAATACAGTGATGTCCCACCCTGGGACAAAGTAAAAAAGTTAAAAAAATAAAAATAAACATGTTTTAAAAAAAAATCCAAAATAAATAAAAAAAATATATATATATATTCCCCAATAAATTCACTTCTTCCTGTAAATAAAAAAACAAAGCAATAAAAGTACACATTTGGTATCGCCGCGTCCGTAACGACCCCCCCCTATAAAATTGTCCCACTAGTTAACCCCTTTAGTGAACCCCTTAAAAAAAAAAAAAAAAAAAAAAGCAAAAAATCAATACTTTATCATCATACCGCCGAACAAAAAGTGGAATAACACGCGATCAAAAAGACCGATATAAATAAACATGGTACCGCTGAAAGCGTCATCTTGTCCCGCAAAAAACGAGCCGCCATACAGCATCATGAGCGAAAAAATAAAAAAGTTATAGCTCGCAGAATAAAGCGATGCAAAAATAATTTTTTATATAAAATTGTTTTTATTCTATAAAAGCGCCAAAACATGAAAAAATGATATAAATGAGGTATCGCCATAATCATACTGACCCGAAGAATAAAACTGCTTTATCAATTTTACCACACGCGGAACGGTATAAACGCCTCCCCCAAAAGAAATTCATGAATTGCTGATTTTTGTTCATTCTAACCTCCCAAAAATCGAAATAAAAAGCGATCAAAAAACGTCACGTGCTCAAAAATGGTACCAATAAAAACGTCAACTCGTCCCGCAAAAAATAAGACCTCACATGACTCTGTGGGCCAAAATATGCAAAAATTATAGCTCTCAAAATGTGATGATGCAAAAACTATTTTTGCAATAAAAAGCGTCTTTTAGCGTGACAGCTGCCAATCATAAAAACCCGCTATAAATAGTAAATCAAACCCCCCTTTATCACCCCCTTAGTAAGGGAAAAATAATAAAATTAAAAAAATGTATTTATTTCCATTTTCCTATTAGGGTTAGGGTTAGGGTTGCGGCTAAAGTTAGGGTTAGGGTTGGCGCTAAAGTTAGGATTAGGGTTAGGGTTGGGATTAGGGGTGTGTTAGGGTTAGGTTTGTGGTTAGGGTTGGGACTAGGGTTAGGGGTGTGTTGGGGTTAGGGTTGGAGTTAGAATTGGGGGGTTTCCGCTGTTTAGGCACATCAGGGGCTTTCCAAATGTGACATGGCGTCTGATCTCAATTCCAGCCAATTCTGCGTTGAAAAAGTCAAACGGTGCTCCTTCACTTCTCAGCTCTGCCATGCGTCCAAACAGTAGTTTATCCCCACATATGGGGTATCAGCGTACTCTGGACCCCAAGAGTTATTGTGCAATTTGTCCTATTTCTTCTGTTACCCTTGGGAAAAAAAAAAACTGGGGGCGAAAATATCATTTTTGTACAAAAAAAATTATTATTTTGTTTTTACGGCTGTACATTCTAAACTTCTGTGAAGCACTTGGGGCTTCATAGCACTCACCACACATCTAGATAAGTTCCTTGTGGGGTCTATTTTCCAAAATGGGGTCACTTGTTGGGGATTTCCACTGTTTAGGCGCATCAGGGGCTCTCCAAATGCGACATGACGCCCCCAGACCATTCCATCAAAGTCTGCAATCCAAAACGTCACTACTTTCCTTCCGAGCCCCAACGTGTACCCATACAGTAGTTTTCTCCCACATATTGGATATCAGCGTACTCAGGACAAATTGGACAACAACTTTTGGGGACCAATTTCTCCTGTTACCCTTGTGAAAATAAAATATTGGGGGCGAAAAAATCATTTTTGTAAAAAAAAAAAAAAAGATTTTTTATTTTTACGGCTGTACGTTATAAACTTCTGTGAAGCACTTCGGGGTTCAAAGTGCTCACCACACATCTAGATAAGTTCCTTGTGGGGTCTATTTGCCAAAATGGGGTCACTTGTGGGGGTTTCCACTGTATAGGTGCATCAGGGGCTCTCCAAATGTGACATGACGCCCCCAGACCATTCCATCAAAGTCTGCAATCCAAAACGTCACTACTTCCCTTCCGAGCCCTGACGTGCGCCCATACAGTAGTTTTCTCCCACATATTGGGTATCAGTGTACTCAGGACAAATTGGACAACAACTTTTGGGTTACAAATTCTTCTGTTACCCTTGTGAAAATAAAATATTGGGGGCGAAAAAATCATTTTTGTAAAAAAAAAAAAGATTTTTTTATTTTACGGCTGTACGTTATAAACTTTAGTGAAACACCTGGGGGTTAAAAGTTCTCACCACACATCTAGATAAGTTCCTTGAGGGGTCTAGTTTCCAAAATGGTGTCATTTATGGGGTTTCCACTGTTAGGCAGATCAGGAGCTCTCCAAACACGACATGGCGTCCAGCCAATTCTGCGTTGAAAAAGTCAGACGGCGCTCGTTCCCTTCCAAACTCTGCCATGCACCCAAACAGTGGTTTACCCCCACATATGGGGTATCAGCGCACTCAGGACAAATTGCACAGTAACTTTTGGAGTCTTGTTACCCTTGGAAAAATAAAAATTGGGGTGAAAAGATCATTTTTGTGGAAAAAATATGATTTTTAAATTTTACGGCTCTACGTTATAAACTTGTGTGAAGCACTTGGGGGTTCAAATTGCTCACCAAAGATCTAGAAAAGTTCCTTAGGGGGTCTAGTTTCCCAAATGGGGTCATTTGTGGGGGGTTTCCACTCTTTAGGCACATCAGGGGCTCTCCAAATGCAACATGGCATCCAATCTCAATTCCAGCCAATTTTGGTTGGAAAAAGTCAAATGGTGCTCCTTCAATTCCGAGCTCTGCCGTGCACCCAAACAGTGGTTCCCCCCCACATATGGGGTATCAGCGTACTCAGGACAAATTGGACAACAACTTATGTGGTCCAATTTCTCCTGTTACCCTTGGGAAAATAAAAAATTAGTGACTAAAAGATAATTTTTGTGGGAAAAAAATAGGATTTTTTATTTTCATGCCCGGGCATTATAAACTTGTGTGAAGCACTTGGGGGTTCAAAGTGCTCACCAAAGATCTAGATAAGTTCCTTAGGGGGTCTAGTTTCCAAAATGGGGTCACTTGTGGGGGGTTTCCACTGTTTAGGCTCATCTGGGGCACTGCAAACGGAACATGACCCCCATCAATGTCTGCATTCCAAAACGTTACTACTTCCTTTCCAAGCCCTGCCGTGCACCCAAACAGTTCCCCCCCCCACATATGGGGTATCAGCGAACTCAGGACAAGTTGGACAACAACTTTTGGGGTCCAATTTCCTTGGGAAAATTCAAAAATTTGGGACTAAAAAATCATTTTTGTGGAAAATTGTTTTTTGTTTTTTTTTTCACACCCAGGCATTATAAGCTTTTGTGAAACACTTGGGGGTTCAAAGTGCTCACAACAGATCTAGATAAGTACCTTAGGGGGTCTAGTTTCCAAAATGGTGTCACTTGTGGGGGTTTCCACTGTTTAGGCGCATCAGGGGCTCTCCAAACACGACATGGCGTCCAATCTCAATTCCAGCCAATTTTAGTTTGAAAAAGTCAAACGGCGCTCCTTCCCTTACGAGCTCTGCCGTGTGCCCAAACAGTGGTTTTCCCCCACATATTGGGTATTGGCGTACTCAGGAGAAATTGCATAACAACCTTATCTGTCCATTTTCTCCTTTTACCCTTGTGAAAATAAAAAAAAAAGTTTGTAAAAGATCATTTTTGTGGCTAAAAAGTAAAATATTCATTTTTTCCTTCCACGTTGCTTTAGTTCCTGTGAAGCACCTGAAGGGTTAATAATCTTCTTGAATGTGGTTTTGAGTACCTTGAGGGGTGCAGTTTTTAGAATGGTGTCACTTTTGGGTATTTTCTGCCATATAGACCCCTCAAAGTGACTTCAAATGAGAGGTGGTCCCTAAAAAAAATGGCTTTGTAAATTTTGTTGTAAAAATGAGAAATCGCTGGTCAACTTTTAACCCTTATAACTTCCTAACAAAAAAAAATTTTGGTTTCAAAATTGTGCTGATGTAAAGTAGACATGTGGGAAATGTTATTTATTAACTATTTTGTGTGATATATTTCTCTGTTTTAAGGGAATAAAAATTCAAAGTTTGAAAATTGCAAAATTTTAAAAATTTTCGCCATATTTGCGTTTTTTTCAAAAATAAACGCAAGTTATATCGAAGAAATTTTACTTCTAACGTGAAGTACAATATGTCACGAGAAAACAATCTCAGAATCGCAAAGATCCGTTGAAGCGTTCCAGAGTTATAACCTCATAAAGAGACAGTGGTCAGAATTGTAAAAATTGGCCCGATCATTAACGTGCAAACCACCCTTGGGGGTGAAGGGGTTAAATAAAAAAAAAATCCTGTGAAAATTAAGGCATCAGAACAATCATACTCACCTGAATAATCACGTTTCCAGGTAATTTTTACCATACAATGAAAACCGTAAAAACAAAACCCAAAATGTAAGTGGCAGAATCACCTTTTTTTTTTTTTTCACCACTTTATCCTTATTTGGATTTTTTTTCAAATTTTTCAGCAAATTGGATGGCAAAATGAATTGTGCCATTGAAAACTACAACTTGTTCTGCAAATAAGCAGCCCCATACAGCTATTTCAATAAAAATAAAAAAAAAAATCTCTCTTGGGAGAGAAAAATGCACACATAAAAGTGAAAAATGGCTGCAGAGGCAGTGGTTAAGCTTAATCATCAAGGCGACCAAGAGGAACTGACAACCAAGAAACACAACACTTACTTAAACTTCAGGGTCCCTGCATCCCAAAGCCAGAAGCAAATAGTCCCATCTGCTCCAGTTGAAGAGAGGTATCTCTTAGACCCACTGCACAAGGGGAGAACTGCAAATTAAAAAAGAGAAAAGAGAACACAAAATTGAAAAACAAAAACCTAAACACAAGCTGCAGCTCACCACTGGACCCGAGTTCTGTTAGATAAACCTTTGACTTATACAAGTTCAGCATCTTCCTCTGCCTTCACACAGAACTAACATTTCAACCCTTCCATATGTTGATGCCATGTTTTACCCTAGCAATATATTACCTGTAGTGATGTGATGGATGCACTGTGTCCCTGTAGAATGGCCAGTGGTGCACACGTCCTTAAGCACCATATTCTGATCATTTTGTCACAGCTCCCAGCAGCAATCATGGTGTTTTCATAGTTCACAGCCATGTCGGATATTTCTGCAGCATGTCCTCTTAGTGTGGCAAGGAGACGGCCATCATCTGTTGCCCATATTTTCACAAGGCAGTCATCAGAGCCCTGTAACATTGGACAGCAAACAAAATCAGAAGCCGCGCACTTTTCTTTTCTTAGCGATGTCTTATGCCAAGCAAGTTATCACTATTGGAAACATTTCAGCAGTGCAACCTCTGCCCAAAACATTAAAAAAAAAATACAATCAACTCACTGTAAATATCCTTCTACCCGTCCGATCAAACGTTACACAGTAAACAGAGGAGAGATGACCTAGGATCCGCTTGTGCATCTTCATGTGCTGATAGACAGCAGTCGGCACTAATGACTGAAACTTGTATTTTCCATTTAGTTTTCTTGCAAAAAGTGTACTTGCTGTAATATAAATACCATTAACATATTTGTGGATATGAAGACTAAGATGCAAAACTAAACTCACAACAAGGCACAAAGAAGCCATAACAAATGTATATACTGTCTGTATATGTAGCAGTATATCAAAGTGACCTGATCACAATAATAACATGCATGCATCATTTTCCAGGCACGATGACCACACTTCATCATTTACAGGGGTTTAAGTCACTTTCCTTTTATCCTTTGGTATTAGTTGCTGGTTTTGGTACCAAATTCATAAAAAATAAAAAAATAAATTATCTTGAACTGTGTTTGCAACTTAGTGTTAAAAGTTGCACAAATTTCACCAAAATTTTGGAGTTTCTGAAAATACACCAGGTCAGACTGGAGATAAATTGAGCCAAATACTGACATTTTTTAAAAAGTCACAATTGATCAGGCGAAAAAAAAATCTGAAATCGCTAAACTCTGCTCACAAAGCGGAAAACCGAAGAGAAAAAAAAACAGGCAATATATAAAAAGGATTTAAAAAAAAGGAGTAAATAGAATAAATTGGTTGCAAACAAACAAAAAATTAAACCATACACAAAACAGGAGGAAAGGCAATGATGTATTGGAGACTAAAGGTACTGCCACACTAAACAATCCCGCTAGCGATCACGATAACGACGCATACTAATGCGATCGCTAGCGGGATTGTTTATATATCGCTGAGTGCGGCTTAACTTAGCGATATCGTTAAGGACGCTATCGCGGTTAGCGATCTCCTTAACGACTTTAGCGGTACAAAAGTACCGCTAAATCGCTAAGAAAAGGTGCCACACTCAGCGATAATACTTACCCAGCGGGAGCGCCGACGATAAAATAGGGTCTGGAACGATTCCAGCGACGAGCAAGATCACAGCAGGATCTCAGCAGGGAGCTCGTCGCTGACAGATGCCGCACACAACAACATCGCTAACGGGATCGCTAAATAGTGACGTTTTTTAGCGATCCCGTTAGCGATGTTGTTAGTGTGCATACCCTTAATCCCAATGTACTGTTATGCACATGATGCTTTCTGATGACATGTATACAAGCAATCAGATCAGCAAAAAATAAATTTCAAGAGCTGTTTTGGTTATTCCACGTAATCTTTGTTTTCTGAAAATGACCTCCGTTTTGTCCGTTTTTGTCATCATGTTTCCTGACAGTTTAGGTAACCATTAAATAAGGCAATACCACAAAATAAATGAAAATAGACATAAAATCAATTTTTTATTACAAATTTTTAATGAAAATCTTTTTTGTTTTCCCCTGTGAGGCTCCTTTTGGTACATTTACGCTTGTGAGTAGAATCTGGAATGTCTCTCTGAAGTATCCAACAGTAGTCTGCCATCATTGTAATGCTCCATTTTCACTTGGGATTTTCTTTCCATCTCTTTAATGCCCTGGTGGAATCATTCACCTTGCTCTTCACTCACAGCTCCCAAATTTTCTTAAAAGTAATCCAGGTGGGAATAGAGGAAATGCACTTTCAAACTCATCAGGCAACCTTAAGCTTGAAATGCTTTCAGCATTCGTCCGATGATCTTTTTGTAGTCGGGATCTTTTTAATTGCCTAAACATTTCTCTACGACCTTTTTAAATGCAATCCACCCTTCTTTTTGAGGATCAGTCATGGTATTAAACTATCAGCTATAAGCCTTCTAATATCTGGTCCAACGAACACACGTTCCTTCAATTTTGCCTCCGAGAGGCTTGGAAAATCGGTCACCAAGTATTTGAAGCATTCCCCATCTCTTGGAAGTGATTTTACGAATTGCTTAATCAAGCCCAATTTCAGCAGCAGATGAAGGAAGGGAGACACACTAGTCATTACTAGTGGGTAGGCGGAGCCCACACAGGATAGAACACCTCAGATTAAAAAGAGTGTTGACCGGCCCCTCCAGCTCGGGCTCCTCCTACACCAGCTCTCCAGTCTAAAATTTGAGGTCACAGAGGATAGTCGCTGCTGAAGCAGCTCCTCAGAAGATTTTTTTATTTTTATCGGACAGAGACTTGGACCCCCGTGGTCTTGGGGTCTCAGCGCTGCTGGACCCCCACCTCTCCCTGGGCGGATCTGTATTACCCTTTAAGGAGGTCCCTGCAGAACCCTGCCGGCCCTGGGGGATGAGGGTTGCTTCCCTGGCGGGGACGCAAACCGCGCTTCTGGGGTCACTGCGTTCCCCGCCCTGGGGGGAAGCTATGGGCAAAGCGCCACAAATCCCTGGGGGTCCCTGTGGCGCTCAGCTGGGTAAGTACTCAACATTTTAATATGTTTTGAGTGCTTCAGCGACTGCTGCGGCAGCCGCTGGTACATGTGACATGTTGGTGACTAGTGCCTTTTGTCCGCAGGTGGATGCCTGCAGGACATGGAGAGCGGAGGAGTCACGCGCCCTTTTTTTGAATTTTTCGCGGCGCTCTGAGCGCGAGCTTTACTACCTCTTCCGGCTTCTCTCTCAGCAGCACAGCGCGGCGGCCATTACTGGATCAGGGAAGCTGAAGGATTCCTTCCTCACTCTCCTCCCCTCCCGACAATCGAAGACGCTACACCGCGGCCAGCTGGGTGAGTCGCTTCTGCCTGTCAGGGCAGAAGCTTAACCCCTTCACCCCACAGCGCAGGACACTGAACGCTACCGCTAACGATCACGACGCATACTAATGCGACCGTTTTTTTGCGATCGTTTTAATGTCGCTGATAGCGGCCATAGTGGACGATCTCATTAACGACGCAAAGTGGTTAGCGATCTCCTTAACAACATTGGCGGTCATTGCGATGTACAATCAGCGCAATATGTTCGCGTTCTTGTTTAGTGTGGCATACCCTTGAAACACTGTCCTGCAGCTGCTACCTCATAAGAGGCACCTGGGGCTCGCACACCCTTTTCATTAACAAGGGTTGTGGGGAGTCTGCGACATTAACCCCTTCTTAGGCGGTTAACCCATAATTGGGGGACAGCTGGGGTAGCTGTCTCTTTAAGAGCTTTAACCTTTCAGCGTTCGCTTTGCCTTTAAGAAACCACACTGTTCTAGTTGCTGACAGGTTTAACCTGCCATATACTGTGTGAGGGCATGTCAGGTCCAGGAGGTGCGGACCGTCTCCCAGATCCGCTACAGGATCAGTCTCGCGTATCTGACACGCAGACCTCGACGGCGTCAAGCGCAGCGGTCGGAGGTGTCAGTGATGTCAAAATGGAGGCCCTCGCTCGTTCTATTGATAGCCTGTCTGAACTTCTAGGTCATTGGGTGTCAGCTAGATCCTCTCATGGTAGGAAGCGACACAGGCCGGTGCCATCCTTCCTGCGTAGCGACTCGGAGATCTCGGGCATGGATGGTTCCCCTTCAAGCTCGGATGGGGAGATGTCCGATTCAGATAAGGAGGATCGGCAGGGAAACTCTGCCTCTCTTTTGGGCCGTACAGAGGCTTTTATTGAAGCCATGAGGGAGGCGTTACAGTTACCGGACACAGTTTTTTTTTTTTTTTTTGAAACGCTGTATCCGTGTACGACGGAGTTGATTGATAATTGGATTCCTTCTCCTGAAGTGGATTTCCTTTATCCCAGCTTAGCAAATCCTCATTACTTCCTGTTAAAGGGAAGGCGAGTCTGCAGGATCCGCTGGACAGAAAAACGGAGATGGCGGCGAAATCCATCTACGAGGCCGCGGGTCATGGATTCAGAGCAGTACTAGGGTCCATGTGTGCTTGTAAAGCTTCCCTAAGCTGGTTAGACCGTCTACGGACGGCGTAGCAAGATGGATCCCCACTATCCGAGGTAGGTGGGCTTTCCAAATTGTTGGAGGATGCAGCCCGATATGGCAGCGATGCAGGTTTGGATACTGCGTCACTGCTGTCCAGGGCGCAATCCTCGGCGGTCACAGTCAGAAGAGCACTGTGGATTAGACAGTGGACCGGAGACGGGTTTCCAAGCAAGGTTTGCTTGGTTTGCTATCTTTAGCTTACAAGGGTGGTCAGCTATTTGGATCTGACCTCACGGAGCTGATTGCCAAGGCAAAGGCAATAGAAACGGCTTTACCGCAGCGAAGAACTGTGACTTCTGCGTCTGGCAGGCCTAGTGCCGGTAGTAGTCGGCGGTCCTTTCGGTCCAGGGGTCGGTTCGGTCAGCCCTCTTGGGGATCGGGTCGTTCCTCTTTTTCAGAAAAAAGAACGCTCAAGAACCCCGCACTCCCTGGAAAGAGCTTCCGCCAAGACAAGCGGGAAGCTGACAAAAAGCCAGCTAAGGCGACTGACGCCATGGTCTCACTCAGGGCTCTCGAGTGGGAGGTCGCCTGCTCCAACGGGTTGTGTCGGCAGGCTACTTCATAGAGTTTTTCTCGACCCCCAGACAGTTTTTTGCCAATCTCGCATTCCGTCAGAGCCCGAGCTATTTGCCGCTCTACTGCGAGAGGTCGATTCCCTTCTGCAGAAGGGTGTGGTGGTACCGGTTCCGCCGGAGGACGGGGAAGAGGGTTTTTATTCCAACCTCTTTGTGGTCCCCAAAAAGGAGGACAAATTTCGCCCCATTCTGGATCTCAAAAGATTGAATCGGCATGTCCACACCCAAAAATTCCGCATGGAATCACTCCGCTCCGTGGTGGCGGCCCTGTCGCAGAACGATTTTTTGGTGTAAATCGACATTCGCGACGCTTATTTGCATGTTCCCGTCGGAAGGGCCCACCAACGCTTCCTCCGTTTTGCCATAGGTCAGGACCACTACCAATTTGTGGCCCTGCCATTCGGATTGGCCTCAGCACCCAGAGTTTTTACGAAAATTCTGGCACCTCTCATGGTGATTCTTCGAAGACAGGGGGTTACGATTCTTCCCTACCTGGACGACCTTTTGTTTGTGGCGTCCTCAAAGGAGGAGGCGGTGACGGCTCGCAATCTATCCCTTCAGCTCCTGGAGGACTTCGGGTGGCTGGTCAATTGGGAGAAGTCGTCTCTGGAACCGTCGCAGTCATCCTTTTTTTTGGGAATGCATTTCGACACGGTACGAGCAGTGGTGTCTCTGCCTTCAGACAAGCAAGCGAGTCTTCTTCGACATGTACAGGTTATGAAGTCTTCGACAGCAATGTCCCTTCGAAGGTGTATGTCGCCTTCTGGGTTTGATGGTGGCGTCGATGGAGGCAATCCCGTTTGCCCAATTTCATTCCAGGGCTCTCCAAAGGCTCATTTTGAACCGTTGGGATCGATCGCAGGTTTCACTGGATTGCAGTGTCATCATCTCCCATAGGGTGCGAGAGTCTCTAGGATGGTGGTCACGTCCGGAAATGTTATCCCTGGGGAAGTCCTTTCTCCCTCCGAGGTGGTCGGTCATAACCACCGATGCCAGCCTGACGGACTGGGGGGGTGTCTGGAACAATCTCTGGACTCAGGGAGTATGGTCGTCGGAAGAATCTTTCCTGCCGATCAACATTCTGGAATTGAGGGCGATTTTTCTTTGCCTCCAACACTGGACGGTCCCTTTAAGTGGTCTACCAGTCCGAGTGCAGACAGACAATGCGACGGCGGTCGCGTATATCAACCATCAAGGTGTAACGAGGAGCTTCAAGCTCATGATGGAGGTGTCTCGGATCCTGGTATGGGCCGAGGCCAGGGTGCCAGCCATCTCTGCGATTCACATTCCAGGAGTTTGGAATGTCACGGCGGACTTTCTCAGTCGCGAAAAGATGGATCCCGGAGAATGGAGTCTTCATCCGGAGATTTTTGCACTGCTGTGCTCCCGTTGGGGAACTCCCCAAGTGGATTTGATGGCATCCAGGGTCAATGCCAAGTTACCAACGTTCATGTCCAGGTACAGGGATCCGAAGGCTGTGGCGGTGGATGCTCTAGTGGCTCCGTGGGACCAATTCGAGCTAATCTATGTGTTCCCGCCGATATCCTTACTTCCTCTGGTGTTGCGTCGGATCAGACTGGAGAGAGTTCCGGCTATGTTGATAGCCCCAGATTGGCCAAGGAGGACGTGGTTCTCGACGCTGTGTCACTTCTGGCAGCGCCTCCACTTCCACTCCCTCTTCGCCCGGACCTGTTAACTCAAGGGCCCGTTTGCCATCCGGACCTGAAGTCTCTGCGTTTGACGGCGTGGCTCTTGAGACCGAAATATTGACCCGTCAAGGTTTTTCAGCCGAAGGCATTGCCACTCTGCGAGCTGCCAGAGGTCCGGCTACTACTAGGATTTACCACAAGACTTGGGAAGCCTTCTTTTCGTGGTGTTCGGATTCTTCAAGGAACCCGAGGATTTTTTCCATTCCCAATTTGTTGGCCTTTTTGCAGTACGGGCTGGACAAGGGTTTGGCAGTTAGCACTCTGAAGGGGCAGGTTTCTGCTCTGTCCTTGCTATTCGGGAAGCTATCGCTTCGCGTACGGACGTACGTTCCTTTTTTCGCGGAGTAACCCGTCAGTTTCCACCGCGGAAGGCACTTGTGTCTCCTTGGCGGCTCAATCTTGTTTTGGAGGCTCTTTAACATGGGCCTTTTGAGCCTATGGACTCTGTTAGTCTTTCTTTGCTCTCTTGGAAGGTTGCCTTCCTAGTGGCGGTCACTTCTTTGAGAAGGGTTTCTGAGTTGGCGGCTCTTTCTTGCTCGCCCCTTTTCTGGAGTTTCACCCGGATCGCGTAGTGCTTCGCACTCGGGGTGATTTTCTGCCTAAGGTGGTGTCACAATTTCATGTTAACCAGGATATTGTGTTGCCCTCGCTCTGTCCGGAGCCGAGGAATCCGAAGGAACGGGCCTTGCACACATTGGATTTAGTGCGGGCTTTGAAGTTCTATTTGCCTATTACTCAAAAGTTTTCGGAAGTCGGATTCTCTGTTTGTGATTCCAGCAGGTCGTCGACGTGGTCAACGAGCTTCCAAGGATTCTATAGCTCGTTGGATTCGGTCGGCCATTTTAGAGGCTTACCGACTTAAGGGCGAACCTTGCCCGATTAAGATTCGAGCTCACTCCACGAGGGCTGTGGGTTCATCGTGGGCTTTTCATCAAGGAGCCTCGGCAGTTCAGCTCTGCCGGGCGGCGACCTGGCGCTCCGTCCACACATTTACAAAATTTTATAAGGTGGACGTCAGTGCTTCCGCTGATGCGGCCTTAGGACGTAGGGTCCTGCAGGCGGCTGTAGTTTAAAGTTCTTGTGAACTTGTATTTAGCGCTAGTTGCGCATTTATTTAGGTTGTTGGGTATCTGCCTCTGTTGGTTTTTTTTGCCCACCCTTATTTTTGGATTGCTTTGGGATGTCCCACTAGTAATGACTAGTGTGTCTCCCTTCCTTCATCTGCTGCTGAAAGACGGATTTTGGTAAGAACTTACCTGTAAAATCCTTTTCAGCGAAGAAGGAAGGGAGACACACATCCCTCCCATGGCAGAAGTGTGTTGTTGTGTTTTCAGATGCGGCGTGACCCTTCTCTGATAGCGATTATCTGGGCTGAGGTCGGCGCGCTAAGGCTCTTTTCCAGCATTGCCAGCTCATCGCAGTGGTCAGGTTCAGTGAGTAGTACCTGGGACTGTGTGATTTTTTCTGTTATATGCATAACCTATCTTTTTGTTCTTTCTCTGAAGTTCTTCAGAAGGGGTTATGTTGCTCCGCTGGTGATATTTGCTCTTCCTTAGCTTGTGTACGGACTGGAGAGCTGGTGTAGGAGGAGCCCGAGCTGGAGGGGCCGGTCAACACTTTTTAATCTGAGGTGTTCTATCCTGTGTGGGCTCCGCCTACCCACTAGTAATGACTAGTGTGTCTCCCTTCCTTCTTCGCTGAAAAGGATTTTACAGGTAAGTTCTTACCAAAATCCGTCTTTTATTTGCTTGTTGCCCGAGCAGCATGCACAAGACCTTCAAATCCCCACACACTTGCCAACCGTGGTCTTCATAATTAAGTTTACGAAGAACCAATTCCAAATTCTCGTAGGTTTCCTTCAAGTGTACAGAATGACCTACAGGGATGGAAGCGTAAAGACCACCGTTGTGGGGTAAAACTGCTTTGAGACTTATTTTTGAAGAATCTCTAAAAAGATGCCATTGTGCTGAATCATATTGGATTTTGAATTGACCCATAAAACCTTCGACATCAATGCAATAAAACAATTTGTCTTCCTGGGCAAAGTAAGTACACTCCTTTTCACAATGCCTGAACCATGTAAAAGACACTCCTGGTACCATTAAATTCCTGCTTTTGAGCCTTGATCCGAGCAACTCTGCGACATCTTTGGGAAGATTCAAGTCTCTTACTAAGGCTTAGTGCACACGTTCAGGATTATTCGTGTTTTTTCGTGGCAAAAAACGCATGATTTAAGCATCCTATCATTTAGAATGAATTCTGCAATTTTTGTGCACATGGTGCGTTTTTTTCCGCAAAAAAACGCATCGTGGAAAAAGAAACAACATGTTCATTAATTTCGCTGACTTCTAGCGTTTTTCCCGCTATATTATTGACCTAAAAAGTTCAGGGAAAAAAATCGCGGGAAAAACGTGCAAAATCCGCGCAAAAAAAAGTCTAAGTTACTTACTGTTAACGGTATTTTTCGAAGTCCATGACAGCACTACAGAGAGAGAGGGGATCGCCCCTTAGGAACAGGAAACCTACAGATATAAAAGGGCGGCACCTCTCCCACACATCAGTTGGATTACAGAGCATAAGAGGACATCAAGGTTAAATGGTATACAGCAAAAAAAATTTATGCATCACACAGTAACATTAATCAATTGTTTATTACATGTGGACTACATAAGCGGAAGAAGTGACATAGAACCTGGGTGGGAATGTAAGGGTGCTGTCATGGACTTCGAAAAATACCGTTAATGGTAAGTAACTTAGACTTATTCGAACGTCCATGACAGCACTACAGAGAGAATTACAGAGAGTAATAACTACTTAGGGAGGGACTACTGCCTGCAGCACCCTTAGTCCGAAAGAAAGGTCTGAGGAAGCACCCAAATCTAATCTATAATGAGTGTAAAACGTGTGTGGAGAAGACCACGTAGCTGCCTTACATATCTGGTCAATCGAGACTTCTGCCCTCTCTGCCCATGAAGTCGCCACAGCTCGGGTGGAATGCGCCCTTAGCCTCAGGTGCCGGCTTGCCCCTCGAGGTGTATGCCAGAGAAATTGCTTCCCTAATCCATCTGGCCAATGAGCTCTTTGTTAATCTACGGCCTTTGTTAATTCCTTGAAAAGAGACAAACAATGCATTGTCCCGTTTCCAGGGATCAGTGACTGCCAAATATTGCAGTAGACATCTTCTAACATCTAAAGTATGGAGTTTTATCTCTTTTTGATTAGATGGATTAGGGATGAACGAAGGAAGAACAATTTCCTGTGTTCTGTGGAAAGCGGAAGACACCTTAGGTAAGTATGCCGGATCAGGTCTAAGAATTATCCTGTCATTCAGGACCTGAGTGTAAGGAGACAATCTAGATAGTGCCTGGATGTCACTTACCCTCCTAGCCGAGGTTATTGCTACCAGGAAAGCGGTTTTAAGGGAAAGAATTTTTATTGATGCTGCTGATATAGGTTCAAAAGGGGGCTCTGTTAAAGCAGTGAGAACAAGGTTCAAGTCCCATGGCATGATTCTCACCTTCACTATGGGTCTCGACCTACCCGCAGCTTTAATGAATCTACTGACCCAGTAATTATTTGCGATGTTGCTACAAAAGAGTGCCCCCAAAGCTGAAACTTGTACCTTAAGGGTGCTTGTGGAGAGACCTAAGTCCAGACCCTTTTGTAGGAATTCTAGAATCTGGGTTATCGGTGTTGGGTCCCCTGCTATCACCCCCGAGCTCTGGAGAAATTTCTTCCAAGACCTAGCGTAGATTCTAGTTGTAACCTCCTTCCTGCTTTTAAGGAGAGTATTAATTACATTAGTAGAAAACCCCTTATCTCTCAGCAGCGACCGTTCAAAATCCACGCCGTCAGGTGGAGGCCCGCTACTCGAGGATGGTAGACTGGACCCTGGGAGAGCAGATCGGGAATATCCGGCAGGACCCACGGGTCGGCTATCGACATGTTTCTGAGACATTAAAACCATGCCCTCCTGGGCCAAAAAGGAGCGATTAATATTATCCTTGCCCTGACCTTCCTCAATACTAGGGGGAGTAAGGACAGGGGAGGAAATGCGTAGGCTAGATTGAAATCCCACTGTAATAGAAGAGCGTCCATTGCCAGAGGGCGTTCTTTGGGATTTAGAGAGCAGAACTGTCTCACTTTCCTGTTGCTTTTGGTAGCAAAGAGATCTACCTCCGGTTGACCCCATTTCCGCACAATTAGGTCGAAGATGGAAGTCTTTAATGACCACTCTCCTTGACTCAGGAGATTGCGGCTTAAGAAGTCCGCCTTAGTATTTTCTTCTCCCCTTATATGTAGAGCCGTTAGAGAAAGAAAGTGTCGTTCTGCTATCTGAAGTAGGCGCCTTGCCACTTCCATGAGAGGACCGGAACGAGTACCACCCTGGTGGTTGATGTAAGCGACTGTGACCCGATTGTCGGAGAGCACTCGAACGTGGTGACCCTGTAGATATAGAAGGAGCTTTTTAATTGCTAGCTCTACCGCTGTTAATTCCTTCATATTAGAAGACATATGAATTTGATCCTGCTCCCATAAGCCCTGAACCATAACGTCCCCCATATGAGCCCCCCACCCAGAGGGGCTAGCATCTGTTGTGACTATTCGGGATATGTCATATTCCCAGGGAACCCCCTTAGACAGGTTTGTCTCATTCTTCCACCAATCCAGGTATTTTATAGCAGCCTGGGACAAGGATAGCTGGCCTTCCAGGTAACCACCTAGCAAATTTTGATACAGCAAGACCTCAGCTTGCAGCGCCCTTGTGTGAAATTGAGCCCACCGGACCGCGGGAATGCAGGACGAGAGGGAGCCCAAAAGAGACATGGCCTTCCTAAGCGACATGGAGGGGTTTTTGGAAGCGTTTAGGACCTGGTACCGTAAGTGAATTAACTTGTCTGACTGTAAACTACAGTTCTGATTCCGTGAATCCAGAATTAGCCCTAGAAATTGCTGAACCCTCATCGGATTCAAACGAGACTTTTTTGGTATTTATTAGCCATCCCAGCCACTCTAAGGTAGATATCGCTTTTTGCAGTTGCTCTAGGCAATGCTCTGCCGTCTTTCCAATGATAAGAAAATCGTCGAGGTAGGGACTATGAGCATATTTGATTCACGTAAGTGGGCCATGACCTCCGACATAACCTTAGTGAACACTCGTGGGGCAACCGCCAAGCCAAAAGGAAGGGCGCTATATTGAAAATGTCACAGCGATTCCCCCATTTGGATTGCTACCCTGAGGAAACGCTGATGCTCCATATGGATCGGTATGTGGTAATAAGCGTCTTTCAGATCTAACACCACCATAAAGCAATTTTCAAACAGAAGCTTTATTGCCGAGCTGACCGTCTCCATTTTAAATGGGTGAATAATCAGGAACTTATTGAGGGCTTTCAAATTAATAATTGTTCTAAAAGACCCGTCCGGTTTACGGATCAAAAACAGAGGGGAGTAAAACCCCTTACCCCGCTCTGCTTCTGGTACCTCCACTAAGACTTTCTTAGCGCAAAGCTCCTGAACCTCCAACTCTAAAGCGGCCTGCTCCGATGGGGATGATCTGAGTGGGGTAATTTTAAAGTTATCCCAAGGTACCGAGGAGAATTCTAACCGCAGCCCTGTAGCTATGATGTTAAGGATCCAGCTACTGTTTGAGATTTCCGACCAGGCCGGTAGAAGGCCCTCAATCTGCCTCCTACCGGCATTGCTAGTCATTGGAGGGTTTTTTTGTTTCCTTAGGTGGACCCCTAAACATAAACCCTGTACCTCTTCGCCTCTTTTCATCCCATTTGGCTCGTTCTCTGGACGACCTTCTGTAGCTGAACCTCCTTCTGCTGAAAGGTCTTTTATAGGAAGGGGTTGATAGACTGGGAAACTTTTTCTTGTCGTCCCCTGCCTTTTTTAAAAGTTCGTCCAGGACCGGGCCAAAAAGATATTCGCCGTCACACGGAATGGAGCAGAGGCGAGATCTGGCTTGAATATCGCCCGGCCAACATTTGAGCCATAATGTCCTTCGTGCTGCATTAGACAGCCCTGCCGCTCTGGCAGCCATTCTTACTGAGTCCGCTGAGGAATCAGCCAGGAAAGCCGCTGCGTTCTGAATTATTGGCTTCGCCACTGCTGCATCCAGCTTCGGGGCCTTATCCCATCTACCTGTTAAGGGATCTTCAAAGGGATATCTTCGCTTAAACGCTTGGGGTAAGGAGCCTCTTTTTTCAGGCTTCTTCCACTCTCTGTCTATAAGGCCTTGGATGCTACTATTTAGTGGAAAGGATCTCCATTTTTTTGGATCTAGACCACCGAACATCAGATCCTGTACTGAGAGCTCTGGTTTCGCCTCTTCTACCCCCATGGTGGACCTAACTGATTTGACAAATTTGTCCATCTGGTCCAAGGGAAAACAAAAACGGATAGCGTCTTCCGTAGAAGACGAGGAGGAAGCCGAAGAGGAAGGCGTGGAGGGTCCTGACACAACTTCACCCCTGTCATGGGCGGCAGGTGAATCTGAATCAGATAAAACTGGTACAGTTCTATGCCTGGAAGATTTTCCGTGTCTTGAGGACGCTTTCAACTCTGCTCTTATTATCTCCTTCAGGCTTTCGGTGAAATCCAGAGTCTCCTCCGCTATCTAAAAAGGGAAGGGGCATAGGGGGGGGGGTTACTATCTCATCCTAGGCCCCTGCCCTTCCCCCTCAAATGCCCTACCGTCTGCTGCATGCATGGCTGGCACAACCTTTTAGGGCAAGCGACAGGCAGAGGGCAAGCACAAAAGGCACATTCCCGTGCTTGCTTTTCACCAAACACTTCTTCCCCTAGTAACAGACAAAATGGGGAAAAAAACTGCATTACTGGGTATTCTAAGTCTGACGATCTCTTACCCAGATTATACAGCATTAGGTACCGGATCACGGGGAGGGGCCTTTTTCCCAGCTGCGGAACTTCTGCGGCTGGCCATTGAAGAGGAGCGCTCTGTCTGCTGCTGCTGGCTCTCCTGTTGCACCGAGGGAGCTTCTGCAGTGTCCATCATGAAAATGGGGCAGAAGCGCTTTACCTCTTTCCTAGGCTCCTTATATCCCCCCCCGGGATATCCGGGTCAGCATGTCTGGCCAGGGGTCCACCCCCTCCTATTCTCTGCTCCACGGCCCCCCCCCCCGCACCTCCCTGCCGTCCCCACAGCAGGCGCCGTCTGATGATGCAGCCGCCAAAAATTTCAAAAACGCCGGCGTCTCACTTCCGGTTCCGGCGGTGGAGACTCCGCCCCTTTTCCCCCCCGCTCGCACGGACCCCACCGTACCGATGGAGGTAAGTATAATCCCCCGATGCATCGCCCCTCCAGCTGGGACACGAGCGGAGATCTCCCCCAAACCCACCGCGCTGCTGCAGCAGCGGCGCGCGACTAAACTTTCAAAAACCCCGCCGCGCCGTCCATAGCAGTAACGCGCGGCGGGAAATTCAAAACCGCCCGCCGCGCCGTCCATATAAGTGACGCGCGGAGGGAAATTCAAAAAACCCCCGCCGCGCCGTTCACAGCAGTGACGCGGCGGGAAATTCAAATTTAAAAATATATTTTTTTTTTTTTTTTAAATCACGGCTGCACCCCTTAAGAGGCCCCCACCATGACAGGACCACAGGAGAGGACAGGGAGAAGGCATCGGGACCAGGGAGAGGGGGGAATACTTACCTACCGGCGCTGGCTGGGAGACAGGGATCCTCTGGATACTGCTCCACCTGCTCCGCACACTGTCGTGGAATCCTACCCGGACCCACCGTGGCGCTTCCAGGGGCTCCGCACCGGCCGAGGTAGGAGATCCCCCCCCGCTACCTGGGTCGACCGGCCGGCCTGGGTCCTCCTGAAGATCTTCATCTGTATGAAACCCGTCCTTTAGGAACAGGAAACCAACTGATGTGTGGGAGAGGTGCCGCCCTTTTATATCTGTAGGTTTCCTGTTCCTAAGGGGGGATCCCCTCTCTCTCTGTAGTGCTGTCATGGATGTTCGAATAAATGCGCGTTTTTACTGTGAAAAAAGTCAGTTTTTGCTCAGGAAAATTCTGCACACATTCCTGAACGTGTGCACTTAGCCTAAATCCTTCATCTCTTACTAGGAAAAAAATGTTGGTCTTGTATCATCTTCAAAGTCAGAACTTGATTCGTCATCTGGTTCAAGTAGGATTCCACTTTCATCGGAGCTAAGTAACTCTTCCAAGGTAGCAGGGTCCTTGGGTACTGGTATATCTGTGCCATGGGGAATGGGATGAATTGCTGAGTGAAGACTGGGGTATGAAATGGAATTTGGAATTATACCCTCTCACATTGCATTAACAAAAGTAACAATCTTGACTATGATATAGGAAAGATGTGCATTTTCGTACCGTGTTAGCCAGTAGATAGAAAAATATTTAGAATTGAGAGTCCTCAGTGATACCTTTTAATTGCTAACTGAAAAGATAACAAATTGCAAGCTTTCGAGACTACTCAGGTCTCTTCATCAGGCAAAGACTAAAACAAAAACTGAAGAATCACATATTTATACACAACACAGCACAGAAATAATGCAATAGGTAAGACAAGTGACATGAAGCAGAACTGTCATTATGGGAGAGGGATGAACATAAATATTGGAACAGTTCATTGATAAGGAGTGTGAAAGTTTTATTGCCCTCTGATTGGGGTCTGGTATTGTGTTTTGATGCGCCCAGAAGGTCAGAGAAGCAAATTCCTTAATTGATGTAAAAAGACATAAATCCATGCGATACATTCATTCCAGCACTGAGAGTGTCAAAGGTTGTCATGAGTTTATATTCCCAAACTTTTCTATCTCTCTCAGATATAAAGTTAGATTTTAATACAAGTAATTTCATATCCATCAAGCTATGACCAGGGATACAAAAGTATGAAGACTGAAGCAAAAGGGATCCCAACAACCAAGAAGAGGTCAGACTGGACACCTCCACCTTGACACAACCCTCATTTGGATAAATATATAGACTCATTCAGACATTTGCTAAAATCCACCATCATAGACACCAACAGGAGACAAGCATCCAACATCAGTGCCCAGGAGAGAAAGGCCATACGGTCTCTGAAAACCAACAAAGAAATCATCATTTAACCTGCTGACAAGGGAGGTGCAATAGTCATGATGAACACATCAGACTATATGAAAGAAGCAAACAGACAACTGATGGACACACGCTACTACAGAAAATTGGAGTCGGATCCTACACAGGACTATTACAAGGAACTAAGCAAGTTTGTATCTTATCTGTCTGCCAAATCCATAAGAGCGATTGACCTGATACCAGAAAGTCCAAGAATAGAGACATTCTACATGCTTCCCAAAATCCACAAAGTGGGAAATTCAGGGAGGCCGATTATTTCATGTGTGGACACCCTTACTGAGCAGGTATCTGGATGGGTAGAGGGTGTTCTTAAACCCCTGGTAAAGGATATACCCAGCTACATTCAGGACACAACTGACCTACTGAGTAAACTAGCAGCAATAGGTCCCCTACCAGAAGGAACCATCCTGGCCACCATGGATGTGGAATCTTTGTACTCTAATATTCCACACCAGGATGGATTAAATGCCTGCAAAGTCTTCATGGAAAACACCGGGAATGATGCTGATTCTGTGGTGAAACTCACAAAATTCATCCTTACCCACAATTACTTTGAATTTGATGACAAGATTAATCTTCAGGAGACTGGCACAGCTATGGGAAGTAAAATGGCTCCACAGTATGCAAATCTTTTCATGGCCAAGCTTGAAAGCGACTTTTTGTCCTCATGTCCCATCAGGCCTCAGGCCTACTACCGCTACATTGATGATATCTTAATCATCTGGACCGAGTCTGAGCAACAGCTAAAGACGTTCCACGCACAGTTTAATCAATTTCATCCCACCATCAACTTAACACTCAACTACTCCAGCACTGAAATTAACTTTTTAGACACCACCATTAAGCTAAAGAACAATGAAATAGACATCTCTGTATCAGAAGCCAATCGACCGTCCAACATACCTTAAATGGGACAGCTTCCATCCAAAACACATAAAAAACTATTGTCTACAGCCAAACCATCAGATACAACCGTATATGTTCCAACCCCATGGATAGAGATGAACACCTTGGTCGCCTCAGAAAGACCTTTTTGAACCAGGGCTACCATCCAAGAACAATTGAAAACCAAATTACAAGAGCCAACAGAATATCAAGGAATATACCTGCTACATTACAAAACTAAAGAAGAAAATAACCGGGTGCCTCTAGTGGTCACCTACAATCCAAATCTGGAGGTGCTAAGGGGAGCTGCACGGAAATTACAACCTTTACTACAAAAAGATGCCCTATTACAATCCATATTTCCAGACCCCCCACTACTGTGTTTTAGGCATCCCCCAAATCTAAAAAGCATCACTGTCATAAGCTCCCTGTCCTCCCAAAAGCTGCAGGAACCTTTCCTTGCAACAGAAAAAATGTAAAACCTGCCCATCTATAATGACCACAGACAAGATAAAGATCCCCAACTCCCATCAGGACTACAAGATCCCAGGTGCTTTCAGCTGCATCACATCTAATGTGGTGTACCTAATTATTTGTACGAAATGTCCAACTGGAGGCTGTATGTGGGGGAGACAGGACAAAAACTGAGAACAAGAATGAATTCCCATCGCTAATAATAATCTTTTATTTTTATATAGTGCTAACATATTCCGCAGAGCTTTACAGTTTGCACACATTATCGTCGCTATCCCCGATGGGGCTCACAATCTAGATTCCCTATCAGTATGTTTTTGGAGTGTGGGAGGAAACTGGAGTACCCGGAGGAAACCCACGCAAACTCCTTGCAGATGTTGTCCTTGGTGGGATTCGAACCCAGGACTCCAGCGCTGCAAGGCTGCAGTGATATCCACTGAGCCACCGTGCTGCCACATAATAAGAGAAAAAAAGAATGGATCTACCTGTGGCAAAACACTATTGTATCCCCGGTCATAGCATGATGGACATGAAATTACTTGTATTAAAATCTAACTTTAAATCTGAGAGAGATAAAAAAGTTTGGGAATATAAACTCATGACGACCTTTGACACTCTCAGTGCTGGAATGAATGTATTGCATGGATTTATGTCTTTTTACATCAATTAAGGAATTTGCTTCTCTGACCTTCTGGGCGCATCAAAACACAATACCAGACCCCAATCAGAGGGCAATAAAACTTTCACACTCCTTATCTATGAACTGTTCCAATATTAATGTTCATCCCTCTCCCATAATGACAGTTCTGCTTCACGTCACTTGTCTTACCTATTGCATTATTTCTGTGCTGTATTGTGTATAAATATGTGATTCTTAAGGTTTTTGTTTTAGTCTTTGCCTGATGAAGAGACCTGAGTAGTCTCAAAGCTTGCAATTTATCTTTTCAGTTAGCCATTAAAAGATATCAACCACTGAGGACTCTCAATTCTAAATATTTTTCTAGTCTTCACTATGGTTCTTTTGCTCTCGCCATACTATTGGAATCCCATAACGGAAAGCTTTTTCCTCACCCTCGAGCCAATTTCAGAGGTCCTCAACACACAGTTTGCACACTTTATGAGGCGCCCAAACTTTATCTTGAACTCCAAGTTTTAGTCCAAAGTATACTTTTATTTATTTTTTTTTTTTTTACAAAGTTTGCAATATTCAGCTGTTGATTCAACACTGTATATTCACCACAAATGAAACAGAAACGGTCAGGCAGATGAATACACGTCCGCAAAGCCATAACGGTATTTTGGAGAAACACGGTTGATGAATGAAATTCCAATGCAAGTTTCTTAAAAGCATAAGGACCTTTCATTATGTCACTAACCACATGACTGCCAACCGCCAATCAAGCAGTTCCTATTGATTTTAAGGGGAAAGAAAATAAGCTGTCTGCTGGTGATTCACACCAGAGTTTGTGGAAGAACCTATAGGTTTGTGGCAAGTCCTGACAATTAGGATTTTTTCAATATTTTTTTTGTTATCAAAATACATGAAAATTATAACAGCTAACAGTTTTACCAGCACTGTTATCTTCACAGGTCGCAGTTTTGCAGAGTTTTATTCTATAGCCAAAATCTCTCTTGGCTGTAAAAACGTTGCACATAAAATGCGTCCATTTGATGCGTTATTTTGCTGTGTTTTTCAGACATTACATGTGTGATTTGTCTGAAGTGAATGTAAACAAAGTTTGATTTTGTCTCTAAAAACGCTGCAAAAATGCAGTAAGAATGTGATGCTGCATTTTTTGCACACTCGATGCTTTCTACGGGTGAAAAAACGCTACAAAAAAAGCTGAAAGAATTGACATGCTGCAGATTTTCAAAATGCTCAAATCTCAAAAAACCTAAGTTGGAAACAAAATGAAAATATACACCGTTTTAGATTTAAGCATAAAAGCCATCCCACCAGAGCCAAGGTGTACCCAACCTGGACTGTCTCAACAACTAGTATTAAAACATTGTGTGTCAAAAATTACCTAAATGTGAATAAGGGCCAAGCAGGACCATGGTTGCTTACCAAGTATTCCATGTGAACTATTGCTTTTTTTACTTCTGGTATACCCTGCTAGAAATATGTTCATTTTGTTTCTATCTTAGGTTGCCTCCGTTTAATGGCCAGCGTGAACATACACCTAAACATTGCATGAATATCGACATACTCCAGTTCATTTCATTCAGTTTTGCTTTAGGTTCTTGTACACAAGATTTTAATCCCAGAGGATAGGAACGTCCCGATTACTTACACCTGGGAGCTGGTGGGTTGGCATTTACACTTTTTTTTTTTTTTTTTTCAGAAACAGTGATTACTAAGTATCCTATGTTATTATTATTTATTTATTTATATAGCACCATTGATTCCATGGTGCTGTACATGAGACGAGGTTACATCAAAATACAAATATCACTTACCGTAAACAAACTAACAATGACAGACTGGTACAGAGGGAAGAGGAACCTACCCTTGGGGGCTTACATTCTACAGGATGGTGGGGAAGGAGACGGTAGGTCAGGGGTTGCAGTAGCTCCGATGGTGTTGAGGTGGCCGCTTGTTTGAAGAGATGGGTTTTCAGGTTCCGTCTGAAGGATCCAAATGTGGTGAATAACCGGACGTGTTGCGGCAAAGAAGTCCAGAGGATGGGGGATATTTGGGAAAAATCTTGGAAGTGATTAGGTGAGTGGCGAATAAGTGTGGAGGAGAGAAGGAGGTCTTGGGAGGACAGAAAATTATGTGAGGAAAGATATTGAGAGATTAGTTCGAAAATATACAGAGGAGAAAGGTTATGGATGGCTTTGTAGGTCAGTGTAACTAGTTTAAACTGGATACACTGGGAAATTGGGAGCCAGTGAAGGGAAGGTTATTTATATGCACTACTGCTTTTTACTTATTAACAGCAGGGTATATGTTCATTTTGCTTCTTTCTTAGGTTTTGTCTGTTTAATAGCCAGTGTGAACATATTCCTAAACGTTGCGTGTATACCAACGTATACTCAGCTCATTTCTTTTGGTTTTACTGTTCAAATTCAATCAAGAAAAAAGCAGCTGCATGTGCTGTTAAAACACAGCTTCAATTCAGCAGAAAAAAAAAAAAAAAAAATCGCAGCAAAAATGCGCTTCAAAATACATCACATCTGAACATCGCTTAAGGAACATTCCCACAATTAGTATTTGGTGAAGTTTTTGATAATGCATATTTTATGAACATCTTAGGTAATTTAGGTTGTGTTTTTTTCCATTGCATATTTTTTTGCATGAGTCTTTAATGGCATTTTTAACGTTGCATTTTTTGTCTCTTTGATGTGTAGTGTTGTAAATGGAAATCCTTTGTTTATAGGTCTTCCTGGTACTTGACAATACTTTACTGATACAGGCATGTTTGGATTACATGCATTTTTATTGCGTTACCTCAGCAGAAAAGCGTTAAATATGCATGTGAATTTTTTAATCTGCAGATTTTCCGAATATAATGCGATTCTATGGGGTAAATCCGCACACAAAAAAAGCCTCAAGAGAAATTGACATGTTGTGGATTTTAAAGACTACCCTCAAATCAGTTTAGGCAGAGTTAAAAAAAAAAAAAAAAAAAAACTGGATATATGAGATTTCTATAAATCCCAACCACTTTACTACAACAGTGAGATGCAGAATCTTTTCTGCAGTGAAAATGTGTCTAAGGACGAGGTCAACTTGCGAGAAACTCGCACCTCAATACCCGGCACCTGCCGCGGGCACACGGATTGGAGTGTTCTGCTGCATAGAAATACATGCAGCCGCACACTCCGGTCCGAGTGCCGGCGGCAGTGCCGGGTATTGACATGTGATACTCGTGCGAGTTTCTCTCAAGTGTGACTCCGGCCTAAAACTCATTGTGGGAACTTAACCTAAGGGATCACTCACACCACCATATACATGGGGCGAGTGCAATCTAGTTATTTTTATTGGATAGCACTCAGACCAAAGTTATTTAATGGGGCAGTACTGATGCACGATTTGGCGAACAAGTGGTGTGCTCTACTGAATGCTTTTTCGTTCAGCACTCACCCAAGTTTGGTGGGCTTCCATAATTTATTGGCGACTCTGGAGGTCTTCCACTGTGTAAAGCTGCAAGAGCTGAGCCTTTCCACACCACATTTTTGCAGCCTAAGAATGAACAGGCAGTAAATTATTTCAAGAATCATACATTTAATTCTGTTGAAAATGAAAGGAGTATGGTGTTCTCGTACTTCTGTTTGTTCGCAGCAGAGACTGGCGGCCAGCTCCCAATAGTGTTAGGACTCCCGGAACACTCTGAGGAATCTCTTTCTCTAGGAGTGGTCCTACTCTTTGACATACTTGAAGTAAATGGTCAGGTGCTAAGTGCCTGTAATATTTCACCTAGAGAAAATGGAAATAAAGAAAAAAAAAAAAAAGAAAAAAAAAAACACAATTTTGTTTAGAAACTTCATTGCGGCTTCAGACATTCTTCCATCTCCAAATAGGAGGAGGCCATAACTGTAGAACTCTTTCTGTATATTCTGTTTTGGGGAATCTGTCACCAGGTTTTTGCCACCTAATCTGAGAGCAGTATCATATAGAGACAGAGACCCCGATTCCAGTGGTGTCACTTACTTTCTGTAGTTGATATAAAATCACTCCTGTATCAGCAGATTATCAATAGACGATTAGTAAACCTACTGACATGTCGTACAACCACGCCCTCTCACTGATTGGCAGAAATCTGCCAATCAGTGGTGTGGGCGGGGTTATTCAGAACTCAGCATTTCGCGCTACAGTAAATAAAACTGATTTTATCCAAACACTAACCAGCCCAGTAAGTGACACATGCTGCTCTGACAATAGAGGCCTACTTTTCTTTTTAAAGAGGTTGCCCACTACTACTAGAACAACCCGTTCTTGTGTCTGTTTCTAAATCTTTATTTTCAGTTTTGTGTTAATGATATGCTCATGTCCTAAGGCGGGGCTGGGGTACGTGGTGCTCTGATTAGGTATTCATAATGCAGATTGCTGACAGGTCACTGATCCCTCAATGACCGGCCCACTAGTTTGCATATTGAATACCATCACATACTGAATATAAAAAAAATTAAAAAAAAACCTTCTGCAGGCCGGTGTCCACCGTGGCACCTGCACTGCAGCATAATCGCATGGTTACTGTGCACTTAATCCTTTTGCAGATTTCATCAATAGGGTATCATTTTATTCAATATAAAGGCGACGATCTGACACTGTGTGTAGGTTAGGCTAGGTTGACATTAGCGTTTGTGCGCAGAATATCATAGGCATACGCAAACGCATGTTTACGAAGCGTTTTTATCATCTTACACATGATGCAAAAAAAATGCTGCGTGAGCATGCATTGGCATGCGTTTTTGCATGTGTTGTTTATGTGCATGCGTTTGATATTTTCAGGTGCTGTAATCAGTTCCTGGACATGCACAAGCTGAGTCCGCATGCGCATCGAACGCATCCACGTCCTTGCGTACCAATGCGTTCCCATAGACAGTAATGCGTTTTTTGACGCACTCATCCGCATGCGCATGACTGCGCATATTTGATGGATTTTTGACGCTTCAAAAAAATGCAACATGTTGCGTTCGCCGGACACAGCAAAATGATGCATGTGTACACAAACGCATGTCCATGCGTACACCATATTAAAGATATGTACGCATGACGCATGCGGATCTATGCGGATCAAACACTGCGCACACAGACGCAAATGTGGAACCAGCCTTACTGTGCACAATCCTGCTGACAGGTTCCCCTTAAGATGAGACCACCCCCCCCCCCCCCCCCCGCAGAGGAACAATGAGAACCAACAAGAAGGCCTCTCAGTAATATTTAGATATGGTATGAAGAATCATTGTCAGGAAACTTAGTAACATTTACACTAAATGGATGTTTACAGAAGTCAGAAGTGCAGTTCTTACGCAATCACTATAGCACACAGATCCATGTGGTTTCGTTGATCCATACACACATGCATTCTAAAAACGGAGGTATCTGATCTGTGAGACTCACAACATGTCCTATTCTCATCTGTTTTGCGATCAGACTTGGTCATTAAAGTCTATGGAGATCCATATAAAACAGATGACATACGGAAGGCATTCTTTTTTGTTCAGTGCACAAAATTTCATCCATTTTTCACTGATTCATTGTTACGAGTCAATAGATAAATATAAGTTCAGACAGTCTTCGTTGTTCAGTTTTTAAAAAGTTTAAAAAGAAAAAAAAAATAATGCAACACAGAGGCAACACACGTAACGCAAGGAGGAGAGAAAAAAAGGTCCATTTCTCATAGATGTAGAAATGGGCACAAATAACCCAAGGGAGATCCCACGTAGCAGCTCAGCTGCGGACCTCCCGCAGTGGAAATGACAACCACTGCAGATATCAATGCAGTTAAGTGCTTCTCATTTCATTTTATGCTGCAAGTATTTTTCGCAGCATGTGCATGATATAGCATAAAATCCCAGGCACTATGCTGTCACTGTGTATCGCAGCAGATTTTCACAAGCTAACACATAATGGAAAATCTACTGGATTTTTGTTATATGACAATGTTCTCTAAAAGGGGTCATGCCATTCAGATAAGTCTATGAACCTACATATATGGGGTTAATCTATGGGTTAACAGCATTAGAAAGGTGCCAGGCTGCCGTACGGAAAATCAGGGTGCACCCTGATTTTCGAGATGAATAAAGTTTATTTTTCCAGAGCATGGCAACCGGGCACCTTTTTAAGGCTATTAAGCTGCAAATTTAATCCTCTATCTGCAGACTAATAGTGTTATCTGATTTGAGAGGTTCCCTGTGAAAATATTTGTAATCAGTATTCTACCAGCAAGATCCCTTAGGGCACACTTAGAATTCTGATGAGAAATACTAAAGGGTATGCCACACTAAACAACATCGCTAACGGGATCGCTAAAAAAGCGATCCCGTTAGCGATGTTGTTGTGTGCGGCATCTACCAGCGACGTGGCCCCTGCTGTGATCTCGTCCGTCGTCCTGATCATTCCGGACCCTATTTTCATCGCTGGCGTCCCGCTGGTAAGTATCTAATCGCTGAGTGTGGCACCTTTTTTAGCGATTTAGCGGTACTTTTGTAGTGTGGCAGTACCTTAACACAAAGACCTGTCAGCTCTACCGACATGGCGGCTAATACTTGCATTCACTACAAAACAACTATCGGAATGTTTTATTAGAACTTTGCATTATGTTGCTATTATTCCTTCCATAAGCTTATGAATCTCTGACATCTGGCTGTTACAAAGCCACCAAGGGTTTTGTCCTTACACAAGCTGACTGCCAGGTCTGACTGGACAATGTTAGACTTCACCCCACAGTAAAAACGCTGAAGGGATTATCTAGTTTTGTCCAGCGCTTTACTCACCATGCCTGGGTAAAAGAGACTCCGACGCTGCTCAGTGTTCACGTCGATAGCACTGCAGTCAAGCAGCGAGCTCAGCACCTCGTGCTGTCAACTCAGACAAAGCTGCTGCACTCACAGATCGGCTGCAGTGCTGCGACGGACGTCAGTGCTGTACAGAACCAGCACTCAGGCAAAGCTGCTGCAATCACGGATCGGCTGCAGTGCTGCCGACCGGACGTCAGTGCTGTACAGAACCAGCACTCAGGCAAAGCTGCTGCACTCACGGATCGATTGCAGTGCTGCCGACAAGACGTCAGTGCTGTACAGAACCAGCACTCAGGCAAAGCTGCTGCACTCACGGATCAGCTGCAGTGCTGCCAACATGACGTCAGTGCTGTACAGAACCAGCACTCAGGCAAAGCTGCTGCACTCACGGATCGGCTGCAGTGCTGCCGACCGGACGTCAGTGCTGTACAGAACCAGCACTCAGGCAAAGCTGCTGCACTCACGGATCGGCTGCAGTGCTGCCGACCGGACGTCAGTGCTGTACAGAACCAGCACTCAGGCAAAGCTGCTGCACTCACGGATCGACTGCAGTGCTGCCGACCTGACGTCAGTGCTATACAGAACCAGCACTCAGGCAAAGCTGCTGCCCTCACGGATCAGCTGCAGTGCTGCCGACATGAAGTCAGTGCTGTACAGAACCAGCACTCAGGCAAAGCTGCTGCACTCACGGATCGGCTGCAGTGCTGCCGACCGGACGTCAGTGCTATACAGAACCAGCACTCAGGCAAAGCTGCTGCACTCACGGATCGACTGCAGTGCTGCCGACATGACGTCAGTGCTGTACAGCAGTGTTCCCCAACTCCAGTCCTCAAGGCCCACCAACAGGTCATGTTTTCAGGATTTCCTTTGTATTGCACAGGTGATGCAATTATTACCTGGGCAATACTAAGGAAATCCTGAAAACATGACCTGTTGGTGGGCCTTGAGGACTGGAGTTGGGGAACCCTGCTGTACAGAACCAAACAAGGCGCAGTAGCACAGACTCAGGGTGGTGACTAAAGTGTTTTTTTTTTTTTTTTTAAAACAAAACTGCAGATGGGAACAGGGGTTTTCCAAAAACGGAAAACACCTTCAATTTATTTATAAACTTCTAGTAGAAAATAGCACAGAAAACAAGCTCCAGAGATCTTTTATTATGAGAAATGCAATTATTTACCACACAGTCATGTCTGGAGAGTTGACAGGTTCTGACCACAGGAGCGCATGCTTCTCTAAAGAGCTCTATGGAGATATGGAAACAGCTGAACCTGAGATGTATGGCTAAAACAAGTAGTTCATAAATAATATTTCAATGCTATTAGAAACTAAACTACATCTATTAAAATCAAAATGTAATTTCTAAAGTACAGTATATTCTTTGTGCAGTGTTAATGAGGAATGCTACAAGCATTTTGAAGATTCCCTCCTATATCTATAGCTTATAGCAGAGCTGGACAAATTGCATACAGGGATATCCAAAGGGCTGGACACAGTGGTGCCCTGTACCCAGTGGCCGCTGCTCACTCAGTGTCTCACTTTCACCAGTATCTGTATCAAGACGTACAGTGGCTTGCAAAAGTATTAATCCCTTGGTATTTTTTGTATTTTGCTACCTGACAACCTGGAATTTCACTGGGTTTATTAGTGGGTTTGCATTAGTTCATCTAAAGAACATGCCCACAACTATGAACATTTGGTTTTATTTTTATTGTGACACAACAAATAGAACAAAATAACTGAAAACTTCAGTGTGCATAACTATTCACACCCCCAAAGTCCGTACTTTGTAGAACCTCCTTTTGCAGCAACTACAGCTGCAAGTCACTTTGGATAAGTCTCTATGAGCTTTACACATCTTGCCACTGGGATTTTTGCCTATTCCTCATGGCAAAACTGCTCCAGCTCCTTTAAGTTAGATGGTTTCCTCTGGTGAACAGTAATCTTCCAGTCTGACCACAGATCCTCAATTAGATTATGGTCTGGGCTTTAACTAGGCCGCTCCAACATTTACACGTTTCCCCTTAGACCACATAAGTGCTGCTTTAGCAGTATGCCTTGGGTCATTGTCTTGTTGGAAGGTGAACTTCCGTCCCAGTCTCAAATCGGTGACAAACAGGTTTTCCTCAAGAATATCCCTGTATTTCGCACTATCCATCTTCCACTCGACTAAGACCATTTTACCTGTCCCTGCTGCTGAAAGCCATCCTCACGGCATGATGCTGCAACCCCATTGCTTCACTGTGGGGATGGTGTTCTTGGGGTGATAAGCTGTGTTGGTTTGGCGCCAGTCATGGCGTTTACCTCGGTGGTCAAAAAGTTACATTTCTCATCTGACCACAGCACCTTCCTCCGTACATTTTGGGACTCTCCCAGATGTCTTTTGCCAAACTAAAAAGGAGCCTTACAATTTGTGTAAGAAAAGGCTTTATTCTAACCATTCATCCGGAAAGGCCACCTCTACAGTATGGAGTGTACAGCTTATTATGGTCATATGGACAGGTATTCCAGTCTCTACTTGGGAACTCCATAGCTCCTTCAGGACTACCTTTGGTCTCTGTACTGCCTCTCTGAACAGCGTCCTTCTTGCCCTGGGCTAAGAGTTTTGGTGGGCGACCCTTTTTGGCAGGTTTGTTGTGGTACCATGTTCTTTCCATTTAACGATAATGGATTTGATGGTGCTCCGGGGAATCATCAGAGATTCTGATATTATTTTTTATTTATTTATTTATTTTTTTTTTTTTTATAACCCTAACCTGACTTGTACTTCTCAACAACTTTGTCCATGACTTGTTTTGAGATTTCCTGTCACAAGTGTGTCACGCTAGCCTGGGACATCTAGGGGTAGAAGATCACTGAATATTGTGAATCGCAGATCTTCCATTTAGGCCGGAGTCACACTAGCTAGAGATGAATACGGACGAGTGCTATCTGATAAAACATCGCACAGCACTCGGACCAGTATTCATCTATGGGGCAGCTCCCATCAGCGTTTTTTTTCCAGGCCATTTTCAACGTGCGAGTGAAATCGCAGCATGCTGTGATTGTCACCGACACTCAGCCGAGTCTCGGCGCACTCGTACCCATATAAGCCTATGGGTGCGAGTGACAACGCACATCACTCAGATATCATCCTTGTGATGTGCGATATACGCTGACCCCGGCAGTGGAGGAGATGGAGAAATTCATTTCTCCGCCTCCTCCGCAGCTGTGCTCCGATCCGCTCTGTGTGAGAGACTCGGAGCACAGTCGCATAACACTCGGCTCCGGCAGCAGAAGAGCAGAGCCGAGGGTCATTAGAATATAGCATTAGATGCTCTCGCATCGGATGCCATACGCTAGTCTGACCCCGGCCTTAACCTGTGGATTTGGATGCCAAATTAAATGAATTTGGTTTCCTTTGGTGCTGAAGAGATTAAAGACCCTTTCTTTGCTGGTCAGAAAAATGCAGCTCCATTTCAGCTGGTTCTGATCTGGTCGTTAACGCTTCCAATAAAACCTGGCCAGACCCTCTCTGTGCTGCCGGTGAAAGCTCAGTTTCCTTGCTCTTAGGAGAAGCTGTGCTGAATATGAGTTTGTTGTGGCTATTGGAGATTCGACTTCCTGTGCGCTAAAGCTAAGGCCTCTTTCACACTTCAGTCGTGCGACGTCAGTCAAAATCCGCCAAAGTGTGAAAAAAGCGGATCCGCCATTTTTTTTTTGACGGATTTTGACGGATGGTCGTCCGTTAGATCTGTTTTTTGACGGATCCGCCCAAAATTTGGCGTCCGCCTTTTTTGGAAAACGTCCAATGCAACGTTTGTGTCCGCCAAAATGGCGGACCCGCCGCATCCGTCATTTTGTATAATGTTCGCCTATGGGTGGCGGATCAGCTGCCATCTGTTATTGACGGAATACGCCAGCGGATCTGTTGCGTAAAACCATACAAAATGCTGACAACACTGTCCGGGGTCTCTCTCCTCTGTGCCAGACATGCGTACATGCATTTTCCAGGTTGAAAAGTTCATGACGGATCCGTCTAAAAACGGATCGTTTGGCCCATTTTTTTGGCGGATCCGCTTTTTTCACACTTTGGTGGACTTTAACTGACGTCGCACAACTGAAGTGTGAAAGAGACCTAAGTTAGTTGAAGTTTGGAGTTGTGGCGTTTTGTAGGTTACTGTTGTACCTGTGTTTATCTCCTGTTCCCTTTTCCCATTTAATTTATTCCTCCCTGTCCCTATCCTCCTCTCTATTATTGGTTAGTGCTTTTGTATGATGGAGGTTTTCTGTTATCCGTGTTTTTGTCTGGGTGTCTGGTTTACCTTTCATTTCTGTCCCATGCCTAATGGGGTGTGGGAGGAGATCGATTAGGCCGGGATCACACATGCGACGAAAACGTCCGTCGCTCGCATGCGAAATCCCAGCTCTGGCGCCGGCACTCGGGAGTGGAGCGAGCGGCTGCATAGAATTACATGCAGCCGCGCACTCCACTCCCGAGTGCCAGCGCCAGAGCTGGGATTTCACATGCGATCAACGGACGTTTTCGTCGCATGTGTGATCCCAGCCTTAGGGTATTTACAGGAGCATAGTTAGGTCAGAGACTCTGGCCTCTCTACATTTCTACCTATTGCACACAGGTGGACTTCTTTCGACTAAGCATGTGACTTGTGAATGTAATTGCTTGCCCCAGAAATATTTAGAAGCTTCATCGCAAAAGAGGTAAATATATATGGACATGTCAATTTTTAGTTATTTGATACCAAAAAATTTAATTTTTGCCTATATTTCTCACTTCACCAATTTAGTGCTGATGCAACACAAACTGGATTACAAAAATATCTAAACACGTAATGTAACAGAATAGGTTAAAAAAACAAGGGGGGATGAATACTTTCACAAGCCACTGTAGATACCAGTGAATACAGTGACAGAACAGGGAGCAGTTAACTCATTCTTCCATCATTGATTCTGTGCGTCAGAGCGCAGCAGGCAAGATGACGTCACTATATCGCTCCAGCGGTGCCTCCGTACACAGCGCAGGCTAGAGCACCGTGGGGGAACGGAGTTCGGAAAGTAGCTTTATTTTCATTTATTTTTTTAATTGACAGTACATTTTGAGAAACTTTGGGTCATCATCCTATGCAAGGGCACTCTGTGGGGACATCATACTGTGCGTCGGGACTGTAAGAGCATTACACTGTATTGGGACCCAAGTACAATGGCTGAATAACAGGAGCAGTACAATTTATAAACTTTATACAAAGCAGTAAATGGTACAGTTTTGATTTTCTGCTACAGCTAAGAACACATGTTACAATAGCCATATTGTAACATGTATTACCAGTAGTAGCTAGTCAACAAACTGCTCAATACTAAGTGATAAAAATTAATATAAAGCAATAACAGTAACAGCAATAACTGGTTGGTTCGGCCCTACACAGTCAGTCTCACGTGGTCACTTGGAAAATTAATTGCCCACCCTTGGATTATAGACATCAAAGTAAAGGCCCCGTCACACTAAGCGAGATCGCTGAAGCGTCACTGATTTTGTGACGCAACAGCGACCTATCCAGCGATCTCGCTTAGTGTGACACGCAGCGACGACCAGCCCCCCTGCTGGGTATCGTTGATCGTCGTTGAATGTCCTGGACCATTTTTTGATCGTTGGTCTCCCGCTGGCCAGCGCGCATCGCTGCCGTGTGACAGCGGGAGACCAACGATCAGCGAGCTGGTATCCAATGTACACATCGGGTAACTAAGGGCTGCGCGCGCCTAGTTACCCGATATGTACCCTACATACCGGCTCCCAGCTTCTGTAGAGCGCTGAGAGCCGGTATCCAGTGTACATATCGGGTAACTAGGTGCCGCGCAGCGCTTAGTTACCAGATGTGTACACTGTATACCAGCGTGCTCGCTGGTCCTGATCGCTGGTGAGTCTGCCCATGTGACAGCTCACCAGCGATCAGCAAACGATGTCCCAGTGATCCCATCCAGGTCAGATCGTTGGTGGGATCGCTGGGACATTGAAGAGTGTGACGGGACCCTTAGTGACTGTTCACACAGCCAATTCTCTGGCAGCAATGAGACATGTTTAGAGGTTTCCTCAGCCATCTGAAGTGTATGGAAAGTAAAAAATGATATGCCAAAAAAGTTAAACCGTAAATCATTACAATGAAAGACAAAATCCCAGCAAGCTGCAGGTATATAAGACTACTACAACCTTACAATGTGGATCTCCTCTGTTCTACTTAACAATTACAAACTTTTTCCATTTGCCCTTTTTAGTGGTTCCACCACTCTAGGAAAAATGGCTAGTTAACGTATGACATTGGCCTGCATGTTAGGGTATTTGCACATGATCAGTAAAGTGTACTTGCGCAGCATCCAACCCGCAGCGTCCAGATGTTACAGCATTGTGGATGGGATTTCAAGAAATCCCATGCCCACTATGCGTGCACAGACGCCAGCAGATCACCTGCAGCGATGGACAAGCGGCCACCGCAACATTACAATAACATAACGGGCGATCAAATCACGATCTCCCCTAAAATGGCATCAATAAAAACGTCAGCTTGGTGCACAGAAAATAAGCCCTCGCGAAGCCCCAGATGATGAAAAGTGGAGACACGACAGGACTTGAAAAATTGAGACACAAGTAAATTTTTTTACAATTTTACCACTTAACCCCTTAACGACTGCCGATATGCCTTTTAATGACGGTAGTTAGGGTACTTATTCCTCAGCGACGCTTTTTACTGGAGCTGAGAAATAAGTGTATAGCGCCCCCCCCAGCCTCAGAAAATCTCCTGGGAAACCGACCCCAGAGAGCATGATTCGGGTCGGTTTTTACCGTCCCCAGTCTTGTGATCGCCGTTATTCACCGAATAACGGCAGTCGAAAGAAGAAAAAAAAAAAGGTCCGGTTTACCATTCATTACTGTCTCCTCTGATATGATCTAGTAGTATACCATAGGAGAGAGAAATGGGGTCCCCCGTGCCTCCCCGGTACCTCCGACATACAATGATCCTCCTGCTCCGTCTCCCTGCCCTCCACGGCATCTTCCTAGAAGAAAATGGCGGGCGCACGTGCAGTGCACCCGCCAAAATCTGCCAGCTGGTACTGGCAACAATAGATTTTTCCTATTGGCTCATTTTGATCACTGTAATAGACCCTATCACAGTGATCAACATAAAAAAAATATTAAATCAAAACCCCCTTTGTCACTCCCTTAGTTAGGTAAATAATAATAAAATATTTCCACCCCCCCCCCCCATTTTTTGCAGTTAGGGTTGGAGTTAGAATTGGGGGGTTTCCACTGTTTAGGCACATCAGGGGGTCTACAAATGCAGCATGGTGCCCACCATCGATTCTAGCCAATTTAGTGTTCAAAAAGTCAAACGGTGCTCCCTCCCTTCTGAGCCCTGCCATGCACCCAAACAATGGTGGGGTATTAGCGCACTCAGGAGAAATTGTACACCAAATTTTCTGGTACAACTTCTCCTAATACCCTTGTGAAAAAAGTTTTGGTCTAAAATAAATTTTTGTGAAAGAAGCACATTGCTTTAGTTCTCGTGAAGGACCTGAAGGGTTAATAAACTTATTGAATGTGGTATTGCGCACCTTGAGGGGTGCAGTTTTAGACTTTTGGGTATTGACCCCTAAAATCACTTAAAATGTGATGTGGTCCCTAAAAAAAAAGGTTGCCAATTTTGTTGGAAAAATGAGAAATCGCAGGTCAAATTTTAACCCATATAACGTCCTAAAAAAAATATATGCTTTCAAAATTGTGCTGATGTAAAGCTGACCACAAAAAATTAAGTTTAAAAATTTAAAATTTTCAAAATATGCCAAATTTCCGTATTTGCTTTTTTCATAAATAATCGCGAGTCATGTCGAAGAAAATTTTCCACTGACATGAAGTACAATATGTCACGAAAAACAACTCCGAATCAGAGAAATCCGTGTAAGCGTTCCACAGTTATTACCTCAAAGTGACACTGGTCAGAATTGTAAAAATTGGCTCGGTCACAAAGGGATTAAATTAAAAAAAAAAAAAAAAAAAAAGCCTACCATACTCAAACTGACCTGTGAAATCATATTGCCAGATCAGTTTCAGCATTTAGTTAACATAACAAAACCCAAATAACTATTGTGGAATTTCACTTTTTTGCCATTTCACTGCACTTGGATATTTGTTCCATTTTCCAGTACAATATATGGTAAAATGTATTTACTTGTTTTGCTTTGCTTGTATAGCGCTATCCTATTCCGCAGCACTTTACATTATCATCACTGTTCCAAATGGGGCTCAATCTAAATTCTTTATCAGTAGGTCTTCGGAGTGTGGGAGAAAACCCATTCAAACACGGGAAGAACATACAAACTGCTTGCAGATGTTGTCCTTGGTGGGATTTAAACCCAGGACCCCAGCGCTGCAAGGCTGCAGTGATATCCAGAGCCACCGTGCTGCCCTACATGGTGTCATTCAAAAGTACAACTCATCCCGCAAAAAAACAAAACCTCATACGTCCATATTGACTGAAAAATTTAAAAAAAAAAGTTATGGCTCTGGGAAGATGGGAAGAAGGAGCAAATGAAAATTACAAGGTGGTGAAGGGATTTAGAAACTAATGATCATGTAAAAAGATCTAGCATGTGTTTTAATTCTCAATTTGCAGGATCTGGTCAGAAAAACCTATAATAAAGTCAATATAAACAAAGCTAGATTTCAGATTGCAGTCATTGATCACAAGTGTGTTAACAATTTATTGTTTTAAAAAAAACCAAGCAGCAGCAGGTGCTTTATTTACTGATGGTCCTAGGGGGCTTGTTTGTGGTACAGCAGCCTTGATGGAAAGAAAAAAAAAAAACAAAATAGCTGCTTCCAAGGGCTAACAAGGGAATAGAAACATGTTTACATAGGAATAATGAAAACTCGTTTCTAAAACAGGAGGAGGCAGTAAGCTCAAAGCAAAACATATACTGCATATTTTTATTTCCTCGACTATTCATGAAAACATGAAGCTAAGAGCATAAAAACTGGTGTTGGATTAGTAATTGTCAGCATCACATTTACTGCAATGTTAACATAACATAAGGGCTATCCAGGGACCACATTCATAACCTATCCAGTAGATAAGTCATCACTATGAAATCGGTGGGGGTAGATACCCAGCACCCCAATATTCAGCTGTTTGTTCTGTCAGATGTAAACAATTTGAATGGAGCTGCAGACTGCAGCTTCATCCAATGTCCTGCGGTCGCTGCGGGGTACTTCAAACCAGCTCCTACTATTTTGATAACACTGTTTAATTGAGGAGATCTTTACTACTTGATTAAATAACATTTTATCTAAATAAAAGCAATACAAAGGGAGTGTATAAGCCCAAACCAACAATATAAACCTACATCATTTTCAAATAATAATAAAAAAAAATGCAAGTCTCACTAATTTGTGGAAAAAAATTGCCAAATGAAAAAAAAAAGCTGATTGAAGAGGAGGCAGGGCGCAGCAGGATTGGCTTCAAAGTCTAAAGGGTATGCCACACTAAGCGAGATCGCTAACGAGATCGCACCTGGTCACCATTTATGACGCAGTAGCGATCTCGTTAGCGACTTAACTGTGTGTGACATGTAGCAGCGATGTGGCCCCTGCTGCGATGTCGCTGATCGCTTATGAACGTTCTGAGCCGTTTTTTGGTCGTTGGTGTCCCGCTGGTTAGCCTGAATCGCTGAGTGTGACACCCTTTATGAACAACTTCACCAGCATCGCAGGTGGGACTAGGTTTTCCCAACGACCGCAGAGGTCGTTATACAGATCGCTGATGAGATGTGTTTGGAATCACAGATCGCTGATGAGATGTGTTTGGAATCACACAGTAGTCGCTAACGAGATCGCTACTGCATCATAAATGGTGACGCAGTAGTGATCTCATTAGCGATCTTGTTTAGTGTGGCATACCTTAAGGCTTCTTTTACACTTGCGCACGTTTTTGTGTCCCGCAAAAAAATCGTAGAAGCGCCGTATGCCATATGGCCGTGAGGCCGTATTTACGGCCGTGAAAAAATATCGAGCTTGCTCAATTTTTCACGGCTTACGGACACGGCCCCCATTGAAATTCAATGGGGTCGCAAAAACAACGGAAGCTTGCCCAGTGTGTTGATGTTGCGGTACACAATGAAGACCGTATTAGCGGAACACAGTTTTTTTTTTTACTAGGACATTCCCATGTACTTCCTGTTTATTCCTGTTTACTTAAGCTATTCCAAACCAGAAAAACGGCGATCGAGAAGATTTTTGCGGAAGACTATGAAAAATACGGCAATACGGCCCGCAAAAAATACGGCTAGTGTAAAATAATCCTAAAGCTAGGTGGCTTACAGCAGCAGAACAGTCTGAAGGTGTGGAGCCATCCTGCACCCCCTCCTTTGTGTCTGTGTCCCAAGTGTTGCTCACATTATATTGATCGTGCCAGTTACCTATATGCAGAGACATACAGTATCTCTGCATGAAAGATGGCAAAACTAAGAAAAACGTAAAGTATGTAGAACCATGGTGTTTCCTGGAGGTTTGACACTGCTCAGGGAAATTTTAGGCAAATCTACACTCAGATTCTCATTTTAATGGCTAATTAACATATTGAGCTTGAATGTGATCTTTAGTTCCTGTGTGCGGTGCTGAAATAATTTAGCAGCAAGTTAGTGTTATACGTACATGTGTTCAGTTATAGATCTTTAAAAATAACCGTGTGAAACTGTATTTTAACCCCTTCATGACCAAGCCTATTTTGACCTTAAAGACCTTGCCATTATTGCAATTCTGACCACTGTCCCTTTATGAGGTAATAACTCAGGAACGCTTCAACGGATCCTAGCGATTCTGAGATTGTTTTTTTCGTGACAAATTGGGCTTCATGTTAGTGGTAAATTTAGGTTGATATTTTTTGAGTTTGTGAAAAAAATGGAAATTTGGAGAAAATTTTGAAAATTTTGCAATTTTCACATTTTGTATTTTTATTCTGTTGAACCAGAGAGTTATGTGACACAAAATAGTTAATAAATAACATTTCCCACATGTCTACTTTACATCAGCACAATTTTGGAAACAAATTTTTTTTGTGTTAGGAAGTTATAAGGGTTAAAAGTTGACCAGCGATTTCCCATTTTTACAACAAAATTTACAAAACCATTTTTTTTTAGGGACCATCTCACATTTGAAGTTACTTTGAGGGCTCTATATGGCAGAAAATACCCAAAAGTGACACCATTCTAAAAACTGCACCCCTCAAGTTACTCAAAACTACATTCAAGAAGATTATTAACCCTTCAGGTGCTTCACAGGAACTAAAGCAACGTGGAAGGAAAAAATGGACATTTTAATTTTTCCAACAAAAAATTTTCTTTTAGCATCAATTTTTTCATTTTTACATGGGAAACAGGATAAAATGGATCCTAAAGTTTGTTGGGCAATTTCTCCTGAGTACACCGATACCTCATATGTGGTCATAAACCACTGTTTGGGCGCACGGCAGGGCTCAGAAGGTAAGGAGCGCCATTTGACTTTTTGAATGGAAAATATGCTGGAATATTTAGCGGTTGCCATGTCGCATTTGGAGAGTCCCTGTGTGCCTAAACATTGGAGCTCCCCACAAGAGACCCCAATTTGGAAACTAGACCCCCCCAAGGAACTTATCTAGATGCATAGTGAGCACTTTGAACCCCCAGGTGCTTCACAAATTGATCCGTAAAAAGAAAGAAAGTACTTTTTTTTTCACAAAAATTTTCTTTTGGCCTCAGTTTTTTCGTTTTCACATGGGCAACAGGATAAAATGGATCCTAAAATTTGTTGGGCAATTTCTCCTGAGTACACAGATACCTCATATGTGGTCATAAACCACTGTTTGGGCGCACGGCAGGGCCCAGAAGGGAAGGAGCATCATTTGACTTTTTGAATGGAAAATTAGCTCCAATCGTTAGCAGACAACATGACGTGTTTGGAGAGCCCCTGTGTGCCTAAACAATGAAAAAAAAACACATGTGACACCATTTTGGAAACTAGACCCCTTAAGGAACTTATGTAGATGTGTTGTGAGCACTCTGAACCCCCAAGTGCTTCACAGAAGTTTATAACGCAGAGCAGTGAAAATAAAAAAAAAAAAGACGGATTTTGGTAAGACCTCACCTGTAAAATCCTTTTCAGCGAAGGAAGGAAGAGAACAGTATTCATTACTGATGGGTAGGCGGAGCCCCAGACCAGGATGACACCTCAGATCAAAAGCGTGTTGACTGGCTGGCCCCTCCAGCTCGGGCTCCTCCTACTCAGCTCCTTCAGTCGTACCAAAGCTTTAGGGAAGAACCAAGATCACCAGCGGAGCAACATAACCCCTTCTGAAGGAACTTCAGAGAAACAACACAAGAATACAGGTTATGCATGCAAAAGTAAGGCAAACCACAGAGTTCCAGGTACTACTCACTGAACCTGACTACTGTGATGAGCTGGCGATGCTGGAACAGAGCCTTAGCGCGCTGACCTCAGCCCAGATAATCGCTATCAGATAAGGGTCGCGCTGCATCTGAAAACATCAACACACTTCTGCCCTGGGAGGGTGCTGTGTCTCTCTTCCTTCCTTCGCTGAAAAGGATTTTACAGGTAAGGTCTTACCAAAATCCGTCTTTCAGCTGCAGATGGAAGGAAGAGAGCCACAGTATTCATTACTGATGGGACGTCCCAAAGCAGTTCAAAAATAAGGGTGGGAAAAAACCAACAAAGGGCAGAAACCCAACAACCTTAATAAAAAGCGCAACCAGCGCTAAACACAAGTTCATCTAGAACTTTAAACTACAGCTGCCTGCAGGACCCTACGTCCGAGGGCTGCATCAGCGGAAGCACTGACGTCCACTTTATAAAACTTAGTAAACGTGTGGACAGAGCGCCAAGTCGCCGCCCGGCAGAGCTGAGCTGCCGAGGCCCCTTGACGAAAAGCCCACGATGAAGCCACAGCTCTCGTGGAATGGGCTCGAATCTTAATCGGGCAAGATTCACCCTAAGATGGTAAGCTTCCAAAATAGCTGACCGGATCCAACGAGCTATAGAATCTTTGGAAGCTCGTTGACCACGCCGACGACCTGCTGGAACCACAAACAGGAAGTCCGACTTACGAAAACCTTGAGTAATGGATAAATAAAACTTCAAGGCCCGCACTAAATCCAATGTGTGCAAAGCTCGCTCTTTCGCATTCTTCGGATCCGGACAGAGTGAAGGCAACACAATATCCTGGTTAACATGAAATTGTGACACTACTTTTGGTAAAAAAAATCACCCCGTGTG
>JARQOD010000005.1:258284810-258315482 GCA_033576555.1 Oophaga sylvatica | reverse complement strand
TTTTTTGGTTTTTTTCCCACCCTTATTTTTGGACTGCTTTGGGACGTCCCACTAGTAATGACTAGTGTGTCTCCCTTCCTTCATCTGTTGCTGAAAGACAGATTTTGGTAAGAACTTACCTGTAAAATCCTTTACAGCGAAGAAGGAAGGGAGACACACATCCCTCCCATGGCAGAAGTGTGTTGTTGTGTTTTCAGATGCGGCGTGACCCTTCTCTGATAGCGATTATCTGGGCTGAGGTCGGCGCGCTAAGGCTCTGTTCCAGCATTGCCAGCTCATCGCAGTGGTCAGGTTCAGTGAGTAGTACCTGGGACTGTGTGGTTTTCAGCTGCAGATGGAAGGGAGGGAGACACAGTACTTCATTACTGATGGGTAGGCGGAGCCCAGACGGGATAGTCACCTCAGATTAAAAGAGTGTGCTGACCGGCCCCTCTAGCTCGGGCTCCTCCTACTCAGCTTACTCAGTTTACAATTTGAGGTCTCAGAGGATGGTCGCTGCTGGAAGCAGCTCCTCAGAAGATTTTATTATTTTATATCGGACAAGAGACTTGGATCACCAAATGTGGTCTAGAGGTCTCAGGGGTCTCAGCGCTGCTGGACTCCCACCTCTCCCTTGGCGGATCTGTATTACCCTGAGGGTGGTCCCTGCAGAAACCTGCCGGCCCGGGGGGATGAGGATGGCTTCCCTGGCGGGGGCGCACACCCGCTCAGGGGTCACTGCGATCTCCGCCCGGTGGGGGGAAGCATGGGCACGCGCCAGAAACCCCTGGGGGTCCCTGTGGCGCATAACGGGGTGAGTACTCCACGTGTTTATCAGTGTGTTGAGTGATTCACCGGCTGCTGCGGCAGCCGCTGGTACAGTTTCATGGGGTGATTTTGTGTATTTTGTCCGCAGGTGGATGCCTGCAGGACGGGGATCGCGGTACCGGAGAAGGGGAGTCCCGCGCTTTTTTTGAAGGCGGGGGGCGTGGCTTCGCGTCTCCCGGGCAGGAAGCGCTCTCTGAGCGCGCTTTCCTGCTTCCTTCTCTTCCGGCTGCCTCCTCAGTGCGGCGGCCATTACAGCGCACCGGGCTCCTCTTCCTCTCTGCTCTCCTGCACAAGTGAAGAACACAGCACCGCAAAACTGTGAGTCGCTTCTGCCCAATCGGGGCAGAAGCTTAGAGAATCTTTTTCTCTCCCCCGTAGCGCAGGTTGCCACACGCTGAGTTTAGCGACGCTATTTGGGTCGCTGGAGGTCTTTGCGATACAAAATTGATCGCAAATATTTAGCGATTTAAGTGTGGTATTTTTTTGAGACGTTTTTTCTGTCTCTGCCTGCTGCCTCATTGAGGCTCCTGGAACTCGCACATCTGTCACTTGAATACAGGTTGTGAAGAGTTTTGTGATTTTAACCCCTTATCAAGCGGTTAAATCTTAATGGTGGCTGGGGTAACCTTTTTTCTTTAAGAGTTAACCCTTCAGCGTCTGGTTAAAAGGTTTTTTTCCTAAAACCACATTTTTTCGTGTTACTATCAGTGTAACCTGTCATTGTACTGAGTAAGACATGTCAGATTAGGGCACAGGTGCCGATCATCATCCAGCTCCGTTACGAGATCAGTCTCGCATATCTGACACACAGACCTCGACATTGAGTGCAGCGGTCGGAGGACCCAGTGACGCAAAAATGGAGGCTCTCACTCGTTCGATTCATAGCCTGTCTAACCTTATAGGTTGTTGGGTGTCAGCCAAACCCCCTCATAGCAGGAAGCGTCATAGGCCGGTGTCTTTTCGCTCGTATAGCGACTCAGAGTTCTGACGTGGAGGGTTCCCCTTTAAGTTCAGAGCGGATATCCGAATCGGATAGAGAGGATCGGCAAATGCACTCTGCTTTTTGCTCGGGTCGTGTAGAGGCTTTAATTGAGGCAATGAGGGAGGCGTTACAGTTACAGGAGGATGTGACTACTCGCCCTGGTAAGTCGGCCAGGATGTTCCAGGAGTCGCATAAGTCAGCCGCGACTTTGCCATCGATGATTGAGTTCAACCAGGCAGTGGAGAAGGAGCGTCTGTGCCCAGACAAGCGTTTTCAGGGGACTCGTCTTTTGTAGTCACTGTATCCGTGTACTACGGAATCTAATGATTGTTGGATTCAGTCTCCCGAGGTGGATGTCTCCTTATCTCAGCTTAGCAAATCTTCTTTGCTACCTATTAAAGGGAAGGCGAGTTTGCAGGACCCGCTAGACAGAAGAGCAGAGTCAGCGGCAAAGTCCATTTATGAAGCCACGGGTTATGGCTTCAGAGCAATGTTAGGCTCCATGTGTGTTTATAAAGCTGCCCTGGTCTGGTTGGGCTGTTTACGGAGGAAATGTGAACCTCAAGTACCTGAGGTGGATGGACTGTTTGAATTGTTAGAAAGTGCCTTACAATATGGACATGATGCAAACCTGGACACGGTGTCACTGCTGTCCAGGGCTCAATCCTCGGCGGTCTCAGTCAGGAGGGCACTGTGGCTTAGACAGTGGACCGGTGATGCGGTTTCTAAACATGGTTTGCTAGCCTTAGCTTACAAAGGCGGTCAGTTATTTGGATCTGACCTTACGGAACTGATTGCCAAAGCAAAGGCTAGGGAGACAGCTTTACCACAGCGAAGGACTGTGGCTTCTACGTCTGGCAGGCCTGGTACCAATAGTGGTCGACGGTCCTTTCGTTCCAGGGGACGATTCGGTCAGCCCTCATGGGGGTCGGGTCGTCCCTCTTTTTCGGGAAAAAAGACAAATCAGAAATCCCGCGCTCCCTGGAAACAGAGTTTCCGTCAAGATAAAAGGGAATCTGACAAAAAGCCCACTAAGGCAGATTGACGCCAGGGTCCCGCTCGAGGGCTCTCGAGTGGGGGGTCGCCTGCTCCAATTCAAATTGACTTGGGTTTCCCGTGTCCCAGACTCCTGGGTGACACGGGTTGTGTCAGCAGGCTATTTCATAGAGTTTTCTTCCCACCCCGAACAGTTATTGCCAGTCTCACATGCCATCAGAGCCCGGGCTATGTGCCGCTTTACTGCAGGAAGTCGAGTTTCTTCTGCAGAAGGGTGTGGTGGTACCGGTTCCACCAGAAGACAGGGAAAGAGGTTTTTATTCCAACCTCTTTGTAGTCCCCAAAAAGGAGGGAAAGTTTCGCCCCGTCCTGGATCTCAAAAGGTTGAATCGGCATGTCCACGCCCGAAGGTTTCGCATGGAGTCGCTTCGCTCCATAGTGGCAGCATTGTCACAGAACGATTTTTTGGTGTCAATCGACATACGCGACGCCTATTTGCACGTTCCAATCGGAGGGGCTCACCAGCGTTATCTTCGCTTTGCCATAGGTCAGGATCATTACCAATTTGTGGCTCTACCATTCGGTTTGGCCTCGGCACCCAGAGTCTTTACAAAGATTCTGGCACCTCTCATGGCTATACTTCGAAGGCAGGGAGTCACAATCCTCCCTATCTGGACGATCTTTTGATTGTGGCATCCTCGAAGGAGGAGGCGGTGACGGCTCGCAATCTATCCCTTCAGCTCCTGGAGGACTTCGGGTGGCTGGTCAATTGGGAGAAGTCGTCTCTGGAACCGTCACAATCAATCCTGTTTCTGGGGATGCATTTCGACACAGTACGAGCAGTGGTGTCTCTTCCTCCAGACAAGCAAGCATGTCTTATCCGACATACGCAGGTGATGAGGTCTTCAGTGACAATGTCTCTTCGAAGATGTATGCGTCTTCTGGGGTTGATGGTGGCTTCAATGGAGGCTCTTCCGTTTGCCCAGTTTCATTCCAGGGCGCTCCAAGGGTTCATTCTAAATCGCTGGGATCGGTCGCAGACCTCACTGGATTGCAGTGTGGTTATCTCCCGCAAGGTACGAGAGTCTCTGGGATGGTGGATCCGTTCGACAGAATTGTCTCGGGGGAAGTCCTTTCTTCCTCTGAAGTGGTCAGTCATAACCACCGATTCCAGCCTGACGGGCTGGGGGGGTGTTTGGAACGATCTCTGGGTTCAGGGAGTATGGTCGCCAGAGGAGTCTGTCTTGCCGATCAACATCCTCGAATTGAGGGCAATTTTCCTTTGCCTCCAACACTGGACGGTCCCTTTACACGGTCTGCCTGTCCGAGTGCAGACAGACAATGCGACGGCGGTCGCTTATATCAATCACCAAGGCGGAACGAGGAGTTCCAGGCTTATGGTGGAGGTATCTCGGATCCTGATATGGGCAGAGTCCAGGGTCCCAGCCATCTCTGCGATCCACATCCCAGGAGTTCAGAATATCACGGCGGACTTTCTAAGTCGCGAGAGGATGGATCCCGGAGAATGGAGTCTCCATCCGGACATTTTTGCACTGCTGTGCTCCCGTTGGGGAACTCCTCAGGTGGATCTGATGGCATCCAGGGCCAATGCCAAGTTACCGACATTCGTGTCCAGGTACAGGGATCCGAAGGCTGTAGCGGTGGATGCTCTGGTGGCCCCGTTGGACCAATTCAATCTAATCTATGTGTTCCCGCCGATTTCTATGCTACCTCTGGTACTCCGTCGGATCAGGCTGGAGAGGATCTCACTATTTTGATAGCTCCAGATTTGCCAAGGAGGACGTGGTTCTCGACACTGGTGTCGCTTCTAGCGGCACCGCCATTTTCACTTCCTCTTCGTCCGGACCTGTTAACCCAAGGGCCCGTCCGTCATCCAGACCTGAAGTCTCTGCATTTGACGGCGTGGCTCTTGAAACCGAAATTTTGACCCGTAGAGGTTTTTCAGCCGAAGTCATTGCTACTCTGCGTGCTGCTAGAGGTCCAGCTACTACTAGGATTTACCACAGGACTTGGGAAGCCTTCTTTTTGTGGTGTTCGAGTTCTTCAAAGAACCCGAGAAAATTTTCTATTCCCAATTTGTTGGCTTTTATGCAACACGGGTTGGACAAAGGTTTGGCCATTAGCACCGTAAGGGGTCAGGTTTCGGCTCTGGCTTTACTGTTTCGGAGGGCTATCGCCTCGCGTAGGGACGTGCGTTCCTTTTTTCGTGGAATAACCCGTCAGTTTCCACCGCGGAGAACTCTTGTATCTCCTTGGCGGCTCAATCTTGTTTTGGAGGCTCTTCAACATCAGCCTTTTGAGCCTATGGATTCGGTTAGCCTTTATTTACTTTCTTGGAATGTGGCCTTCCTAGTGGCAGTTACCTCTTTGAGGAGGGTTTCGGAGTTGGCGGCTCTTTCTTGCTCGCCTCCCTTCTTGGAGTTTCACCCGGATCGTGTGGTGCTTCGCACTCGGGGCGACTTCCTACCTAAGGTGGTGTCGCGATTTCATGTTAACCAGGATATTGTGTTGCCTTCTCTTTGTCCGAGGCCAAGGACTGTGAAGGAACGGGCCTTGCACACATTGGATTTGGTGCGGGCTTTGAAATTCTACTTGAATGTTACTCAAGGATTTCGGAAATCAGACTCTGTTATTCCAGCAGGTCGTCGACGTGGTCAGCGAGCTTCCAAGGATTCTATAGCTCGCTGGATTCGGTCGGCCATTTTGGAGGCTTACCGACTTAAGGGCGAACCTTGCCCGATTAAACTTCGAGCTCACTCTACGAGGGCTGTGGGCTCATCGTGGGCCTTTCATCAAGGGGCCTCGGCGGCTCAGCTCTGCCGGGCGGCGACCTGGCGCTCCGTTCACACTTTTACAAAATTTTATAAGGTGGACGTTAGTGCTTCCGCTGATGCAGCCTTGGGACGTAGGGTCCTGCAGGCAGCGGTAGTTTAAGAGTCTAGTTAACTTGTTTGGCGCCTGTTGCGCTTTTATTCAGGTTGTTGGGTTTCTGCCTATTTTGGTTTTGTTTCCCACCCTAATGTTTTGAACTGCTTTGGGACGTCCCATCAGTAATGAAGTACTGTGTCTCCCTCCCATCCATCTGCAGCTGAAAGACGGATTTTGGTAAGAACTTACCTGTAAAATCCTTTTCAGCGAAGGAAGGGAGGGAGACACAGATCCCTCCCATGGCAGAAGTGTGTTGTTAATTTACAGAAGCAGCGTGGCCCTTCTCTGATAGCGATTTCTGGGCTGAGGTCGACGCGCTACGGCTCTGTTCCAGCATTGCCAGCTCATCGCAGTGGTCAGGTTCCGTGAGTAGTACCTGGAAACTGTGTGGTTTTTTGCCTATCTGCATGCATAACCTGTATTCTTGTGTTTTTTTTTTTGTCTCTGAAGTTCTTCAGAAGGGGTTATGTTGCTCCGCTGGTGATATTGCTCTTCCTTAAGCTTGTGTACAACTGAGTAAGCTGAGTAGGAGGAGCCCGAGCTGGAGGGGCCGGTCAGCACACTCTTTTAATCTGAGGTGACTATCCGTCTGGGCTCCGCCTACCCATCAGTAATGAAGTACTGTGTCTCCCTCCCTTCCTTCGCTGAAAAGGATTTTACAGGTAAGTTCTTACCAAAATCCGTCTTTTTCTGTTATATGCATAACCTGTCTCCTTGTTTTTCTCTCTGAAGTCCTTCAGAAGGGGTTATATTGCTCCGCTGGTGATATTTGCTCTTCCTTAGCTTGTGTACGACTGGAGAGCTGGAGTAGGAGGAGCCCTAGCTGGAGGGGCCGGTCAACACTTTTTTAATCTGAGGTGTTTCTATCCTATGTGGGCTCCGCCTACCCACTAGTAATGACTAGTGTGTCTCCTTTCCTTCTTCGCTGAAAAGGATTTTACAGGTAAGTTCTTACCAAAATCCGTCTTTTAGGGGTATTACTTTTTTGCATTGGTATAAAAAAAATTATAGAGTGAAAGGGCAAAAATCCTGTGGGACTTCAGATCCAGACAGATAAGCAGTTGTTGGCTAACCAACCAGACATTGTGATAGTAGACAAGGACAGAAGACAGCAATGATAATAGTTGTGGCAGTGCCAAGGGACCGCAACACCAGAAAGAAGGAATATGAGAATCTGGAGAAATACCTGCACCTCAAAGGAGAACTGGAGAAGACGTGGAAGTTGTAGGCAACAGTGATTTTAGCAGTGATAGGAGCACTTGAGTAGTGACCCCTAAGTTGGAAGAATGGCTACAACAGATCCCAGGGTCAAATCTGCTCTCTCTCTCCAAAAAAGCGCAATGCTGGGAACAACTAAGATCCTGCGCAGAACCCTCAAACTCCCAGGCCTCTGGTAGAGGACACGAGAATGAGAAAGGACAACGAAGACCACCCCCAGTGGGGGGTGAGAAGGAAGTTTTTTTTTGTTTGTTTTTTTTATATACCGTAATTTAATCTTGTGAATGAAATTTAGTGATGAGTGCTATTGTTGCTTAATTTGTGGATGTGTAAGCAATCGAACTTCTATTTTTCTATTGATCGGCCAATACCATGCTTCCTATACAGTGATTAGCTCAAACCAAGAAATTATGCACACAACGAGTATATAAAAAATAAGAAAAATATTTTATTGAACATAGTGTTAAAAAATAAAAAGAGAGAATAACAGTGAACCCACAGATAGGAGTGGAACCACTAGGAGAACTCAGGAAAAATTACAATTCATATATAATAACAATATGTTTGATGCACATAGTGACGATCATAATATAGCTGTCATAGCTCCATAATAGGGGACTATGTATATAATCACAAACACCTCAGGGATAGACAGCTGAGACCGATGGCTATGATAATAGCTTACAAGTCATATTAAAGTATATAAGCATAAGTAAATGATCGAACACATTCCTGAGACCCAGTGGTGCCACTCTCCCCCGGAAGAAGGCAGAGCGCCGAAACGCGCGTTGGGGAGAGTGGCACCACTGGGTCTCAGGTATGTGTTCGATCATTTACTTATGCTTATATACTTTAATATGACTTGTAAGCTATTATCATAGCCATCGGTCTCAGCTGTCTATCCCTGAGGTGTTTGTGATTATATACATAGTCCCCTATTATGGAGCTATGACAGCTATATTATGATCGTCACTATGTGCATCAAACATATTGTTATTATATATGCATTGTAGTTTTTCCTGAGTTCTCCTAGTGGTTCCACTCCTATCTGTGGGTTCACTGTTATTCTCTCTTTTTATTTTTTAACACTATGTTCAATAAAATATTTTTCTTATTTTTTATATACTCGTTGTGTGCATAATTTCTTGGTTTGAGCTAATATATCTCATTGTGCATTGAGGCCTTACACTTTTTTGGCACCCTGGTATTATACAATAGATTTTGCTTAGTGGTGCCATCTATATATAGGTTTCCTATACAGTGACACTGATGCCATTTTTCTATTTTTATGTAGTAAGCCTACCCCTTAATGACCTAAGACATGTATTTCCGTCATGGGTCGCCTCTCTCTCTTTGATGCGAGCTCCGATTCTAAGTCTGCACCTTTTCCAGCACATAACAGCTGATCTGATCAGCTGTCATGTGGTATTGCAATCCACCCACGGCTGTTAACTAGTTAAATGCCATTATCAAACTCTGACAGTGGCATTTAACTTGCGCAAACCGAAAGTGCGTCTTGGCTCCATCCATCGGCGCCTGTCACATGATCGCGGGGCGACGATGGGTTGGCATGACATCCCGGGGTCTGCAGGAGTTCTCTGTGGTTTTCATTGACAAACTGCTGTGAGCGCCACCCGGTGGTTGGCATTCATAGCAGATGAGCATTTTTGTTACTGCAAGCAATTTGATGATCGCAGCTTCTAGTCTCCAATGGACACTTTTGAAGCTGGTAAAAAAAAAAAAAAAAAGTTTTAAAACATAGTAAAAAAAAATCTAAAAGTTCAAATCCTCCTCCTTTTGCCCCATTCAAAATATAACAATAAAAAAAAACATTTGGTATCGCCGCATTCAGAAACAACCAATCTATCAAGATATAACAAGAATTAATCTGATAAGTAAACAGCGTAACGAGAAAAAAAAATGTCAGAAATAAGTTTTTGTTTTTTTTTTTGGTCGCTGCAACATTGCAATAAAATGCAATAACGGGAGATCAAAACATTGTATCTATTTCAAAATGGTATCAATAAAAACATCAGCTCGGAGTGGAAAAAAAAGCACTCACTCAGACCCCGAAAAACGGAGACGCTATGGGTCTCGGAAAATGAACACAGTTCTTTTTTTTTTTTTTTTTTTTTTTTTTTTACAAACTCTGGAATCTTCTTTTCACCAAATAAATATAAAAGAACCTCCACATGTTTGGTATCTACAAACTCATAATGACCTGGGGAATCATAATGGCAGGTCAGTTTTAACATTTTAGTGAATGTGGTAAAAAAAAATTGTGGAATTATACTTTTTTTGGCAATTTCACAGCACTTAGATTTTTCCCCCCACTTTCCAGTTCACGAAATGGTAAAAGCAATGATGTCTTTCCAAACTGAAACTCATCCTGCAAAAAAAGAAGCCCTCACTTGACCATATTGAGAGAAAAATTAAAAAAGTTATGGCTCTGGGAAGAAGAGGAGCAAAAAAATGGAAATGTTAAAATGTAAATACCCCTGGTCGTTAATTTGTTTTCACCAGGCAACCCCCTCTAAAACCTTAACTTCTATCCACAGGATTGGTGAGAACTTGATCGGTGGGTTTCCAACTGCCGAGAACCACAGCAAATAGCAGAAAGTGGAGCTTTTATCCCCGTTAGAATGGAATGGCAATGCGCACACTTGACAGTTCCTGCATACATTCCCTATTGGGCTGCTGAGCACATTTATTGAAATAATGGGCAGCATTTGGATCTACTAACACTCCGTTTTGTAGTTGGGATACAATTCCCTGTTCTGTTGATCGGTGTGGGTCCCAGTGCTCAGACACCCCTTCGATGAGCAAGTATTGCATATATTGTGGATAGTTGATAGCGATTGCCTGTAACTTAACTTGTTTTCACTTGATAACTATCATTTAATGTAAAAATTCTTCAATCCCCAAGTTGTCTTCTCTCTTTAGATGTTACTAGATTATGAATTAATAGCAATTTCTTGTTGTATTCACATTTTCCGCATGTTTGAGATTGTGTGAAAATGTTTAACTGTCTTGCAGATCGAAGGACAGGGGCATGGAGCAGTATTTGACTGTAAGTGCTCTCCTGATGGACAACATTTTGCCTGCACTGACTCTCATGGTCATCTGTTAATTTTTGGCTTTGGTTCAAGCAGCAAATATGACAAGGTATAGTAAACAGAAAAACCTATTGCATGTGACCAATGACTTGCAGGCAGTTGGGTAAAATATTGGCCGTTTGAAATAGTAGTTTATACCTGAAGGATAGTGTTTTCCATGTGAGCATATATATAAAAAAAATATGACAGCCCTCCAGACGTGGGGAAAAAACAGTGGCGTTTATTCAACCATGTATGTACTATGCTTCGGCTCTGAAGGAAGGATATTTCTGTAGTCAATGCATGAGATGATGAGGGCACACATTAACATTTCAGATGCTTCAAGATTGAAAATAGGGCGAATTTAGGAAATATTTTTGAGATGGAGGCGGCAGGGGGTGCTAAGGGCTTGGATGTGTGATTTAAAGGCCAAAGCAGAGTCGAAAGTTGCACCAAAGCTGCGGATTTGTGATAAAGGGGAAAACGTGATGGCATTTATTATGATGGATCAGGTAGGGGATCTGAGTGAGATGAGGAAAATACGAGGAATATGTCAGTATAAATTCATTATATTATAATCTATTCTTCATACATCTGCTAGACATGTACGGTGCGGATGTATTGAGCGGGCCCGCCCCTTACCCGGCAGGTAAGGACTGTTACAACAAGGACCTGCACCCGACAACTGCAGGCGGGGCGGAGCGGCGCTTACCGCTGTTAACCTTTTAAGTACCATGGGGGTACGTCATTCTATATGTGGAATCGCGCAGCGCTGATAAATTGCTATGATAGCAGGGGGTCTGTTGAAGATGTCTGTCCTTGTCATTACGAAGCTCCATTAAAACCCAGTCTGTCTGTGCTTCAAAGGAGAACATAATTTTTACTATATACAGCAATACTGGAGTATTGCTGTATATAGTACAAGCAAACAAGACGATCACAGCTTCAAGTTCCCTTCGGGCAATTTTTTATTTATTTTTTTATAACCCCCACTCCCCCATCTTCCCCTCCTTAAAAAAACAAAAAAAACAAAAACCCTCAAATTTGCAAATTTTTGTTTGCTGCAGTACCGCAAAAAAATACTGTAAGAAGCAATCAGTGTCATGTCAATCCCAAAATGTTGTGAATTTAAATAATGTTATCTTGCCAGCAAAAATAAGTCCTCATACAGCGGTCATCCAAAACACTAATTTTTTTTTCCACCATTAAAATAATAAAAAAAACTAGGCAAGTTTAGTATCTCCATAATCGCACTGATGAAGAAAATCATATTGCCTGGTCATTTTTACCACACAATGTATGCCATGTTAACAATTCACAAAAAACTGACAACTGGATTTTTTTTTTTACTCTATTTCATCGCATTTTGAATATGTTGTTCTGTTTTCTATTACACTGTGGTAAGATGAATGATGCCATTAAAAAGTTCAACTCGTCCCACAAACAGCCAGCCATCATACATCCATGTGAAACGAAAAATAAGAGTTATGGGTATTGGAAGAATTTGAGGAAAAAAACTGACATTTTCCATGCCGGGAAGGGGCTAAATTACGAACCATGACAGCCTTCTTTCTTCTTACATCTCCACACTTATAATCGCCAGTCCTCACAAGACCACCTTTCCTTAACCCTGTTACATTCCTCACCCAATCGACTCCAAGATATTCCTGAGCATCCCCGATCTTCTGGAAGTCAGTGCCACAACACATCCTATTGTCTCCCAGTTTTGGAATCTTCAGGCGTAACCTGAAAACTCCTCTTTTTAAGGGAACCTGTCACTAGATTTGGCTAATATGAGATGAGACCACCAATTTTTTAGGTCTGATATATACAGCATTACAGAATGCCGTGTAAGTGCCCAATCTGACCTGTATGAGAAGAAAAATAGCTTTTATTAAACTGATGGTCCGGCATCTCCCATCTTCTTTCCATGTCATCCTTCTTGCTTCGTTTGGATGACACGTCCATGGGTCATCCACACAGTCTCCATGGCACAGCGCTCCTGCGCGGGCATACTTCTCTGCTCTGACTGCGGCAGAGTAAAGAACTGCAGTGCTCATGCTCTGGTGCTCTTTCACCTTACCAGGCACCTGCACACTGCAGTACTTTGCTCTGCCCTCATTAGAGCAGAGAAGTACGCCTGCACAGAAGCGCAATGCTGGCCGGACCGCCCTGCAGGTGAGTATAATGAAAGCTCTTTATCGCTTCATTGAGGGACACAGATAACCATGGGTGTATGTTGCTGCTGCCAGGAGGCTGACACTATGCAAAAAAGGATAGCTCCTCCTCAGCAGTATACACCCACCTACAGGCACAAAGTACCTCAGTTTGTGCTTAGTGTCTGTAGGAGTGTTTTATTAACTTTTTCGCTTTGTTTTTCAGATTCACCTTCAGGGAAACAGGGTGTAATTTCTCACCCTGCCTTCCCATAGTAGGCGGCTGAGCGAGCAGTGTGGTGTCACCCACATTGCAACTCTCAGGCCTGCTGGCAGGACACTATTCCCTGTCACCCTCACGGGTGTTCCAGGGCTTAATCCGGTGGCCAGTCCTTGCCATTTCCCTCCTCACCCCTCTCCTCGGAGAGGGCTGAGCGGAAGACGGTGGTAACCAGTGTTGACCTCCCCCCTTCTCTGAAGGGGTTGATGCCGTCTTCTACACTGATCGGAGACAGTGTGGGAAGGAGGATTTTTGTCTTCAGCGACCCTCTCCACCCTGGGCCCCTGGACAATCCTCACCTCATCTGAGAACGGAGCCGGACATCTCCCAGGTACACGGCAAGTTTCCCCATGCTACTCGCCACAAAGCCCCATAGGGATCGACTGTGTCTACGTCGCACTTAGCCGCCCTGGAATTAGAATTTCGCTCTCCTTATGCGCGCGGCTTTCCTCTCAGTCCCTGGCTTTTCTTCCGGGCCCGTCTCTTTGAATTTCGCGCCGGCCTCTCCCGGGGCCGCTTCTTCCCCCGGCCCTCTCCGCTCTGTATGTCGCGCTGATGCGCTTCTGTCCCCGCTCTGCAGCGTCCGCGCCGCCTTTGTTCATGTGCGTGTTCCCTTCGCCGGGTTTACTGCTGCCCGGCACTTTTGCTTCATGCAGGCCGTCTTAGCCACGCCTCCTCCTTGCGCGCGCTCTGCGCCTTTTTTTCTACAAATCAGACGCCGCTTTTGCTATTGGTGCACGCCTCTCCTGGCTGCCTGTCCTATCGCAGGGGCACTGTCATTTTCTTAGCCTCACTGCCCTCCTGCTGGTTCCACCCCCCTTCGGGGAGCAGCCTATCAATTTGCTCAGTAATTTAGCCATGCCCTCCGCTCATATCACGAGGGTTCCTGGGTTCCTCCATCTTGGAAGCTGTGCAGCATCTCGTGCACTGGTTTCTCCTCTACCTTGGACGGACTTCATTGGGGGACACCTCTCAGCTTGGGGGGACACAGCTAACTGTCTGCTGCAGTTCGCTGGTACCGGGTAGGCTCTGCCCTTTCATCTAACCCCGTGCCCTAACTAGCTCTCCTCCGTAGTATCTACATCGATACTCCCCATTACTTTATCACAGCAGGCTCTCCTTATGTCCAACTCTACAGGGGCTTCTCTCCCTAAGCCCGCTATAACACATTACGCCTGTTCACGTTGCAAGAAAAAGTGGACGTCAGGCCAGTCATCGCCGTCCTTCCACCATGTCTGCCCCTCAAGAGCACTCAGACTCCCGGGATGAGAGCACTCCCTCCCCCAGAGTGGTCCGTTGCCATGTCTCAGACCTGACTAAGGTGTCCCAGTCCCTGGTCCAGGTCCTTGAACGCCTTCCACAGCTCTTTACAGCCACCAGTGCTCCGAACGTCTCTCATGGCGATTCGCACGCACCCGACCTCGACCTTCAAAGGGACAGACCGGTTAAAAGTTCTAGGAAAAGGACTCTGTCTGGCTCCTCGTCCAGCTCTTCGGGACCCTCCGCAGCATCCAAGCTGCTCCCCTCCTCCCACTTCCACTCTTCGGAGGAGGACTTTGGGTCGGACATAGATCCCAGTCTGGCTCTGACTCTGATACAGACCAGACTTCCAGGATGCAGGACATGGTTGATAGCCTTATCTCGGCTATCTCTCAAACTAAAAGAGGACAAGGTTCCTTCCCAGGACTCCTGTCTCGTTTAAACGGATCAAGCGTCCCTCCGCACCTTTTCCAGCCACGAGGAGTTTGACTCTACTCTGTCAAAACACTGGGAACATCTCGAAAAAACGCGTTCTGGGAAGGAAGCATTTGGACATCCTATACGCCTTTAACCCTGATCTTCACAGCAAATGGGCAGAGTCACCTAAGGTGGACCCGACCGTCTCTCATCTTTCTTCCAAGACTGTTCTGTCCTTACCGGATGGTGCGTCTCTTAAAGATGCAACAGACAGGCAGATCGAGTCACCGGCCAAATCGACCTTTGAGGCAACTGGCGCATCCCTTTGCCCCAGTTTCGCCTCCACCTGGGTGGCGAAAGCCATCTCAGCCTTGGCCAAGATACTTCGCAGGGGCATCTTGGCTTCGGCCCCTCCAGACGAACTAGCTGAATTTGCAGACCAGATTGGCCACGCTGGGAAATACATTTTGGCTGCCTCCGTGGACACAGCAGGTTGCTCCGCCAGAGCAAGCATCAACATCGTGGCTATACACCGCATCCTTTGTTTGAAGGTGTGGAGTGCCGATACTACCTCCAAAAGATCGCTCACCAACCTAGCCTTCCAAGGTTCCATGCTCTTTGGGGCTAGGCTGGACCAGATAATTTCGGACGCTACTGGAGGCAAAATCACCTCTCCCTCAGTCCAGACCTAAGCGTCCTTTCAACAGGAAGGGCCCTCGGCCCTTTAGGTCCTTTCGTCCCTTCCCAACTTCAGAATCTTCTTCCCAACAGGAGCGCCCCTCCGCGTCAGGAGAACGGAGGAAACCTTCTTTCAAGCCCTCTCCTCATTGGAGATCAAAAGGCCGATCCTCTAAGCCCTCTGGGTCCCGTTCCAACAGGTTCCGTTCTAAGTGACGGGTCACCCCCACCTGGAAGTCATTCCAGGGTGGGAAGCAGGCTTCTTTCCTTCAGGGACGCTTGGTTGTCGGTGGTCAGCGACGCCTGGGTCAGGGAGATTGTTATCTCCGGTTACAAGATCGAATTTTCTTCCCCACAGAAAGACACTTCTCTTTCTCGCCCACCAAAACAGCCGTCCCAGACTCCAGGCTGTCTCTTCTCTTCTAGCAGCCGGGGTAGTCGTTCCCGTTCCTTCAAACGAACGGTTTTCGGGTTCTACTCCAATCTTTTCGTAGTCCCGAAAAAAGACAATACCCTCCGCCCAATTCTGGACCTCAAACTGCTGAATCGTCTCGTTCGGATCTGTCAATTCAGGATGGAATCCTTGCGCTTGGTGATGGCCGCCATGGAGCCGGGGGAATTTCTCTGCTCCGTAGACATTCAGGATGCGTATCTTCACATTCCTGTTTGTGTGCAGCACCAGAGATTCCTTCGGTTTGCGATCCAGCACGATCACTACCAGTTCACAGCCCTTCCCTTTGGCCTGGCCTCTGCCCTCAGGGTCTTCACGAAGGTCATGGCGGCTGTCATGGCAATCCTTCGCTCCAGGGGGATTCTCATAATCCCTTACCTGGACAATCTGCTACTCAAGGGCTCATCCCGCCGAGACTGTGCTCAGAGCCTTCAAGTCACTCTGGCCACCCTGACCCATCTTGGCTGGATCATCAACCGGGAGATGTCCACTCTAATCCCTTCCCAGCGTCTGTCCTTCCTAGGCATGGAATTCGACACGAACTTGGCCCGGGTATTTCTCCCAAAGGTTTTCTGCCCTCTGCAAGGGAGTCCAATCCCTAAAGCGTCCAGTCTCTCTCCCCCTTCGATCCTGCATGAGGGTCCTGGGGAAGATGATTGCTTCAATGGAGGCTGTGCCTTTCGCCCAGTTCCACACTCGTCCTCTTCAGCTGTCTCTTCTGTCCATCTGGAACAAGGCCACGTCTACTCTGGTGTGTCTGCCTCTTCAAGTGAGGCAGTCCCTGACCTGGTGGACTCTGTCTTCCTCAGTACTGCGAGGGAGGCCCTTCCTTCCCCTTCAGTGGCAGGTCATCACCACCGACGCCAGCCTCCTCGGGTGGGGAGCGGATTTCCTCCGGCACACAGCGCAAGGTCGCTGGAACGCCCTGGAAGCCCTTCTTCCCATCAATCTTCTGGAAATAAGGGCAATCTTCCTTGCCCTTCTCTGCTGGCAGTCTCTCCTGTCAGGCAAACCTGTCCGCATTGTCGGACAACGCCACGGCCGTGGCACACATAAACCACCAGGGCGGGAATCGCAGCAAACAAATGATGGCGGAAACGGCAAGAATTCTACGCTGGGCTGAACGGCGCATTCCGGCTATATCAGCCGTTCATATTCCGGGGGTCGAAAATTGTGCAGCCGATTTTCTGAGCCGCCAAGGCCTAGCATCAGGCGAGTAGTTTCTCCATCCCTCAGTCTTCAATCAGATATGTCAGCGTTGGGGCTCTCCGGACGTCGACCTCTTGGCGTCTCGGATGAACCACAAAGTTCCTCGGTTCGTGACCAGGTCCCGGGACACTCTGGCCATCGGCTACGACGCACTGGTGATTCCGTGGTCACAGTTTCAGCTCCCCTACCTGTTCCCTCCTCTTCCCTTGATCCCAAGGGTCGTAAAAAAGATAATCAGACGGGATTCCGTTTATCCTGATAGCATCAGACTGTCCAAGGCGTCCTTAGTATGCGGAACTGGTGAACATGCTCTTGGACACTCCTTGGAGGCTTCCAGATCTTCTCTCACAAGGTCCCCTCTTCCACCAGAGTTCTCAGTCTCTGAGTTTAATGGCATGGCCATTGAGGCCGCGGTCCTAAGGGAGTCGGGATTTTCTCACCAGGTCATTCAGACCATGATCAGAGCTAGAAAACCAGCTTCTGCTCGCATTTACCACAGGTACTGGAAGGCTTTCTTCACATGGTGCGAGGACAACAATGTGTTTCCAATGTCTTTTTTCCCTTCCTTCCTTGGTTTCCTTCAAGTAGGCCTAGACTCGGGACTGTCCCTCAGTACTCTAAAAGGACAGGTCTACCCCCTGTCCATCCTTTTCCAGCGTGATCTGTCTTCCTTTCCTCAGGTGAAGACCTTTCTCCAGGGAGTCGCTCACCTGGCTCCTCCTTACCATTCCCCGTTGGACCCTTGGGACCTTAACCTGGTCCTGAGCGCTCTACAAGCTGCGCCTTTGAACCCCTTCAGGACATTTCTTTTTCCTTCCTCTCTTGGAAAGTGGCCTTTCTAATTGCAATCACGTCTATTAGGAGGGTCTCTGAGTTGGCAGCCTTATCCTGTCACCCCCTGTTCCTGATTCTTCATCAGGACAAGGTAGTTCTCAGACCTGTTCCTTCATTCCTTCCCAAGGTGGTATCATCTTTCCACATCAATGAGGACATCGTTCTTCCCTTATTTTGTCCTTCCCCGGTTCATCCTCTGGAGAAGTCTCTTCACAAAATGGACGTGGTCAGGTCCATTCGGGTCTATTTTTCTAGAACTGCCCCTCTTTGTCAATCCGATTCCCTGTTTGTCATCTCTGAAGGTCGCTGGAAAGGTCTCTCGGCTTCCAAGTCCACGATCACTCGTTGGATTCGTTCGACGATACTGGAGGCCTACCGCCTTCATGAAAGCGGCCCCCTCCGGGAGTGAGAGCTCACTCCACCCGGGCTGTTGAAGCTTCTTGGGCCGTTCGTCACCAGGCTTCTACCTTACAGATTTGCAAGGCCGCGACCTGGTCGTCTTTGCACACCTTTGCGAGGTTCTATAAGGTTCATACCCAGGCCTCATCCGATACAGGCTTGGGTAGGAAGGTACTGAAGGCGACAGTTGCACACCGGCCGACCTGAGTCGCTTCTCCGAGTCGCTTGGTTTTCTCTCACCCCACCCGTTTGGGACTGCTTTTGGACATCCCATGGTTGTGTCCCCCAATGAAGCGATAAAGAAAGAGGGATTTTCTGGTACTCATTGTAAAATCTTTCTTGGAGCCTTCATTGGGGGACACAGCACCTTCCCTTGTTTCTTGTACCGTGTTTGGGTCTAAGCGCCCCTGTTGAGTTGGTACATATATGTTTTGAGTTCTGGTTGCTTCTCCTATTGCCTTTTTCACCAACTGAGGTACTTTGTGCCTGTAGGTGGGTGTATACTGCTGGGGAGGAGCTATCCTTTTTTGCATAGCGTCAGCCTCCTGGCAGCAGCAGCATACACCCATGGTTATCTGTGTCCCCCAATGAAGGCTCCAAGAAAGAGATTTTACGGTGAGTACCAGAAAATCCCTCTTTTTCTTCTTACAGGTCGGGTTGGGGCATGTATACAGCATTATAGACTGCTATATATCAGGCCTGAAAGGTGATGGTCTTAGCTCATATCGGACAAACCTGGTGACTGGTTCACTTTTAAGTATAAAGTCCACAGCCTGCAAATATCCCGCTGCCACCTCTCCACCACCGGAGTTGCTACAAACTCCTGAACTACTATTTCAGTCCCATTACCGTGTAAATTATAAGCCAGTGAGGGCTTGGTCCTCTCCCCCTCTGTACCAGTCTGACACTTAAATTATTGTAATTTAGATATGCACTTTGTATGCACACCCATTTCACATACGCAGCACCATGGAATCAACGATGCATGAAAAATAAATGTTTGTGCGTTTATATAAATGGATATAGATGTATTGAAGTGTTTTTTAGGACTGTGTGCAGTACTCTGTAACAATTTTCATTTTTTTTTTATTCTGTTTTTCAGATAGCCGACCAAATGTATTTTCACAGTGATTATCGGCCTCTTATTCGTGATGCAAACAATTATGTCCTGGATGAACAAACACAGCAGGCGCCACATCTTATGCCACCACCCTTTTTGGTAGATGTTGATGGTAATCCACACCCAGCCAGATACCAACGTCTTGTTCCTGGTCGTGAAAACTGCAGGGATGAGCAACTCATCCCTCAGATGGGCGTTACTTCATCAGGTGTGTTCAAAAGCAAAGCCATACAAATGTTAAAATTGCAGCAAGTGTACCTCTATGTACCTAATACTTTACCAACATATTATAAACTTAGGTTTACCTAGTCTGCCACTTGCTGATGAAAAACCTTGTTTGGCCTCCAATATATAAGTTAAGACAAATATTATGACAGTTTGTTTATGGTACACCGTGAATATGTGGTATCCAATTAATGTAAAAGTTAAAAAGGGAAAAAAATTAATATGGAACGTAATAAAAAAAAAAAAATCCTACACACAATCCTGGTGCGACATCACACAAACACTGTAGTCTTATCTTGCAGTCATGCTCGCTTATACTCGTCTTCTATTTCTTCTAACCTACCAGATGTGTCAACATAGTAGACAAATGAAAAGAAATGTGGCTACCGGTTTAGACCATGCAGGGATGGATTGTTGTTAGTTAGCACAGTCTATGTTGTAAATGAAAAAAACGTGACCTTTTTAATGTCTATTGCAAAGTTGCTTCAGTTTAGATACATTGTGGCAATTCTTAAAGGGAAAAAGATCTACATGTTTTTTGAGTTTACCCAAAAAATGTTCTGATTCTATTGTAAGTGACACCTTTACAAAAAATAAGTATTCCCACATTCCTGACTGGATGAGATCACTGTGTGTGCGTGCGCCCTGCACTCAGTGACATTAATCTGAAGCCATTTCTTACCAGTATAGTATGAAGGTTGCCTCCCTTGGACATAAGAACTAGGTCTCGCAACCTCAGTTCGCAATTTGGAGGTTGCATATTATTTAAGAGCCAGAACATTACTTTCATTTGCATAATGACTTTGTCCTGTTTTTGATTTACTATGATCACAGGTCTGAACCAAGTTCTCAGTCAGCAGACCAGTAATGAAGTGAGTCCATTGGATAGCCTGATCCAGCGACTACAGCAGGAGCAAGACCAGCGAATAAATGTGAACTGAATGGCAATGTTCAGCAACCGTTCAGCCAGAGTAAATGTATATATGACATATAAATATATATTTATATATATATATATATATATATATATATATTATATATATACTGTATATATATATATATTATATAATATCTATTATAGATCTATATATATATATAAAATCTATATAGATATATATGTATATAGATTATATGTAACAGACCAAAAGTTTGGACACACCTCATTTAAAGATTTTTCTGTATTTTCATGACTATGAAAATTGTACATTCACACTGAAGGCATCAAACTATGAATTAACACATGTGGAATTATATACTTAGCAAAAAAGTGTGTAAAAACTGAAATTATGTCATATTCTAGGTTCTTCAAAGTAGCCACCTTTTGCTTTGATGACTGCTTTGCACACTCTTGGCATTCTCTTGATGAGCTTCAAGAGGTAGTCACCGGAAATGGTCTTCCAACAATCTTGAAGGAGTTCCCAAAGATGCTTAGCACTTGTTGGCCCTTTTGCCTTCACTCTGTGGTCCAGCTCACCCCAAACCATCTCGATTGGGTGCAGGTCTGGTGACTGTGGAGGCCAGGTCATCTGGCGTAGCACCCCATCACTCTCCCTCTTGGTCAAATAGCCCTTACACAGCATGGAGGCGTGTTTGGGGTCATTGTCCTGTTGAAAAATAAATGATGGTCCAACTAAACGAACACCGTATGGAATAGCATGCCGCTGCAAGATGCTGTGGTAGCCATGCTGTTTCAGTATGCCTTCAGTTTTGAATAAATCCCCAACAGTGTCACCAGCAAAGCACCCCCACACCATCACACCTCTTCCTCCATGCTTCACGGTGGGAACCAGGCATGTAGAGTCCATCCGTTCACCTTTTCTGCGTCGCACAAAGACACTGTGGTTGGAACCAAAGATCTCAAATTTGGACTCCTCAGACCAAAGCACAGATTTCCACTGGTCTAATGTCCATTCCTTGTGTTCTTTAGCCCAAACAAGTCTCTTCTCCTTGTTGCCTGTCCTTAGCAGTGGTTTCCTAGCAGCTATTTTACCATGAAGGCCTGCTGCACAAAGTCTCCTCTTAACAGTTGTTGTAGAGATGTGTCTGCTGCTAGAACTCTGTGTGCCATTGATCTGGTCTCAAATCTGAGCTGCTGTAAACCTGCAATTTCTGAGGCTGGTGACTCGGATAAACTTATCCTCAGAAGCAGAGGTGACTCTTGGTCTTCCTTTCCTGGGGCGGTCCTCATGTGAGCCAGTTTCTTTGTAGCACTTGATGGTTTTTGCAACTGCACTTGGGGACGCTTTCAGGCTAAGGCCGGCGTCACACTGCCGAGTTTGATGCAAGTTAGTCGCACGACTTTCTCGCATCAACACCCGGCACGGCCGCCCCTCTCGGACCCGAGTGCGCAGCGGCATAGAAATACATGCAGCCGCACACTCGTCTGAGAGCGGGCGGCCGTGCCGGGTGTTGATGCGAGAAAGTCGTGCGACTAACTCGCATCAAACTCGGCAGTGTGACGCCGGCCTAAGTGCACACATTGCGGAATTGCTGTGGTAATTTCAGCTGCAATCCTGCACCTCCCTGCCGCGGTAAATGCGCATTTTTATTGGTATGCGTATTCCCGCTAAAAACTAGCATTTTGCAAGCGTAATCTTAGCTTGCAGAATGCTAGCGTTTTCCAAGCGATCTTTAGCATCGCTTGGAAAACTGATTGACAGGTTGGTCACACTAGTCAAACATAGTGTTTGACAAGTGTGACCAACTTTTTACTATTGATGCTGCCTATGCCGCATCAATAGTAAAAAGATCTAATGTAAAAATAATAAAAAAAATAATAAATCGTGCTATTCTCACCTTCCAGCGGCCCCCCGCTGCCTTTCTGGGCCTCAGCGACGCTCCCGGCCAATCCCGTTCCCAAGCTGCAGGGGCCGCCGGAAGGTGAGAATATCATTATTTTTTATTTTAATTATTGTTTTCACAGGGATATGGTACCCAGGGCCTGGAGGAGAGTCTCCTCTCCTCCAGGCCCTGGGTACCATCTGCACATGAACCGCTTACTTTGCACGTGGTGGGCATAGCCACATGCGGAAAGTAAGCGGTTCAATGCATTCCTATGGTGGCGGAATCACCGCGATTCTGCAAAAAGAATGAGCATGCTGCTTTTCTTTCCGCGATGCGATCCAGCATGTGCACATCATTGCGGAATCCCATAGGATATAATGAGTTGCGTTGGGTAAGGGTTTTTGCCGCGTTTTCGCGGTGAAAAACCGCGGCAAAAACGCTTAGAATCCTCAATGTGTGCACTTAGCCTCAAAGTTTTCCCAATTTTCCGGACTGACTGACCTTCATTTCTTAAAGTAATGATGGCCACTCGTTTTTCTTTACTTAGCTAACAGCTGTGTATCCACCATACTTCTGCACAAGACAACTGATGGTCCCAACCCCATTTATAAGGCGAGAAATCCCACTTATTAAACCTGACCGGGCACACCTGTGAAGTGAAAACCATTTCCACATGTGTTAATTCATAGTTTTGATGCCTTCAGTGTGAATGTACAATTTTCATAGCCATGAAAATATAGAAAAATCTTTAAATGAGAAGGCGTGTTCAAACTTTTGGTCTGTACTGTGTGTGTGTGTGTGTGTGTGTGTGTGTGTGTGTGTATGTACATATATATATATATATTATATATATATGTATATGTATATATATATATATATATATATATATATTATATATATATATATATATATACATACATACATATATATATATATATAATATACATACATACATACATACATACATACATACATACATACAGTTGCTTAAAACGATCCAAAGAGCGTTACATCCAGCACATCAGATTTCATGCCATAAAATCAATAGTGGAAATCGGATGTCAAAGTTCAAAGAGGCGAACCACAAAACACATAGTATAAGGTCCCTATTGATATGTTTCAAAGCGCACTGCTTCTTACTCCTAACTATAAGGCCGGCGTCACACTTTCGAGTGTGATGCGAGTAAGTCGCACGACTTTCTCGCATCAACACCCGGCACGGCCGCCCGCTCTCGGACCAGAGTGTGCGGCTGCATAGAAATACATGCAGCCGCACACTTGGGTCCGAGAGCGGGCGGCCGTGCCGGGTGTTGATGCGAGAAAGTCGTGCGACTTACTCGCATCACACTCGCAAGTGTGACGCCGGCCTAACTCATTATAAAAACTTGATTTAGAATAAGAAGCAATGTGCTTCGAAATTCATCAACAAGGAGCTTCTCCAATGAGATTTGTGGTTTTCTTCTTTGAACTTTTTTTTTTTTACATCCTATTTCTATTATTGATTTTATGGAAAAAGCAGGGTTTTTTACTTCTGGCATGGTGGCGCTGTCTCGCTTTGGAATATGCTATATGCTGTGGATTTGCGATCCCATGCACCCGAAAGGACTGGTTAGTTGATGATTAGTTCACAATTACTTGAAACTGATGCACCATAAAATATGATATAGGCAATTTTTCAGTTATGCATAGTTATGGTGCACTCCTATTTGGGATTTAAGTCCTGGACATACTGTGGGTCTGAGGACCCAAGATGACGGTGTCCTCAGGACCTGTGAAATTGTCAGTTTGGGTCTTAAGATCTGTGTTTGTGTCATGACTTAAATCTTTAATACAGGCTCACAAATGCGCAGTCAATTAGCTTGCTTAAATCTAGCCATAATTATACATGTTTGCTGTAATGTATGCTGTCTTTTAGATGTTTGTATATAATAAAATATTCATCAGGTAGACTGTATAGTAAATGTTTTGGATGCTTAAGGCTAAGTGCAGACGGTGCGGATTGTGCTGCGGAATTTTCCGCGCAGATTTTGGTAAATCTGCAGGTAAAATGACCTGGGTTTTACCTGCGGATTTACTGCGGATTTGCCGCGGTTTTTGTGCGGATTTCCCCTGTGTTTTCAGACCTGCGGATTTCTATTTAGAGCAGGTCTGACAACGCTGCGGAACTGCACAAAAGAAGTGACATGCTGCGGTTATTAAATCCGCGCGGAAAAATCCGCAGCATGTGCACTGCTTTTTTTTTTTTTTAACATTGCATCTAATGCTACTGTACATCACTTGCAGTTCTGCTGCAGATTTGCAGCGGAAAATCCGCTGCGGATCCGCAGCAGAATCCGCAACGTGTGCACATAGCCTAATACAATTAACACATAGACTTAAAGGGATTGTCCACTACGAGGACAACCTCTTGATCTAAATATTTGGCCCCGATAAACCAAAAAACAGCCTATACTCTCCTCCCGTGCCGACACAATTCCAGTGGTGTTGGCACTCGCTATCCCAGAGCTCTTGTGCGTGTATTACATGTCGTGCCCGGTGCCCAATCAGCGCTGGCTTCGCTGTCTCCACTTCTGAACAAATTGATCATGAAGGCAGGGCTGCAGCTGCTCTCTGACTTCATCTTCATGTTCAATTCATACAAAGGCGGGGATAGTGATGACAGTGCTGATTGGGTACCTGGCTCATGTATCATAACCGCACGAGAACCCCAGGACCGCGAGTGCAGACACTGCTGGAACGGCGCTGACATGAGTGGATGAGTGAGTATAGTTTTTTTTTTATTTTATCTGGCGAAACACTTAGATCAAGAAGTGTTTGTTATTAGTATTGGACAGCCTCTTTAAGATTGCAGTGTGTGAGGAAGTACTGTCAAATTCTGACTGTAATTTTGTACTTTAAAGCTTCTGTAAGTTCCTCTTCTGAAGTTCATTCTCCACCAAATATTGGCTTACGGCGGAGTGGTCAAATTGAGGGTGTTCGACAGATGCACAGTAATGCGCCAAGAAGTGAAATAGCCACTGAACGTGACCTTGTAGCTTGGAGTCGTAGAGTAGTGGTCCCAGAACTTCCTCCTGCTGTAGCCAGGTAAATACTTGTGGTATGAATTTATGGGTTGTATTAATGTGGTCTTGATAGTGTTAAAAACATAAAAAATAAATTGAGCCAGATTCATCAAAGCTTTTACGCCAGAATTCTAGAATAAGCTATGAAAAGTCGCTACATTTTTAGTGCAGCTTCAAGTTGTGCTAAAATTTTGAGATTTAATGTTTGCCCAGCCCCGACAAAATGAGTCTAGCTGGGGCAGGGTCATGGTGACCGCTACTTATCAAATTTATGACGTGTTTGTATTTGCTACACCACAAATCTTACTTAAGCAGGGACTCTATTAAGATTTGTGGTGATGCTTATCCAACTTCACGCCTCACCTGATTCATTAAGAGATGTGTGTCTCTTATTGAATCAAGAGCCTGAAACACCACTCTGCCCTCTTTACTGCTGCCAGCGTTTCCCGTCTGTCCTCCAGAGTTGGGTGTGAGGGAATGTTATGCATGCTTATGTATGTGTATAGTAAGATAATGCACTGCACACTCTGTAGGAATTCTATGCAAAATAACAGAAATTTATTGACACAACCAATTAGAAGAGGCATACAGTGAATATAAGTGACAAATAAATCATTTGACGTTTCGACTCTCCTGAGTCTTAATCATAAGTCACTGATATTAAGTGAGTCCTAACTAGAGAAATACCTTTAAGGACAAAGCTGAAGAATTATATTAGAGGTTATGGCCATATATTTAATGTATGCAAAGGGTTTTAGACCTCGTTGGTTGTTGTGAATACGGGGTAAAGCAAATGAGAGCCCCTTAACTGGTGGACCTAATGGAGGAAGGGTGTTCTGAGCGGCGCTCCCGCGCCTTGCTCTGTGGTGGCGCCGCTCAGAACACCCTTCCTCCATTAGGTCCACCAGTTAAGGGGCTCTCATTTGCTTTACCCCGTATTCACAACAACCAACGAGGTTATTTATTTTGCATAGAATTCCTACAGAGTGTGCAGTGCATTATCTTACTTTACAATAGGTACCATACCGTTGCACTTGCACCTCGACCATTTGTCCGTGTGCACACCATTTTCCTATTATTATGTATGTGTATATTTATATATCTTCTGTGCTCAGCATAAACGAGTACACCACAACAGATTTGTTAGAAAACCTTTAGTTTCCTTTCAAATGTGGGCCTTTAACTGCAAACAAGGTTTAGTTTGCACACCCAAAGTAATTTTTCTAACACTGTTGTTGCAAAACTGAGTAGTCTACAATGAAAGTCTTACGAGCAAAGCTAAAGTTTAAACTATAAAATTCTAATGAACAATCATTGAACCACAGATCTGTCTAATTATTCATTAAACAGGTGTCTAGCTGACAGTTGGCTATAAAAGGATGATGTGTAACAAAGAAAACCCCTTTCCATTTCATGCTGTCAGCTACTGCACCGCTTTGAAGATAAGTGACCTGAGAAAGAAAATCATTTTCTCGATCGCTTCATTGGGGGACACAGGAACCATGGGTGTATGCTGCTGCCACTAGGAGGCTGACACTATGCATATGCAAACAAAAGTTGGCTCCTCCTCTGCAGTATACACCCCAACGACTGGCACAAAGCTATTCAGTTTTAGCTTAGTGTCAGTAGGAGGTGGACACGGCTCTCCATTGAGACCCATATCTATCCAACGTGCGTCGTTCCTTTTCAGGTTTTTCCTCCGGAGGGATACAGTGTGGACAGTCACTACTGTACTTCCACGCAGAGACTGAGTACGGCATGTACTGCCACCCTGTATCCTCATACGTCTGTTCGCTCGGCAGTACCCCTGACGGATCCCTGACATGGACGTGTGTTCAGGTGATCGGAAAAAGGAAAGATGACCCGGGCCTGCCTCCGTCTCCCACCTACTCGCCCACTAGAGCCTGTCGGTGAAGGAGACACGGACGTCCTACAACGGATGCCGGACGTCCGACTCTCAAGAGTTATAGTCCTCTTTCCTCCTAGGTAAAGAAGATAGAAGACCGGAATGGAATAAAAAAGAAACAAGAGGACAAAATATGGCGTAGTAGTCTTCTCCCCTTCATTTCGAACATAGAAGCGGGGTTTTTTTTCCGGCTGTTCAGAAGTGCCCCTCAGCCCCCTTCCCCAGGTCACCTGCATCTTCAGGTGCCTGGTCGCGCCACTAAACGCTCCTTGTGGGGGTCCTTTTATGCCACTACGACAGCTCCTTGGCGGGCCCCCCTTTTTATTACGTTTCGGGGCCTCCGCGCCGCCCCCCCCCCCCCATCGGCGGCCACGGGCTCTAATCGAGGCCCTGGCTTCATTTTGGGCCTAGTTATAACGCCGACTCCTCCCCTTCACTCTAGGCTTCCGGGTGGGCTTTTCTCCCGCCCGTTATTCCTCTCTGCACGGCCTCAGGCTCCGCCCACCGCCTTCAGCGCTCTGGTAGACCGCAGACGCCGACATATTCCCCTCTGCAGCAGCGCGCGCTGCCATATTCCTCTCTGCAGCAGCGCGCTCTTTCCCCCAGCCGGGCCCACAGGTGGACGCAGGAAAAAAAAAGGGAAAGATCCCCATCTCCACTCTGTAGCCGCACGATTCATCCAGGGGCCTCTGGTTTCACTCTCTCTCAGGATCAGCTTCAGGAACCGTGAGTAGCTCTGCCCTGCAGAGCTGACACTCTCCTCTGTCTCTTTTTCTGTCCCCCAACCGGCTGGCATCAATTAGTGGGAACTGCTCAACCATGCCTAAGCACAAGGGAGAGCTTGCTCGCCCCCCTGCTTCCTCTCTCTCCTCCACTCTTGCAGGCATTTTGTATGTTCCTCTTGTAATGGCAGACTCCCTTCAGGTCAGTCATCTCCCCTCTGCCAGGCCTGCAGCGACCCAAAGAGACCCACCCAGGAACACCCTTCTGCCCGGGTGATTCTGAGACTCCTATTCCTGAGTGGGCTGCCTCTTAGTGGATCTCACCAGGGTGTCACAGACCCTAGTGTCTGTTTTTGACAGATTACCCCTTTCATCTCATGTAGTCGCCGGTGGGTCACAAGACTCTCATCCCGGTCCTTCCAACCCAGGCCGTAAGAGACCTAGATGGGAGCACCGCTCTAAGTCCTCTTCCCGCTCCGCCTCACCAGACGACTTTTCATGGCGCGATCCTTCCCTAGCGCCCCCCTCTCCAGAATCAGGCGAGGCGTCTTCGGACGCGCTTTCGAAGGATGTGTCGGACCTGGATTCTGAACAGGCCTCCAGCATGACGGATACGGTGCAGAACCTGATTGTTGCAGTCAATCAGACCTTAGGCATCAAGGATACCGCTACGGAATCTGCAGATCAGGCGGTTTCGTTCAGACGTTCCAAACCACCTTCCAAGGATTTTGCCTCACATACCGAGTTCATGGAGATACTCAAGACGGAGAGGGAGAATCCAACCAGGCGCTTTTAAAGAGGGAAGCGCCTCGGCATCCTATATCCCTTCCCCGGATCTTACCACCAACTGGACGTTTTCTCCTACAGTGGACCCACCGGTCTCCAGGCTGTCCACCAATACTGTCCTCCCACTTTCCAATGCAGCTTCCCTCAAGGATGCCAACGACAGGATTATAGAATCGCTGGCAAAATCGTCCTTTGAAGCAGCCGCTTCTGCTTTATGCCCGGCCTTTGCCTCTACTTGGGTCTCAAAGGCCATAGCCAGATGGGCCAAACAACTCCGCATAGGCTTCATAGCTGGAGCCCCTCCGAGAGAGTTGGCGGAGCTTGCAGACCAAATTTCACATGCCGGTCAATATTTGGTATCGGCCTTTCTGGATGCCGCATCCTGCGCTGCTCAGGCATCCAGCAATTCGGTAGCCATCCGAAACATTTTGGCTGAAAGCACGGCAAGCTGATCTTTCGTCAAAGAAGTTGCTCACAGGCCTTCCCTTCCAGGGAGACCGTCTCTCAGTTGGATCAGATCATTAAAGAAGCAACGGGAGGCACGAGTTCCCTCCTCCCTCAATCCAAGCCTCGCAGACCCGTTCAAGGGCATCAGTTTCACTCCTTTCGGCCCTTTCGCCATTTCCCGACGTCTGAGGATTCCTCAGGTCAGCGCGTGCCGCAGGATAGCCAGGTCAAGAAGAAGGCTTCCTTCAGGCCCACTCTTTCCTGGCGTTCCCATAACTCCCACGGTAGATCAGCCAGATCAAGACCTGGCAGATCTTCCTCGGTGTGACTCTGTTCCAGGGCCCAGCGTTCCTCCCCAGCTCAGCGGTCATCTCCTGCTTTTCAGTGACGTTTGGCTCTACTTGGTCTTAGACGCTTGGGTCAGGGAGGTTTTATCCTCTGGATACAAGATAGAGTTCACTCCCCATTCACGAGATCGTTTTTTACGAATCCCGCCCCCCAAGGGACCCCACTTTGGTCCTGGGTTTCTTTGCATCAATCGACTCCCTTCTCAGTTCTGGGGTTATCGTCCCCATTCCACAGCGGGAAAGTTTCAAAGCTTTCTATTCAAACCTGTTGGTTGTGCAAAGTAGGGCGGCACGATTCGTCCCATTCTGGATCTAGTTGCTGAACAGGAGGGTTCGCCTGCGTCACATCAGGATCTTGTCTGTGTTCAGTAATCCCTTCCATGGAGATGCAGGAATTTCTGTGCTCCATAGACATCCTGGACGCCTACCTCCACGTTTCTGATTTGCCCAGCTCTTCAGAGGTCCTTGCCATTTGCAGTTCAGCAGAACCAGTTTCAGTCTGTCGCCCTGCCGTTCGGCCTTGTGTCCGCTCCCAGGGTCTTTCCCAAGCTCATGGCGGCATTGTTGGCCATCTTGAGATTCAGGGGCCTGGTTCGAAATTCTTACGGACAATGCCACGGCCGTGGCGTACGTCAACCACCAAGGAGGGGCCAGATGTTCTCTGGCAATGGACAAAGTGTCCAGGATCCTTTATTTGGCGGCGGTGATGGTTCCGGCAATATCCGCTGTGCATATATCTCCGTCGTGGACAACTAGGCCGCCGACTTCCTCAGCCGCGAGGGTCTCGCGGCAGGTGAGTGTTCCCTGCATCCAGACGTCTTCCATCAGATCTGTCTTCGATGGTGGACTCCGGATGTAGACCTCAGGGCGACCCGGCTGAACAGGAAGGTTCCGCGGTTCGTCTCCAGGTACCGCGACCCTCTTGCGTTGGACGTAGATGTTCGGGCCATTCCCTGGTCGCAGTTCACCCTTCCCTACCTGTTCCCTCCACTTCTCCTTCTTCCCAGATTGCTGAAGATGATCAAGGCAGAAGGGGTGTCGGTTATTCTGATCGCCCAAGAGTGGCCCAGGAGGTCTTGGTTCGCTGGTGAGTTCATCGTCATCCCGCCATTAAACTTGTCGCTCCTTGCTATCTTGGCTTTTCTCCAAGCGGGATTGGATTCTGACCTCTCCCTTAGCACTCTAAAAGGGGCAAATGTCAGTTTTTTCTACTCTCTTTCAGAAATCTAAGGCGTCTCGTTCTCAAGTCAAGACTTTCCTTCAGGGAGGGGTGCATACGGCTCCCCGTACCGGGATCCCTGGGACCTCAATCTTGTTTTGGAGGTTGAGGTGTGCTCCCATTGAACCTCTCATAGAGGTTCCACTGTCTGTTGTAAAGTGGCATTTCTCGTAGCCATCATTCCCATCAGACGGGTTTCATATTTAGCGGCTCTGTCCCGTTGCCCCCTTTCCTGGTTCTTCACCAGGATGAGGTTGTGTTGCAGCCTCGCCTTCCTTTTTTCCAGGGTGGTATCCACTTTTCACTTGAATGAGGATATTGTC
>JARQOD010000005.1:258209518-258284710 GCA_033576555.1 Oophaga sylvatica | reverse complement strand
GCGACACCACCTTAGGTAGGAAGTCGCTCCATGTGCGTAGCACTACACGATCCGGGTGAAACTCCAGGAAGGGAGGCGAGCAAGAAAGAGCCGCCGACTCAGAAACCCTTCTCAAAGAAGTGACCGCTACTAGGAAGGCAACCTTCCAAGAGAACAAAGAAAGACTAACAGAGTCCATAGGCTCAAAAGGCCCGTGTTGAAGAGCCTCCAAAACAAGATTGAGACGCCAAGGAGACACAGGCGCCCTAAGCGGTGGAAACTGGCGGTTACTCCGCGAAAAAAGGAACGCACGTCCCTACGCGAGGCGATAGCCTTTTGGAACAGCAAGGACAGAGCAGAAACCTGACCCCTCAGGGTGCTAACTGCCAAACCTCTGTCCAGTCCAAATTGCAGGAAAGCCAACAAATTGGGAATGGAAAAAATCCTCGGATTCCTTGAGGAACCCGAACACCACGAAAAGAAGGCTTCCCAAGTCTTGTGGTAAATTGTAGTAGTAGCCGGACCTCTGGCCGCTCGTAAAGTGGCAATGACTTCGGCTGAAAAACCTCGACGGGTCAATATTTCGGTCTCAAGAGCCACGCCGTCAAATGCAGAGACTTCAGGTCCGGATGACGAACGGGCCCTTGGGTTAACAGGTCCGGGCGAAGAGGAAGTCGAACTGGCGGTGCCGCCAGGAGTGACACCAGAGTCGAGAACCACGTTCTCCTTGGCCAATCTGGGGCTATCACTATAGCCGAGATTCTCTCCAGTCTGATCCGACGGAGAACCAGAGGCAGTAAGGATATCGGCGGAAACACATAGATCAGCTCGAATTGGTCCAACGGAGCCACCAGAGCATCCACCGCCACAGCCTTCAGATCCTTGTACCTGGACATGAATGTCGGCAACTTGGCATTGAACCTGGATGCCATCAGATCCACTTGGGAGTTCCCCAACGGAAGCACAGCAGTGCAAAAATCTCCGGATGAAGACTCCATTCTCCGGGATCCATCTTCTCGCGACTTAGAAAGTCCGCCGTGATATTCTGAACTCCTGGAATGTGGATCGCAGAGATAGCTGGCACTCTGGTCTCTGCCCATATCAGAATCCGAGATACCTCCACCATGAGTCTGGAACTCCTTGTCCCGCCTTGGTGATTGATATATGCGACCGCCGTCGCATTGTCTGTCTGCACTCGGACAGGCAGACCGCTTAAAGGGACCGTCCAGTGTTGGAGGCAAAGGAAAATCGCCCTCAATTCGAGGATGTTGATCGGTAAAACAGACTCTTCCGACGACCATACTCCCTGAGTCCAGAGATCGTTCCAAACACCCCCCCAGCCTGTCAGGCTGGCATCGGTGGTTATGACAGACCACTTTGAGAGAAGGAAAGAGTTCCCCAGGGATAACTCTTTCGGACGGATCCACCATCCTAGAGACTCTCGTACTTTGTGAGAGATGATAACACTGCAATCCAGTGAGGTCTGCGACCGATCCCAGTGGTTCAGAATGAACTTTTTGGGCAAATGGAAGTGCTTCCATTGAAGCCACCATCAACCCCAGAAGGCGCATACATCTCCGAAGGGACATTGTCTTTGAAGACTTCATCACCCGTACATGCCGAAGGAGACATGCTTGCTTGTCTGGAGGCAGGGACACCACTGCTCGTACCGTGTCGAAATGCATCCCCAAAAACAGGATTGATTGTGACGGTTCCAGAGACGACTTCTCCCAATTGACCAGCCACCCGAAGTCCTCCAGGAGCTGAAGTGATAGGTCGCGAGCCGTCACCCCTCCTCCTTTGAGGGCGCCACAATCAAAAGGTCGTCCAGATAAGGAAGGATCGTGACTCCCTGTCTTCGTAGAATCGCCATGAGAGGCACCAGAATTTTTGTAAAAACTCTGGGCGCTGAGGCCAAACCGAAAGGCAGGGCCACAAATTGGTAATGATCTTTCCCTATGGCAAAACGAAGGTAACGTTGGTGAGCCCTTCCGATTGGAACGTGTAAATAGGCGTCGCGAATGTCGATTGACACCAAAAAGTCGTTCTACGACAAGGCTGCCACCACGGAACGAAGCGATTCCATGCGAAACTTTCGGGAGTGGACATGCCGATTTAATCTTTTGAGATCCAGGATGGGGCGAAACTTGTCCTCCTTTTTGGGGACCACTAAAAGATTGGAATAAAATCCTCTTCCCCTGTCCTCTGGTGGAACCGGTACCACCACACCCTTCTGCAGAAGAAATTCGACTTCTTGCAGTAAAGCGGCACATAGCTCGGGCTCTGACGGATGCGAGATTGGCAATAACTGTTCGAGGGTCGGGAAGAAAATTCTATGAAATAGCCTGCCGACACAACCCGCGTCACCCAGGAGTCTGGGACACGGGAAACCCAGGTCAATTTGAATTGGAGCAGGCGACCCCCCACTCGAGAGCCCTCGAGCGGGACCCTGGCGTCAATCCGCCTTAGCGGGCTTTTTGTCAGATTCCCTCTTGTCATGACGGAAACTTTGTTTCCAGGGAGTGCGGGATTTCTGAGTGGTCTTTTTTCCCGAAAAAGAGGGACGACCCGACCCCCAAGAGGGCTGACCAAATCGTCCCCTGGACCGAAAGGACCGTCGACCATTACTGGCACCAGGTCTGCCAGGCGTAGAAGTCACAGTTCTTCGCTGTGGTAAAGCTGCTTCTTTTGCCTTTGCTTTGGCAATCAGCTCCGTGAGGTCAGATCCAAATAGCTGACCGCCCTTGTAAGCTAAAGATGGCAAACCTTGCTTGGAAACCGCATCACCGGTCCACTGTGTAAGCCACAGAGCTCTCCTGACTGAGACCGCCGAGGATTGTGTCCTGGATAGCAGTGACACAGTATCCAGGTTTGCATCATGACCATATTGGAATGCACTTTCTAACAATTCGAACAGTTCGTCCACCTCAGGTACTTGAGGTTCACATTTCCTCCGCAAACGGTCCAACCAGACCAGGGAAGCTTTATAAGCACACATGGAGCCTAGCACTGCTCTGAAACCATGACCCGCGCCTCGTAAATGGATTTTGCCGCCGACTCCGCTTTTCTGTCCAGTGGGTCTTGTAGACTCGCCTTCCCTTTAATAGGAAGTAAAGAAGATTTGCTAAGCTGAGATAAAGGGACATCCACTTCAGGAGAAGGGATCCAATTGTCAATCGATTCCGTAGTACACGATACAGTGACTCAAATAGACGTGTCCCCTGAAAACGTTTGTCTGGACACAGACGCTCCTTCTCCACTGCTTGATTAAACTCACTCAGGGATGGCAAAGTCGAAAGTGACTTATGCGACTCCTGAAACATCCGGGCCGACTTACCAGGACGAGTAGTTACTTCCTCCTGTAACTGTAACGCCTCCCTCATAGCTTCAATAAAAGCTTCTACACGGCCCGAAAAAGAGGCAGAGTGCCTTTGCCGATCTTCTTTATCCGAATCGGATATTCCCCCTGAACTTAAAGGGGAACCCTCCATATCAGAACTCTCTGAGTCGCTATATGTGAAAGAAGTCACCGGCCTGTGTCGCTTCCTGCCATGAGGGGGTTTGGCTGACACCCAATAACCTATAAGGTTAGACAGGCTATCAATCGAACGAGTGAGAGCCTCCATTTTTACATCACTGGGTCCTCCGACCGCTGCGCTTGACGCGGTCGATGTCTGTGTGTCAGATACACGAGACCGATCTTGTAGCGGAGTCGGACATGGTCCGCACTTTGATTCTGATCTGACATGTCTTACCCAGTACAATGGCAGGTTAAACCTGACAGTAACAAGAAACAGTGTGGTTTCTAGAAAAAAATAAGACGAACGCTGAAGGTTAACTCTTAAAGAAAGGGTTACCCTAGCTGTCCCACCATTAAGGGTTAACCGCCTGATAAGGGTTAAAGTCACAAGCTCTCCACAACCTGTATTAATGTGACAGATGTGTGAGCCCCAGGTGCCTCTTATGAGGAAGCAGGTGCTGACAGAAACGTCCTCAAGGAATGCCACACTAAACGAAAAAAATCGCTAAAATATTGCGTCTTTTTTTTTTTTTTGCATCTCATAAAAATCCTGCGACTTAAAAAGCGTCGCTAACTTTAGCGACGTTCAGTGTGCCAGAGCCCTGCGCTGCGGGGGAGAGAAGTCTTTAAGCTTCTGCCCTGATAGGCAGAAGCGACTCACAGTTAAACTTCGCGGTGCTGTCTTCTTAATCTTGTGCGGGAGGAACGGAGAGTGAGGAGCCCGGAGCGCTGCAATGGCCGCCGCACTGAGGAGGCAGCCGGAAGAGAAGGCAGAGGAAAATCGTGCTCAGTGAGCGCTTCCGCCCGGGAAGCGTGAAGCCACACCCCCCGCCTTCAAAAAAAAAAGCGCGGGACTCCTCCATTCTCCGGTCCCGCGATCCCCGTCCTGCAGGCATCCACCTGCGGACAAAATATAAGTCACCACATTTACTGTAACAGCGGCTGCCGCAGCAGCCGCTGAATCACTCATACACATTATAAAAATGTGGAGTACTCACCCCGCCATGCGCCACAGGGACCCCCAGGGGTTTCTGGCACGTGCCCATGCTTCCCCCCCCCAGGGCGGGGATCGCAGTGACCCCTGCAGCGCGGTTTGCGTCCCCGCCAGGGAAGCCATCCTCATCCCCCCGGCCGGCAGGGTTCTGCAGGGACCACCATATAGGGTAATACAGATCCGCCAAGGGAGAGGTTGGGGTCCAGCAGCGCTGAGACCCCTGAGACCTCTAGACCACATTTGGTGATCCAAGTCTCTTGTCCGATAAAAAATAATAAAATCTTCTAAGGAGCTGCTTCCAGCAGCGACTATCCTCTGAGACCTCAAATTGAAAACTGGAGAGCTGAGTAGGAGGAGCCCGAGCTGGAGGGCCGGTCAACACTCTTTTTTAATCTGAGGTGTCTATCCCATCTGGGCTCCGCCTACCCACTAGTTATGACTAGTGTGTCTCCTTTCCTTCCGTTCTGCTGCTGAAAAATGAATTTTGAGAAACAAAAAAGGTTTTTTTTATTTTCACTGCTCTGCGTTTATAAACTTCTGTGAAGCACTTGGGGGTTCAAAGTGCTCACTGTGCATCTAGATAAGCTTCTTGGGGGGTCTAGTTTCCAAAATGGTGTCACTTGTGGGGGAGCTCCAATGTTTAGGTACACAGAGACTCTCCAAATGCGACATGGCGACCGCTAAATATTCCAGCATATTTTCCATTCAAAAAGTCAAATGGCGCTGCTGTGCGCCCAAACAGTGGTTTATGACCAGATATGAGGTATCTGTGTACTCAGGAGAAATTGCCCAACAAATTTTAGGATCCATTTTATCCTGTTGCCCATGCAAAAATGAAAAAATTGATGCTAAAATAAAATTTTTGTTGGAAAAATTAAAATGTCCATTTTTTCCTTCCACGTTGCTTTAGTTCCTGTGAAGCACCAGAAGGGTTAATAATCTTCTTGAATGTAGTTTTGAGTAGCTTGAGGGGTGCAGTTTTTATAATGGTGTCACTTTTGGGTATTTTCTACCATATAGATCCCTCAAAGTGACTTCAAATGTGAGGTGGTCCCTAAAAAAAATGGTTTTGTAAATTTTGCTGTAAAAATGAGAAATCACTGGTCAACTTTTAACCTTTATAACTTCCTAACAAATAAATTTTTGTTTCCAAAATTGTGCTGATGTAAAGTAGACATGTGGGAAATGTTATTTATTAACTATTTTGTGTCACATAACTCTCTGGTTTAACAGAATAAAAATTAAAAATTTGAAAATTGCGAAATTTACAAAATTTTCGCCAAATTTCCATTTTTTTCACAAATAAACGCAAAAATTATCGACCTAAATTTACCACTAACATGAAGCCCAATATGTCACGAAAAAACAATCTCATAATCGCTAGGATCCGTTGAAGCGTTCCTGAGTTATTACCTCATAAAGGGACACTGGTCAGAATTGCAATAAATGGCAAGGTCATGAAGGGTTAAGAAATTGTCCACTTTATATGTTTAGACTAGTGTTGAATTTCTATTGTGTATGCTTTGTTTTTATATAAAGAAGCACTCCTCCTTCCATGAAAATTTTTATCCTCTCAATAGATTGCAATCATATTATATAGCACTGTTTACGTATATAATTGCTCATTTTGGCCTTCTACCCAACTAATTCTTGTCATTTCTCTGCTCCATGTAGAAACAGGAACTGTCTTGTACCTGCAGAAATCATTCCCCTCTTCAACTCCTGTCCCAGTTACTCCCCCTCTCCCCTGCCATTGACTTTTGCAGTGACTGATGACTCGTTACAGGGTAAATTGACCTCCTGTTTCTACATAGAGCTTAGAAGGATTCAGCTAGTCGGTTTTTAATCCGTGATGTCATAAACCTAAAGGAGAAGAGAAAAATTAACTGGGTAGAAGGGCAAAATGAGCGATTGTAAGTGCACAGTGCTATATAACATGATGGTTGCAATAAATTAAGAGGATACAAAGTTTGCTGGGAGTGCTGCTTTATATATTTATCTGTTCAATGCAAAACTTGGCTGGGAGAATTACACTGACAATTTATTATGCCCCTAGCAAACAGGAGGAATGGAGAACAGCAAAAGGAGAGGAGGAAATACATCTTTACAAAGCAGAAGAGAAAAGGAAATCTCTTTCAAACCACACGGTCAAAGAAAATAAAGCAGTCTCCTGCACAAAGGTGAGCTACTCCAGACTGATACGTGAGCACAAAGTAATAGATTGGAGGCGCGCATTTGTACTGTATATCATCCTTAGTAGGTGACTATAGTTGCTTTTCATTTTTCAAATGGATCTTTTTGAAGCACATGATCCCTCCCCACCCGAGATTTGTTGTCTTTAGTGATAAATCATCTAGTCGTGACGAGTAGAATTGTGTTCTATTTGAGATGTGAACCTCGCACGTCTCGACAAGATTTTAATAAAGTTGGTGGTGACGTTGTAATATTACTCATGCTCTCAGAAGAGAGAGCTTGATTAGTGTGTCGATTAATCTGAGGGAACACAACGCCCATATGACTAGTCAACTTCTAATTTGTATGTCCCTGGTTAAAATACGTAATGTTTTAGGAAAATGTAATCCGAATGAAGCCATGAAAAGGGACTTGTTTACATCAATAAAAGAGTAGAGTAAACAGGGCAGTTTGAGGGACATGGGGATGCTGGCAGGTTCAGGGCTGTGGAGTCTGTAAGCCACACCTCCAACTCCTCAATTTCCATGACACCGACTCTCTGACTCCCTCGTACCAGGGCTGTGGAGTCGGTAGGCCAAACCTCCGACTCCAACTCCTCAGTTTCCATGACTCTGACTCCACCAAAATGGGCTCCAAGCCACAGCCCTGGTCAGGTTCCCATTAAACTCCATATTGTAAATGGGAGTTTACAAAATCTGCAGTGAAATAATGTGTAGGGCACCAGCCTGTTCAGTATTTCGTATGGTAATGTGTCTCACACAGTTTTCTGTTGGGTTGTTTTAATTAGCTGCAGAACCATTCTCATGAGCTGTTGTTGGAACCTGGAGATGCAAGAAGGCAGCAGCAAGCCGGACAGCACAACTATCGAACAAGGGCAACTTTAGAAGACCAAGCTGGGCCTTCAGAAGATCTAGAAAACGAAAATGGCTCATCAGATGTAAGATTTCAGTAGATAAGTTGATGTTCTAATGCATTTGTACCATGCAATTACTTGACCCTCATGAGTGGTTCTCAGCTGTTACTTTCTGTTCTGTCTACTATACAACATTTATACAATCCTGGATTAGGCAATGTAAATACAATCTGTTATCCCAAATTTGCATAATCCAGTGGTGATGGGCAGAAAAATGTCTGTTGTATAAAGGTGAAGAAAATACACTTGAACAGATCACAACTTGCAGAATCCAGGTTGCTGATTTCTCACATTAGTCATTTGTTATTTTTTTCAAACTAGGAAGCAGACGTTGAAAGTGAGGCTGTGGCAGCAAGTGCCGCAACATCTGAAGATGAAGACAAACCTAACTGGAACAGTGATGACAGTAGTTCAAGGTAACTGAATCTTAGAATTTGAGAATCGAAATGAAGCTCTTCTGTTTTGCCAGCATCTCTTGATATCTGAAGGAAAAGGTTTTTTGTTTTATAAACAAAGTAATTTTGGAATAGGGTGAGTCCAGATGTGAATGTTTTCTCAGTATTTTTCCTGAGTTTTTTTCCACGCTTTGGGGGAAAAAAATAACAAAAATATGCCACCCCTTTTAAAGGGAATCTGTCAGCAGGTTTTTGGTATGTGGTCTATGAGCAGCATGATGTGGGGGCAAAAACATGGATCCCAGCAATGTATTGCTTACCATGCTGGTTGCTGTAGTTTTGACAATTTCACTGGCTAGAACTGCAGCAGAATAAACATCCTTTGAATGCTGAGCTTGTATAACCCTGGGTAGAAAGGTGCTAATCAGTGGTGGTGGCGGGGTTACACACAGCAGCCGGACTAGGTGGCATCAGACAACTTGTACTCTAATGTTGATTTCTTTATCACTTCATTGGGGGACATAGGTAGGAGGCTGACTTTAGTCAAAAAAAGGAAAATGGCTCCTCAGCAGTATACACACCCCGACAGGCACAAAGTACCTCAGTTTGAGCTTAGTGTCTGTAGTAGGAGGCGGACCTGGATCTGTTCCCAGATTCTCATTTTCCTTTTCAAGTTCCCTGTGTGTTTTTATTAATCTTTTCCTTTGGTCTTTCAGGTTCCTTTCTCTTAGGGTAACATGGTGTAATTTCTCACCGTTTTCCCGTACTTATGCGACCAAGAGAGCAATGTGGTGTCACCCACATCGCCCACTCTCGGGCCTGCAAGGCAGGACCTAATCCCCTGTCACCTTTAGGGGTGCTTCAAGGTGATTCCTGGTGGCTGTCCTTACCTTTTCCCCACCCTACCCCTCTCCTCGGAGAGGACTGGAAGGAAGACATTGGTCAACAGCGTCTGGAGATGGTGCAGGAAGGAGGATCCCTGATTCCAGCGACCCTCACCCACCTGAGGGCTCCTGATGTTATCCCCATCTCTGCAAAGGGACCGGGACTCACTGCACAGGTATGTCTCTTTCCTTTACCTCCGCAGCTGCAAGTGTCATCCCCAGGAGCACTGTCCCTGCATCACAGCAGGACAGGGCGGCGTTAATAGAAGAGAACAGCCGTAGCCATTTCTCCCATGGCCGGGCTCCATTCTAGCGGGCACACCCCTTCTTTTTGCTAGCCGCACCCCTTCCTGGGTTTCTTGGCCAGTCACCGTCGCGCGTTTGAATTGCGCGCTTTTTTTTATTCAATAAGAGGTCTCTTCTCAGTCTGGCCACGCCTCCCCCGCAGCACGTGCTTTTTTGGATTGTTTTTCCGCTCCTATCAGGAAGCTTCTCCTTCCTGGCTGTTCACGCCCACTTCGTGTCAACCAATCAGAGGGGACCTTCGCTTTCACCGGCTAGCAAATCTTCCTGGCTGTTCACGCCCGCTGGCGTGTCAGCCAATACTGTAGGATTTTGACTTTTGCCGGCAGTCTACAGTGCATCGGACTTGCGGTGACACAGCTGAGGCTACATCAGCTCCTGTATACTGCCATATCCTGCTCTTTGCAGACCTGCGGATGCTCTGCACGCAGGGAGACACAGCTATCCATAGTTTTTTCTGCTGGTCGTCGCTGGCATCGGGTAGACTCTGCTCTATTTATCTTGGCTCCTCCACAGCAGTATTCCCAAGGTAAGACTTATGCCCAACCCTAGAGAGGCTTCTTTCTGCCCCTCTAAGCCCACTGTGATTCACTACGCCTGTGCCCTCTGCAAAAGAAAGTGGTCTTCAGGCCAGCCTTCCCCTTTTTGCCTGTCCTGCAGTCCTTCCACCATGTCTGTCCCACAGGAACCCCCTATGGCCCGGGATGAGAGCACTCCCCTGCCTCCGGAGTGGGCTGTTGCGATGTCACAGTCGGTCTCTGACCTGACAAAAGAATCACAGTCTCTGGTCCAGGTCCTGGAGCGACTTCCACATTTGTCTACCAGCACCAGTGCTCCGAACGCCTCTCATGGTGATTCGTACACACCTGACCGCGACCTTCGCAGGGACAAATCGGGTACAAAGCTAAGGAAGCAGGCTCTTTCCAGTTCTTCCTCCAGTTCTCCGGGTCCCATTCCTTGCCCCATGCCCCTTCCTTTTAGCTTGCTTTTGAGTCGGATGTGGATTCACAGTCTGAGTCCGATACGGACCAGACCTCAAAAATGCAGGATATGGTCAATAGCCTTATCTTGGCAATTACCCAAACTCTGAACCTAAAGGAGGATGAGGCACCTGCTCAGGAGCACTCCATTTCTTTCAAACGGGTAAAATGTCCTTCCAGGAATTTCCCCAATCACAGGGAATTTGAAGCGATTATGTCTAAACACTGGGAACACCCTGAAAAGTACTTTCCTGGAAGGAAGCAGCTATTCTCTATCCCTTTAGCCCAGACCTCGTTGGTAGATAGCAGAGTCCCCTAATATGGACCCGCTGGTTTCTCGCCTGTCTTCCTAGACAGGCTTGTCTCTACGGATAGATAGATTGAATCCTTGGCTAAGTCAGCCTTTGAAGCAGCTGTTGCCTCCGTCTGCCCCATTTCAGCTGCAGATGGAAGGAAGAGAGCCACAGTATTCATTACTGATGGGTAGGCGGAGCCCCAGATCAGGATGTTACCTCAGATCAAAAGAGTGCTGACTGGCTGGCCCCTCCAGCTCGGGCTCCTCCTACTCAGCTCCAGTCTAAGATTTGAGGTCCAGAGGATGGTCGCTGCTAATGCAGCTCCTCAGAAGATTTTATTATTTTATATTCGGACAGGAGACTTGGATCACCAGTTGGTCTAGAGGTCTCAGGGTACCAGCGCTGCTGTACCCCAACCTCTCCCTTGGCGGATCTGTATTTACTCAAAGTCCCTGCAGAATCCTTGCCGGCCCTGGGGGATGAGGAGAGCTTCCCTGGCGGGACGCAAACCACACGTGCGATCACTGCGTTCCTCGCCCTGGGGGGAAGCATGGGCACAGCGCCAGAAACCCCTGAGGGTCCCTGTGGCGCTTTTGGCTGGTGAGTACTCCACACAAAATTTTATTATTAATGTGTGAGTGCTTTAGCGTCTGATGGCAGCGCTATTACATGTATATCAGTATGCTTCAGCGCTGCGGTGACAGCGCTATTACATGTTTATCAGTGTATTTCACCAGCCTCTCCCTTGGCGGATCTGTAACTACATAATGGTCCCTGCAAATCCTTGCCGGCCCTGGGGGATGAGGAGAGTTTTCCCTGGCGGGGGCGCAAACCACACACTGGGGTCACTGCGCTTCCCGCCCTGGGGGGAAGCATGGGCATAGCGCCAGAAACCCCTGAGGGTCCCTGTGGCGCTAAGCTGGTGAGTACTCCACACAATTTTTATTATAATAATGTGTGAGTGCTTCAGCGCTGCGGTGACAGCGCTGTTACAAGTAGATGTGGTGATCTTTTGTCCGCAGGCAGATAGCTGCAGGACAGAGAGGGAGCAGGAGCGAGGGAGTTCGCGCTCAATATTTGAGCTGGCGGGGGGCGTGGCCTAACTTTTCCCGGTCTTCTGAGCAGGAAGACGCGCGCTCTGGCGTTTCTCCTGCGACTTCCTCACTGTGGCGGCCATTACACAGGCTCCTGGGCTCCTCAGACCGCTCCTCTCCTCATAAGACACCACGGCCAGCTGGGTGAGTGCTGATTCCTCACCCCGCAGCGCAGCGATCGCTATCCTGCAGCTGCAGTCTCATTAGAGACATAAAATTGGCTGGGGCTCACAAACATATATATTGTGGTGAGTTTGCAATATTAACCCCTCTGAGGGTTATTTCTATCAGCTAAATTTTTTGACTGAATACCGCTGGGGTAACCCTGCCTGGTGGAGCGTTAACCCTTCAGCGTATAAAAAAAAAAAAAAAAACGCATAGTTTTTGCTGGTATTACCGCTTTGACCTGCTCATACAGGTGAGACATGTCTGAACAGAGTTCAGATGCCGCGGACCACGTCCCAGTGCCATTGCGGCAATCAGATACGCAGACCTCCACAGCGTCTAGCGCTGCGGTCGACAGCGGTGAAAAATTGGATGATATCGCTCGATCGATCAACAACTTGTCTGACCTTTTAGGTCAATATGTGTCTGCTAATTCCTCTCAGAGGAAGCGACGCAGGCCGTTACCGGCCTCTACACGGAGCGAGTCAGATGTATCTGATATTGGGCAGAGTTCCCCTTTAAATTCGGATGGAGAAATATCCGATTCAGATGCGGACGAGCCGCAGGGGCGTTCCTCTATGGCGAAGCGTACGGAGGCATTAATTGAAGCCATGAGAGATATATTACAGTTACCGGAGGAGGTAACTAGTCGTCCTGGTAAATCAGCACGCATGTTCCAGGAGTCCCGTGCTTCGCGTACAACATTGCCAGCTCTGGATGAGCTTAATAGTGTAATAGAGGAGGAACGTCTATGTCCAGATAAGCGTTTTCATGGAACGCATTTCTTGGATACACTTTATCCTTGCTCTACGGAGTCAAAGGCTAATTGGACTTCTGCTCCTGAGGTGGATGTGTCTTTATCTCAGCTTAGTAAATCCTCACTACTCCCTATTAAGGGAAAAGCGAGCTTACAGGAGCCTTTGGATAGAAAAGCAGAATTGGCGGCAAAAGCAAGCTATGAGGCTGCGGGTCATGGATTCCGAGCAGTGCTAGGATCCATGTGTGCTGCTAGAGCTTCTCTAGGCTGGTTGGCACGTCTGAAGACGGAGTTGCAAAATGAATCTCCGTTATCTGAGATACGGTAAACTTGTGAATGGTTGGAAACGGCAGCCTGTTATATCTTTGATGCCGGTCTGGATACGGCATCTCTGCTGGCCAAAGCGCAAGCTTCAGCGGTCACAGTCAGAAGAGCTTTATGGCTCAGACAGTGGGCCGGGGACGCAGTTTCCAAACAAGGGTTGTTGGCCTTACCTTACAAGGGTGGCCATCTTTTTGGATCCGACCTCACAGAGCTGATTTCCAAGGCTAAGGCGAAGGAATCAGCATTACCACAGCGTAGGGCCATGGCCTCGGTGTCCAGTAAGCCTGGTGTCTATAGTGGTCGGCGGTCCTTTCGGGGCCGAGGACGATCTAGTCACTCCTCGTGGGGATCGGGTCGTCCTTCCTTCTCAGGAAAGAAATCCTCTCAGAAAACTCGTACTCCCTGGAAGCAGAGTTTCCGCCAGGACAAGCGGGAACTTGACAAGAAGCCCGCAAAGTCGAATTAGAGCCAGGGGTCCACTCGAGGATTCTCGAGTGGGGGGTCGCCTGCTTCTTTTCAAGGCGACTTGGATGGCTCGCGTTCCAGATTCCTGGGCAACGCGGATAGTGTCGGCAGGCTATTTCATAGAGTTTGCTTCTCGACCCCCAAATGTTTTTTGTCAGTCTCGCGTTCCGTCGGAACCCGAGCTTGTTGTCGCTCTACAGCGAGAGGTCAATCTCTGCTACAAAAGGGTGTAGTGATACCGGTTCCGTCAGAGGACCGAGGGAAAGGTTTTTATTCCAACCTTTTTATAGTTCCCAAAAAGGAGAACAAATTTCGCCCGATTCTGGATCTCAAGCGATTAAACCGGCATGTCCATGCCCGGAAATTTCGCATGGAGTCGCTTCGCTCCGTTGTGGCAGCTCTGTCACAGAACGATTTTCTGGTGTCAATCGACATTCGCGACGCCTATTTGCATATTCCCATCGGAAAGGCTCATCAGCGCTTTCTTCGATTTGCCATAGGTCAGAATCATTACCAGTTCGTGGCTCTGCCGTTCGGCTTAGCCTCAGCGCCAAGGGTCTTTACAAAAATTCTGGCGCCCCTCATGGCAATCCTTCGAAGACAGGGGATTACGATTCTCCCTTATCTGGACGATCTTTTGATCGTGGCTTCCTCGGAGGAGGAGGCGTTGACGGCTCGGGATTTGTCTCTTCAGTTTCTGAAGGACTTCGGTTGGCTGGTCAATTGGGAGAAGTCGTCCCTGGAACCATCGAGGACAATCCTCTTTTTGGGAATGCATCTCGACACGTTTCGGTCGGTAGTTTCCCTACCACCAGACAAACAGTCATGTCTTCTTCGACATGTACAGATTATGAAATCCTCAACGGCAATGTCCCTTCGGAAGTGTATGCGTCTTCTGGGACTGATGGTGGCGTCCATGGAGGCAATTCCTTTTGCCCAGTTCCATTCCAGGACTCTCCAAAGGTTCATCTTGAGTCGATGGAACCAGTCGCAATCGCTGGATTGCAGTGTCACCATTTCTCGCGCGGTGCGGGATTCTCTAGAATGGTGGTTACGTCCAGGGGCATTCTCCCTGGGGAAGTATTTCCTCCCTCCGAAGTGGTCAGTCATAACCACCGATGCCAGCCTGACGGGCTGGGGGGTGTTTGGAACAATCTCTGGATTCAGGGGGTATGGTCATCGGAAGAGTCTGTTCTTCCGATCAACATCCTGGAATTGAGGGCGATTTTCCTTTGCCTCCAACATTGGACGGTCCCTTTGAGCGGTCTGCCAGTCCGAGTGCAGACAGACAATGCGACGGCTGTCGCGTATATCAATCACCAAGGTGGGACAAGGAGTTCCAGACTCATGGTAGAGGTGTCCCGAATTTTGATTTGGGCAGAGGCCAGTGTACCAGCCATTTCGGCGATTCACATTCCAGGGTTCAGAATATTACAGCGGACTTTCTCAGTCGCAGAAGGATGGATCCCGGGAATGGAGTCTCCACCCGAAGTTTTTGCACTCCTGTGCTCTCGCTGGGGAACCCCACAAGTGGATTTGATGGCATCCAGGTCCAATGCCAAGTTACCGACGTTCATGTCCAGGTGCAAGGACCCGAAGGCTGTGGCGGTGGATGCTCTAGTGGCTCAGTGGGATCAGTTCGAGCTGATCTATGTATTCCCGCCGATATCCTTACTTCCTCTAGTACTGCGTCGGATCAGACTAGAGAGAATTCCAGCTATTTTGATAGCTCCAGACTGGCCAAGAAGGGTGTGGTTCTCGACAATAATGTCGCTGTTGGCGGCACCTCCTTTTCCACTCCCTCTTCAACCGGACTTGTTGACTCAGGGGCCCGTTTGTCATCCGGACTTGATGTCCCTGCGTTTGACGGCGTGGCTCTTGAGACCGAAATCTTGACCCGTAGAGGTTTCTCAGCCGAGGTCATTGCTACCCTTCGTGCTGCAAGAAGTCCGGCTACTACTAGGATTTACCACAAAATTTGGGAAACCTTCTTTTCGTGGTGTTTGGGGTCTTCTCGGAACCCGAGAAAATTTTCCATTCCCAACCTGTTGGCTTTTCTGCAGCATGGGCTAGACAAGGGTTTGGCAGTCAGCACCCTGAAAGGTCAGATTTCTGCTCTGTCCTTATTGTTCCGGAGAACCATTGCTTCAAATAGAGACGTGCTCTCCTTTTTCCGAGGTATATCTCGTAAGTTCCCGCCGCGGAAGGCTCCCGTGTCTCCTTGGCGGCTCAACCTTGTTTTGGAGGCTCTTCAGCATAAACCTTTTGAGCCTATGGTTTCTGCTAGCCTTTCTTTACTTTCTTGGAAGGTGGCTTTTCTTGTTGCAGTCACTTCCTTGAGGAGAGTTTCTGAGTTGGCAGCTCTTTCTTGTTCGCCTCCTTTTCTGGAGTTTTTTTCCGGATCGTGTAGTGCTTCGCACTCGGGGTGATTTTTTGCCTAAAGTGGTGTCACAATTTCATGTCAACCAGGATATTGTGTTGCCTTCATTCTGCCCGGATCCGAAGAATGTGAAAGAGCGAGCTTTACACACATTGGATTTAGTGCGGGCCTTGAAGTTTTATCTATCTATTACTCAAGGTTTTCGTAAGACGGACTCCCTATTTGTGGTTCCAGTCGGTCGTCGGCGTGGTCAACGAGCTTCCAAGGATTCTATAGCTCGTTGGATTCGGTCAGCTATATTGGAAGCTTACCGTCTTCAGGGTGAATCTTGCCCGATTAAGATTCAAGCCCATTCCACGAGGGCTGTGGCTTCATCGTGGGCTTTTCACTAAGGTGCTTCGGCAGTGCAGCTCTGCCGGGCGGCAACTTGGCGCTCTGTCCACACGTTTACAAAGTTTTATAAAGTGGACGTCAGTGCTTCCGCTGATGCAGCCCTCGGACGTAGGGTCCTGCAGGCGGCTGTAGTTTAAAGTTCTAGATGAACTTGTGTTTAGCGCTGGTTGCGCTTTTTTGTTAAGGTTGTTGGGTTTCTGCCTTTTGTTGGTTTTTTCCCACCCTTATTTTGAACTGCTTTGGGACGTCCCATCAGTAATGAATACTGTGGCTCTCTTCCTTCCATCTGCAGCTGAAACACGGATTTTGGTAAGAACTTACCTGTAAAATCCTTTTCAGCGAAGGAAGGAAGAGAGACACAGCACCCTCCCAAGGCAGAAGTGTGTTGATGTTTTCAGATGCAGCGCGATCCTTATCTGATAGCGATTATCTGGGCTGAGGTCAGCGCGCTAAGGCTCTGTTCCAGCATCGCCAGCTCATCGCAGTAGTCAGGTTCCGTGAGTAGTACCTGGAACTCTGTGGTTTTTTGGCTTTCTTTGCATGCATAACCTGTATCCTTGTGTTTTTTCTCTGAAGTTCCTTCAGAAGGGGTTATGTTGCTCCGCTGGTGATCTTGGCTCTTTTCCTAAAAGCTTTGGTACGACTGGAGCTGAGTAGGAGGAGCCCGAGCTGGAGGGCCAGCCAGTCAGCACTCTTTTGATCTGAGGTAACATCCTGATCTGGGGCTCCACCTACCCATCAGTAATGAATACTGTGTCTCTCTTCCTTCCTTCGCTGAAAAGGATTTTACAGGTAAGTTCTTACCAAAATCCGTGTTTTTGCCTCCACCTAGGTGGCAAAGTCCATGTCTGCTTGGGCAAGAGTGCTTCGTCAGGGTATCCTAGCGGCAGCCCCTCCGGACGAGCTGGCCGATTTGGCAGACCATATTGCCCATGCCGGAAAATATCTTCTGACCGCTTCCTTGGATGCGGACGGTTGTTCCACCAGGGCTACCAGCAACTTCGTTGCTGTACGATGCATTCTCTGGTTGAAAGCATGGAATGCAGATCCACCATCAAAAAAGTCCCTCACTAGCCTTGCCTTCCAATGCTCTAGACTTTTTGGGTCCAAACTGCATCAAATAATTTCTGATGGTACCGGCAGGAAAAGCACCTCGCTTCCCCAGTCCAAGCCTAAATGTCCTTATAATAGGAAAAGGCTGCTTCAATTTTGCTACTTTAAGCCTTTCTTTGTTTCAGGGACTTCCTCCCAGCAGGGCTGCTCTTCCGCCCAAGGGCAAAGGAAGAAGCTGTCTTTCAAACCAGCTCCTCACTGGTGACCGAAGGGTTGCTCTTCCAAGCCTTCAGGGTCCCACACCAACAGGTTCTCCTCGGCGTGACGGGTCACCCCCACCCGGGAATCTCTCCAGGGTGGGAGGCCAGCTTCTTCTCTTTCGGGAAGCATGGATGTCGGTGGACGACGATGCCTGGGTCAGAGAGATAGTGATGTCCGGTTACAAAATAGACTTCACCCAACCCCAGGAAGACGTTTCTTTCTGTCTCACCCGCCAGGACTCCCGTCTCAGGCCGTGTCTTCCCGAATACGCACAGGAGCAATCGTACCCATTCCCCGGAATGAACGGTTTTCAGGTTTCTATTCCAATCTCTTCGTAGTCCCGAAGAAAGACTGATTGCTCTGTCCGATCTTGGACCTCAAGAGATTGAACCGTAACGTTTAGATCCGTCATTTCAAGATGGAGTTCCTACGTTCGGTAATCGCCTCCATGGAATCGGGAGAATTTCTTTGCTCTGTAGACATTCAGGATGCTTATCTTCACATTTCTGTTTGTGTTCAGCATCAGAGATTCCTATGGCTTGCGATCCAGGAGGACCATTATCAGTTCACTACTCTTCCCTTCAGCCTGGCCTCTGCCCCCAGAGTATTCACAAAGGTCATGGCAGCGATCATGGCCATCCTTCGCACCAAGGGAATTCTCATAATTTCTTACTTGGACGATCTTCTTGGTCAAGGGGCCGTCCCGCCAAAACTGCTACCAGAATCTTCAGATCAAATTGGACACTCTGGTCCGTCTCGGCGGGATAGTCAACAAGGCCCCAGCACAGTACCGGACTTTCTGGGCATGAGGTTTGACACCGCCCAAGCCCGTGTCTTCCCAAGGAGAAGTTTCTTTCTCTCTACCAAGGGAGCCGCACTCTAAAGCGACCTGCTCCTCTCCCTCCTTTGGTCCTGCATGAGAGTTCTGGGAAAGATGATTGCCGCCATGGAAGCCGTGCCTTTTGTCCAGTTCCATACTCGTCCTCTTCACCTGGCCCTCTTGTCTGCTTGGGACAAGAGGACAGTCTCCCTGAACCAGCCTGTGCTTCTGCCTCTCCAGGTGAGGCGCAGTCCCTGACCTGGTGGACTCCATCAGCATCAGTCCTGTGCAGAAAGCCCTTCCTTCCTCTCAAGTGGCAGGTCATTATCACCGACACCAGTCTCCTCGGTTGAAGAGCGGTCTTGATTCATCACACAGTGCAGGGTCGTTGGAATGTCCAAGAAGCCGCCCTTCCCATCAATCTCCTGGATATCATGGCAATTTTTTTTGCCCTTCGCCGCTGGCAACCCCTCCTCGAAGGCCAGCCGGTCCGCATGCAGTCGGACAACGCCACTGCCGTGGTTTATATAAACCATCAAGGCGGGACTTGCAGCAAATGGGTTATGGCAGAGCTAACAAAGATTCTGCGATGGGCGGAGCGTCACGTTACCGCCATATTGCCGTGCACATTCTGGGGGTGGAAAATTGGGTAGCCGATTTTCTGAGTCGTCAGTGTCTTGCAATCGGGCAAGTGGTCTCTCAACCCCGCCGTTTTCAACCAGATATGTCAGAGATGGGGCACATCGGACATCGATCTGATGGCGTCTCGGATGAACCACAAGGTTCCTCAGTACGTAACTAGGTCCCGGATCCACTAGCCATCGGTTACGATGCTCTAGTAATCCCGCGGTCCCAATTCCCAGCTGCCTTCTCTTTATCTGCCTCTCCCCTTGGTTCTGATAGTCGTGACGAAGATAAAGGCGAAAGGAATTCCCGTAATCCTGGTAGCTACAGACTGGCCAAGAAGAGCCTGGTGCGCAAAGCTGGTGACCATGCTCATGGACGCTCCGTAGAGGTTCCCAGACCATCCAGATCTTCTCTCTCACAAGGCCCCCTCTTCCACCAGAGTTCAGTCTCTGAGTTTAACGGCATGGCTATTGAGGCCGCAGTTCTGAGGGAGGCTGGTTTTTCCAATCAGGTCCTTCAGACCATGATTAGAGCGAGAAAACCCGCATCCTCGCGTATCCAGCACAGATACTGCAAGGCCTTCTTTCGGTGATGTGAGGACAACAATTTGGTCCCTATGTCCTTTTACCTTGCTTCCATCCTGGGTTTTCTACAAGCGGGTCTTCACCCTGGTCTATCACTCAGTACTCTTAAGGAACAAGTTTCCGCTCTGTCAATTCTCTTCCAACGAAATCTGGCTTCTCGTTCACAGGTGAAGACTTTTGTTCAAGGAGTCGCCCACCTGGCACCTCCTTATCGTACTCCGATAGATCTATGGGATCTTAACCTTGTCCTTTGTGCGCTCCTTTTGAACCCATTCAAGACATTCTGTCTTCTCTCCTGTTATGGAAAGTTGCCTTCTTAGTTACCATTACTTCCATCAGGAAAGTTTCTGAGTTAGGCAACGCGCTCCTGCGTAGGCGTACGTCTCTGCCCTGTTGAGGGCAGAGGAAAGTACTGCAATGCACAGGCATCGGAGAAGGTCAGAGAGACCCTGCGCACTGCAGTACTTTCCTCTGCCCTCAAAGGGCAGAGAAGTACGACTGTGCAGAAGTGCAATGCCGGGGAGCCATGAAGCAAGCTGGATGGGAGGCACCGGACCCGGACCTACGACACCCATCGGACCGGATCGCCCTTGCAGGTGAGTATAATGAGTATTTTTTCTTATCTTGCAGGTTGGATCAGGGGCTTATCTACAGTATTATGGAATGCTTATAAATCACAAAAACCTTTACCAAAATATTGGTAAGAAAAATAAGGATGACAAAAAATGAAAAAGTAACAAATTTTATTGAAAATTCATAAAATCTCAATAGCATACTGAAACAACAAAAAATCAGGGACATATTACCATAGACATCACTGAGACAAAAAATGGCTAAACTGTCATAGCTCAAATCCCAGGTATTAGACAGAAATCAATGGGTATAACCCTACAGCAGGTGTCTCACGTTATGATCACATAAAAAGCCTTCATGGAAACCTCTCAGATGTGTCACAGCTGAAAAAAAATGCCTAGCGCATGCAATGTAAACAGCAGACTCTGAGTCTGAAATACCAGAAATCAGTGTACCCTGAAACATTTGGATTTAAAGTCCACAAATAAATCAATAAGGTTACCACAATCTAAAGGGTATTGCTGCTGATAAATAGAAGGTGCCTTAGTGCATGCAATGTAAACAGCCGACTCTGGGTGTAAAATGCCAGAAGTCAGTGTGACCTAAAACAACTGGACAAAAGTCCATAAATATATCAATAGGGTTACCAAATGATATTACCTGGGAGCTGCCCGGGAAAGTCCTGGCGTCCCTGCTACCCCGACGCGTGTTTTGCAAACCTTCGGGAGGCGTGTCAGGGTAGAGGAGACGCCAGGTTAAATACATCTTAGCGGTGATACAATTGGAGGAGCAATTACAAACCCGTACATTCTGATTGGTGGCCGGTTCTGCTAGGGTTAAGAATACATCACTCCCTATAATTGCGTCTCCCAATCTCCTAAAGAGTCTGCACAAATTGCAACAACATGAACACTGGAGGGAAACGCCCTGAAGAACTTGACAACCAGTCAGAGAGATGAACCGGGCATCGTGTCATAAGCTATCCGGCGCATGCGCAGGTCAAACAAATCCAAAGGCGCGGTCATGGGAGGGATCGTGTAGCGTCATGATGACGCACACTATCGACTACACCATCAGACCGCACATCCTAGCCCAAATAGGTTTGTGGCCCGCGGATGCGCACAGCCAATGATGCGATTTGGTCTCCATAAAAACTGAGAACAGACTCTTCATAGGTTCATATCCTCTACCATGCATAGTATAATTTACTTCTGAAGAGGTAAGTATATAGTGGCCGATATCATACAAATCAAAGCAACTTGATAAACAAATTGCAGCATAGAAAGATAAATCCTTCATACCTTCAGATCCCCCACATATTATCATAATGGCCAGTCAAATATAATTTTTTCTCAGAAGACACATATATATATCAAGTGATCATATTATATAACAACTAGATACAGCACAACAAGGCAACTATAAGCCAATTTAAGTTTTGGTCACCCATAACTATAAAACATTCATGAAAAAAGGGTATTTATATACTCCACAACATATCTAGAGCATTAAAAGAGAGTAACATTAGTCTCTTCACAAGATGTCACTCAAAACTAAATTATATTCTAATGGGTATGTTTTTTCAGTCTCCCAGAGAAATGAACCAATGAGACAATGTCCTTTAAATCAATCCTGTTTCTTCATGGGCTTGAACGTAATAAACCCCACGTGCCAGGATAGGAGACCACGATGTTTCCCATATACAGAATCATATGGTGGCCATATGGGAAAATGGCAGCTGAGGGCGGCGCATGCTCAGTTTCAGATCTCTTCTCCCGAGATCTTGAGACGAGATCTGAATCTGAGCATGCAGCGGCCATTTTCTCGGATGCCACCGCATCGCAGCAATGGAGCTGCCGGGGCCTCCGGGGATTGAGGAAATGCCTGCAGAGCCCCGACTCTGCACAAAGAGCCACTGCCGCCGTCCCCCAGCACAGAGCCCCCCCAGGCTGCTGAAAGAGGAGCCGCCGACGCCGCCTCCCAGCACCTAGACCCGCAGAGAGCAGAGCTGATACGATCAGGTATCCAACACCTTCCCTCTGAGACGCCCCCTCCCTTCGTCATCGGGACCACTCCCCCCACCGTATGCAGATTGGTCCGTACTCGGTGTATAAGATGACCCCCGACTTTTAAGAAGATTTTCAGGGGTTAAAAAGTCGTCTTATACGCCGGAAAATATGGTACCTACGCCTCGGCTTTTGTCGGCCTAGATAGGAAGGTGTTGTAAGCGGCAGTTGCTCATCGTTTGACCTGATTTGAGTACGATAGTCTGTTCCCTCCCTTGGGGCTTCTTTAGAACGTTCCATGGTTACCTGTGTCCGCCAATGAAGCGATAAAAAAGGATTTTTGATACTCACTGTAAAATCTTTCTTGAAGTCTTCATTTGGGGACACAGCACCCACCCATTGTTTTTTGGTGCCTATGTTGGGCCAGTAGCCCTGTAGGCCTTGTTTGGGCCTGTATATAGTTTATTGCTTCTCCTACTGCTTTTTCACTAACTGACAAGCTTTGTGCTAGTCGGTGGGTGAACCCTGCCGAGGATGAGCTAACTTTATTTGCCTAGCGTCAGCAGCATATACCCAAGTTTACCTGTGTCCTCCAAGAAAGATTTTACAGTGAGTAGCAAAAATCATACTTTTTTTTTAAACATATGCTTGAACATGCGTATACAGTTTAGCTTCAGATGAACAGTGCGGTAATAAAATAGAACTGCTTTACTCTTCTCAGTGACTACTCAAGCGATTATTCAGACTGGACTGCTGATGCGGGAATAAATTTGCAGCCGCCAAAGAAAACTCCCAAACTTAAAAATAAGAAAGCAGAAAGCAGCTCTGAGGATGAAGACAGCAATGAAAAGTTCAAGCAGAAGCAAAGTAAGAAAGAGAGGAAGAAAGGAGCTGAAGAAAAAGATGTCTCTCCTATGAAAAAGAAACCAAAAGAAAGAAAGAAAAAGGTTAGATCCCGTTTCTCAAAAAATAGTCTACAATGAGTTTCCAAATAACAGTTCGTAGGGTTTAACCCAGTGGTGGGCAATCTAATTTTCCTGAGGGGCCACATGAGAGGCTGTGACCGTTGTAGAACCAATAGGCACAAATTAATTCTGCTAAATATTAACATATTCTCATATTTTTATATTGTATCACTTGATACTAAGCAGAATGATGTATGCTGACATCCCCCTATATAATGTGTGAGCCCCCACACAGCCTCCTGTATACAGTATGAGCCCTTACATAGCCTCCTGTATACAGTATGTACCTCCACATGGCCTTTCATATATACAGTGTCAACCCCACATGGCCATCCATATATACAGCGTGAGCCCCACATGGTCTCCCATATATACAGCCAAACAACCCATACACATGAAAAACAGCTTTCCTTGCTCCTGTTCCCCCCCCCCCCCCCCCCATCGCTTCTCTTTTGCTCTCTCCCGTGCACGGACTTGCTGCAGTGCATAGCTGACGCGATGAAATGACGTCATCGGCTCATCGCGTCTGCTGTCTCAAACGCTGATTGGTGAAAAAAGGGGTTGGCGGCCCCGTCTTCGTCCAGTGTATTCACCTCTGTCAGTACAGCTTAAAAACCTGCTAACAGATTTCATTTATAGCCCCACTCCAGCTGGGTTTCTTTTTCCAGTGGTGCTTTAAACGCAAGTCCCCTGTCATTTAATCACCCTTCAGCGTCTTCACTGTTTTTCAGTGCTGCTCCAGTCCTGCTGAGCCATTTTGTGAACTCAGTTTGACTGGCAGGAAGTCAGAAGCTCTCATTTCAAGTCTATCGAGAGCCTGAACAAGGTTGTCATGGACTTACATTGATTAGTGACCTAGAGCTCGCTCCATGAAAGTCGAGTAGCCGGCAGGTCACAAACGGACCGGAGCGACAGCAAAAAACAGATGAGAACGCTGGAAGGTGAATATCGGACAGGGGTCGTGGGACTTGTATTTTCAGCACCACTCCAGCGGTGAAAAAAAATGGTGCGTTAATAGTAGTTTTTTTCATTTTTTTTTTATTTTGCACACATCATGGAAAAGCAGCAGAGGGAGGGTCTTTGCCATATACCATTTTATATGATTGTTTTCATGGCATGTTGTTATCTGGGGAAAAGGTTATTGTGCAGGGATGCAGAGGAGTTGAGCTGCGACCACCACCTATTGTTATTGTTGGATCCTGTCTTATCCGCTGTGTTGTAGAGTATTATTATTTTCCTTCCTGTAATGTTAATGAGATAACTGCTGAGTCTAATATTAGATTTAGTATCTACAGTGAAAATTGCAAGATTTCGGCTTTTTTTTTCTTAAGATAGTGAATAGGAAAAAAGAAAAATAATTAACATAATAACAAAGTGAAACAGATAATTTTCTGATGACACATACCTTTTGTTTCTATGGGAGGAGGGAGGCCGCCACTAAAGGCGTCTGCGGTTAGAACAAATGCATTCTTGTCTGATCTGAGCGATCATTGTAGGATGGGTAGGGTTGCATGCCCTTCATTGTTTACTAGGCACAGTGCTATCTATACATTTTGCAGTGGCTGTGCCTGGTAATGCGGGACTGAGCTTTAGTACCCAGGCAAAGGCTCTACATAATGTTATCCTTGGTAAGCCATGAAGTGGATGGATCCTGGTCTTTAGGTGCCATAATATCAAGATAATACACAAGGAAGCAGCATACAAACTATGTAAGTCAGTAACATTGGAATTTGTCCACTTTTATAGAATAATACTCTGCGATAGTCCAGAGGAAGGCAAGTTGTGGGGCAATTGACCACTTCTGCCAAGTTGTTGTTGAGAGGAAATCCGTTTTCTCATTGCGGCTAGTCTTTATTCATAGTATTTAGGAGGGAATGGTCCTATGACACTACATAACCAGATATTTCTTTTCAGCTGCAGATGGAAGGAAGAGAGCCACAGTATTCATTACTGATGGGTAGGCGGAGCCCCAGATCAGGATGTCACCTCAGATCAAAAGAGTGCTGACTGGCTGGCCCCTCCAGCTCGGGCTCCTCCTACTCAGCTCCAGTCTAAGATTTGAGGTCCAGAAGGATGGTCGCTGCTAATGCAGCTCCTCAGAAGATTTTATTATTTTATATTCGGACAGGAGACCTGGATCACTAGTTGGTCTAGAGGTCTCAGGGGTACCAGCGCTGCTGTACCCCAACCTCTCCCTTGGCGGATCTGTACTTACTCAAAGTCCCTGCAGAATCCTTGCCGGCCCTGGGGGATGAGGAGAGCTTCCCTGGCGGGACGCAAACCACACGTGCGGTCACTGCGTTCCTCGCCCTGGGGGGAAGCATGGGCATAGCGCCAGAAACCCCTGAGGGTCCCTGTGGCGCCTTGGCTGGTGAGTACTCCACACAAAATTTTATTATTAATGTGTGAGTGCTTTAGCGTCTGATGACAGCGCTATTACATGTATATCAGTATGCTTCAGCGCTGCGGTGACAGTGCTATTACATGTTTATCAGTGTTTTTCACCAGCCTCTCCCTTGGCGGATCTGTAATTACATAATGGTCCCTGCAGAATCCTTGCCGGCCCTGGGGGATGAGGAGAGTTTTCCCTGGCGGGGGCGCAAACCACACGCTGGGTCACTGCGCTTCCCGCCCTGGGGGGAAGCATGGGCATAGCGCCAGAAACCCTTAGGGGTCCCTGTGGCGCTGAGCTGATGAGTTTTCCACACAATTTTTATTATAATAATGTGTGAGTGCTTCAGCGCTGCGGTGACAGCGCTACTACTGTATGTCAGTATGCTTCAGCGCTGCTGTGACATTGTAGATGTGGTGATCTTTTGTCCGCAGGCAGTTAGCTGCAGGACAGAGAGGGAGCAGGAGCGGGGGAGTTCGCGCTCAATATTTGAGCTAGCAGGGGGCGTGGCCTATCTATTCCCGGTCTTTTGAGCAGGAAGACGCGCGCTCTGGCGTTTCTCCTGCGACTCCCTCACTGTGGCGGCCATTACACAGGCTCCTGGGCTCCTCAGACCGCTCCTCTCCTCATAAGACACCACGGCCAGCTGGGTGAGTGCTGATTCCTCACCCTGCAGCGCAGCGATCGCTATCCTGCAGCTGCAGTCTCATTAGAGACATAAAATTGGCTGGGACTCACACTTCATATATATATGTTGTGGTGAGTTTGCAATATTAACCCTTCTGAGGGTTATTTCTACCAGAAAATTTTTTTGACTGAATACCGCTGGGGTAACCCTGCCTGGTGGAGCGTTAACCTTTCAGCATATATAAAAAAAAAAAAAAAAACCGCATAGTTTTTGCTGGTGTTACCGCTTTGACCTGTTCATACAGGTGAGACATGTCTGAACAGAGTTCAGATGCCGCGGACCACGTCCCAGTGCCATTGCGGCAATCAGATACGCAGACCTCAACAGCGTCTAGCGCTGCGGTCGACAGCGGTGAAAAATTGGACGATATCGCTCGATCGATCAACAACTTGTCTGACCTTTTAGGTCAATATGTGTCTGCTAATTCCTCTCAGAGGAAGCGACGCAGGCCGTTACCGGCCTCTACACGGAGCGAGTCAGACGTATCTGATATTGGGCAGAGTTCCCCTTTAAATTCGGATGGAGAAATATCCGATTCAGATGCGGACGAGCCGCAGGGGCGTTCCTCTATGGCGAAGCGTACGGAGGCATTAATTGAAGCCATGAGAGATATATTACAGTTACCGGAGGAGGTAACTAGTCGTCCTGGTAAATCAGCACGCATGTTCCAGGAGTCCCGTGCTTCGCGTACAACATTGCCAGCTCTGGATGAGCTTAATAGTGTAATAGAGGAGGAACGTCTATGTCCAGATAAGCGTTTTCATGGAACGCATTTCTTGGATACACTTTATCCTTGCTCTGCGGAGTTAAAGGCTAATTGGACTTCTGCTCCTGAAGTGGATGTGTCTTTATCTCAGCTTAATAAATCCTCACTACTCCCTATTAAGGGAAAAGCGAGCTTACAGGAGCCTTTGGATAGAAAAGCAGAATTGGCGGCAAAAGCAAGCTATGAGGCTGCGGGTCATGGATTCCGAGCAGTGCTAGGATCCATGTGTGCTGCTAGAGCTTCTCTAAGTTGGTTGGCACGTCTGAAGACGGAGTTGCACAATGAATCTCCGTTATCTGAGATACGGGAAACTTGTGAATGGTTAGAAACGGCAGCCTGTTATATCTTTGATGCCGGTCTGGATACGGCATCTCTGCTGGCCAAAGCGCAAGCTTCAGCGGTCACAGTCAGAAGAGCTTTATGGCTCAGACAGTGGGCCGGGGACGCAGTTTCCAAACAAGGGTTGTTGGCCTTACCTTACAAGGGTGGCCATCTTTTTGGATCTGACCTCACAGAGCTGATTTCCAAGGCTAAGGCGAAGGAATCAGCATTACCACAGCGTAGGGCCATGGCCTCGGTGTCCAGTAGGCCTGGTGTCTATAGTGGTCGGCGGTCCTTTCGGGGCCGAGGACGATCTAGTCACTCCTCGTGGGGATCGGGTCGTCCTTCCTTCTCAGGAAAGAAATCCTCTCAGAAAACTCGTACTTCCTGGAAGCAGAGTTTCCGCCAGGACAAGCGGGAACTTGACAAGAAGCCCGCAAAGTCTAATTCACGCCAGGGGTCCACTCGAGGATTCTCGAGTGGGGGTCGCCTGCTTCTTTTCAAGGCGACTTGGATGGCTCGCGTTCCAGATTCCTGGGCAACGCGGATTGTGTCGGCAGGCTATTTCATAGAGTTTGCTTCTCGACCCCCAAATGTTTTTTTGTCAGTCTCGCGTTCCGTCGGAACCCGAGCTTGTTGTCGCTCTACAGCGAGAGGTCGAATCTCTGCTACAAAAGGGTGTAGTGATACCGGTTCCGTCAGAGGACCGAGGAAAAGGTTTTTATTCCAACCTTTTTATAGTTCCCAAAAAGGAGAACAAATTTCGCCCGATTCTGGATCTCAAGCGATTAAACCGGCATGTCCATGCCCGGAAATTTCGCATGGAGTCGCTTCGTTCCGTTGTGGCAGCTCTGTCACAGAACGATTTTCTGGTGTCAATCGACATTCGCGACGCCTATTTGCATATTCCCATCGGAAAGGCTCATCAGCGCTTTCTTCGATTTGCCATAGGTCAGAATCATTACCAGTTCGTGGCTCTGCCGTTCGGCTTAGCCTCAGCGCCAAGGGTCTTTACAAAAATTCTGGCGCCTCTCATGGCAATCCTTCGAAGACAGGGGATTACGATTCTCCCTTATCTGGACGATCTTTTGATCATGGCTTCCTCGGAGGAGGAGGCGTTGACGGCTCGGGATTTGTCTCTTCAGTTTCTGAAGGACTTCGGTTGGCTGGTCAATTGGGAGAAGTCGTCCCTGGAACCATCGAGGACAATCCTCTTTTTGGGAATGCATCTCGACACGTTTCGGTCGGTAGTTTCCCTACCACCAGACAAACAGTCATGTCTTCTTCGACATGTACAGATTATGAGATCCTCAACGGCAATGTCTCTACGGAAGTGTATGCGTCTTCTAGGACTGATGGTGGCGTCCATGGAGGCAATTCCTTTTGCCCAGTTCCACTCCAGGACTCTTCAAAGGTTCATCTTGAGTCGATGGAATCAGTCGCAATCGCTGGATTGCAGTGTCACCATTTCTCGCGCGGTGCGGGATTCTCTAGAATGGTGGTTACGTCCAGGGGCATTCTCCCTGGGGAAGTCTTTCCTCCCTCCGAAGTGGTCAGTCATAACCACCGATGCCAGCCTGACGGGCTGGGGGGGTGTTTGGAACAATCTCTGGATTCAGGGGGTATGGTCATCGGAAGAGTCTGTGCTTCCGATCAACATCCTGGAATTGAGGGCGATTTTCCTTTGCCTCCAACATTGGACGGTCCCTTTGAGCGGTCTGCCAGTCCGTGTGCAGACAGACAATGCGACGGCTGTCGCGTATATCAATCACCAAGGTGGGACAAGGAGTTCCAGACTCATGGTAGAGGTGTCCCGAATTCTGATTTGGGCAGAGGCCAATGTACCAGCCATTTCGGCGATTCACATTCCAGGGGTTCAGAATGTTACAGCGGACTTTCTCAGTCGCAGAAGGATGGATTCCGGGGAATGGAGCCTCCATCCGGATGTGTTTGCACTACTGTGCTCTCGCTGGGGAACCCCCCAAGTGGATTTGATGGCATCCAGGTTCAATGCCAAGTTACCGACATTCATGTCCAGGTACAAGGATCCGAAGGCGGTGGCGGTGGATGCTCTAGTGGCTCAGTGGGATCAGTTCGAGCTGATCTATGTATTCCCGCCGATATCCTTACTTCCTCTAGTACTGCGTCGGATCAGACTAGAGAGAATTCCAGCTATTTTGATAGCTCCAGACTGGCCAAGAAGGGTGTGGTTCTCGACAATAATGTCGCTGTTGGCGGCACCTCCTTTTTCACTCCCTCTTCAACCGGACTTGTTGACTCAGGGGCCCGTTTGTCATCCGGACTTGATGTCCCTGCGTTTGACGGCGTGGCTCTTGAGACCGAAATCTTGACCCGTAGAGGTTTCTCAGCCGAGGTCATTGCTACCCTTCGTGCTGCAAGATGTCCGGCTACTACTAGGATTTACCACAAAATTTGGGAAACCTTCTTTTCGTGGTGTTTGGGTCCTCTCGGAACCCGAGAAAATTTTCCATTCCCAACCTGTTGGCTTTTCTACAGCATGGGCTAGACAAGGGTTTGGCAGTAAGCACTCTGAAAGGTCAGATTTCTGCTCTGTCCTTATTGTTTCGGAGAACCATTGCTTCAAATAGAGACGTGCTCTCCTTTTTCCGAGGTATATCTCGTAAGTTTCCGCCGCGGAAGGCACCCGTGTCTCCTTGGCGGCTCAACCTTGTTTTGGAGGCTCTTCAGCATAAACCTTTTGAGCCTATGGTTTCTGCTAGCCTTTCTTTACTTTCTTGGAAGGTGGCTTTCCTTGTTGCAGTCACTTCCTTGAGGAGAGTTTCTGAGTTGGCAGCTCTTTCTTGTTCGCCTCCTTTTCTGGAGTTTTTTCCGGATCGTGTAGTGCTTCGCACTTGGGGTGATTTTTTGCCTAAAGTGGTGTCACAATTTCATGTTAACCAGGATATTGTGTTGCCTTCACTCTGTCCGGATCCGAAGAATGCGAAAGAGCGAGATTTACACACATTGGATTTAGTGCGGGCCTTGAAGTTTTATCTATCTATTACTCAAGGTTTTCGTAAGACGGACTCCCTGTTTGTGGTTCCAGCAGGTCGTCGGCGTGGTCAACGAGCTTCCAAGGATTCTATAGCTCGTTGGATCCGGTTAGCTATTTTGGAAGCTTACCGTCTTCGGGGTGAATCTTGCCCGATTAAGATTCGAGCCCATTCTACGAGAGCTGTGGCCTCATCGTGGGCTTTTCATCAAGGTGCCTCGGCAGTGCAGCTCTGCCGAGCGGCAACTTGGCGCTCTGTCCACACGTTTACAAAGTTTTATAAAGTGGACGTCAGTGCTTCCGCTGATGCAGCCCTCGGACGTAGGGTCCTGCAGGCAGCTGTAGTTTAAAGTTCTGGATGAACTTGTGTTTAGCGCTGGTTGCGCTTTGTTGTTAAGGTTGTTGGGTTTCTGCCTTTTATTGGTTTTTCCCACCCTTATTTTTGAACTGCTTTGGGACGTCCCATCAGTAATGAATACTGTGGCTCTCTTCCTTCCATCTGCAGCTGAAACACGGATTTTGGTAAGAACTTACCTGTAAAATCCTTTTCAGCGAAGGAAGGAAGAGAGACACAGCACCCTCCCAAGGCAGAAGTGTGTTGATGTTTTCAGATGCAGCGCGACCCTTATCTGATAGCGATTATCTGGGCTGAGGTCAGCGCGCTAAGGCTCTGTTCCAGCATCGCCAGCTCATCGCAGTAGTCAGGTTCCGTGAGTAGTACCTGGAACTCTGTGGTTTTTGGCTTTCTTTGCATGCATAACCTGTATCCTTGTGTTTTTTCTCTGAAGTTCCTTCAGAAGGGGTTATGTTGCTCCGCTGGTGATCTTGGCTCTTTTCCTCAAAGCTTTGGTACGACTGGAGCTGAGTAGGAGGAGCCCGAGCTGGAGGGGCCAGCCAGTCAGCACTCTTTTGATCTGAGGTGACATCCTGATCTGGGGCTCCGCCTACCCATCAGTAATGAATACTGTGTCTCTCTTCCTTCCTTCGCTGAAAAGGATTTTACAGGTAAGTTCTTACCAAAATCCGTGTTTTACCAGGGCCTTCTAGGCTGAAGGCACATATTCTTATTTCATTGTTAGATATAACCACGAGAAAGCCATTCTTTATCTCTTGTCTTTTGCCAGCATTTACCAGTCGTGGCTCTAACGGAGCAAGGGATGACCCTGGAAGACTGGCTGCCTTCTGTATGGATTACTGACACTATGCCAAGGCGCTGTCCTTTTGTTCCACAGATGGGTGACGAGGTATCTACATTTATTTTTCATGTCAAGACATGTCCGGTGTCTTCTTGTCACTTTTATTTGAACTCAACTCTTATAAATCTGTTTGACCGTTGTGTCCTAAAGAAAAAGTGTGTATACTTTGAAACAGGCAGATTAAAAACCACTATTATACAAGCTCCTGGCTTTGGATTCTTTATCCACTCATCAACAGCATGGAATCATCCACGTTTTCTCTCCCAAGTCTATAATCTTAATTGAGCACTTAATTAAAGACCATGCTTGTATAGACTTGAATTTCTCTACCGCTTCATTGGGGGACACAGATTTAAATATTATGCTGCAAAAATATGTAGGACTAGACAGGGTTAAATATGGTTGCTGATATTGCAGTTTAGGTACCTTTCTTGCATGTAATAATAATGTTCACCTAGGTGTGCTGACATTTGCGCAAATGGCTATTGTATACTTTGTGTATTTTTCTCATTGTGAAGTCTTATATAACGGCATTCATTCTAAATCTTATTCTACAGGTATACTATTTTCGTCAGGGCCATGAAGCATATGTTGAAATGGCCAAAAAAAATAAAATATATAGGATCAATGCTAAGAAACAGCCATGGCATAAAATGGAGTTAAGGGTAAGTTTCCTTATAGTGAAACATAATTCCAATGAAAAGAAAACCAAGTTATTGTATGCTTTCATATCTGCACTGCTACATTTCATGTTAATAGGATAGGTGCGGTGAGGGAGAGACAGTACCATGGTTAAGGCACTGACACTACATGGAATAAGTGTTGTCTCCGCTCAGAGGACCATGCCTTCTCCTTGGACGTGAAAGTGCGCAATTTTTTTTTTTTTTTTTTAAGCATTGTGTCCATAAGAGGCAGACAGGTCTGCTGCATCTTCACCTTTTTTATTTATTTTTTTATTAAGAGTTGTGGATGTCCCACAATTCCTTCTTAGCATCCCAGGAAGTCCACAGTAGTATATCTCCCTGCAGGTGCCACAATTTTGCTGGCCACCTATCTCCCACAGCTGCTGATTCTGTAGCGTGCCGATGTCCCGACGATCATGTCTGTTTGGATGTCTTAAGATATGGAAAGGTGAGTATCGCTCTCTGCCTCCTAATCCACCCCACTCGACCCTTCCCAGGGTTGGATTTTACTTTAGGATTCCATTCTATCGGTCCTCATTTTTGTGTTCTCCCCTTTATCTTTTTTTGGCCAGTTCTTAATGTCTGGATACTGCTTCTGCTTGTTTGTGGTCCTTTCCCACATCTGTTACTACTTTCACTTTGCTTTTGTTCCATTAGGGGACACCTTTTACCTCTCGTGTCGCTTCATATCCATACTGAACCATCTCTGCCTCACTCACGAATGTCCATGTCAAGGTATTCTGGTTAGCGGAAAGCACATCTTCTCCAATCCCTGGCTTCTCTCGCAGATAGGCCACAGGTTTCATCTCGCCTCCCACAGTTTCTCTCCTCATCATTTCACCTTCCCATTTAGCTCAGGGATTTTAGAGTTCTTTACCCCCAAAAGCATCTTGCATGCTGTTTTGGTCGGGAGACAAAGGGAGAGGAGCCGCCTCCTTTTTTTTTTTTTTTTTTTTCCCGGCTCTTCAGAGACCACCCATCGTTTGAGGATTTTTTCCAGTCTGCGCCTCTTCTGTCAGCCGAGGGACAGAGCTCAGATCCTGGTTCCAGTAGGCACCACCTTATTGGGGCGCCTTCTTGCTTTGTCCATTAGTACTCAAGTCTCCTGACCTTCTTTAGGACAGACACCTAGGCAGTCTCTTATTGTAGGCAGTCCTGTTTTACTTACACTGAGATAAACGCTTACTGTTCGGTCAGCTGTTTGTAGGGGATTTTGCCTCACCCCTTGCGTTTATCTGGAATGTAAAGCTGACCTCAGCCATACAGGACCTCACTTGAACAGTGACTCTGGCTGCACAATAGTCGTTCCTAACTACACAGACTCTGATGACATCCTTTACAGGGAATGGTAACATCCTGAGTTTGTCATTTTTGTGGCATAGATGGTTACTGTGATTCAGTCCACCTGCTGTTAATTCACAGGTCACTTGTCTCTCCAGTGTCAAAACCTTGCTTCTATCTGATGTCTTGTTGACCTAGTGAATGAAAAGGCTGGCACTCCCAGGGTGGCTTTTGTCAGTAGGGCATGGCGGTCCGGAGCAACATAATGACATCAGGCCTTGCATCTAGAGCCCCTTGGGAGGTTTTTTGGGGCATCTTCTCTAAAGGGACTCTAGATGCAAGCCCTGAGTTTGCTGCATGCCTCTAAAAAAATTTTTTTGAGTATTCTGTTTAGTTAGCATGCCATGAAGCTTGATTAACAGCCTGTTCTGTTGCTGTTTGTCACTATCTCACTCTTGGGCAAACCACCCAGTGTCCAAATAGTCCTTTCTGACTTTCTTTTCATAGCGAGCAGAGTGCATGACAATATTTGAATGCAACTTCCACAAAATTGTAGAAGCTCACAGCCATTCAGATGGTATGCTACTTCTTCCTTCTCTTTCTTGCCTCACTCTATACAGGGGGCTAATGTGGAGGTTATTCCAGTGATTCTTTGTAGCTCCTGTCTGTCCTTGGGAGCCTGGTGCTCTGACCTAGTTATCTGTTTGCTAGCGATCCATGGATTTTCCTCTTCATGCCAACTTCATTTTTTTTGTCTGCTATTCCTGTCCTTACCGCAGTTTCAACATGGCAATGGAGGCTGTGGTTTTGAATTTTGGGGAGGGACATGAGCAACTCTTATTTAAATCATGTTTAAGGCCTGTAGGTTCTGCCTGTCATGGTTTATTTCCACACTTAAAGGTCCCACTTCTCTTAGTATGAACTTTGAATACATTGAAAATTTTAACTCTTAAATTGTGTCCTTTTCTAGTCCTGTTTAAGTGTAGGACTCACTTTTTTTTCTTTCTGACAAAATTCTGACTTCATACCTTCTTCACCAAGCAGGTCTAGACTTCCAAAAGGCACTGGCCTCTGTGCACCACCCTACCGGTATTCTCCAAACCTCTGACACTTCATCTCTGCACTTGGAATTCTTCCTTCCAGCTGCTCTCCAGTTCTTTCTGGAGGGAGGGTCACCTTCTCTAGCTGCAAGAAGTGTTTTGCCTCAAACTCTTGCAGATCCCCTTTCCAATACGAACAGAGTGGTCGTATGTTCTTTGCTGTCATTTTTTTTTTTATCTTAGGGTAGTTCTTCCCTTCACGAAATGATGGCATAGTATTTTTCCTTTCTGTTTTCAATAATGTTCCCTGCACCTTCTGGTTGGTTAGGGCTATTAGGAAATAGTTAAGGAAGTCCCCCGCCATTATGATTCTCCTTTTGTGTTTCATGGTGGGGTAGCACACGGTTTTGCTGACCTCCAAAAATTACTTCTTTTTTTTTATTTTGTGGTTTTAGTCTGACTGTGGAAGTCTACAGGTGCAAGGGTGAGCTGCTCACTTTCGTGTTAACATTCATTCCTCTAGGGCAGGAGTGGGGAACCTCAATGGCCCTCGATGACCTTTTATCAGGCCCCCGGTCAGATTATCAGGGACCGCGTTCTTGAGCAAGGAGCTGTATTTTGATTGCCACCATCTCATTAATTTCTTCTTGCTCTGTTAGCGCGCACACACACACACACACACACACACACACGCAGTGTTCACTACTGAACACTGAAGGGCATGCAATGAAAGATTATGTCCTGACACCTGTGCGAGAGTCAGGATGTACCTTGTGGGTGGAGTTTGTACGGCCCCCGAAGGATGGTATAAATATCCAAATGGCCCTTGGCAGAAAAAAAAAAGCTTCCCCACTAGGGTTGAGCATTCCGATACTTCCGATACCTGAAATCCAATGTAAGTCTATGGGAACAAAATATCGGAAGTAAGTATCGGAAGTACTTCCGATATTTTGTTCCCATAGACTTACATTGGATTTCAGGTATCGGAAGTATCGGAATGCTCAACCCTATTCCCCACCCCTGCTCTAAGGCAGTCAGGTGTCTGACGTTTTCACTTTAATTGACATGACTGCCACCTTGACCTTGAATTGAACCTTTGCCTAGTTCAAGATTTTATTCTTGACCTCTTTCTATTCTATTTTGGAACTTGAAGTGCTGCAAACTACTGTTTTGCCAGGCAGTCCGCGAGCGAGTAGCATTGTTGCTCGGGTGATCTCCGAGTATTTTGGCGTGCTCGGAGATTTAGTTTTCGTAGTCTCAGCTGCATGATTTGCGACTTGTAGACAGGCTGAATACATGTGGGAATTCCCTAACAAACAGGCATTCCTCTCATGTATTCAAGCTGTCTAGCAGTCGCAAATCATGCAGCTCAGGCTACGAAAACTAAATCTCCGAGCACGCCAAAATACTTTGAGATCACACAAGCATGCTCGGGGAAACCCGAGCAACGAGTATACTCGCTCATCACTAATTGCAACCTCTAATGCACTTCACGGCTTGCGTTACACTGAGACTTTGCAAATTGAGATTCTGGTTTGGCTATTACCCTAGGTCATGTGATAAGGCTCGTTAAAGGGTCGACATTGACTTGTAGGATTGCTACCTTCCAATAGGTGGCACTAGAGTTCTAGCTCTCTTCCTTTCTGAAGAGACAATTTGCATAACTGAGACTTTATTCACACTTACAAATTTTTAAGGAAAATTTTGCCATTGGGTTTCATTTTTAAGCACTACCTAAACGCATTAGAGTGAATTGGCCATACCTGCTCAGTGACCTCTAGTCTCTATAGATCACAGATCAAGCACAGGTCTTTGTTATGGTCCATTGGTGTTTTATCTCTGTAAATACCCTTAATCCAATTTTATTCGTTTTCATACACAACTATTTCGGTTTAGTTTCAGGTGTTTTTTTTTTTTTTTTTTTTTTTTCCAATAATGTCTTTCCTTTTTTTCCATTTTCAAGGAGCAAGAACTTATGAAAATTGTTGGAATAAAGTATGAAGTGGGCCTACCTACCCTCTGCTGCCTTAAGCTAGCCTTCCTTGATTCAGACACTGGTAAATTGACTGGGGCGCATTTACAATGAAGTGAGTTATTTATTTTTTTAAATATGTATTTTTTTTTTTATTTTTGTGGGTTGGAAGAAATAAAAAAAAAAAATCCTAACAATATCCTGTCATAAGTGTTATTCACATGCATGACTTGTGTCCCCGCTCTGTCCATTTCTATGGGAGCAGTGGTGTAATGTGTGACTCCTGCCAATCCACTATATTACTACTCCCATAGAAGTAGACAGCGGGGTCACACATTACACCATTGCTCCCATAGAAGTGGACAGAGCGGGGGGTGTCACAAATTACATTACTGCCCCATAGAAGTGGATGGAGTGGTGTCACACATTAGACTACTTTTCCCTTAGAAATGTGTGACCCCACTCTGTCTACTTCTATGGTAGCAGTGGTGTAATGTAGTGGGCATTAGATACACTGCTGCGGGGGGTATTGCCATGATGGACATTAGATACACGGCTCTTGGGGTAACACAACGGGTATACATAGAAATCATAGGGCCCCATAGCAGAAGTTCTAATTCCCCCCCATACAGTATAATGACCCCACATAGGGAACCGTACAGTATAATGCGCCCACAGAGACAAATGCAAATGGAAGTCCCCCCAGTGGCTGCAGGAAAATAATAATAAAAAAGTTAACATAGTGAATTTAATTTTGTATTAAAAACAATTCATTATATAATCAATGATTATTTAATACAAAAATTAAAAATCGTGGCAACTTCCATTTAAGACCCCTGTTCCTGCTATGCCATGGCTGTTCTGTGAAGACCAGTACGTGGCTGGTCTTCATAGGAAGCAATGATTTTACTCTATACTGCAATTTTGTGGATCTTCAGTATATAGTATAAGGGGTCGAACATTCATTGCATCAAGTTGCCTAGGGGTAAATAAAATGTTTTAAAAATTTAAATCCCCCTCCCCATTTAAAAAAATAAAATAAAAAATTCAAGTGTAATATCACTGTCTGTAAATGTCCGATCTATCAAAATATAAAATTAACCCCGTCCGTAAATGCCGTATCAATATAAACTTAAGCCCGCCATGCGAATAATAATAAGCCCTCATACCGTTCCGCCAACAGATTTCTCAATTTATTTTCACCACTTAAAGGGTGTCTGACAGTATAGAATGACTGGTCAGACCAAGTACAGGTGCTCGGCGCACCATTATCATGGCCAAACATTTACAGTGGCATGTAAAAATTTGCGCACCCCATGTCAAAATTACTGTTATTGTGAGCGGCTAAGCTAGTTGAAGATGAAATGATCTCCAAAAGGCCTTAAGTTAAACACGTTTCCTTTGTATTTTAGGCAAAATAGATATTTTTCATCTTTTACATTTTAAAACTTACAGAAAGGAAAAGAAACCAATACAAGAGTTTGGGCACCCTGCATGGTTAGTACCTAGTAGCACTCCCTTTTGCAAGTATCATAGCTTGTAAAAGCTTTTTTTTTTTTTTAAGTCAGATAAGAGTCTTTCAATTCCTGATTGAGAGATATTCATCCATTCTTCAATGGAAACTTCATTCAGTTCTGTGAGATTCCTGGGTCATCTTGCATGCCCTTCTATTTTGAAGTCTAGCCACAGATTTTCAATTATGTTCTGATCTGGGGACTGAGAGCCATTGTAAGACCTTCAGCTTGCACCTTTTTGAGGTAGTCTATTGTGGATTTTGATGTGTGTTTAGGATCATAAGTCAGTCTCTTTTCAAATTCAGCTTTTTTACAGATAGTGTTATGTTTGCATCGAGAATTTGTTGAAATTTCATTGCATGTGTTCTTTCCTTTACTCATCAAATGTTCCCCTTGCCATTGGCTTCAATACATGAGGGATCCACCCCCATTCTTAGTTGGTGACATGTTCTTTTCCTGAAATTCTGTGCCCTTTTTTCTCCACACATGCCTTGATCATTATGGCCAAAGAGTTTGATTTTAACCGCATCTGTCCACATGACTTGTTTCCAAAATGCATCAACTTGTTTAGATATTTTTTTGTATACCTCTGATGCTTAATTTTATGGTGTGGACACAGGAGAGGTTTTCTGCTGATGACTTTCCATGAAGGCTATATTTGTGCATGTGTCTCTGCAAAGTAGAACAATGTACCATAACCAGAGTCTGCTCAATGTTTCTGAAGATCATTTTCAGTCAAGCGGGGGTTCTGATTTGCCTCTCTGGCAATCCTACATGCAGCTCTCACTAAAATTTTGCTTGGTCTTCCAGACCTTATCTTGACTGCCGCTGTTCCTGTTTACTGCTATTTCTTAATTACCTTATTTTTCGGATTATAAGACTCGCCTTTTTTCCTCCAAATTTGGAAGGTAAATGGTAATGCGTCTTATAATCAGAACTGAGCTTACCTGGATCACAGGAGTTAGGGTTGCTGCTTTAGGAGGCCAGTGGCAGCAGGAGTGGGGCAATGCTGTGGTGCCAGGGATCTCATTATATGTCTATGCCGGGGAGCGGAGTCACCTTTCTCATTCAGTTCCCTGCAGTGGGCTTTTGGAAAATGGCCTCCGAAGGTGGCGCTTACACAGATTGAGACCTCAGGGAAACTAGATCTCCATTAGTGCATGCAACGCCTCTGGCGGCCATTTTTCCGAGGCCCACCACAGGGAACTGAATTGGAAAGGGGACTTCCCTCACCAGTGCTGACATCTGAGCGCCCAGGCACCGGAGCATCGCCCCACTCTTGCCTCAGGAAGCAGCGACCCTGCCTCCTGTGACCGCTGCCATCCCCCCAGGTAAGCTAATGGTAAAACGGATTTAAAAAAGAAAAAAAAAAAAGTTTTCCCCATTTCCCACCCCAAAATTTGGGGTGCGACTTATAATCTGCAAAATACGGTACATTTCTAACTGAGGAAAGGGCAACTTGAAAATGACTTGCTATCTTCTAGTCTTCTCCTGCTTTGTGGGCCTCTACCAATTTCATTTGTAGAGTACTAGGCAGCTGCTTAGAAGAACCCATGGCTGCTGTTTTTTGGCTCAAGGTTAGAGGAGGCTAGGTTTTTAGAAAGCTGGGATATTTGAATCATTTGGCCTTTCCTAATGATAGTGAACAAGACATAACCCTAACAGGCTAATTAAGGTGTGAAACTTTGGTCAAAGTTATCTAAGCACATAAATCTCCAAGGGTGCCCAAACTTCTGCATAGGCCAATTTTCCATGTTGTAATTATTAGAATGTAAAAATACTATATTTTTTGCCTAAAATAATGTCATCTTCAACTTGAGCCTTTAACCCCTTCCCGACCTTTGACACAGCGTATGCGTCATGAAAGTCGGTGCCAATCCGACCTATGACGCATACCCTGCGTCATGAAAGGATCGCGTTCCTGCGGGCCGGGAGACCGGGGTCACTCAAAGGTCACCCGACCCGCAGTTACAGGACCCTTTGTGCTTCACCACAGGGGGGTTGGCTTAACCCCCCCGTGGCCACGATCGCTCTGATTGGCTGTTAAAAGTGAAACAGCCAATCAGAGCAATCTGTAATATTTCACCAATTTAATTGGTGAAATATTACAATCCAGCCATGGCCGATGCTGCAACAGCATCTGCCATGACTGGACACCGAGACCTGACCCCCCCCACACGTAGTCACGGCGGCGATCGGCCGCCGCCACCGAAAGATGGCAGCGATCGGTCACCGCCGTCACTAACAGCTCCCCTCCTCCTTTGCTCCGGTGCCCCCACCTTCCGATCCCCCCCCCCCTAAGCTTCCGACCACCCTACTCACCTCTCCCGATCCACCGATGTCCCTGGATCGGTCCCGGCGTCCGCCCGGGCCTCTTCATGGGCGCCGCCATCTTGGAAAATGGCGGGCGCATGCGCAGTGCGCCCGCCGGCCGGCGCATGCGCAGTGCGCCCCCCAGTGTCCAAAAATTTATTTTGATCACTGTGATAAACTGTCACAGTGATCAAAATAAAAAAAAGTAAATGAACCCCCCCTTTATCATAGGTAGGGACAAATAAAAAAAATAAAGATTTTTTTTTTTTTTTTTTTTTTTTTTCCTATTAGGCCCTGTGCACACGTTGCGGATTTTGCTGCGGATCCGCGGCGGATTTCGCTGCTGATCGGCGGATCAGCAGCGAAATCAGCCGCGGATGCGCAGCGATATTACGCAGATCAGCAGCGAAATCCGCCGCGGATCCGCAGCAAAATACGCAACGTGTGGCGGATTTCGCTGCGGATCCGCGGCGGATTTCGCTGCTGATCCGCAACTGATTTCGCTGCGGATCCGCGACTGATTTCGCTGCGGATCCGCGACTGATTTCGCTGCGGATCCGCGACTGATTTCGCTGCGGATCCGCGACTGATTTCGCTGCTGATCCGCGCGGATTTCACTGCTGATCCGCTGCGGATTTCGCTGCTGATCCGCTGCGGATTTCGCTGCTGATCCGCTGCGGATTTCGCTGCGGATCCGCGGCGGATTTCGCTGCTGATCCACGAATGATTTTGCTGCTGATTCGCTGCGGATTTCGCTGCTGATTTCGCTGCTGATCCGCGGCTGATTTCGCTGCTGATCCGCGGCTGATTTCGCTGCTGATCCGCGGCGGATTTCGCTGCTGATCCGCGGCGGATTTCGCTGAGGATCCGCGGCTGATTTTGCTGCTGATCCGCGGCTGATTTTGCTGCTGATCCGCGGCGGATTTCGCTACTGATCCGCGGCTGATTTCGCTGCTGATCCGCGGCTGATTTCGCTGCTGATCCGCGGCTGATTTCGCTGCTGATCCGCGGCGGATTTCGCTGCGGATTCGCGGCGGATTTCGCTGCTGATCCGCGGCGGATTTCGCTGCTGATCCGCGGCGGATTTCGCTGCTGATCCGCGGCTGATTTCGCTGCTGATCCGCGGCTGATTTCGCTGCTGATCCGCGGCTGATTTCGCTGCTGATCCGCGGCTGATTTCGCTGCTGATCCGCTGCGGATTTCGCTGCTGATCCGCGGCTGATTTCGCTGCTGATCCGCGGCTGATTTCGCTGATGATCCGCGGCTGATTTCGCTGCTGATCCGCGGCGGATTTCGCTGCGGATCCGCAGCTGATTTTGCTGCTGATCCGCGACTGATTTCGCTGCTGATCCGCGGCGGATTTCGCTGCTGATTCGCTGCGGATCCGCAGCTGATTTTGCTGCTGATTCGCTGCGGATCCACAGCGGATTTCGCTGCTGATCCGCGGCTGATTTCGCTACTGATCCGCGGCTGATTTCGCTGCTGATCCGCGGCTGATTTCGCTGCTGATCCGCGGCTGATTTCGCTGCTGATCCGCGGCGGATTTCGCTGCTGATTCGCTGCAGATCCGCGGCGGATTTTGCTGCGAATCCGCGGCTGATTATCTGCTGATTCATCTGCGCTAGCGGGTATAGCATAACGCGATCGCGTTATGCTATACCGTTACCAGCCGGTCACCGCTACGTGTTGAACGGGCTGGTAAAACGCAATATGAACCCAGCCTTAGGGTTAGAACTAGGGTTAGGGTTAGCATTAGGGTTAAGGTTAGAATTACGGTTAGGGTTGGAATTTGGGTTAGGGTTGGAATTAGGGTTAGGGTTGGAATTAGGGTTAGGCTTTTAGTTAGGTTTATGGTTAGAGTTGGGATTAGGGTTAGGGGTGTGTTGGGGTTAGGGTTATGATTAGGGTTTGTATTAGGGTTAGGTGTGTGTAGGGTTAGGGTTGGGGTTAGGGGTGTGTTGGGGTTAGGGTTGGAGTTAGAATTGAGGGGTTTCCACTATTTAGGCACATCAGGGGGTCTCCATACGCGACATGGCGCCACCATTGATTCCTGCAAATTTTGCGTTCAAAAAGTCAAACAGTGCTCCCTTTATTCCAAGCCCCGACGTATGCCCAAACAGTGGTTTATCCCCACATATGGGGTATCAGCGTACTCGGGAAAAATTGCACAACAACTTTGGGGGTTCTAATTTCTCCTGTTAACATTGGGAAAAAAAATTGGGGACTAAAAATTATTTTTGTGGAAAAAAAAATGATTTTATATTTTCACGGCTCTGCGTTATAAACTTCTGTGAAGGACTTGGAGATTCAAAGTGCTTATCACACATCTATAGGAGTTCCTTGGGGGATCTAGTTTCCAAAATGGGGTCACTTGTGGGGAGTTTCTACTGTTTAGGCACATCAGGGACTCTGCAAACGTAACATGACGCCCGAAGACCATTCCATCAAGTGAGCATTTCAAAACGTCACTACTTCCCATCCGAGCCCCGACGTGTGCCCATACAGTACTTTTCTCCCACATATGGGATATCAGCATACTCAGGACAAATTGGACAACAACTTTTGGGGTCTAATTTCTCATGTTACCCTTGGGAAAATAAAAAAATTGGGGACTAAAAGATCCTGATTGTGGAAAAAATATGATTTTTTTATTTTCATGCCCGGGCGTTATAAACTTCTGTGTAGCCCTTGGGGGTTCAAAGTGCTCACCACACATCTAGATAAGTTCTTTGCCGGGTCTAGTTTCCAAAATGGGGTCACTTGTGGGGAGTTTCTACTGTTTAGGCACATCAGGGGCTCTGCAAACGTAACAAGATGCCCGCAGACCATTCCATCAAGTCGGCATTTCAAAGCGTCACTACATCCCTTCCGAGCCCTGACGTGTGCCCAAACAGTGGTTCCCCCCCACATATGGGGTACTAGCGTACTCAGGAGAAACTGGACAACAACTTTTGGGGTCCAATTTCTCCTGTAACCATTGTGAAAATAAAAAACAGTGGGCTAAAAAAATCATTTTTTGAGAAAAAAAAATTATTTTTTATTTTCGCGGCTCTGCGTTATAAACTTCTGTGAAGCACCTGGGGTTCAAAGTGCTCACTATGCATCTAGATAAGTTCCTTAGGGCGTCTAGTTTCCAAAATGGGGTCACTTGTGGGGGAGCTCCAATGTTTAGGCACACAGGAACTCTCCAAATGCGACATGGCAACCGCTAAATATTCCAGCATATTTTCCATTCAAAAAGTCAAATGGCGCTCCTTCCCTTCTGAGCCCTGCAGTGCGCCCAAACAGTGGTTTATGACCACATATGAGGTATCTGTGTACTCAGGAGAAATTGCCCAACAATTTTAGGATCCAATTTATACTTGCCTATGTGAAAATGAAAATAACTGAGGCTAAAAGAAAATTTTTGTGAAAAAAAAGTACTTTCTTTTATTTACGGATCAATTTGTGAAGCACCTGGGGGTTCAAAGTGCTCACTATGCATCTAGATAAGTTCCTTAGGGGGTCTAGTCTCCAAAATGGGGTCACTTGTGGGGGGCTCCAATGTTTAGGCACACAGGGACTCTCCAAATGCGACATAGCAACCGCTAAATATTCCAGCATATTTTCCATTCAAAAAGTCAAATGGCGCTCCTTCCCTTCTGAGCCCTGCCGTGCGCCCAAACAGTGGTTTATGACCACATATGAGGTATCTGTGTACTCAGGAGAAATTGCCCAACAAATTTTAGGATCCAATTTATACTGTTGCCCATGTGAAAATGAAAAAAACTGAGGCTAAAAGAAAATTTTTGTGAAAAAAAAATACTTTCTTTTTTTTACGGATCAATTTGTGAAGCACCTGGGGTTCAAAGTGCTCACTATGCATCTAGATAAGTTCCTTAGGGGGTCTAGTTTCCAAAATGGGGTCACTTGTGAGGGAGCTCCAATGTTTAGGCACACAGGGACTCTCCAAATGCGACATGGCAACCGCTAAATATTCCAGCATATTTTCCATTCAAAAAGTCAAATGGCGCTCCTTCCCTTCTGAGCCCTGCCGTGCGCCCATACAGTGGTTTATGACCACATATGAGGTACCTGTGTACTCAGGAGAAATTGCCCAACAAATTTTAGGATCCATTTTATCCTGATGCCCATGTAAAAATGAAAAAATTGATGCTAAAAGAAAATTTTTGTTGGAAAAATTAAAATGTCCATTTTTTCCTTAGTTCCTGTGAAGCACCTGAAGGGTTAATAATCTTCTTGAATGTAGTTTTGAGTAGCTTGAGGGGTGCAGTTTTTATAAAGGTGTCACTTTTGGGTATTTTCTGCCATATAGACCCCTCAAAGTGACTTCAAATGTGAGGTGGTCCCTAAAAAAAAATGGTTTTGTAAATTTTGCTGTAAAAATGAGAAATCGCTGGTCAACTTTTAACCCTTATAACTTCCTAACAAAAAAAAATGTTGTTCCCAAAATTGTGCTGATGTAAAGTAGACATGTGGGAAATGTTATTTATTAACTATTTTGTGCCACATAACTCTCTGGTTTAACAGAATAAAAATTAAAAATTTGAAAATTACAAAATTTTCAGAATTTTCGCCAAATTTCCATTTTTTTCACAAATAAACGCAAAAATTATCGACCTAAATTTACCACTAACATGAAGCCCAATATGTCACGAAAAAACAATCTCAGAATCGCTAGGATCCGTTGAAGCGTTCCTGAGTTCTTACCTCATAAAGGGACACTGGTCAGAATTGCAATAATGGCAAGGTCTTTAAGGTCAAAATAGGCTGGGTCTTGAAGGGGTTAAAGAGATCATTTCATCTTCAATTTGCTTAACTGTTCACAATAACAGTAATTTTGACCAGGGGTGGCCAAAATTTTACATGCCACTGTAAGTGCTCCTTCACAAATACTTGTTTTCCCTGTGTCACCACCCTTTTCTTTGATTGACAGCTCTGGCTTTATAGAGCCAGAGAAAAACAGAGGTAGATGCAAAACAAGAATTTTGGAAGGTGCACTTAAATTTTTGGATGTTACCAAAGGGTGCACAGAATGCCTGTATTAATTCTGTGCTGACAGTCCTGTACTTGTACTGCCCTGGAGAATCAAATTGCCAGGTCATTTTTACTGAACAGTGAACACTGTTAAAACAAAACAATATTTTTTTTTTTATGTAAGATTCCGACACATTTGCAATTTTTTTTTCCTTATTTTTCCGGTCCATAAAATAGAAAAATGAATGGTGCAATTCAAATCTACAACTTGTCCTGCAAAAAAAAAGTCTTCGTACAGCTTTGTAATCAGAAAAAGAAAAAAGGTTATGGGTTTTGGAATAGGAGGGTAAGGGGGGGAAAGAAAAGCACGAAATATGGAAAATAGTCTGGTCAGAAAGGAAGTTTTTGTTGCGTCAGCAAAAGCCAAAGAGAAACACAACACTAAAAAGACATTGATGTCATATCATATTTGTATTCCTTCAATGTCTGTGTCAGTAGAAAGACAACTGCATAGTGTATAATTAAATTAGAAGTTTTGATATTTTATTCTAAGGTTGGTTGTTATGTGGCTAGTAATGTTGTTGTGTCTTGGTTCAGATATCACGATATGCCAGATGTGATAGATTTCCTGGTTCTTCGTCAGCAATTTGATGAAGCACGACGTAGACAGTGGAAAATAGGTATGTATGCATGGCTGTAGCCAATAAAAAGATTTGTATAACAGTCCCTGTTCCTAAATGGGGCTTTTTCAGTATCCTGTTCATTCAACGGCACATAAAGACTAACTTTGAACCTCTCCCACTGTGACAAGGTTTTTTCTTTTTTTTCTCGTCTCCCTTTTTGTAAGCGTCTTATAAGGATTTTTTAGCCCAAGATTCCTGGCACCATCTAATGTCATATACTCATTTGAAGAACAGTGTGTGTTTATTTTTTTATTTATTTTTTTCCCCCTTTATGTATATACCATTTTTTAATCACATTATTTTTCCATTATTGGGTGATCAAAACACCTCACTTCTGGCGTTTTTTTTTTAATACAGCTTTAAATGTGCATGAAAATTGTGATATTTTAGTACTTCAGTGTTTAATAGATGGTGCATTACCAATTTCCATTTTTGCGTAACATGAGAGCTTGTTTTTACGGGACTAGTTGTACTTTTGAATGACACTATTCATTTTACCAGTTTTCTGGAAAACTGGAGAAAAATTCCCAAGTGGGAGAAAAATTGTGAGGGGAAAAAAACTCGACACGCAATTATGACAGTTTTTTGGGAAATATTTTTATCGTGTACATTTTGTGGCAGAAATTACATCATAATATTATTCTGCTCCTCTGTATGATTCCGGCGATGCCAAACCTGTCCATTTTTTTTTTTTTTTTTAAACTATTTTAGGGGTGAAAAAAAATCAGAAGTTTGCAGGAAAACACCAAAAAATGTTTTGGATTGTTTCCATTTTCTCCAGAATTTTGTGTTGATGGAGCTGTGACAGCTTTTTTTTTTTTTGCAGAGCATGACTAAGTTTTTATTGATACCATTTTGGGATAAATGTGGTGTGATGTTTTGATCACATTTTCTGTGGAATTGCAGCAACTAAAAAAAAATAATAATTTTGGCGTTCTTGATGATTTTTTTTTTTTCTCATTTATGGTGTTTACCGATCAAGGTAATTATTTTCATATTTGATAAATCAGACTGATGAATGCTGCGATACCATATGTGTATTTTTTTCTTCATTTTAATGGGGAAAATGGGAGTGATTTTAACTTTTTATTATTTCATATTTTTTAAACACTTTGTCTAGTGTCTGCAGGCAGGGTTTCAAAGGAAGCTCCATAATGATGAGCACGGGATCTTCAGCAGACCCCATGCTCCATAGACCTGATTCTGACTTGTACATGTACGGCGCATGTCATAAAGGGGTTAAGTGTTAATGGCAGTAGGCAATACTCTGCTCCATCCGCTGCTGTAGAAGAGCGAGTCTTTCTTCTATTGAATTTTTTACAAGTAGACTCGTTGGAATTCTTTGACAGTGCGCCCGTTCTCTGGGCCTATGTGTCCTTTATAATTGTCCAATACTGGAGTGCTGCAAGCCTCCTCTATTTTCATGCTGTTAATGGCTACGTCATACAGCCAGGATCTGCCCCCCTCTGCCAGCAGTAATGCAATCTCTACTTTATTATAGCAAGATATAACTTTGTATCTCGTAGGGCTTCGGTTTCGGTCTGTCATTGATGATGCTTGGTGGTTTGGAACTATTGAGAGCCAGGAACCACTACAAGCAGATTACCCGGATAGTCTTTTCCAGTGCTACAATGTCTGGTATGCCTTTATTTATTACATTTTCTTGTGTGTTGTAAATGACTATCTTTTGGCATGCAAAAACCACAAAAAATACTGTACAAGCTGAAATGTTCACATGATCGGGATTTCTTCTGTCCCACTTTCATATGTCATATGCACAGTATCGGCAACGTTAAATGAGATATTAACAAACCTCATTAATAATAATAAATACTCTTTATTTTTATATAGCGCTAATATATTCCGCAGCGCTTTACAGTTTTGCACACATTATCACTGTCCCTGATGGGGCTCACAATCTAAATTCCTTATCAGTATGTGGGAGGAAACCGGAGTGCCCGGAGGAGAACATACAAACTCTTTGCAGATGTTGTCCTTGGTGGGATTTGAACCCAGGACTCCAGTTCTGCAAGGCTGCAGTGCTATCCACTGAGCCACCATGCTCATTCACTTGTTGAGGATATTGACTTGTGATGTACATTTTTAAATGCTCAATATGTCACTTCTTGCTGCAGATCTCCTTTACATTTTCACGGTTTGCAATACGTTAGTTGAAGTCCTTGGAAAATATGTAAGAAAATTAGTGGCAAAACTACAGTGATTAATTTTTTGTCCTGAATTTATGATGGAATAAAGCTCTGTCAGAAACAATCAGAATACATGACCTTCCAGTTTTGTAAAAGACCAGCAAAAAAGTAAAAAATACACAATACATTGCTAATTTGAGGCATTAATTTTACCTAGAATAAAAGGACATTTGGCACTTGCTGTAAAATCCCATCTTTGTAGCCTTCATTGGGGACACAGGAAACCATGAAAACTATGCTGCTGCCAACAAGAGGCTAACATTTAAAGTGTAATTCTTAGTGGCTTCTTACCTGCAGACTACAACCACCTGCAGACACAGAGCTAAACCAGTTAGTGAGAAAACAATAGGAGAAGCTATACAAGAATTGTGAACAGTACAGTAGAAAAGAGCAAGAAGTCACAGTCCACAATGGAAATAAAATATCGAGAAGGGCCTTAAAGGGAATCTGTCACCCCAATATTGCCATATCGGGCCGGCGCATGCACAGTGTGCTTCGCCCAACAGTGGGCAAAGCATAAAATCAGTACAGCGCATGCGCTACTCTTTCCTTGCCCCGGAAATGACTGCTTGCCTTGGACGACTTCCGGGGCAAGGAAAGAGTAGCGCATGCGCTGTACTGATTATATGCTTTGCCCACTGCGCATGCGCCGGCCCGAATTTAAATTGCGGGAAGCCGAACGCCGTCTGTGGGATTCACAGGCGGCGATACGCAACTGATGCCGAGGGGGGGGAGAGAAAACGCTGCACTCCTGACCTGACCACTGTGATTGACAGCGCAAAAACCGAAGTTTACAAAGGTATTTTGATATGAAAACGGGGGTATCAGGATATATGATACCTACCGTTAGCTTTGTTATGGGACTCACTATTCAGCCATATCTTTATCTGATATGGCAATATTGGGATGACAGATTCACTTTAAGGATGGGTGCTGTGTACTCCAATAAATCTACAAGAAACTAAGCACCAAAAAACCTATCTTCTCGGTCGTTTCACTGGGGGGGACATTTTAAATCAGTGTTCCCCCAACTCCAGTCCTCAACGCCCACTAACAGGTCATGTTTTCAGGATTTCCTTTGTATTGCACAGGAGATGCAATTATCACCTGGGCAATACTAAGGAAATCCTGAAAACATGACCTGTTGGTGGGCCTTGAGGACTGGAGTTGGGGACCCCTGCTTTAAATGATGGAATGTCCCATGAATGGGAAACAGAAGAGTGCCAAAACAACAAGGTTAGAGGGATTGTAAGGCAGTTCCCAGAAAAGTGCCAAAACGGATGCAAGGGGATAATTTTTCTGATCCGTCATGAACTTTCCTACCCGGAAAATGCAGGTACGCATGTCCGGACCGAGGAGAGAGAGAGAGCCCGGACAGTTTTGTCAGCATTTTCAATGGTTTTCTATGGAAGCGACGGATACGCTGGCGGATTCCGTCAAAGACGGATGCCAGCGGATCCGCTGCCCATAGGCGGCCATTATGCAAAATGGCAGATGCGGCAGATCCGCCATAGTCCGCCATTTTGGCGGACCAAAAAAACGTTGCATTGTACGTTTTTCTGAAACGACGGACGCCAATTCCGTCAAAAAACGGACCTAACGGACGACCATCTGTCAAAATCCGTCACTAATGCAAGTCAATGGGAAAAAAATGGATCCGCAAAAAAAAATATGGCGGATCCGTTTTTTTTTCACATTTTGACTGACTTCGCACAACTGAAGTGTGAAAGAGGCCTTAGGCTGTAACCCAGGTAACTGCCGCTTGCAGAGCCATTCTTCGTAGACTCATGTTGGCCAACACGAAAGTATGAACTCTGTAAAATTTTGAGTGGCTTTACAACTAGCAGTGGCACCCTGTCCTTAGCTAGATACACTTCCAGATTAGGATAACATATTCAGCTAGTGATAGAAGACTTATAGGAGGAGAAACCTCAACGAGAGTCTGAACATCTGAATGAGACCATCACTGACAGGTAGATGGTGACATACCGCTCTGACCACTTACAACTTGTGAAAAAATTATACAGTCGGATGAGAGAGATCTACAGAAGAAAGGTGGAACAATCGCCTCATTAAGGTTAAAATTTACCTTAGGGAGAAAATAAGGTAGTGGCCGAAGACTACTTTATTCTGAAGAATAACAAGCAACGCAATGATGGGAGATTGCTGCCAGCTGGAGACTGGTCTAATGGAAATAATTGCTACCAGTAAAGCAACTGATCAGGAGAGCAAGAGTGGGGAGATGTCCCAGATCGGTTCAAAGAACGGGTACTGTTAGGCCTCAAGGACCAGGATGAGACCCATGGATCCAAAGGGAGACAGTAAAGAGGAATTGAGTGAGCCACACCTTGAAGGAAACACCTGATTAGGTGCCTGGAGCAAGATGCTTTTGAAAAGTAGAGAGAAGAGCATAGCGGTGACATGGGTGGATACACACCAACAAAAAATTATCTAATAGGAACTTTCGGCAACTATGACATACGTGCTCTAATCATAGTCAGACTCGTCGGAAAAACTGAAGCCTTCACAACTGTGGCTTCAACAGCCGTGCTGTTAAAGTGAGCGACAACGAATGGAAGAATGAACGTAGGTCTGGACGATCCAAGAGTCTCTACTGAGAATCTTGCGAAGATTGATTACTTTTGCCTACCAGGATCTTCTATGCCAGTCTGAGGGACGAGGATGATGTGAATTTGACTTGATCTTCATGAGCAATTTAGAGCTTCATAGCGCTCACCACACATCTAGATAAGTTCCTTGTGGGGTCTATTTTCCAAAATGGGGTCACTTGTGGGGGGTTTCCACTGTTTAGGTGCATCAGGGGCTCTCCAAATGCGACATGACGCCCCCAGACCATTCCATCAAAGTCTGCAATCCAAAACGTCACTACTTCCCTTCCGAGCCCCAACGTGTGCCCATACAGTAGTTTTCTCCCACATGTTGGGTATCAGCGTACTCGGGACAAATTGGACAACAACTTTTGGGGTCCAATTTCTCCTGTTACCCTTGTGAAAATAAAATATTGGGGGCAAAAAAATCATTTGGAAAAAAAAAAAAAAAAGATTTTTTTATTTTTACGGCTGTACGTTATAAACTTCTGTAAAGCACTTCGGGGTTGAAAGTGCTCACCACACATCTAGATAAGTTCCTTGAGGGGTCTAGTTTCCAAAATGGTGTCATTTGTCTGGGGTTTCCACAGTTTAGGCAGATCAGGAGCTCTCCAAACACGACATGGCATCCAGACAATTCTGCGTTGAAAAAGTCAAACGGCGCTCCTTCCCTTTCAAACTCTGCCATGCACCCAAACAGTGGTTTACCCCCACATATGGGATATCAGCGTACTCAGGACAAATTGCACAATAACTTTTGGAGTCTTGTTACCCTTGGGAAAATAAAAATTGGGTTTGAAAGATAATTTTTGTGGAAAAAATATGATTTTTTAATTTTACGGCTCTACGTTATAAACTTGTGTGAAGCACTTGGGGGGTTCAAATTGCTCACCAAAGATCTAGATAAGTTCCTTAGGGGGTCTAGTTTCAAATAGGGTCACTTGTGTGGGGTTTCCACTGTTTAGGCACATCAGGGGCTCTCCAAATGCAACATGGTGTCCAATCTCAATTCCAGCCAATTTTGGTTGGAAAAAGTCAAATGGTGCTCCTTCCATTCCGAGCTCTGCTGTGCGCCCAAACAGTGGTTCCCCCTCCCCCCCCCACATATGGGGTATCAGCGTACTCAGGACAAATTGGACAACAACTTTTGTGGTCCAATTTCTCCTGTTGCCCTTGGGAAAATAAAAAATTAGTGACTAAAAGATAATTTTTGTGGGAAACAAATAGGATTTTTTTTATTTTCATGCCCGGGCATTATAAACTTGTGTGAAGCACTTGGGGGTTCAAAGTGCTCACCAAAGATCTAGATAAGTTCCTTAGGGGGTCTAGTTTCCAAAATGGGGTCACTTGTGGGGGGTTTCCACTGTTTAGGCTCATCCGGGGCACTGCAAACGGAACATGATCCTATCAACGTCTGCATTCCGAAACGTTACTACTTCCTTTCCAAGCCCTGCCGTGTGCCCAAACAGTTCCCCCCCCCCCCCACATATGGGGTATCAGCGTACTCAGGACAAATTGGACAACAACTTTTGGGGTCCAATTTCCTTGGGAAAAATCTAAAATTTGGGACTAAAAAATCATTTTTGTGGAAAATTGTTGTTTTTTTTTCACACCCAGGCATTAAAAACTTTTGTGAAACACTTGGGGGTTCAAAATGCTCACCACAGATCTAGATAAGTTCCTTAGGGGATCTAGTTTCCAAAATGGTGTCACTTGTGGGGGGTTTCCACTGTTTAGGCGCATCAGGGGCTCTCCCAACGCGACATGGCGTCCAATCTCAATTCCAGCCAATTTTAGTTTGAAAAAGTCAAACGGCGCTCCTTCCCTTACGAGCTCTGCCGTGTGCCCAAACAGTGGTTTTCCCCCACATATGGGGTATTGGCGTACTCAGGAGAAATTGCACAACTACTTTATCTGTCCATTTTCTCCTTTTACCCTTGTGAAAATAAAAAAAAGTTTGTAAAAGGTCATTTTTGTGGCTAAAAAGTTAAATATTCATTTTTTCCTTCCACGTTTCTTCAGCTCCTGTGAAGCACCTGGAGGATTAATAAAATTCTTGAATGTGGTTTTGAGTACCTTGAGGGGTGCAGTTTTTAGAATGGTGTCACTTTTGGGTATTTTCTGCTATATAGACCCCTCAAAGTGACTTCAAATATGAGGTGGTCCCTAAAAAAAAATGGCTTTGTAAATTTTGCTGTAAAAATGAGAAATCGCTGGTCAACTTTTAACCCTTATAATTTCCTAACAAAAAAAAATTTTGCTTCCAAAATTGTGCTGATGTAAAGTAGACATGTGGGAAATGTTATTTTTTAACTATTTTGTGACATATTTCTCTGTTTTAAGGGAATAAAAATTCAAATTTTGAAAATTGCAAAATTTTCAAAATTTTCGCCATATTTGCGTTTTTTTCAAAAATAAACGCAAGTTATATCGAAGAAATTTTACCACTAACGTGAAGTACAGTATGTCACGAGAAAACAATCTCAGAATCGCGAAGATCCGTTGAAGCGTTCCATAGTTATAACCTCATAAAGAGACAGTGGTCAGAATTGTAAAAATTGGCCCGGTCATTAACGTGCAAACCACCCTTGGGGGTGAAGGGGTTAATAACTTCATTTAGCTCTAAAACCATTAATTGCTGCATAAAAAAGGCATACAAAATACACACTTATTTTCCATTGCGTTTTCGCTGCCAGCAAATTCCCAGAGATGAAGAAACTTAGAAATTTCTGAAATCAAATACTCAACGTGTGCCCATAGCCTAAGACACGATTCACAAATAAATATATATATATATATATATATATATATATATATATATATATATATATATATTCTGTTTTGATGGATACGTGTAGACTTGTGTGACTGAGTCTGGTCCATATTGACGCAAAAACGAAAAAAATGGGAAAATCCCAAGGCCACACGTTAATTCATTTCAGTTCTTCAATATAAAAAGTGAAACTATATAATGTGAGTCATTACAGAGTGATCTATTTCACCTGTTTAATTCTGTTAATGTTGATGATTATGGCTTACAGCCAATGAAAACCCAAAAGTCATTATCTCAGTAAACTAGAATACTTTATAACACCAGCTTGAATAATGATTTTAAAATGGGAAATGTTGGCCTACTGAAATGTATGTTCAGTAAATGCACCCAATACTTGGTCGGGGCTCCTTTTGCATCAATTATTATTATTTATTTATATAGCGCCATTATTTCCATGGTGCTGTACATGAGAAGTGGTTACATACAAAGTTATAGATATTGGTTACAGTAAACAAATTTACAATGACAGACTGGTACAGAGGGGTGAGGACTCTGTCCTTGCGGACTTACATTCTACGGGATAATGGGGAAGAAACAGAAGGTCGGGGGTGCGGCAGCTCTGGTGGTGGTGACGGCGAGGCGGCAGCTCTGGTGGTGGCGGCGGGGCGGCAGCTAGGGTGGTGGCGGCGGGGCGGCAGCTTGGGTGGTGGCGGTGAGACGGAATGGTTATTGCAGGCTGAAGGCTTTCCTGAAGAGATGTGTTTTCAGGTTCCGTCTGAAGGATCCAAGGGTGGTGGATAATCGTACATGTTAAGGCGTGGAATTCCAGAGGATGGGGGATATTCGGGAGAAATCTTGGAGGCGGTTGTGTGAGGAACAAATAAGTGGAGGATAGTAGGAGGTCTTGGGAGGATCGAAGATTACGTGAAGGAAGATATTGGGAGATTAGTTCAGAGATATAGGGAGGTAACATGTTGTAGACGGCTTTGTAGGTCAGTGTTAGTAGTTTGAACTGTATTCGTTGGGGAATTGGGAGCCAGTGGAGGGATTTGCAGAGGGTAGAGGTTGATTAGGCGGGCAGCAGAGTTGAGGACAGACTGGAGTGGTGCAAGAGAGTTGACGGGGAGGCCACAGAGGAGGGTGTTGCAGTAATCAGGCGGGAGATGATGAGGGCATGCACAAGAGTTTTAGTAGATTGATGGCTGAGGAAGGGACGGATTCTGGAAATGTTTTTAAGTTGGAGGCGACAGGAGGTGGCAAGAGTTTGGATGTGTGGTTTGAAGGACAGGGCAGAGTCGCGAGTTACTCCGAGGCAGCAGATTTCAGGTGCAGGAGAGATCGTGATGCCATTTACCGTAATAGGTAGATCGGGTAGGGAAGATAAGTGAGATGGAGGAAAGATGATGAGTTCGGTTTTGTCTACATTGAGTTTTAGGAAGCGAGAGGTGAAGGAGGATATGGCTGGTAGACACTCCGGGATTCTGGACAGCAGAGAAGTGACATCTGGGCCAGAGAGGTAGATCTGAATGTCGTCCGCATACAGGTGGTACTGGAAGCCATGGGACTTTGAGTTGTCCTAGGCCAAGGGTATAGATGGAAAAAAGTAGGGGCCCCAGGACAGAGCCTTGAGGTACTCCAACAGAGAGAGGGCGGGATGAGGAGGTAGTGTGGGAGTGGAAGACGCTAAATGTGCGGTCGGAAAGGTAAGTGGTGATCCAGGACAGGGCAAGGTCTTTGATGCCATGGGAAGAAAGAATCTGTAGCAGTAGGCAGTGGTCAACTGTGTCAAAGGCAGAGGACAGGTCTGGGAGGAGGAGGATGGAGAACTGTCTGTTAGCTTTGGCTGTGAGTAAGTCATTATTAATTTTTGTCAGGGCAGTTTCAGTGGAGTGGTGGGGGCGGAAGCCAGATTGGAGGTTGTCAAGAGGAGAAAGTTAGATGAGGTGGGAGGAAAGTTGAGCGTGGACATGCTGCTCAAGGAGTTTGGAAGCAAACGGGAGCGATGATATTGGGCGATAGCTGGGCATAGCAGTTGGGTCAAGGTTTGTTTTTTTGAGGATGAGTGTGATGGTGGCATGTTTGAAGGCAGAGGGAAAGGTACCAGAAGATAGCGATCGGTTGAAGAGATGGGTTAGGGCTGGGATGAGCGTGTTAGTGAGGTTGGGGAGCAGGTGGGAAGCGATGGGGTCAAGTGCACAGGTGGGGAGGTGTGATTTGAAAAGTAGATGAATAAGCTCTCCTTCAGTGATGTTGGAGAGGGAGGTTAGGGAAGGGCAGAGGTCTGGTATATGGAGTCCGTTGGGGTGGTGGAACAGTAAAGGTTTGCCTTGTTTGGTCGATCTTATTTTTGAAGTAGGTGGCAAAGTCCTCGGCAGAGATTAGGGGAGTTGGAGGTGGCAGTGGTGGGCGGAGGAGAGAATTGAATGTGCTGAACAGTTGTTTTGTAGGATAATGAAGATACAAGGTTTGTGGAATAGGTCTATTTAGCAGAGGTGAGGGCTATTTTGAAGGCAAGTGTAGCTTGTTTGAAAGCAGTGAAGTCGTCTGGCAGGCGTGTTTTCTTCCAACGCCGCTCCGCGACCCTGGATGATTGTCAATTTTTTTGGTGAGATTGTTGTGTCAGGGTTTCCTATTAATTCGTTGCACTTTGCTGTGCGTGAGAGGGGCGACTGAGTCTATGGCAGATGTGAGGGTGGTGTTATAGAAAGCGGTGGCGCTGTGTCGTGGAGTGAAAATATGGAGGACAGAGGTAGAAGAGAGTCTGTGAATGTCTAGGTGTGCGAGGTTCCTGCGAGGATGTGCCAGTGGCTGGACATAGGGGGCAGGTGAAGAGGACAGGGATGAGAAGGTGAGTAGGTGGTGGTCTGATAGGGGAAGGGGAGAGATTGTGAGATTAGGTAGGGAACAGAGGTGGGTGAAGATGAGGTCTAATGTATGTCCGTCTGTGTGGGTGGCTGTGGAGGACCACTGAGTAAGTCCAAAGGATGAAGTAAGTGACAGGAGTTTGGAGGCTGCTGGCTGGCGGGTGTCAATAGGGATATTAAAGTCACCCATGATGATGGTGGGGACGTCAGCAGAGAGAAAGTGAAGAAAAGAAAATTACTGCATCAATGCAGCGTGGCATGGAGTCTATCAGCCTGTGGCACTGCTGAGGTGTTATGGAAGCCCAGGTTGCTTTGATAGCAGCCTTCAGCTCGTCTGCATTGTTGAGTCTGGTGTCTCTCATCGTCCTCTTGACAATACCCCATAGATTCTCTATAGGCTTAAGGTCAGACGAGTTTGCTGGCCAATAAAGCACAGTGATGCTGTTGTTTTAAACCAGGTATTGGTACTTTTGGCAGTGTGGACAGGTGCCAAGTCCTGCTGGAGAGTGAAATTTCAATCTCCAAAAGCTTGTTGGCAGAGGAAAGCATGAAGTGCTCTAAAATTTACTGGTAGACTGCTGCATTGAATTTGGTCTTGATAAAACACAGTGGACCTACACCAGCAGATGACATGGCTCCCCAAACCATCACTGATTGTGGAAACCTCACACTAGACCTCATGCAGCTTGGATTGTGTGCCTCTACACTCTTCCTCCAGACTCTGGGACCTTGATTTCCAAATGAAATGCAAAATTTAATTTCTCCGTCGCCTCATTGGGGTGGTTTATGCTGCTGCCACTAGGAGGACATCAAACAATACACACAAAAAGGTTAACCCCTCCTCCTGCAGTATACACCCTCTGCTGGCTTTATCCTGAACCAGTTCTTGCTTAGTGTCTGTAGGAGGCACTAGGGTCTGCTATCAGACCCCAATCTCATGGCTATTTTTTCCGATTTTTTTTTTTTCCAGTTCTTACGCCTTTTTTTTCTCATGGAATGGAACGGCGACGGGTTCTTTTCAAAAGGTCCCGATCTCCCGAAATCAACAACAGGCGGGAACGCGGAATGTCGCCTCCTCGTACCCCCTCCTGCAAAGTTACCGCACCTGAGCTCTTTTTCGGGGCGACGGATTCCTTTAATGGGTCCGCTCTTCCCCACCACCAACGGACGGGAACATGGGGTGTCGCCCCCTTGTACCCCTTCCGGAGCCAGACCTTCAGCCGGATGCAGATGTCTGTGTACCCCACTGCACCACCACTGTCTGAAAGGGCTGGTGCCAGGAGGCAAGCGAACCCTCTCCATCTCCCTATCAAAGGGATGGTTGATTGAGGCTGTATGGTTGCACAGTCTGTCGGCGCCTACGGGCCGTGCTCCCGACTCTGCTGAGAGCCCCCTCTCCCCCAATACCGTGAGTACACCCCCAAGGGGGTCAGGCGTCCGGTCATCTGCAGCCCGCCCCGCGGCCCTCCCTAGCGGCTGCCGCCGCGGCCTCTCTCTCTCCCACTGCTGTCGCAACTGTCTCCAGGAGCCTCACAGCAGCTACCGCCGCTGCCGTCGCAGAAGGGGGGCTCGCTGACCACGCTGCTGGCCGCTCTTCCTCATCGCCGCGGCTGCTCCCGCGGCCTTTTCAGCTCATCGCCGCCATAAGCGCTGAGCCCGGGAGGGGAAGGGGCTCATCACATTGCCTGGCGCCGCCGCGACCACAGACCCACGTGGCCTCCTCCGCCTACTTTAGTCACCGACTTCTGGCTGGGTAGGCCCCAGCTCCGCCCACGTCTTCGGCGCTCCCTCCGTGATCAGGCAGCGCTATGCCTACTTTCCAGCCCCTCCTGTTCGTCTCCTTCCATATTTCCTGGCACTTCTCGTTTCCCACGAGAAGCGCCAAATCAGTCTCGGACGCCATCTTTCATCTTCTGGTGGGCACGAAACACTCCAGCACTGCAGCGTCAGCGTCACTTCTCCCTGTGGACGCCAGCCTTTTTCATCTCGTCATACAGTCTTCCTCTGGTGGGCACGGACACAGGACCTGGGTAAGCTTACACAGCGCTAAATTCCTCCCCTGCAGCAGTCCCCAGGCTCCATATGCAAGATGTCACAATCAAAGGGCTCCAAAAGGGCTGATAAAACCCACACAGTGGTCTATGCCTCGTGTGCCTCATGCAATGCTTCCCGTCCACGGAAGCATGGTTTCACAATCTGTGCGTCCTGCGCCCCTTCATGCGTCCAGGAACCCCCTGCTAATACCGACCCCAGTGGGCCTATTCCTCCCGAGTGGGCCACGTCCTTGGCACAGTCCATCGATTCCCTGGCTAAAGTCTTAGAATCTTTCCGTGGTTCCTCCTCAGGCCAGGGCATTCCGATAACCGCAGAGGGCCCTTCAGCCTCCAGAGAGTCTTCCTCAGAGAAGGGCCGGTCCGCGGCAGCAGCGAGGCGGCCTTCTGTGAAACATCCCCATAATTCGTCTCCCAAGCCCTCAAGTGGCTCTGCATCCGCAAGCTCGGATTCCCACTCTCCCTCTCCAGGGGTTGGTAGCGATCACGACTCTGAATACGAGTCAGATGTGGCAGTAGACCCGGACTCACTAGAGTACCAGGAGTCCTTAGATTCTCTCATCGAAGAGGTTAATAAAGCTCTAAGAGTAGACTAAGAACCCGGGACTAATACGGATCACGCTGTGTCATTCAAAAGGACCAAACATCCTCACAGGGTTTTTGCTAACCACCCTGAGTTTTCGGACATTGTCCAGAGACAATCTCGCTCTGTCTTCGAAGCTGCTGGAGCAGCGCTCTTTCCTTCCTTCGCTGCCACCTGGGTGGCCAAGGCGATGGTAGCCTGGGCAGAGGCTCTGGTTAAGACGGGTCGCAACAATTCCCTTCCCTCTGAGGCGGTCACTCTCGCCTACCAGATTGCCTGGGCTGGGGACTATGTTGTTCATGCCTCTCTAGATGCGGCTAACTGTGCCGCACTTGCAGCTGCAAATGCCGTCACCATCAGGAGAGCCCTATGGCTCCGAGAGTGGTGGGTAGACTCTGCTTCAAAGAAGTTGTTAACTTCCCTGCCTTATCAGAGTGGGCGTCTGTTCGGAGATAAACTTGATCAAATCATCTCTGATGCTACTGGGGGGATAAAGCAAATTCTTCCCTCAGCGTAGACCCAGTCGGCCCTTTCGGACCCAGCACCTAGTTCGCTTCCGGCCTTTTTGCAGTACCTCAAACTGGTCTTTCGCAGTACCTCAAACTGGTCTTCCGCATCCACCTCCTCTCGCGCGACCCGACCTCCGCACAGAGACGGAGTCTCAACCCTCATTCAAGCCCTCTAAGTCCTGGAGAAACAGATCCTCCCGGTCTGGACCCAAGGGTTCCTCCTCTCGCAAGTTCTCTCAATGACTCCTTTCCGTGTCCGGAGGACACAAACAGGGTAGGCGGCCGTCTGCTCCTGTTTCACAGGATCTGGCTGTCGGTCGTTCACGACCAATGGGTCCGAGATCTCGTATCCTCTGAATACAAGATCGAATTCTTGTCCCCTCCGCCAAGGCGTTTTTTTCCAGTCTCGTCTCCCAAAGTCAAAGGCTCTCGCAGTTCCCTTTTATCAGGCCTTAGACGCTCTCCGCAACAGCGAAGTCATCGTCCCGATTCCTCACGCGGAAAGGTTCAAGGGGTTTTACGCGAACCTATTCGTGGTCTCAAAGAAGGACGGAACCATGCGCCCCATCCTGGACCTAAGGCTAAGTTCACACGTTGCGGAATTGCCACGGAAATTTCCGCGGCAATCCCGCACTTCTCCCGCGGGAAATACGCACGTTTTTTATAAGCGTATTCCCGCCCGAATAATAACGTTTTGCAAGCGTAATTAGCTTGCAGAATGCTAGCGTTTTCCTAGCGATCTGTAGCATCGCTTGGAAAACTGATTGACAGGTTGGTCACACGAGTCACACATAGTGTTTGACACGTGTGACCAACTTTTTACTATTGATGCCGCCTATGCCGCATCAATAGTAAAAAGATCTAATGTAAAAATAATAAAAAAAATAATAAATAATGATATTCTCACCTTCCGGCGGCCCCCGCAGCCTTCCCGCCTTCAGCGACGCTCCCGGCAACTCCGGTCCCAGGAGTGCTTTGCGACAAATCACACCGATGACGTAGCATCTCGCGAGACCGCTACGCCATCTGGGTGATTCTCGCAAAGCACTCCTGGGACCGGGAGTTGCCGGGAGCATCGCTGAAGGCGGGAAGGCTGCGGGGGCCGCCGGAAGGTGAGAATATCATTATTTTTTATTTTAATTATTGTTTTACCAGGCATATGGTACCCAGGGCCTGGAGGAGAGTCTCCTCTCCTCCAGACCCTGGGTACCACCGCACATGAACCGCTTACATTCCGCAAAATTAATGAACATGATGCTATTTTTTCCACGAAGCGTTTTTTCCGCGGAAAAAAAACGCAACATGTGGCCAAAACATGCGGAATCAATTAACATGTATAGGATGCTTAATGCTTGCGTTTTTATCGCGTTTTTACCGCGGAAAAACCGCGGAAAAAAAGCAAAAATTCCTGAACGTGTGCACTTAGCCTAAAATTGTTAAATTTGTCAGGGTGCACCATTTCAGAATGGAATCTCTCCGTTCTGTCATCGCTTCATTGGAAAAAGGGGAATACCTTGCGTCTGTCGACATCAAAGACGCATATCTCCACATTCCAATTTTCGAGGGTCATCAAAGGTTTCTGCGCTTTGCGATCGGAGACGAACACTTTCAATTCACCGCTCTGCCCTTCGGTCTCGCCACCGCCCCCAGAGTGTTCACAAAGGTCATGGCGGCCGTCATGTCAATCTTACACTCTCGGGGCGTGGTGATCCTTCCCTACCTGGACGACCTGCTCATCAAGGGTCCGTCCTTTCGTGCCTGTGCAGAAAGTGTCACCGTGGACACTCGATCCTGCCTAGGTTGGCTGGTGAACCTGGACAAATCCTCCCTGGTTCAGTCTCAGAAACTCTCCTTTTTGGGGATGATCTTGGACACCTCCCGAGGGTTGGTGACTCTACCTCTGGAGAAGATTTCTTCTCTGTCTCGAGCCCAATTGCTATATCTGGGCCGCTCTCACTCTCTACGGTTCGCCATGCAGGTCCTGGGGAAGATGGTAGCGTCCATCGAGGCAGTACCTTTTTCCCAATTCCACCTCCACCCCCTGCAACAGCAATTGATCTCAGTCCGGGACAAAAACCCAGCTTCCTTGGGTCGCCGCTTTCACCTGACGCCCTCAATCAGGCGGTCCCTCAAATGGTGGACCGCAACATCATCTTTGAATCAGGGGCGGTCTTTTCTCCCGGTGCACTGGTTGGTGGTGATGCCAGTCTCCTCGGATGGGGTGCGATCTTTCGCCACCACACGGCTCAGGGACGCTGGTCTCTCATGAAGCCCGACTACCGATCAATATCCTCGAGATCAGAGCAATCAGGCTAGCTCTTCACTTCAACCGCCTCCTGGCCGGTCGTCCCATCCGGATCCAGTCAGACAACGCCACGGCCGTGGCGTACATCAATCGCCAAGGGGGCACGAAGCAGAAGATCAATGCTCAAAATGACGCACCTTCTGCGATGGGCCGAGACAAACCGCTCGCTCATCTCCACGGTTCACATTCCGGGAGTAGACAGTTGGGCGGCGGATTTTCTCAGCCGCCAAGGCTTAGCCTCGGGAGAATGGTCTCTCCACCCGGAAGTGTTCCTTCAGATCTGCAGGCGGTGGGGCACTCCGGATGTGGACCTCATGGCATCCAGGTTGAATGCCAAGGTTCCGGCATTCATAGGCCGGTCCTGCGACCAGCTAGCCATCGGCTCGGATGCTCTAGTCCTTCGTTGGAGCCAATTTTGCCTCTTACATCTTCCCTCCTCTTCCTTTAATTCCCAGGGTCATTTGGAAGATCAAGGCAGAAGGCATTACAATAATTCTTGTCGCTCCAGACTGGCCGTGCCGGCCGTGGTATGCGGAACTAGTTCATCTAGTCGCCGACGTCCCCTGGAGGTTACCGGATCGTCTGGACCTTCTCTCTCAGGGCCTCATTTACCATCAGAACTCGAGAGCGCTGAATTTGACTGTATGGCCATTGAATCCTGGATTCTAGCCCAGGCCGGTTTCTCGCAACAGGTTGTGACTACCATGATCAACGCCAGGAAGCCTTTTTCCATGCGCATTTACCATCGTGTTTGGAAAACCTTTTTCTCCTGGTGTAAGGATAACGGTCGTTCCCCGTTGGTGTTTTCCACCCCCTCCATTCTGGAGTTTCTCCAAGCAGGGTTGGATTCAGGCTTAACGCTGTCTTCCCCCAAGGGACAATTTTCTGCTCTATCCGTGCTTTTCCAGCGAAGGATAGCGTCTAAGCCCCAAGTTAAGACCTTTATCCAGGGAGTGTCGCACTTTGTCCCGCCCTACAAGAGGCCTTTGGAGCCTTGGGATCTTAACTTGGTCCTAAGCGCCTTACAAGAGAACCCCTTTGAGCCGTTACAAGATGTCTCTCTCTCCCTTCTGTCATGGAAAGTTGCCTTTCTTGTCGCTATAACTTCCATCAGACGGGTCTCGGAGTTGGCGGCTTTGTCCTGCAAACCTCCCTTCCTGATTTTCCACCAAGACAAGGTGGTGTTGAGGACGATTCCATCTTTTTTGCCTAAGGTCATCTCAGCTTTTCATCTAAATGAGGATATAGTCCTGCCCTCGTTCTGTCCAGCTCCGGTCCACCGTACTGAGAAATCCCTTCACACCTTGGACTTGGTGAGGGCTCTCTGCAGGTACATATCCAGGACTGCGTCTTTTCGCAAATCAGATGCCCTTTTCGTGCTTCCGGAGGGACACAGAAAGGGTCTTCCTGCTTCCAAGGCCACGATAACCAGATGGATCCGTTCTGCGATCCAAGAAGCCTATCATGTCAAGGGTCAGCCTACCCCGGCTGGGATTAAGGCACGCTCCACTCGGTCAGTGGGAGCTTCCTGGGCCATTCGGCACCAGGCATCGGCACAGCAAGTGTGTAAGGCTGCGACTTGGTCCAGTCTTCACACGTTTGCTAAGCATTACAATATTCATGCACAAGCTTCTTCAGATGCGGCTCTCGGCAGACAGATTCTGCAATCGGCCGTTTCGCATCTGTAGGCTTCTCTTAATCGTTTAATCACTTAAGCATTTAGCATACGAGGTTTCAGCTGTTGTGCTGTTTTTTCCCACCCAAGGACTGCTTTGGGACATTCCATGGTCCTGTGTCCCCCAATGAGGCGACGGAGAAACAGGGATTTTTGTGTACTCACCGTAAAATCCTTTTCTCCGAGCCAATCATTGGAGGGACACAGCACCCAACCTGTTAGCCTGTTGGCTTGTAGTTGTTTGGTTTTGACATATTGCATTTCTGCTTGTGAGCTCCTACTGCTTTGGCACCGAACTGGTTCAGGATAGAGCCAGCAGAGGGTGTATACTGCAGAAGGAGGAGTTAACCTTTTTTTGTGTATTGCTTAGTGTCCTCCTAGTGGCAGCAGTATAACACCCATGGTCCTGTGTCCCCCAGTGATTGGCTCGAGAAAAGGATTTTACGGTGAGTACACACAAAAATCCCTGTTTCATCTGAAAACAAACACCTTGGACCACTGAGCAACAGTCCAGTTCTTTTTCTCCTTGGCCCAGGTAAGACGCTTCTGGCAATGACTCCAGGAGCAGTCCCACTCCTTGTGAATCTCCCCAAAATTTTTTATTGGCCTTTTCTTAACAATCCTTTCAAGGCTGCGGTTATCCCGGTTGCTTGTGCACCTTTTTCTTCCACACTTTAACTTTTTCCTTCCACTCAACTTTCCATTAATATGCTTGGATACAGCACTCTGTGACCAGCCAGCTTTTTTAACAATGACCTTTTGTGGCTTACCCGCATTGTGGAGTGTGTCAATGACTGCCTTATGCAATCAAGAATAAAAGGTAGCACACTGTAGCGCTATAACTTTCGGACACAAAAATATGAAAAATAAATTGCATCACTGCCTTAGAAATATGAAAAATTGAGAAGTCTTAGCGCATAAAAAGGCCAATTTATGTGTACCTGATAGCCACGTTAAGGCTCTTCTCGTATACCAGGTCCTAACTATGCCAATCCTCACTTAGAAAAGTCTGTCTGCATGGGAACATATGAATCCTCTCTCCAGACTAAAATCTACATCTCTGTGGAGGGGTAATGAACCTGTTATAATTAAAACGCCTGTGATCACCAGGTGGAGTGCTCAGGCAGAAGGTAAATGAATACATATCAAAAACTGACCGGCACATCCAAACATAGATCCAATGTGAACAGGTGCTTAAGCCTAGAGTCACCAACTAATACACATTCAAGAATAAAAGGTAGCACGCTTTAGCACTATAATTTGCGGACACAAAAATATGAAAAATAAATTGCATCACTGCCTTAGAAATATGAAAAATTGAGATGTCTTAGCGCATAAAAAGGCCAATTTATGTGTACCTGATAGCCACGTTAAGGCTCTTCTCGTATACCAGGTCCTAACTATGCCAATCCTCACTTAGAAAAGTCTGTCTGCATGGGAACATATCAATCCTCTCTCCAGACTAAAATCTACATCTCTGTGGAGGGGTAATGAACCTGTTATAATTAAAACTCCTGTGACCACCAGGTGGAGTGCTCAGGCAGAAGGTAAATGAATACATATCAAAAACTGACCGGCACATCCAAACAGATCCAATGTGAACAGGTGCTTAAACCTAGAGTCACCAACTCATACACATTCAAGAATAAAAGGTAGCACACTGTAGCGCTATAACTTGCGGACACAAAAATATGAAAAAATATGAAAAATAAATTGCATCACTGCCTTAGAAATATGAAAAATTGAGAAGTCTTAGCGCATAAAAAGGCCAATTTATGTATACCTGATAGCCACGTTAAGGCTCTTCTCGTATACCAGGTCCTAACTATGCCAATCCTCACTTATAAAAGTCTGTCTGCATGGGAACATATGAATCCTCTGACTTTTCTAAGTGAGGATTGGCATAGTTAGGACCTGGCATACGAGAAGAGCCTTAACGTGGCTATCAGGTACACATAAATTGGCCTTTTTATGCGCTAAGACTTCTCAATTTTTCATATTTCTAAGGCAGTGATGCAATTTATTTTTCATATTTTTCATATTTTTGTGTCCGCAAGTTATAGCGCTACAGTGTGCTACCTTTTATTCTTGAATGTGTATGAGTTGGTGACTCTAGGTTTAAGCACCTGTTCACAATGGATCTATGTTTGGATGTGCCGGTCAGTTTTTGATATAAATGACTGCCTTATGGACATTTGTCAAGTCCGCAGTCTTCCCCATGATTGTGGAGTCTACGGAAACAGACTAAGAAACCTTTTTAAACGCTTAGGAAGCCTTTGTAGGTGTTTTTTGTTAATTATTTTAATTTACTGAGATAATGACTTGAGTTTTCATTGGCTGTTAGCCATAATCATCAGCATAAAGAAATAAACACTTGAAATAGATCACTCTGTTTGTAATGACTCTATAATATATATGAGTTTCACTTTTTGTATTGAAGAACTGAAATAAATTAACTTTTAATGATATTCTGATTTTGTGAGAAGCACGTGTGTGTTTGTGAATTATATTATATTATATGTATGTGTAGGTTGGGTTGCATTTTGTACTGCTTTTTAACCATTTTTTTCCCCCCATAGTTGGGACAATGGTGATGCAGAGAAGATGAGCCCTTGGGACATGGAAGTAATACCCAATACCGGTTTGTATTTTCCCAAAAAATTGTTTAACTTGCTAAATCTTAAATTCTTAATATACCGCTCATGAAAATAAGTCTGGAGATGGAGAATAAAAAATGTATCTTTCAATTTTAGATTTTTATTATTTTTTTTTTTAACAAATGACATGAGTTAATTGATGTGTGCCATTGAAGCCTAATTAATTGAGTCCATTTTTGCTGTGTCTTATTGCCATTAGCAGTGTTTCCTGATGAGCTGGGTACTAGCGTTCCTTTGACAGAAACTGAGGTTCGATCGTTGCTATACAGACCCCTCGATGGAGATGGGAAGTAGAAGCAGAGATGAAGAATGTGAAAGAATCATTCGTGGAATTAACCAGCTGATGACTCTAGGTATTATTAAAGGGTTAGCATTTCGTATAGTATTTATCAGGTACATGAGTTGTAAATTTTTTTTTTCTTCATTATTTAGATATTGCTGCTGCCTTTGTGGCCCCTGTGGACCTTCAAGCGTATCCTATGTACAGTACTGTAGTGGCCTATCCAACTGATCTCAGTACAATCAAAGAACGACTAGAGAACAGATTTTACAGGTGAATTTTCTGTATGGAGTTTTAATATTAAATGGGATAAGAGAACAAATGTTCACAAATAAAGCAGAATCAGAAAATGCTTTTGTTCTTTTTCCAGGCGTGTCTCTTCCCTTATGTGGGAAGTCCGATACATAGAGCATAACACTCGCACGTTTAATGAGCCTGGAAGCCCAATTGTAAAATCTGCAAAGTTTGTCACCGATATTTTATTGTACTTTATCAAGTAAGTATATTTGATATTCTTAGTATAGAATGTATCGACTAACATAGGGCTTTACATAGCTCAATATTGGTATAATACAGTGTATCAATTATATTACAGGATTTTTCCACTTGAAAGGTAAAGTGGGCAGTCAGGTAATTTAAATAATAAAAGAAAGCATAGTCACCTATGTGCATCCACTGCTACTCCGATGTCCACTTAATGCATCATGACTCCCTTTGGTATGCGTTACCCCATGCGACTGTTATGGCCACTGACTTGATGCAGCGGTAACATGCAGACCAGACCGCTTGTAAACAAAGAAAGGAGGGCTGGAACTTCAGCTCTGACTTTGCAGAGAAAAGAGGTGGAGGATTAGTGAATAGTTACAATCAAAAGCTTCAGGTTACATAATTATTAGCCTATACTACAGTTATGACTAATTGTTTTGAGATTGAAACAAAGTTTGCTGCTTCACTGATTTTAGATTTTTAGTCAGATATTTCTGTGTTTACTGAAGTATAATTATAAGCATTCCTGCAAAATGTAGGTCTGTCCTGGATATTTTTCTTTGAGAAAAATGTTATATTGGTTCTTTCTTTAAACCAGGCCCGCCTCCTTTGCCTCACTGTGCAAATACACTGACAGCTTCCTGCTGCCATTCCTGAGCAAGCTCTGCACTAATGTTGAGACAACCCTGTAGCTGAATTCTCTTTAGGAGACTGTCCTGACACTTAATGGACTTTATTGGACTGCCCAAAGCCTTTCACACAGCAATTAAATGTCTCTTTGAAGTTCTTGAAAATCCAATAATTGGTTGATTTAAAGAGAATCTGTCAGCAGGTTTTTGCTACCTCATCTGAGAGCATTAGCCAAAACAACCACAAACACGGCATCATTATCTACATAAAATGTGACTTATGATATGCCAGACTAAATACCTGCATGGACCCCATACATGGTTTAGTATATACGAAAATATCATATAGAACATTTTTTACACAAAAACCAAAATGTAACAAAAAAGGAAAAAAAAATTTTTTTTCTTAATCTTGGACAAAACAAAATAAAAGCCATGAACATTAAAAAGTGGGAAACCACAAGGTGGCGCCACAGTTCCAAAGGTCGTAATTGCAGGCATTGAAATGTATGCAGTCTAATAGGCAGTGTTTTTTTTTCCACAAACCACCTTACTAACACAATATTAACTAAAAATGAAAAAACAACCCCATTTGTAATCCCCTATGGAACAAATCCCCAGGAAGTAAATGATAAACTAGATGTGTAGTCATATTAAAACAAGGAAACATGAAATAGAGGGTAAATAGATACCTGCTTAGGGAAGTGAGGCACATCTAAGGAGCGATGCAATGCACGTTTTGGCTGTGTAACCTTCCGGGGTGATGTCACACTGACATGGGCAACTCTTTATATTATAGTGCAGCCAATCACCATATGAGGACACATAAGGTATCTAATTAATTATGTATACCTAACTCAGGATCTAGGTGGAACAACCCTTTGTGAGTATGAAATAAATGCCACCCACCTCTAGCTTGCCGTAATCAGAATGCGTGTTTTATAATTTCTGCACGGCTTTTTAGTCAACCAATGACATCTGTGAAGGGGTGTGACCTCGTCTGGTTCCATATTGGAGCGCGACACACCCACCAATCAGGAGGGGCACATACCGAGACTGCGTCAAGGGAGGTGGTCCGGTCACGCCACCCGAAATTAACGCCCACGTGGGCATGAATCTGATCATGAGACCGGGGCTGCACAGGATCATCAAGAAAGGTAAGTATATACATGAAACAACTATTAACAGAAAATTATATTCAGCATCAGTAACGAAGAAAAGCACTAAGGATGGAAATGTGTTTTTGTATACGTCCGCCCTGTGTACCTATATAGCAGGGGGTTTAATATTTGATACAGGGTTTAAACTGCATACTCCATACACCCAGCCTGGGTAGATATTATAACTCGATTATCACTAAAAGAGCTACAGCCATATAGATAACGAAGAGGACAAAATGCTGTTTTTAGGACTCAAAAACTTAAAGGGAGTCTGTCACCCCATTTTTCGAGTATAAGATGCGGCCACCGCCATCAGGGGCTTATCTACAGCATTCTGGAATGCTGTAGATAAGCCCCCGATGTTACCTGAAAGAGAAGAAAAACGAGTTATATTATACTCACCCAGTGCCGGTCCGGTCCTATTGAGGGCAGAACAGAGTACTGCAGTGTGCCGGCGCCGGGAAAAGTCAGCGAGGTCCGGCGCCTGCACACTGCAGTACTTTACTCTGCCCTCAACAGGGCAGAGCAGTGCGCCTGCGCAGGAGCCGCGACGGGAAGTAAAGAAGAGGACGTCTTCGCTACAAGTTGGGAGGCGCCGGACCGGACCGCGACGCCCATTGGACCAGACCGCCCCTGGGTGAGTATAATATAACTCGTTTTTCTTCTCTTTCAGGTGACATCGGGGGCTTATCTACAGCATTACAGAATGCTGTAGATAAGCCCCTGATGGCGGTGGCTACAGCTGATGGTCGAAAAATGGGGTGACAGATTCCCTTTAAAAGGGGGGGTGTTAGTGATTTTATCCACAAGTATGAATGTGCTCCCAACCATACCCACATGTATTCCTCTAAGGGTGCATGAATATGCAATGATATAATCAAATTACTTACCTACAGACATATCCATATTTAGGACCTGATAGACATTAGCTATCTATTTACCCTCTATTTCATAGCTCCTTGTTACACTAGATGTCTAGTCATATTATATAATTTACTTCCTGAGGATTTGTTCCATAGGGAATTACATATGTGGCTGTTTTTTTTTCCCATTCTTGGTTAACATTGTGTTAGCTTTTTTCCCATAAATAACCTTACTATGTTTAGACTGCATATCTTTCAATGCCTGCAATAAAGACCTTTGGGACTGTGGCGCCACCTTGTGGTTTCCCACTTTTTAATGTTCATGGTTTATCTTTTTTTGTATTGTACAAGATTAATAAAAAAAATTATATTTTCGCATAATTTTTTGTGTACATTTTGGCTTGTGTACAATTATTTTTTCTATATGATTACACTCATCTGAGAGCAGCGTAATGTAGGTAATGATTGTTAACAGAAAAAAAAAAAGGACTTCAAGTACCATTCCTGTCTTAAAGCAGTCTGCCATTATTACTCTTTCATGGCGATTTCATTATATTACTGACCTTGTCCTAGATAAGACAGTTCTCTAGTATTTGACTGTTAACACTGTTGTTTCCACACAGGGATCAAAGTTGCTATGACATCATTCCTCAGTACAACATCATGAAGAAGAAGCTTTTGTCAGACTCCGATGAGGTAAAGTGTTTAGTTTGTAATAATTAAATGGCTACATACAATTCTTCATTGTTTTGCAATTAGGGAACTAACAAATAAGTAAAATAAAAATGAGCTTAAAGGGGGGAAAAAAATCACTATTAGGAGCTGACCATCCAAATGGAAAGGGAGGAGTTACACGCCATGCCAATTTTAACCATGAGACCAACCTTTGCGCATGAACTACAGCATCATCCAACAAATATGTGTCAACACAAACATAGTGCAGGCTGATGTAACAATAGAACAGCTTTCTTTAACTCTTTCACGACATGCGCTGTATATATACCGCGCAAGTCGCAAGCGGGTGTATGGAGTGGGCTCACTCGGCGAGCCCGCTCCATACCCGGCAGGCTATGGCTGTGTATAACAGCCAGGACCTGCCGCTAACAACCTGTTAAATGCCAAATATCTGACAGCGCCATTTAACTCTCACCGACGACAGCGAGTGTCCTTACTTCCGCCCATAGGTGCCTCCGTGATGTTTTTACTGGTCTTCATCTGTCTGTGGCAGAGCTTCAAAGCAGACTGTGATTTCTGCTATATGCCAATAGCACAAGCGATTGGATAATCTCATCTTCAAGCTGACAAAATCAATACAAAAAAAAGTTTGAAAAAATATGAAAAAAAATAAGTTCAAATCACCCACCCTACTCTCTCCCCCCATGAAAATAAAGATAACACAAAAATTGCACTTATTTGGTATCACCGCGTTCAGAAAAGTCCAATCTATCAAAATATAAAACAACCCAATAGGTAAACATTGTAAATCTGTAAAAATTAAAACGCCAAAATTACATTTTTTTTTTTTTTTTTTTTGCAAGCATCAATTCCACAAAAAATGCTGTCAAGCGATCAAAAAGTCACAACCATTCCCAAATGGTACTAATAAAAACGTCATCTCGCCTCAAAAAATAGGCGGTCGTACAGCTCCATCGGACAAAGAAAAAAAAAAAATGTTACTGGTATCGGAAAATGGCAACACAACAAAATAAAACTGAACATGTTTATTATTGCCGTAATCATATTGATGATGAGAATCATATTGCATGGTCATTTTTACCACAAAATTTACACCATAATAACAGTTCCCAAAAAGCAATGTCAGAATTGTGTTTTTTTTTTCACAATTTCATCTCACTTTGGATTTTTTTTTCCCGTTTTCGAGTACACTATGTGGTAAAATGAATGGTGTCATTCAAAAGTACAACCTGTTGTGAATGGGTTTGAGATGAGTTCTGAGCAGAGGCTCCCTCTGGTGGTTACAAGCGGTGCTAGTGAAGATTGTGAGGACTGGGAATCAGGTGTTACTGACTGGTCTTATATAAAGGAGTCGCCTTCCCATCAGGGTTGCCGGTGATCAATTGTTCTGGTCTGAATCCTTTATTCCAGTTTCCCTTGTAGCCTGCTGTGTCATGTCTGCATCTCCTGCTAACAGATAAGACATTTTCTTCTTTTGTGTTTGTGCTATATTTTTGCATTTTGTCCTGCACTTCTGTGGGGGCCTTCAGGGTCCCCTCCGGGGGCTTCTGCCCTCTCAGTTTTGTTCAGCCACTGATGTTGTTACTTTTGCTTTTTCCAGTTTTTTCAGTGGCTGCTGTTTTGATTTTGTTACACCAGAGAACTAATTTAGGTGGAAGAGGTCGTGTGATCTCAGGTGTTTTTGAAATTAGTAGAGTTGGTGCTTTTCAGGGTTTTCTGGGATTGCAGTAAGTACCCTTCCCATCCTTTTCTATTTAGTTAGTTTGGGCCCCAGCATTTGCTCATACTATTTTCTTTCTGTGTCAGTATTTCATCTTGTCTAACCGCCATTACATGTTTGGGGGCTTTCTATTATCTTTGGGGTTCTGCTCCGGGGCAGATAGCTTTCCTATATCTATCTTAAGGTGTAGTTAGTTTCTCAGGCTGTGACGAGGCGTCTAGGACCAACGTAGGAACGCTCCACGGCTGCCTCTAGTTGTGGTGGTTAGTCAGGGTACTGCAATCTCATAGATTCCAACTGTTCTGGTGTATTGCCTTTTTACCTGCACTCCTCAGCTACCAAATCATAACAGTATCACCGGCCTAAAAATTGAAAATTGTATGGTACTCACAGAAGGGAAAAAATATTGTCAGAGTTGTCAGAGATATTTTTCTGTTTGTTGCATTTTTTTTTTTTCTCCCTCTGTATCTCTGGGTGCTGGGGAGGATCTTTTCTCTCAATGGAGTTTGCACAGTTGTCTGGCCGTGTGGATCAGCTTGCCACTGAGGTTCAGAGTATTGCTACCTATCTTGCTAGGTTGCCTGTTGTGGAACCTAGGATTCCCATGCCAGATTTGTTTTTAGGGGATCGAGCTAAGTTTCAGAATTTCAAAAATAATTGTAAATTGTTTTTTGCCTTAAAATCTAAGTCCTCAGGGAACGCAGCGCAGCAGGTTCAAATTATCATCTCTCTCCTGCGCGGCGATCCTCAGGATTGGGCTTTTTCCTTGATACCTGGGGATCCTGTTTTGAGTGATGTTGATGCATTTTTTCAGGCCTTGGGGTTATTGTACGATGAGCCTAATGTCACTGATCAAGCTGAGAAAGCCTTGTTGGCATTAAATCAGGGGCTTGATGACGCGGAGTTATACTGTCAGAGATTCCGTAGGTGGGCAGTCCTGACCAAATGGAATGACGACGCTTTGGCAGCCCTTTTCCGGAAGGGTCTGTCAGATAATGTAAAAGATGTTATGGTGGGATTTCCTGTCCCCTCTGGTCTCAATGATTCTATGTCATTAGCGATTCAAATTGACAAACGTTTGCGTGAGCGGAGAAGTATGCGTGGAATGGTGTTGCCTTGTGAACCAGCTTCTGAACCCATGCAGTGTGATAGAGTGGTGTCTGGGGCACAGCGTCATGAGTTTCGAAAGCGCAATGGGTTATGTTTCTACTGTGGTGATGCCTCTCATGCTATTTCAGTCTGCCCTAAGCGGGGAAGACGTTTTGCACGCTCAGTTGTCTTGGGTAGTGTTCAGACTAAGTTTTTATTAACTGTCACTCTGATATGCTCTCTGTCCTCATTTTCTGCTCAGGCTTTCGTTGATTCTGGAGCAGCTATTAACCTGATGGATTATGATTTTGCTAAACGTTGTGGATTTCCCTTGATACCCCTACAGAAGTCTATTCCCCTACTGGGGATCGATTCTACCCCTTTGGCTGAGAATAAACCCCAGTTTTCTACTCAGGTGATAATGAGGGTTGAACCTGATCACCAGGAGTGCTGCAAATTTTTGGTTCTGTATAATCTGCATGACATTATCGTGCTGGGTTTTCCTTGGTTACAGTCTCATAATCCTGTTTTGGATTGGAAATCTGTGTCTGTAACCAGTTGGGGCTGCCAATGTGTTAATACCAACACTCCTGTTTCAGCTGCAGATGGAAGGAAGAGAGCCACAGTATTCATTACTGATGGGTAGGCGGAGCCCAGATCAGGATGTTACCTCAGATCAAAAGAGTGATGACTGGCTGGCCCCTCCAGCTCGGGCTCCTCCTACTCAGCTCCAGTCTAAGATTTGAGGTCCAGAGGATGGTCGCTGCTAATGCAGTCCTCAGAAGATTTTATTATTTTACATTCGGACAAGAGACTTGGATCACTAGTTGGTCTAGAGGTCTCAGGGGTACCAGCGCTGCTGTACCCCAACCTCTCCCTTGGCGGATCTGTATTTACTCAAAGTCCCTGCAGAATCCTTGCCGGCCCTGGGGGATGAGGAGAGCTTCCCTGGCGGGGACGCAAACCACACGTGCGGTCACTGCGTCCCTCGCCCTGGGGGGAAGCATGGGCACAGCGCCAGAAACCCCTGAGGGTCCCTGTGGCGCCTTGGCTGGTGAGTACTCCACACAAAATTTTATTATTAATGTGTGAGAGCGTCTGATGGCAGCGCTATTACATGTATATCAGTATGCTTCAGCACTGCGGTGACAGCGCTATTACATGTTTATCAATGTATTTCACCAGCCTCTCCCTTGGCGGATCTGTAACTACATTATGGTCCCTGCAGAATCTTGCCGGCCCTGGGGGATGAGGAGAGTTTTCCCTGGCGGGGGCGCAAACCACACACTGGGGTCACTGCGCTTCCCGCCCTGGGGGGAAGCATGGGCATAGCGCCAGAAACCCCTGGGGGTCCCTGTGGCGTTTCGGCTGGTGAGTACTCCACATTTTGGTAAAATGTGTGTGAGTGTTTTAGCGACTGCTGCGGCAGCCGCTGTACAAATATATGCCGATGACTAGTTTTTCTATGTCCGCAGGAGGATGCCTGCAGGACGAGGGAAAGGAGGGGAGTACGCGCTCTTTTTATTTTTTGAATTTCGCGCCGCTTCTGAGCGCGCTTTACTGCAGCCTCCATTTCCGGCTCCTCTACATGGAGCACACGGAGGCAGAGCGCGGCGGCCATTGCTGACAAGCGAGCCGGCCGGGCAGAAGCTTAACCCCTTCACCTCCACAGCGTGGCTATTGCTGATAAAGCGCTGTAGGTTGAAAGCTCCCCGGATCGTTCTCCTCCCCTCCCGGCTAGAATACGTGTCCAGCTTGGTGAGTCGCTTCTAGCCCGCCGGGCAGAAGCTTAACCCCTTCACCTCCACAGCGCGGGCGCCGTCTGGGGCACTTCTGAGTGACAGATTGCGCTGTCCTGCGGCTGTTCTCGCATAAGGGGCTCGCACACTCTTTTAATATTAATAAAGAGGCTGTGGGGAGTCTGCGACATTAATGCTGCCACTATACGTTTCCGCTGACGATCCTGATGGCGTCGCATAATATTGCGATCGTTTGTGTGTCATTTTTAATGTCGCTATTAGCTGCCAATCTGGGCGATCTCATTAGCATCGCATAGGCGATTAGCGATCTCCTTGACAACTTTGGCGGTCATTGCGTTATAAAAAACAGCGCAATTTTTTAGCGATCTTGTGGAACGTTTTCTGTTTAGTGTGGCATGGCTGTCCTGCAGCTGCGTCCTTATAAGAGGCGCCTGAGATTCGCACACCCTTTTTCACTATCAAGGTTGTGGGGAGTCAGCTACTTTAACCCCTTCTTAGGAGGTTAACTCTTAA
>JARQOD010000005.1:258149250-258209418 GCA_033576555.1 Oophaga sylvatica | reverse complement strand
TTTTCAGAGGGATATCCGATTGGATAGAGGGGATGGCAAAAGCACTCTCCCTTTTTTGGGGGCCGGTAGAAGCTTTAATTGAACAAGAAGAGCGTTGCAGTTACGGGAAATGTAACTACTCGCTTGGTAGTCGGCCAGGATGTTCCAGGAGTCGCGTAAGTCAGTCGCGACTTTCCCATCTCTGACTGAGTTCAAACCAGGCAGTGGAGAAGGAGCGCTGTGCCCAACAAGCGTTTTCAGGGGACTCGTCTTTTGGAGTCACTGATCCGTGGGGCTACGGAATCTATTGATTATTGGGATTCATTCCCCGAGGTGGATGTCTCTTTATCTCAGCTTAGCAAAATCTTCTTTGCTACCTTTTAAAGGGGAAGGCAGTTTGCAGGACCCCTAGACAGAAGAGCGTAGCCCAGCGGCAAAATCCATTTACGAAGCCGCGGGTTATGGTTTCAAAAGGGGTGCAAGGCTCCATGTGTGTTTATAAAGCTGCCCTGGTCTGGTTGGACCGTTTGCGAAGAAATGTGAACCTCAAGTGCCTGAGGTGGACGAACTGTTCAAATTGTTAAAAAGTGCCTTAAACAATATGGCCATGATGCAAACCTGGATACTGTGTCACTGCTGTCCAGGGCACAACCCCTCGGCGGCCCTGTCAGGAGGCACTGTGGCTTGGGACAGTGGACCGGTGATGCGGTTTCTAAACATGGTTTGCTAGCCTTAGCTTACAAAGGTGGTCAGTTATTTGGATCTGACCTTACGGAGCTGTTTAAACCAAAGCAAAGGAAAAAGGAGACAGCCTTACCGCAGCGTAAACTGGGCTTCTAGTCTGGCAGATTGGGTCCCAGTAGTGGTCGACGGGCCTTTCGGTCCAGGGGACGATTCGGTCAGCCCTCTTGGGGGTCGGGTCGTCCCTTTTTTCGGGAAAAAAGACAATCAGAAATCCCGCACTCCCTGGAAACAGAGTTTCGTCAAGAATAAAAGGGAATCTGACAAAAAGCCCGCTAAGGCGGATTGACGCCAGGGGCCTGCTCGAGGCTCTCGAGTGGGGGGTCGCCTGCTTTCCCAAATTTAAATTGACTTGGGTTTCCGTGTCCCAGACTCCTGGGGGACCGGGTTGTGTCGCAGGCTATTTCATAGAATTTTCTTCCCGACCCCGAACGTTATTGTCATCTCGCATTCCGTCAGAGCCGAGCTATGTGCCGCTTTACTGCAGGAAGTCGAATTTCTTCTGCAGAAGGGGTGGTGGTTCCGGTTTCACCAGGGACAGGGAAGAGGTTTTTTTTTCCAACCTCTTTGTGGTTCCCAAAAAAGAGGGAAAGTTTTGCCCCGTCCTGGATCTCAAAAGATTGAATCGGCATGTCCACACCCGAAAGTTTCGCAAAGGAGTCGCTTCGCTCCGTAGTGGCAGCATTGTCGCAGAACGATTTTTTTGGTGTCAATCGACATACGCGACGCCTATTTGCACGTTCCAATGGGGGGGCCACCAGCGTTATCTTAGCTTTGCCATAGGGGCAAGACCCTTACCAATTTGTGGCTCTCCATTCGGTTTGGCTGGCACCCAGGTCTTTACAAAGATTCTGGCACCTCTCATGGCTATACTTCGAGACAGGGAGTCACGATCCTTCCCTATCTGGACGACCTTTTGATTGTGGCATCCTCAAAGGAGGAGGCTGTGACTGCTCGCAATCTATCCCTTCAGCTCCTGGAGGACTTCGGGTGGCTGGTCAATTGGGAGAAGTCGTCTCTGGAACCGTCACAATCAATCCTGTTTCTGGGGATGCATTTCGACACAGTACGAGCAGTGGTGTCTCTACCTCCAGACAAGCAAGCATGTCTCATCAACATACGCAGGTGATGAAGTCTTCAGTGACAATGTCCCTTCGAAGATGTATGCGTCTTCTGGGGTTGATGGTGGCCTCAATGGAGGCACTTCTGTTTGCCCAGTTCCATTCCAGGACGCTCCAGAGGTTCATTCTAAACCGCTGGGATCGGTCGCAGACCTCACTGGTTGAAGTGTAGTTGTCTCCCGCAAAGTACGAGAGTCTCTAGGATGGTGGATCCGTTTGACAGAATTGTCTCGGGGGAAGTCTTTTCTTCCTCTGAAGTGGTCAGTCATAACCACCGATGCCAGCCTGACGGGCTGGGGGGGCGTTTGGAACGATCTCTGGATTCAGGGAGTATGGTCTCCAGAGGAGTCTGTCTTGCCGATCAACATCCTCGAATTGAGGGCAATTTTCCTTTGCCTCCAACATTGGACGGTCCTTTACGCGGTCTGCCTGTCCGAGTGCAGACAGACAATGCGACGGCGGTCGCATATATCAACCACCAAGGCGGGACAAGGAGTTCCAGACTCATGGTGGAGGTATCTCGGATCCTGGTATGGGCAGAGGCCAGAGTCCCAGCCATCTCTGCTATCCACATTCCAGGAGTTCAGAATATCACAGCGGACTTCCTAAGTCGCGAGAAGATGGATCCCGGAGAATGGAGTCTCCATCCGGAAATTTTTGCACTGCTGTGCTCCCGTTGGGGAACTCCCCAAGTGGATCTGATGGCATCCAGGGCCAATGCCAAGTTACCGACATTCGTGTCCAGGTACAGGGATCCGAAGGCTGTAGCGGTGGATGCTCTAGTGGCCCCGTTGGACCAATTCAAACTAATTTGTGTTCCCGCCGATTTCTATGCTACCTCTGGTACTCCGTCGGATCAGGCTGGAGAGAATCTCAGCTATATTGATAGCTCCAGATTGGCCAAGGAGAACGTGGTTCTCGACACTGGTGTCGCTTCTAGCGGCACCGCCATTTTCGCTTCCTCTTCGTCCGGACCTGTTAACCCAAGGGCCCGTTCGTCATCCAGACCTGAAGTCTCTGCGTTTGACGGCGTGGCTCTTGAGACCGAAATTTTGACCCGTAGAGGTTTCTCAGCCGAAGTCATTGCTACTCTGCGTGCTGCTAGGAGTCCGGCTACTACTAAGATTTACCACAGGACTTGGGAAGCTTTCTTTTTGTGGTGTTCGAGTTCTTCAAGGAACCGAGAAAATTTTCTATTCCCAATTTGTTGGCTTTTATACAACACGGGTTGGACAAAGGTTTGGCCGTTAGCACCCTGAGGGGTCAGGTTTCTGCTCTGTCCTTACTTTTTCGGAGGGCTATCGCCTCACGTAGGGACGTGCGTTCCTTTTTTCGTGGAATAACCCGTCAGTTTCCGCCGCGGAGGACACCTGTATCTCCTTGGCGGCTTAATCTTGTTTTGGAGGCTCTTCAACATCAGCCCTTTGAGCCTATGGATTCGGTTAGCCTTTATTTACTTTCTTGGAAGGTGGCCTTCTTAGTGGCAGTCACTTCTTTGAGGAGGGTTTCTGAGTTGGCGGCTCTTTCTTGTTCGCCTCCCTTCTTGGAGTTTCACCCGGATCGTGTAGTGCTTCGCACTCGGGGCGACTTCCTACCTAAGGTGGTGTCACGATTCTATGTTAACCAGGATATTGTGTTACCTTCTCTTTGTCCGAGGCCAAGGACTGAGAAGGAACGGGCCTTGCACACATTTGATTTGGTGCGGGCTTTGAAATTCTACTTGAATGTTACTCAAGGTTTTCGGAAATCAGACTCTTTGTTTGTGATTCCAGCAGGTCGTCGACGTGGTCAGCGAGCTTCCAAGGATTCTATAGCTCGTTGGATTCGGTCGACCATTTTGGAGGCTTACCGACTTAAGGGCGAGCCTTGCCCGGTTAAACTTCGAGCTCACTCCACGAGGGCTGTGGGCTCATCGTGGGCTTTCCATCAAGGGGCCTCGGCGGATCAGCTCTGCCGGGCGGCGACCTGGCGCTCCGTCCACACTTTTACAAAATTTTATAAGGTGGACGTTAGTGCTTCCGCTGATTCAGCCTTGGGACGTAGGGTCCTGCAGGCAGCGGTGGTTTTTTTTCTAGTAAACTTGTATTTGGCGCCTGTTGCGCTTTTATCTAGGTTGTTGGGTTTCTGCCTATTTTGGTTTTCTTTTCCCACCCTAATTTTTGAACTGCTTTGGGACGTCCCACTAGTAATGACTGTGGCTCTCTTCCTTCCATCTGCAGCTGAAAGACGGATTTTGGTAAGAACTTACCTGTAAAATCCTTTTCAGCGAAGGAAGGAAGAGAGACACAGCTCCCTCCCATGGCAGAAGTGTGTTGTTGTATTTACAGATGCAGCGTGACCCTTCTCTGATAGCGATTATCTGGACTGAGGTCGACGCGCTACGGCTCTGTTCCAGCATTGCCAGCTTATCGCAGTAGTCAGGTTCCGTGAGTAGTACCTGGAACTGTGTGGTTTTTTGCTTATCTGCATGCATAACCTGTATTCTTGTGTTTTTTTTTTTTGTCTCTGAAGTTCTTCAGAAGGGGTTATGTTGCTCCGCTGGTGATATTGCTCTTCCTTAAGCTTGTGTACAACTGGAGAAAGCTGAGTAGGAGGAGCCCGAGCTGGAGGGGCCGGTCAACACCTTTTTAATCTGAGGTGTCTATCCCGTCTGGGCTCCGCCTCCCCATCAGTAAAGAATACTGTGTCTCTCTTCCTTCCTTCGCTGAAAAGGATTTTACAGGTAAGTTCTTACCAAAATCCGTCTTTTTTCTAGTTACTGACAGGTTTTGACTTGCCATATACTGTGTGAGGGCGTCTCCCAGATCCGCTACAGGATCAGTCGCGCGTATCTGATACACAGACCTCGACGGCGTCAAGCGCAGCGGTCGGAGGTTGCAGTGATGCCAAAATGGATGTCCTCGCTCGTTCTATTGATGGCCTGTCTGACCTTTTAGGTCATTGGGTGTCAGCTAGATCCTCTCATGACAGGAAGCGACACAGGCCGGTACCATCCTTCCCGCGTAGCGAATCAGAGGTCTCTGATATGGAATGCGGATCAGATGGGGAGTTATCCGATTCGGATAAGGAGGATCGGCAGGGGCATTCTGCCTCTTTTTTGGGCCGAACAGAGGCTTTTATTGAGGCCATGAGGGAGGCGTTACAGTTACCGGAGGAGGTAACGAGACGTCCTGGTAAGTCGGCCCGAATGTATCAGGAGGCGCATAAGTCGCGATCGGCATTACCATCTCTGGACGAGCTTAATGGGGCAGTGGAGAAGGAACGCCTGTGTCCAGATAAACGTTTTCAAGGGACACGGTTCTTTGAGGCACTATATCCGTGTTCTACGGAGTTGATTGATAATTGGATTCCTTCTCCTGAAGTGGATGTTCCTTTATCCCAGCTTAGTAAATCCTCATTGCTCCCTGTTAAAGGGAAGGCGAGTCTGCAGGACCCGCTGGACAGAAAAACGGAGATGGCGGCGAAATCCACCTTCGAGGCCGCGGGTCATGGATTCAGCGGTGCTAGGATCCATGTGTGTTTGTAAAGCTTCCCTGAGCTGGTTGGTCCGTATACGGACGGCGTTGCAAAATAGATCTCCGTTATCCGAGGTAGATGGGCTTCTCGAATTGTTGGAGACTGCAGCCCGATATGGCTATGATGCAGGTCTGGATACTGCGTCACTGTTGTCCAGGGCGCAATCCTCGGCGGTCACAGTCAGAACAGCACTGTGGCTTAGACAGTGGACCGGGGACGCGGTTTCCAAGCAAGGTTTGCTGTCTTTAGCCTACAAGGGTGGTCAGCTATTTGGATCTGACCTCACAGAGCTGATTGCCAAGGCAAAGGCAAAAGAAGCGGCTTTACCGCAGCGAAGGGCTATGGCTTCTGCGTCTGGGAGGCCTAGTGCCGGTAGTGGTCGGCGGTCCTTTCGGTCCAGGGGATGATTCGGTCAGTCCTCTTGGGGATCGGGTCGTCCCTCTTTTTCGGGAAAAAAGTCCTCTCAGAAATCCCGCACTCCCTGGAAACAAAGTTTCCGTCAAGACAAGCGGGAAGCTGACAAAAAGCCCGCTAAGGCGGACTGACGCCAGGGCCTCACTCGAGGGCTCTCGAGTGGGGGGTCGCCTGCTCCATTTCAAAGCGACTTGGTTTTCCCGCGTTCCGGACACCTGGGTAACGCGGGTCGTGTCGGCAGGCTATTTCATAGAGTTTTCTTCTCGACCCCCGGACAGTTTTTGCCAGTCTCGCATCCCGTCAGAGCCCGAGCTATTTGCCGCTCTGCTGCGAGAGGTCGAATTCCTTCTGCAGAAGGGTGTGGTAATACCGGTTCCGCCAGAGGACCGGGGAAGAGGATTTTATTCCAATCTTTTTGTGGTACCCAAAAAGGAGGACAAATTTCGCCATATTCTGGATCTCAAAAGATTGAATCGGCATGTCCACACCCAAAAATTCCGCATGGAGTCGCTTCGCTCCGTTGTGGCAGCCCTGTCGCAGAACGACTTTTTGGTGATGTTCACGTCGGAAGGGCTCACCAGCGCTTCCTTCGTTTTGCCATAGGTCAGGACCATTACCAGTTTGTGGCTCTGCCATTCGGCTTGGCCTCAGCGCCCAGAGTTTTTACAAAAATTCTGGCGCCTCTCATGGCAATTCTTCGAAGACAGGGGGTTACGATTCTTCCCTACCTGGACGACCTTTTGATTGTGGCGTCCTCAAAGGAGGAGGCGGTGACGGCTCGCAATCTGTCCCTTCAGCTCCTGGAGGACTTCGGGTGGCTGGTCAATTGGGAGAAGTCGTCTCTGGAACCGTCGCAGTCAATCCTGTTTTTGGGGATGCATTTCGACACAGTACGGGCAGTGGTGTCCCTACCTCCAGACAAGCGGGCATGTCTCCTTCGACATGTACAGATTATGAATTCTTCGACGGCAATGTCCCTTCGGAAGTGTATGCGCCTGATGGTGGCGTCCATGGAGGGTGTCATCATCTCCCACAGAGTGCGAGAATCTCTAGGATGGTGGTTACGTCCAGGAGCGTTATCCCTGGGGAAGTCTTTCCTCCCTCCGAGGTGGTCGGTCATAACCACCGATGTCAGCCTGACGGGCTGGGGGGGTGTCTGGAACGATCTCTGGATTCAGGGAGTATGGTCATCGGAAGAGTCTGTTCTACCGATCAACATCCTGGAATTGAGGGCAATTTTCCTTTGCCTCCAACACTGGACGGTCCCTTTGAGCGGTCTGCCAGTCCGAGTGCAGACAGACAACGCGACGGCGGTTGCGTATATCAACCATCAAGGCGGGACGAGGAGTTCCAGGCTCATGGTGGAGGTGTCTCGGATCCTGATTTGGGCCGAGACCAGAGTGCCAGCCATTTCTGCGATCCACATTCCAGGGGTTCAGAATATCACGGCGGACTTCCTCAGTCGCGAGAAGATGGATCCCGGAGAATGGAGTCTTCATCCGGAAATTTTCGCACTGCTGTGCTCCCGTTGGGGAACTCTCCAAGTGGATTTGATGGCATCCAGGTTCAATGCCAAGTTACCGACCTTCATGTCCAGGTACAAGGACCCGAAGGCTGTGGCGGTGGATGCTCTGGTGGCTCCGTGGGACCAATTCGAGCTATTCTATGTGTTTCCGCCGATATCTTTACTTCCTCTGGTGCTCCGTCGGATCAGACTGGAGAGAATCCCGGCTATGTTGATAGCCCCAGATTGGCCAAGGAGGACGTGGTTCTCGACACTGGTGTCGCTTTTGGCAGCACCTCCATTCCCACTTCCTCTTCGCCCGGACCTGTTAACCCAGGGGCCCGTTCGTCATCCGGACTTGAAGTCTCTGCGTTTGACGGCGTGGCTCTTGAGACCGAAATATTGACCCGTAGAGGTTTTTCAGCCAAAGTCATTGCCACTCTGCGAGCTGCCAGAGGTCCGGCTACTACTAGGATTTATCACAAGGCTTGGGAAGCCTTCTTTTCATGGTGTTCGGGTTCTTCAAGGAACCCGAGGATTTTTTCCATTCCCAATTGGTTGGCTTTTCTGCAGTACGGGCTGGACAAGGGTTTGGCAGTTAGCACTCTGAAGGGTCAGGTTTCTGCTCTGTCCTTGCTGTTTCGGAAGGCTATCGCCTCGCGTAGGGACGTGCGTTCCTTTTTTTCGCGGAGTAATCCGTCAGTTTCCGCCGCGGAAGGCGCCTGTGTCTCCTTGGCGGCTCAACCTTGTCTTGGAGGCTTTTCAGCATGGGCCATTTGAGCCTATGAACTCTGCTAGCCTTTCTTTACTTTCTTGGAAGGTTGCCTTCCTAGTGGCGGTCACCTCTTTGAGAAGGGTTTCTGAGTTGGCGGCTCTTTCCTGCTCGCCTCCCTTCCTGGAGTTTTACCCGGATCGAGTAGTGCTTCGCACACGGGGCGACTTTCTACCTAAGGTGGTGTCGCAATTTCATGTTAACCAGGATATTGTGTTGCCCTCGCTTTGCTTGGGTCCGAGGAATGCAAAGGAACGGGCCTTGCACACATTGGATTTAGTGCGGGCCTTGAAGTTCTGTTTGTCTGTTATTCAAAGTTTTCGGAAGTGAGACTTTCTGTTTGTGATTCTAGCAGGTCGTCGGCGTGGTTAACGAGCTTCCAAGGACTCTATAGCTCGTTGGATTCGGTCGGCCATTTTGGAGGCTTACCGACTTAAAGGCGAACCTTGCCCGATTAAGTTTCGAGCTCACTCCACGAGGGCTGTGGCTTCATCGTGGGCCTTTCATTAAGGGGCCTCGGCAGCTCAGCTCTGCCGAGCGGCGACCTGGCGTTCCGTCCACATGTTTACAAAGTTTTATAAGGTGGACGTCAGTGCTTCCGCTGATGAGGCCTTAGGACGTAGGGCCCTGCAGGCGGCTGTAGTTTAAAGTTCTAGTTAACTTGTATTTTGCGCCTGTTGCGCATTTATCTAGGTTGTTGGGATTCTGCCTATTTTGGTTTTTTTCCCACCCTAGTTTCTGGACTGCTTTGGGACGTCCCACTAGTAATGACTGTGGCTCTCTTCCTTCCATCTGCTGCTGAAAGACGGATTTTGGTAAGAACTTACCTGTAAAATCCTTTTCAGCGAAGGAAGGAAGAGAGACACAGCTCCCTCCCATGGCAGAAGTGTGTTGTTGTTTTCAGATGCGGCATGACCCTTTTCTGATAGCGATTATCTGGGCTGAGGTCGGCGCGCTAAGGCTCTGTTCCAGCATCGCCAGCTCATCGCAGTGGTCAGGTCCAGTGAGTAGTACCTGGAACTGTGTGGTCTTTTGCCTAAATGCATGCATAACCTGTATTCTTGTGTTTTTTTCTCTGAAGTCCTTCAGAAGGGGTTATGTTGCTCCACTAGTGATATTGCTCTTCCTTAAGCTTGTGTACGACTGGAGAGCTGAGTAGGAGGAGCCCGAGCTGGAGGGGCCGGTCAACACTTTTTAATCTGAGGTGTCAATCCTATCTGGGCTCCGCCTACCCACTAGTAATGACTGTGTCTCTCTTCCTTCCTTTGCTGAAAAGGATTTTACAGGTAAGTTCTTACCAAAATCCGTCTTTTTTCTTCAGATATGCAAATTTTTCTTCAGAGTGGAAGAGGACTAGAAATCTAGTGCCACCTCTTAAAAGCAGCAATCCTACAAGTCCATATCGACCCTTTAACGAGCCTTGCAATATGACTTGGTATAAAAGCCATATCAGAATCTCAATTTGTAGACAGTGTTTCAAGTCTGGTGTTTTGTCAGTACAAAGTATGAGATCTGATTTGGCTAAGTGACAAGCTAAGACTGGGCTCGTTAAAGGGTCGATATTTACTTGTTGGATTGCTTCTTCCAATAGGTGGCACTAGAGTTCAAGTCTTCTTTCCTCTCTGAAGAGAAGCTCAGAAAAAGGGAAAATGCACACAAGGAATTCAATATAAAAATATGTAAACACTTTATTGAACAAGATTAAAAACATACAAAACATATGAGAGAGAGTAACAGTGGTAACCCAAAAGGAGTTGGAACCACAAGAGTACCCAGGTACAGTGACAAATATAATACCACATAAAGCAGAAAGAGCTTAATAAAGTTATGCCACTAATCCATATCAGAGGACTACATTGAGTCATTCACACAAGGAAAGAGTAGTCAAAGGAAAGCTGTATGCCAATCCAGAAACTATATGTGCAATGAAAATTGTCAAATAGTTAACCACATACCCAGTGGTGGCACTCTCCCCAACACGCGCTTCGGCGCTGTGCCTTCTTCTGGCGTGCGTTCCAGGATGGAATGCAGAGGTAACAGGAGGCGTAGCTTCCGGGTCAATGAGCGGTGCGCGTCACTTCCGGTGGCGTCATTTAAAAGGGCCTGTGAACAGCGGTGCTCGCGACCATACAGCAAGCATTACTGACCCTGAAGGGGAAACGCCGGCTGCTATCTGAGATGGAAAATGAAGGAGCGATCGAGGGAGTGTTAAGAGCGCTGAGCGCAAGGAAAAACCCGTCAACTAGCAGAGACAGGTCACCTGTAGGTGCCCTGAATTTTTGCCTCACTGTCCCTAATCTTAAATCTTAGGAAAAGGGATCCGCATCAGCTCCCCAACGGCGGCCAAAAGATCGTGCAAATCATTGTCGAAATCTAACAAATGCGCCTTATGCCATGTGAAACTGGCGAGCTCCTATAAGAAAAACCCCTCTGCAAACCTTGTACGTCCAAGGTTATGAGAGAGGAACAGCCGTCCCTCCTTTCAGAAATGAGATCCCTGATTCGGGAAGAAGTACAAATCTCTATGGCCAGTCTTTCTAGACAACACCCGTCTAGCCCTAAACAGGACTGTAAATGGGTGAGATGGGACACGGAGGTAGAGGAGTCAGAGAGGAGCTCAGGAGAGCAGCCTGAACAGATGGAGACGGACCCTTATGAAGAAGGGGAGCTTCCACCAGATGTACTGGACCAGGGTAGGAAATGCCTATTCCAGGTCGAGGAGACTGATGACCTTGTAAAAGCTGTTAGAGAGACTATGCAGGTGGAAGAAACCCCGAAGCTACAGTCCAGACTGACCTAATGTTTGGGGGTCTTACGCCACAGAGGAAAAGAGTGTTTCCTGTCAGTGATCACATTCGTACTATGATAATGGAGGAATGGAAGGATGCGGAACGTAGGCTTGTACTAGGCCGAGATTTCAAAGGACGATTACCATTTGATCAGGAAGATATAAAGTTGTGGGAAGAAACCCCTAGAATTGATGTTCCAGTGGCGAAGGTGGCCAAGAAGACGTCCATCCCCTTTGAGGACTCTTCAAGCCTTCGCGATCCAATGGACAGGAGAGCGGACATTCTCTTAAAGAGGGAGTGGAAATCCTCTGCGGCCCTTATTAAGCCTAACATAGCGGCCACATCAGTAGCCAGGTCTATGTCTCTCTGGATGGGGCAGTTGGAAGATCATCTTACCAATAAGACCCCCAGAGTGGATATTCTTGCCTCTTTACCGTTATTAAAGTCCGCCACGGCATATCTCGCTGACATGTCCGCGGAGTCAGTAAGACTTGCTGCAAGAAATAGCTCACTATCTAATGCGGCTAGGAGAGCTATTTGGCTGCGGTCGTGGTCAGGGGATAATGCATCTAAGTCTAAATTGTATTCCATCCCCTTTTCAGGTTTAAGAGTCTTCGGGTCGGCTCTGGATAATCTTCTAGAGTCAGCTTCCGACAAAAAGAAAGGGTTTCCTGAGGAAAAGCCAAGGCAACCGCAGCCCTTTCATAAAAGTTTCCCCTCTAGGCGTCAGCCTGACTTTAGAAGTCAAAGCAGGTCCACTAGAGGAACATATAGAGGTTCCCATAGCCAGAGTACAAGAAAGCCCCCCTTTCCTTCCTCATCAAGGTCCAAGAGGCAATGACGCCAGGGGCATTGGGGGGAGGCTCAGATATTTCTCAGAGGCCTGGGCTCAGATTACCAAGAACCGTTGGGTTCTCAGAACCATCTCGGAAGGATACAGAATAGAGCACTCATCCCCACCCCCGAAAGATATATCTCCCCTACGGTAGTCCAATTGGACTCCCGTATGTGGGCCGACCTTCATGACATGCTCAGGTCAAGGGTTATAATACCAGTTCTGCCAGCAGAAAGGGGAAAAGGTCCCTACTCTTCCCTATTCTCCATCCCGAAACCGTCAGGAGGAACGCGGACCATTATAAACTAAAACCCCTATATACCTCCGTCAAATACAAAAGGTTTCGAATGGAATCCATTCGATCATCTATTCAGCTAATAGACAAGGGGGCAGTCATGTGCACCCTCGATTTGAAGGATGCCTATTTTCAGGTCCCTGTTCACCCTTCCTCTCAAAAGGTTCTAAGATTTGCAGTGGAACTGCCGTCCCGGACCTACCACTTCCAGTTCAGAGGCCTTCCGTTCGGGCTAGCTTCGGCTCCCCGTATATTTACAAAGCTGGTAGCGGAGGTAGTGGCCTACCTGAGAAACCAAGGGACAATAATCGTCCCATATTTAGACTACTTTCTTCTGGTGGCGAAGTCGGAAGAGGCACTAGTGATTCAGAAGAACCGAACTATTGCAGTTCTAGAATTCCTGGGTTGGGTAATCAACTGGGAAAAATCGGACCTGACACCAGAATACAGGAAGATTTTCTTAGGAGTTCTACTAGACTCCAAGAGAGGAAGAATATCTCTGTTGCCCTCGGGAAATCAGAAGGAAGTGAGCAGCAGAATGAAAAGGCTTTGAAAGCAGTGCACCTCCATAAGAGAGGCCATAAAGGTGCTGGGCCTGATGACAGCCTGTATCCCATGTGTCAGATGGGCACAATTTCATTCCAGACCATTGCAGAGAGAGATCCTCTTGACATGGGACCGGAGTCAGACGTCTCTGGACAGGAGGATGTCGCTATCAGGAGCAGTGAAGAAATCGTTACTTTGGTGGATGCAGCCCAGAAACCTCCAGACAGGGGTACTATGGACCACCTCTCCTTGCGTAGTGGTTACTACAGATGCCAGCGAGTGGGGTTGGGGAGCCCACTTAGATGGAAGATTCTTCCAGGACAAGCAGCCCGATTACATCAGAGGCAAGTCTTCCAACTTCCGAGAGCTGTTAGCAGTGTGGGAGACGCTAAGACGAAGCCAGGAAGTGCTGGTCAGAAGACACGTCAGAATTCTGTCCGATAACGTGACAACGGTGTCATTTCTAAAACATCAAGAAGGGCCCAGGCATCGTCGGCTCCAAGATCTCGCAGAAATAATATTTCCTTGGCAGAGAACACGGTCCTTTCAGTATCAGCGGTACGTTTGGAAGGGTCCTAGAACGAGCTGGCGGACTTTCTAAGTCGGAAGCAAGTTTGCCCAACAGAATGGGAGCTCAATCAGGACATTTTCCATCAGCTGTGCCAGTGTTGGGGAACCCCCGATATAGATCTTTTTGCAAGGAGAAAAAATGCGAAGGTTCCCAGATTCTACTCCCTAGACCCTCTAGATTTCCCGGAGGGAATAGATGCTCTCAGCCAGGTCTGGAACAAGCCTCTTTCATACGCCTTTCCACCTCTTGCACTCATCCCAGCTGTCCTCAGGAAAATCAGGGAAGATCGAGCACGAGTGATCCTGGTGGTCCCATTCTGGCCAAGGAGAAGCTGGTTTCCCCTTCTAGGAGCTATGATGGAGGAAGACCCGATCGAGCTACCATTAAGGAACAATGTGGTTCACCAGGGACCTGTCTACCACCCAAGCGTTGCACCTCTCAGCCTGGATCCTGAAAGCAAGGGGCTTGTCAGATCAGGTTATAGCCACTATCCAGGCCAGCTGGAAGCCAGTTACTTCGACAATTTACCGTATATACTCGAGTATAAGCCGACCCCCCTAATTTTGCCACAAAAAACTGGGAAAACTTACTGACTCGAGTATAAACCTAGGGTGGAAAATGAGATTATGCCCTATATACTGCCCATGTATTATGCCCCCATAGATGCTCCATAGATTGTGCCCCCATAATGTCCATAGATTGCCCCATAGATCTACAATTGTGCCCCCTAGATCATGTATGCCTATAGATGCTCCATAGATTGTGCCCCCATATATGATCCATAGATTATGCCCCCATAGATGCTCCATAAGATTAGTGCCCCCATGATGCTCATAGATTATTCCCATAGATTATTCCCCCATAGATTATGCCCCATAGATTATGCCCCCATAGATTGCCCCCATAGATTGCCCCATAGATTATTCCCCATAGTATTCCATATTTTGCCCCCATAGATTATCCCCCATAGATTATGCCCCTAGATATGCCCATGATTATGCCCCCATAGATTATTCCCCCATAGATGCTCCATAGATTATGCCCCCATAGATGATCCATAGATTATTTCCCCATAGATGCTCCATAGTATAGGCCTCAATTGCTGCTGCAACCGAAAAAAAAAAAGACATACTCACCTCTCGTCGCTGGGGGCCAGGTGCCGGTGTCCTGAGCAGGCGGGGACACCGGCGCGCTATGGGGAACAGGTGCCGGTGTCACCGATCGCTCAGGGCCCGGCACCAGCGATATTTACCTGTCACCGCTGAGCGCCGTCTTCCGGGTCCTCCAGCAGTCAATGATCAGGCAGAGGGCGCGGCGCACATTAACTACGTCATCGCGCCCTCTGCCTGAACATCGCAGCAAGAGGACCCGAGGACACAGCGTAACGGGACAGGTAAGTATCGCTTATACTTACCCTTCCGCCGGCGCGTCTCTGCCCTGCTCTTCTCCCACGGTCGCGCGCCGGCGCCTGTGTTCAGCGGTCACGTGTTACCGCTCATTAAAGTCATCAATATGTGCATATTCATGACTTTAATGAGTGGTACCACTGATGGCTGAATACTGGCGCCGGGACCGTGGGAGAAGAGCAGGGGCTGCAGAGACCGGGCCGGCGGAGGGGTAAGTATATAGGACAGCTGCGCTCCCCCGCCGACCCCCTGGTATATGACTCGAATATAAGCCGAGAGGGGGACTTTCAGCCCTAAAAAATGGGCTGAAAATCTCGGCTTATATTCGAGTATATACGGTACCTTAAAATCTGGAAGATGTTTTGTCTGGAGGCGGCAGATCCAGTGTGGTAGGGAGTTCCCCTGACATACCTAAGGTCCTAGATTTCCTACAGGCCGGTTTTAACAAAGGTTTAAAGCCTAGTACGCTAGAAGTTCAGATTGCGGCCCTTAGTTCCTTTTTCGACTTTCCATTGGCAACTCACCCTTGGATAATAAGATTTATAAAGGCAACTCAGAGATTACGCCCTACAATCAGACAATTAACGCCCCCCTGGGATCTAAATTTAGTTCTCAAGTCACTGCAGGGGTCCATACGTCCCTAACAAGGAAATGCCCATTTCATTTTGTACTTGGAGAATGCCTTTTTCAGCTGCAGATGGAAGGAAAGGAGACACACTAGTTCATAACTAGTGGGTAGGCGGAGCCCCAGATAGGATTGACACCTCAGATTAAAAAGAGTGTTGACCGGCCCCTCCAGCTCGGGCTCCTCCTACTCAGCTCTTCAGTTTACAATTTGAGGTCCCAGAGGATGGTCGCTGCTGGAAGCAGCTCCTCAGAAGATTTTATTATTTTTTATCGGACAAGAGACTTGGATCACCAAATGTGGTCTAGAGGTCTCAGGGGTCTCAGCGCTGCTGGACTCCCACCTCTCCCTTGGCGGATCTGTATTACCCTAATGGTGGTCCCTGCAGAACCCTGCCGGCCCGGGAGGATGAGGATGGCTTCCCTGGCGGGGACGCAAACCGCGCTGCAGGGGTCACTGCGATCCCCGCCCTGGGGGGAAGCATGGGCACGCGCCAGAAACCCCTGGGGGTCCCTGTGGCGCTTCGGCTGGTGAGTACCACGCATTTTTATTAATGTGTGTGTGAGTGTTTAAGCGACTGCTGTGGCAGCCGCTGTACATTACATGTCGGTGACTGGTGTTTTTTGTCCGCAGGTGGATGCCTGCAGGACATAGGAGAGGAGTGCGCGCCTTTTTATTTGAATTTTCGCGCCGCTCCGAGCGCGCGCTTTACTGCTGTCTCCATTTCCGGCTTCCCTCATGGAGCACACGGAGGCACAGCGCGGCGGCCATTAAAGAAGCAGGCTGAAAGCTTCTTCTGGCTCTTCTCCCTCCTCCCCTCCCGACAAGATGTTACACTGTTACCAGCTGGGTGAGTCGCTTCTAGCCCGCAGGCAGAAGCTTAACCCCTTCACCCCCACAGCGCGGGCGCCTTCTGGGGCACTAATGAGTGACAGACTGCGCTGTCCTGCGGCTGTTATCGCATAAGGGACTCGCACACTCTTTTCAATAATAATAAAGAGTTTGTGGGGAGTCTGCGATTTTAATACTACCACTATACGTTCCCACTAACGATCCTGATAACGACGCATACTAATGCGATCGTTTGTGTGATCATTTTTTAATGTCGCTAGTAGCTGCCAATCTGGGCGATCTCATTAACATCGCATAAGCGGTTAGCGATCTCTTTAACAACTTTGGCGGTCATTGCGATATACAAAACAGCGCAATTTTTAGCGATCTTGTGGAACGTTTTTTTCTGTTAGTGTGGCATAAAAAGCTGTCCTGCAGCTGCTGCCTTATAAGAGGCACTTGGGGCTCGCACAACTTTTTCATTATCAAGGTTGTGGGGAGTCTGCTACTTTAACCCCTTCTTAGGCGGTTAACTCTTAATGCTGGGGTAGCTCTCTCTTTAAGAGCTTTAACCCTTCAGCGATTGTTTTTCTTTAAGAAACTCACTGTTCTAGTTACTGACAGGTTTAACCTGCCATATACTGTGCAAGGACGCAGACCCCGACGGCGTCATGCGCAGCAGTCGGAGGTTCCAGTGGTGTCAAAATGGAGGCCCTCGCTAGTTTCTATGATGGCCTGTCTGACCTTCTAGGTTATGGAGTGTCAGCTAGATCCTCTCAAGGAGGCGACACAAATCGGTGCCTTCCTTCTCGCGTAGCGAAGATGTCCGTTTCGGATAAGGAAGATCGGCAGGGACACTCTGCCTCTCTCATGGACCAGTACTATTGGAGCCATGAGGGCGTTACAGTTACCAGAGGTAACTAGGCGTCCTGGTAAGTCGGCCCGGATGTTTCAGGAGTCGCATAGGTCGCGACGGCTTTACAATCTGTATCCGTTTTCTTCGGAGTTGATTGTTAATTGGATCTCCTGAAGTGAATATCTCTTTATCCCAGCTTAGCAAATCTTCCTGGTAAAGGAAGGCGAGTCTGCAGGACCTGCTGGACAGAAAAATGGAGATGGCAACAATATCCATCTGCGAGGCCGCGGGTCATGGATTCAGTATTAAGGATCTATGTGTACTTGTAAAGTTTCCCTGAGCCGTTGGGACCATCTACGGACGGCGTGACAAGATGGATCCCCTCTATCGAGATAGATGGGCTTTTCAAGTTGAAGGATTCTGCGTCACTGCTATCCAGGGCGCAATCCTCGGCAGTCACAGTTAGAAGAGCACTGTGGCTTAGACAGTGGAACGCAGTTTCCAAGCAGGGTTTGCTATCTTTAGCTTACAAGGTGGTCAGCTATTTGAATCTGACCTCACAGAGCTGATTTCTGAGGCAAAAGAAACAGCTTTACCGCAGCGCAGAGCTGTGACTTCTGCGTCTGGCAGGACTAGTGCCGGTAGTTGTCGGCGGTCCTTCGGTCCAGGGGATGATCCGGTCAACCCTCTGGGGGTTTGGGTCGTTCCTCTCTTTTTTAAAAAAAAACAAAAAACGGGGGAATTCTCAGAAATTCCGCATACCCTGGAAACAGAACTTCCATTGGCAAAAAACCCGCTAAAGCGGTCTGACGTCTGGGTCTCACTCGAGCGCTCTCAAGTGGAGGGTCGTTTACTCCAATTCAAACCGACTTGGGTTTCCCGTGTGTCGGACGCCTGGGTGACACAGGTTGTGTTGGCAGGCTACTTCATAGAGTTTCTTTCTCGACCCCCGGACAGGTTTTGCCAATCTCGCATTCCGACAGAGCCGAGCTATTTGCCGCTCTACTACGAGAGGTCGATTCCCTTCTGCAGAAGGGTGTGGTGATACAGGTTCCGCAGAGGACCGGGGAAGAGGATTCTTATTCCATCCTCTTTGTGGTCCCCAAAAAGTAGGATAAATTTCGCCCTATTTTGGATTTCAAAGATTGAATCGGCATGTTTACATCCCGAAAATTCCGCATGGAGTCACTTCGCTCCATTGTGGCAGCCCTGTCGCAGAACGTCTTTTTGGTCAATCGACATTCGCGACGTTTATTTGCATGTTCCCGTCGGAAGGGCTCACCGGCGCTTCCTTCGTTTTGCCATAGGTCAGGACCATTACCAGTTTGTGGCCTGCCATTCGGCTTGGCCTCGGCGCTCAGAGTTTTTACAAAAATTCTAGCGCCCCTCATGGCAATTCTTCGAAGACGGGGTTACGATTTCCCTACCTGGACGACCTTCTGATTGTGGCGTCCTCAAAGGAGGAGGCGGGGACGACTCGCAATCTATCCCTTCAGCTCCTGGAGGATTTCGGGTGGCTGGTCAATTGGGAGAAGTCGTCTCTGGAAGTCAATCCTGTTTTTGGGAATGCATTTTGACACGGTACGGACGGTGGCTTTCGACATGTACAGATTATGAGGTCTGCGACAGCAATGTCCTTTCGGAAGTGTATGCGCCTTCTGGGTTTGACGTCCATGGAGGCACTTCCGTTTGACCAGTTTCATCCCAGGGCCCTCCAAAGGCTCATTCTGAGTCGTTGGGATCGATCGCAAGCTTCTCTGGATTGCAGCGTCATCATCTCTCACAGGGTGCGAGAATCCCTAGGATGGTGGTTATGTCCAGGAGCGTTATCCCTGGGGAAATTTTTCCTCCCTCCGAGGTGGTCGGTCATAACCACCGATGCCAGCCTGACGGGCTGGGGGGGGGTGTCTGGAACGTTCTTTGGATCCAGGGAGTATGGTCATCGGAAGAGTCTGTTCTACACCGATCAACATCCTGGAATTGAGGGCAATTTTTTCTTTTGCCTCCAACACTGGACGCTCCCTTTGAGCGGTCTGCCAGTTCGAGTGCAGACTGACAACGCGACGGCGGTCGCGTATATCAACCATCAAGGCGGGACGAGGAGCTCCAGGCTCATGATGGAGGTGTCTCGGATCCTGCTATGGGCCGAGACCAGGGTTCCGGCCATCTCTGCGATTCACATTCCAGGAGTCCAGAATACCACGGCGGACTTCCTCAGTCGCGAGAGGATGGATCCTGGAGAATGGAGTCTCCATCCGGAAATTTTTGCACTGCTGTGCTCCCGTTGGGGAACTCCCCAAGTGGATTTGATGGCATCCAGGGTCAATGCCAAACTACCGACCTTCATATCCAGGTACAAGGATCCGAAGGCTGTGGCGGTGGATGCTCTGGTGGCTCCGTTGGACCATTTCGAGCTGGGTATATGTGTTTCCGCCGGTGTCCTTGCTTCCTCTGGTGCTGCGTCGGATCAGACTGGAGAGAATTCCGGCTATGTTGATAGATTGGTTCTCGACACTGGTGTCGCTTTTGGCGGCTCCGCCATTTCCACTTCCTCTTCGTCCGGACCTGTTATCCCAGGGGCCCGTTCGTCATCCGGATTTGAAGTCTCTGCGTTTAACGGCGTGGCTCTTGAGACCGAAATATTGACCCGTAGAGGTTTCTCGGCTGAAGTCATTGCCACTCTGCGATCTGCCAGAGGTCCGGCTACCACTAAGATTTATCATAAGACTTGGGAAGCCTTCTTTTCGTGGTGTTCGGGGTCTTCAAGGAACCCGAGGAGTTTTTCCATTCCCTATCTGTTGGCTTTGCTGCAGTACGGGCTGGTCAAAAGGTTTGGCAGTTAGCACTCTGAAAGGCCAGGTTTTCTGCCCTGTCCTTGCTGTTTCGGAAGGCTATCGCCTCGCTTAGGGACGTACGTTCCTTTTTTCGCGGAGTAACCGTCAGTTTCCACCGCGGAAGGCGTCTGTGTTTCCTTGGCGGCTCAACCTTGTCTTGGAGGCTCTTCAGCATGTACCTTTTGAGCCTATGGGTTCTGCTAGCCTTTCTTTAATTTCTTGGAAGATTGCCTTCTTAGTGGCGGTAACCTCTTTAAGAAGGGTTTCTGAGTTGGCAGCTCTTTCCTGCTCGCTTCCTTTCCTGGAGTTTTACCCGGATCGAGTAGTGCTTTGCACACGGGGCGACTTTCTACCTAAGGTGGTGTCGCAATTTCATGTTAACCAGGATATTGTATTGCCCTCGCTTTGCCCGGGCCCAAGGAATGCAAGGGAACGGGACTTGCACAAATTGGATTTAGTGCGGACCTTGAAGTTCTATTTGTCTGTTACTCAAGGTTTTAGGAAGTCAGATTCTCTGTTTGTGATTCCAGCAGGTCGCAGGCGTGGTCAACGAGCTTCCAAGGTTTTTATAGCTCGTTGGATTCGGTCAGCCATTTTTTGAGGCTTACCGTCTTAAAGGCGAACCTTGCCCGATTAAGATTCGAGCTCACTCCACGAGGGCTGTGGCTTCATCGTGGGCCTTTCATCAAGGGGCTTCGGCAGCTCAGCTCTGCCGAGCGGCGACCTGGCGCTCCGTCCACACATTTACAAAGTTTTATAAGGTGGACGTCAGTGCTTCCGCTGATGCGGCCTTAGGACGTAGGGTCCTGCAGGCAGCGGTATTTTAAGTTTTAGTTAACTTGTATTTGGCGCCTGTTGCGCATTTATCTAGGTTGATGGGTTTCTGCCTCTTTTGGTTTTTTCCCACCCTAATTTCTGGACTGCTTTGGGACGTCCCACTAGTTATGAACTAGTGTGTCTCCTTTCCTTCCATCTGCAGCTGAAAGACGGATTTTGGTAAGAACTTACCTGTAAAATCCTTTTCAGCGAAGGAAGGAAAGGAGACACAGCTCCCTCCCATGGCAGAAGTGTGTTGTTGTATTTACAGATGCAGCGTGACCCTTCTCTGATAGCGATTTTCTGGGCAGAGGTCGACGCGCTACGGCTCTGTTCCAGCATTGCCAGCTTATCGCGGTAGTCAGGTTCAGTGAGTAGTACCTGGAACTGTGTGATTTTTGCCTACATGCATGCATAACCTGTACTTTTATGTTTTTTCTCTGAAGTCCTTCAGAAGGGGTTATGTTGCTCCGCTGGTGATATTGCTCTTCCTTAAGCTTGTGTACAACTGGAGAGCTGAGTAGGAGGAGCCCGAGCTGGAGGGGCCGGTCAACACTCTTTTTAAACTGAGGTGTCAATCCTATCTGGGGCTCCGCCTACCCACTAGTTATGAACTAGTGTGTCTCCTTTCCTTCCTTCGCTGAAAAGGATTTTACAGGTAAGTTCTTACCAAAATCCGTCTTTGGTAGCCATCACTACAGCTAAAAGGATAGGGGAGATTCAGGTCCTATCGACTAAGAATCCATATTTGCAGGTCAGAGATGACTGTATAATTCTAAAGTTAGACCCAGCCTTTTTGCCAAAGGTAGTGTCCAACAAGAATATTAATCAGGAAATTGTATTACCCTCTTTTTGTGACAAGCCATCCAATGAGAAGGAGCGAACGCTCCACTCGCTTGATGTCAGACAGGCAGATTTGGACTATCTAGAGGCCACCAATATCTGGCGTATAGATCCCAACCTATTTATCTTGTTTGGAGGTAAAAACAAGGGTAAAAGAGCCTCTAAGGCATCTATAGCTAGATGGATCACTAAGGTAATCTCAGACGCTTATCGGGCAGAGGGAAATAGTCCCCCTGAAGGTCTAAGAGCCCACTCCACCAGAGCGATATCAGCTTCTTGGGCCGAGAAAGCAGGGGCTTCGGTAGAACAGATCTGCAGGGCCGCGACCTGGGCCAGATTTGATACATTTTGTAGACACTACAGACTAGATGTTTTGTCAGGTCAGCAGACTGCATTTGAAAGAAAGGTTCTACAGGCAGTAATCTCGCCCTGAGGAGGTTCTTTGGTACCCTTCAGGGTGCTGTCAGGAGGGAAGTCCTGGAAAACTGTATTAGACCTACCGGTAATTATGTTTCCAGGAGTCCATCCTGACAGCACGGGTAGTTTCCCCCCCTATTTATGATGTGTCATATGATGTAATATGATTTTGTCATTAAAGTTATTTGCATGAGCCATGTTGTGGTACTTGTTAAACACTGAGGGAGAAGGGGTGGAGTGGGCCTTTTAACCTCTTGTGTGCTTTCCTGTCCCTGCAAGGAGGAGGAGGACGTCCCTCCAGGGTGCTGTCAGGATGGACTCCTGGAAACATAATTACCGGTAGGTCTAATACCCGTTTTATTTCAGAGAAAGTTTTTTTTTTTTTTTTTTTTTAATCACTCTCTTGGCCACGATATCTGCAAATTCTGATGTCTTCACAGAGTAGATTCTATCATTTTAGCCTAGAACTAAGAAACTCTTATTGTTGTTTAGTCTAAATCATAAATAAGATTGTTCAGATCTTCTTGCGATAAGAAGTGAGGTTCTGATGAACTTGTTTTGAAAGTAGCATCACAATGGTGTAGGCTTCCTCTTCAGTGTAAGGGTAGAGCTGTCACTTAGGCCGGGATCACACATGCGAGGAAATCGTCCGACGCTCGCATGTGAAATCCCTGCTTTGGCGCTGGCACTCGGGAGTGGAGTGCGCGGCTGCATGTATTTATATGCAGCCGCACACTCCACTCCCGAGTGCCGGCGCCAGAGCTGGGATTTCACATGCGAGTGTTGGGCGATTTCCTCGCATGTGTGATCCCGGCCTTAGACACAAAATCTAGACACTTGGGTACAAGAAGCTCTTTGCTTTGTAAAGGGCCTTTTACACATAGTGATATCGCCAGCAATATCGCTAAAGCATCACCGATTTGGTGACGCAGCAGCGATATTGCTAGCGATATCGCTATGTGTGATACTTACCTCTGACTGGCTCCCCCGCTGTCTGTCGCTAATCGCGCGAGAATGTGCAGCTCCATTTCTCGTCGGGCACTTCCTGCTGGGCTTCCTGCTGGCGCTGACGAGCGACCCGTGGAAGCGGGCGGGAGGACGTCAGGATCGCCGCGTCTGAAGGGTAAGTAACGACCACTGCTGCGTCGCTAAGTCGCTGTGAGATCTGCCTGTGTGGCAGTTCACTAGCGACCATTTAGCGATGCACCAGGGATCCTGACCGGGTCGTATCATGGTCGGGATCGCTGCTGCATCGCTAAATGTAAAACCCCCTTAAGACTGACGTCATTGCAGATAGCAAATTGGGATAATTAACTGTACATTTTGTTTTAGATGTGATTCCTTTAATGTTCATTAAGCAGAAATAGGAATCCGTTAAATGGTCCTTTTGCTTCTCTCTAAATCATCGGATTGATCTATGATGTGAACCATTTTTCCCAACCATTAAGAAGCCCAACACAACATAAACCGCATATATGTGGTGCCCAGTACTTTTTGAGATTTCCAACTTTGTACTCAAAATAAAGCTCATAACTTTTTTTTTATGCAAGTGGCATAAAAAAATTTTCTGACTCTTGAACGTCAGTTCACCACACACATAACAGAAATTGTCTGAGTGATTTAAACACTATCTTGGCATTAGTGAAAAATTTATAACCACTAAAATAGAACTAATAAAAAATGAGAAACTGGCAAAACAGAGATCAACAGAACAAACACCTGTGCTAACTGACTCCCTGCCATTTCACTCCTGGCTCTACTTACAAAATATGCAATATCTAAGCATGTCTGTACGTGAAAACTGCATATTGTTATTTTTAATTTAGTGAAATCATGATAACAAACAATAAAAAAATGCCAACATTAAAAATAAAAAAAACTTGTGCCTAATGAAAAAATTCTAACATTTGAATTCAGGAGGTGAACTTCTACTAGAATCGCCATCAAAAATCATGTTAACCAGTGTAATTTTATTATTGTCAAGTGTAGGAAGGGAGAATAAAGAATAAGTTAGATTAAGGCCAGTCTAAAGAGATGTGTTTTTAGGGCGCGTTTCACATGTCGTTTCTGTGAATTAACTGGATTGTTGTATGTGCTCGTTCATTAAAAACGATGCAAATTGCCTCTTCAAAAAAAGAGGACTTGTACTCTATAGCGCCACCTATTGGAAGTAGCTATCCTACAAGTCACAATCAACCCTTTAAGGATTCTTGTAATATGACTTAGGATAAGTCTTTTTTTTTTTTTTTTTTAAGCAATTGGAATCTTTTTCAACACTTGGATAAAAAAGAACCTAGACATGTTTGGTGTCTAAGAGCTCGTAGTAACCTGGAGAATCATAATGGCAGGTCAGTTTTAGTTTAGTAAACCTAGCAAAAAAGCCAAACTAAAAACAAGTGTGGGCTTTTTTTTTTCAATTTCACCGCACTTGGAATTGTTTTCCGTTTTCTAGTACACAACAGGGTAAAACCAATGGTGTTGTTCAAAAGTACAACTCGACTCGCAAAAAATAAGCCCTTACATGGCCACATTGACAGAAAAATAAAAAAGTTATGGCTCTGGGAAGAAGGGGAGCGAAAAACGAAAACACAAAACCGAAAAAGCTCTGGTCATGAAGGAGTTAAGATGCTTTCCCATTTCTAACATACTGATATTATGAGCCAGATCCCATGTATAAATCTATCTTTAGGTATTTTGCATACATTCATACATTAAAAATCAAACCACTATATATATATATATATATATATATATATATATAATCAAACCTTTGAAATATCTGCTGTTAAGTGTGACATCTACACAACCAGCTATGTGATTTTTAAGGGAAATTTATGGTAAACCTATCAGCTGCACTAACCCACCCGAAACTTCTACCTTGTCCTTACTCCATGCTGTTTCTATATTCTAACATGCTTCTTTTGCCTTATCAGTTTCTCTATAATTATAAAATAAGGCTTTCAGCTGCAGATGGAAGGAAGAGAGCCACAGTCATTACTAGTGGGTAGGCGGAGCCCAGATAGGATTGACACCTCAGATTAAAAAGAGTGTTGACCGGCCCCTCCAGCTCGGGCTCCTCCTACTCAGCTCTTCAGTTTACAATTTGAGGTCCCAGAGGATGGTCGCTGCTGGAAGCAGCTCCTCAGAAGATTTTATTATTTTTTATCGGACAAGAGACTTGGATCACCAAATGTGGTCTAGAGGTCTCAGGAGTCTCAGCACTGCTGGACTCCCACCTCTCCCTTGGCGGATCTGTATTACCCTAATGGTGGTCCCTGCAGAACCCTGCCGGCCCGGGGGGATGAGGATGGCTTCCCTGGCGGGGGCGCAAACCGCGCTGCAGGGGTCACTGCGTCCCCCGCCCTGGGGGGAAGCATGGGCATAGCGCCAGAAACCCCTGGGGGTCCCTGTGGCGCTTCGGCTGGTGAGTACCTCACATTTTTACCTCAGATTTTTATTAATGTGTGTGTGAGTGTTTAAGCGACTGCTGCGGCAGCCGCTGTACATTACATGTCGGTGACTAGTGTTTTTTGTCCACAGGTGGATGCCTGCAGGACATAGGAGAGGAGTGCGCGCCTTTTTATTTGAATTTTCGCGCCGCTCTGAGCGCGCGCTTTACTGCTGTCTCCATTTCCGGCTTCCCTCATGGAGCACACGGAGGCACAGCGCGGCGGCCATTAAAGAAGCAGGCTGAAAGCTTCTTCTGGCTTTTCCCCCTCCTCCCCTCCCGGCAAGATGTTACACTGTTACCAGCTGGGTGAGTCGCTTCTAGCTCGCGGGCAGAAGCTTAACCCCTTCACCCCCACAGCGCGGGCGCCTTCTGGGGCACTAATGAGTGACAGACTGCGCTGTCCTGCTGTCATGTGTGCATCGCCACGAAGATCGTCGCGGTTGCACATTCTGACTTCTCACAGCTGAGTTGCTGTTTCTTTGTGTTTGGCAGTTAGGGAGTTAATTCTGTCTGTGCTCAGTTCTGGGACTGGGTGCAGTTTCTTCCGGCTGCAATTAATTATTTGTTGATTGGTTTCCTTTAAATCTCTGGTTGTCTGTGTTGGGAGTTGCCAGTGAAATTCTTCATGCAGACCACAGATAGGATTGTATCTGTATAGACTTAAGTTAAAGAGCTCCTTAGTTGTTTTAAGCTCACCTTACTTAGAGTTTAATATCCCAGATCATTTATGTTCCTTCTGTGTTTGAGTGTGTATGCAAGTCTGTGTTTTCTCCAGTCTGTCTTATATGTCTAATCTGTGTATTTAGCAGAGATCAGCCCATATCCCTTTGGTGGTAATCAGAATCCTTCTTAGGACTGATTACAGGGTTCAGGGACTGATAGGAGACAGGGTTAGGCTGGAGACTTGGACCTCTGAACCATTATCAGTACCTCCAAGGTGAGGGATTAGTTAGGACCCCAGTTTAGGGTCAGGTTAGACCCCCGGTCCTCCTCTTTCCTGTGACAGTGTATCAAGTCCTCAAGATTAACCCTGAGTTCAACGGATATCGTGTCAGGTAAATCTATTCTATATTTACATGCTGATGTTGCTAATCTATATGTTGTATAGAGTGTTGTTCTTTTAAGAATAGTTTACTGACATCGTACACATATCATAAGACCGCGTGACATTTTCACTGGCCCATAAAATTATTCCCAGTTGCCATGGATCCAGTAGCCCAGCTGGCTCTGCAGTTGCAGGGATTATCCATGGAGCTGACGGACATTAAGTCCAAAGTTTTGTCTCCCTCGGAGCAAACCAGATTTGAACCTAAAGTAGCTCTCCCGGACAGGTTCACTGGTGGGCGAGACAAATTTTTTACCTTCAGGGAAGCATGTAAATTGTATTTTCGGCTTCGGCCTCGATCATCAGGGAGTGAAGAGCAGAGAGTGGGAATTGTTATCTCGCTCCTACAAGGGGACCCTCAATCCTGGGCCTTCTCCCTTCCTCCGGGATCCCCGGCTCTACAGTCAGTAGATCGATTTTTTACTGCCCTGGGTTTGGTATATGATGACCCAGATCGGGTCTCTCTTGCTGAGACAAAATTACGTAAGATACAGCAGGGAGATCGTCCGGCGGAGGAATTTGCTTCTGAGTTCCGTAGATGGGCCACAGATACTCAGTGGAATGACCCAGCTCTTAGGAGCCAGTTTTGTCATGGGCTTTCTGACAAATTAAAGGACGTTTTGGCTCAGTATGATTCTCCTCCATCACTGGAGGCTGCTATGGCCCTAGCTATCCGTACTGATAGACGGCTCCGGGAGAGGTGCGAGGTAACTCCGCCCCCTGTTGTTACTCCACCTACTACTAAAGTCCCTTATGTTGAGGTTCCCCTTGTCTGTTCGGAGGAGCCTATGCAGTTGGGAGGGACATCATTTCGTAGGAGGGGATTGGCGGTACGCCGCAGGACTAGAAGGTGTTTCTTCTGCGGGAAAGAGGGACATTTTGTTGGGGGATGTCCATCCCGTGCCTTGTTGAGCAAAAAGTCGCCGGAAAACTGTTAATCCCAGGTTGTGTGGTGGACGACAACCTGGGAGTATGTATTTCGTCCGCTAGTTCTTCTCAGTTCCTTGTACCAGTGGAGGTGGTGGTTGGTACGAGAGTGGAGAGATTTTCTGTTCTTCTTGATAGTGGGTCCGGGGCTAATCTGGTTGACGCTCAGTTTGCTCAGGCTCAAGGTATGCATCTGAGTGTATTGGTCAAACCGATCCCTATATTCTCCATTGACGCCAGGCCTCTCGGCCAAGGTAGCTTTGTTCATGAGGTTCATAACATTGACCTTCGGGTAGGGGCAATACATAGGGAACTATTATCTTGTTATGTGTTGGAGGGTCTACCTACTCCTATTGTGTTGGGACTTCCTTGGTTGGTTAAACATAACCCTGTGATTAATTGGCAGTCCAGAGATATAAGCCAATGGGGGGAGTTTTGCAAAAGTAACTGCATGAACACAGTCATCAGTGCGGTCGTGCCTAGTACTTTGCCTCCTTTTTTGGAGGACTTTGGGGATGTGTTCTCTGAGGAGGGGTGTCAGGAGTTGCCTCCTCATCGCGTGTATGACTGCTCTATTAATTTACTTCCTGATGCTAAGTTACCTAAAGCTAGGTTATATAACCTTTCTGGTCCTGAGAGGCAGGCTATGAAAGATTATATTTCGGAAAGTCTGGCCAAAGGGCATATTAGACCTTCATCTTCCCCAGTGGCCGCGGGGTTCTTCTTTGTGAAGAAAAAAGATGGAGGCCTACGCCCTTGCTTGGATTTCCGCGAACTTAATCGGATTACTGTTCGAGATCCGTATCCACTCCCTCTGATTCCTGATCTCTTCAATCAAATTGTTGGCGCCAAATGGTTCTCTAAATTGGATCTCAGGGGGGCGTATAATCTGATTAGGATAAAAGAGGGGGATGAGTGGAAAACGGCGTTTAACACGCCGGAGGGACATTATGAGAACCTTGTCATGCCTTTTGGTCTGACTACTGCACCAGCAGTATTCCAACATTTTGTTAATGACATTTTTCGTCATCTGGTGGGGCTGTTTGTGGTCGTATATATTTGGATGACATTTTAATTTACTCACCAGATCTGGTGTCTCACCAGGAGCATGTGAGACAGGTGTTGCAGATCTTGCGAGACAATAAACTATACGCCAAACTGGAAAAGTGTGTATTCGCCGTACAGGAACTTCAGTTTTTGGGTTTCTTGGTGTCAGCCTCCGGTTTCCGTATGGATCCTGAAAAGGTGAGAGCAGTGCTTGAATGGGATCAGCCAGAGGATCTTAAGGCTCTGCAGCGTTTTCTGGGGTTTGCTAACTACTACCGGAAATTTATTTGTAATTTCTCATCTGTTGTCAAACCTCTCACTGACATGACAAGAAAAGGGACGGATTTTTCTAAATGGTCGGACAAAGCTTGCCAAGCTTTTTCCTCTTTGAAAAAATGTTTTGCTTCGGCACCCGTTCTCATCCAACCAGATGCATCACAGCCGTTCGTTGTGGAGGTGGACGCGTCTGACGTAGGGGTGGGTGCAATATTGTCCCAGGGTCCGTCCCCTGGTAAATGGCATCCGTGCGCTTTCTTTTCTAAAAAATTGTCGTCCGCCGAAAGGAATTATGATATCGGCAATAGGGAACTTTTGGCCATTAAGTTGGCTTTTGAAGAATGGCGTCACTTTTTGGAGGGGGCAGTCCACCCGGTCACCGTCATTACTGATCACAAGAACCTGCTGTATTTGGAATCTGCTAAGCGTCTGAATTCCAGACAAGCTCGATGGTCGTTGTTTTTTACCAGGTTTAATTTTGTTGTCACTTATCGCCCTGGATCTAAGAATGTTAAGGCGGATGCCTTGTCTCGCAGTTTCCCAGGGGCCGGGAAAATGGATGACCCGATTCCTATCCTTCAGGAGGGGGTGGTAGTGTCGGCTGTATGTTCTGAGCTTGAGGAGGAGGTGTTAGAGGCTCAGGGGGACGCCCCTGCAGGACCTCCAGGGAGACTGTTTGTCCCAAATCAGTTGAGACAAAAGGTTATTGAGGCACATCATAATTCTGCTTTAGCAGGACATCCAGGGAGTAAGGCTACTTTAGATCTCCTTTCTCGCCGGTTTTGGTGGCCTAACGTTAATAAAGATGTTTTAACTTTTGTCGCGTCCTGTGGGGTTTGTGCTCGCTCTAAGACCCCTCATACCCGTCCGTCTGGGACCCTCTTACCCTTGAAACTTCCGGAGCGTCCATGGACTCATTTGTCTATGGACTTCATCACGGACCTTCCTCAGTCGTCAGGGAAGACTGTCATACTGGTGGTTGTTGACAGGTTCAGTAAGATGGCACATTTCATTGCTCTTCCTGCCCTCCCTAATGCTAAAACTCTGGCGCAGGTGTTCATTGGGGAGATTGTGAGACTTCATGGGTTGCCTTCTGATGTGGTGTCAGATAGGGGGTCTCAGTTTGTGTCCAAGTTTTGGAGGGCATTTTGTTTACGTCGGGGGATGCAATTGTCATTTTCCTCGGCTTTTCATCCGCAGACCAATGGTCAGACAGAGCGTCTGAATCAAAGCCTAGAGACTTATCTTCGGTGTTTTGTCTCAGAGAACCAGGAGGACTGGTCTTCTTTCTTGCCTCTGGCAGAGTTCGCTCTTAACAACAGGCGGAGCGAGTCCACTGGTAAGTCCCCGTTTTTTGGGGCATATGGTTTTCATCCCCAGTTTTGTACATTCAATGGGGGGGGCCCTTCTGGGGTTCCTGAGGAGGAGCGTTTCTCGTCGTCACTTGCTTCAGTGTGGAGAGGTGTATTGAATAATCTGAGTGCTATGGGGAACCGTTATAAACGTATGGCTGATAGGAGGAGAGTTTCTGGTCCAGATCTTAATGTGAACGATCTGGTATGGTTGTCTACCAGGAATATAAAACTTAAAGTTCCCTCCTGGAAGCTGGGCCCCAGATTCATCGGGCCGTACAGGATCAGTTCCATAATTAATCCTGTGGCATTTCGTCTGGACCTCCCTCCTACGTTTAAAATCCACAATGTGTTCCACAAGTCATTACTTAAGAGGTACGTGGCACCAGTCATACCATCACCTCTACCTCCTCCTCCAGTGGTGGTCAATGGTAACTTGGAGTTTCAAGTGTCAAAGATCATTGACTCACGTCTGAATCGCCGGTCCCTTCAGTACTTGGTGCATTGGAAGGGGTATGGTCCAGAGGAGAGGACGTGGGTTCCTGCGTCTGACATTAACGCAGATCGTTTGGTGCGGACCTTCCACAGAACTCACCCGGGCAAACCTGGCCCTGAGGGTCCGGAGGCCCCTCGTAGAAGGGGGGGTACTGTCATGTGTGCATCGCCACGAAGATCGTCGCGGTTGCACATTCTGACTTCTCACAGCTGAGTTGCTGTTTCTTTGTGTTTGGCAGTTAGGGAGTTAATTCTGTCTGTGCTCAGTTCTGGGACTGGGTGCAGTTTCTTCCGGCTGCAATTAATTATTTGTTGATTGGTTTCCTTTAAATCTCTGGTTGTCTGTGTTGGGAGTTGCCAGTGAAATTCTTCATGCAGACCACAGATAGGATTGTATCTGTATAGACTTAAGTTAAAGAGCTCCTTAGTTGTTTTAAGCTCACCTTACTTAGAGTTTAATATCCCAGATCATTTATGTTCCTTCTGTGTTTGAGTGTGTATGCAAGTCTGTGTTTTCTCCAGTCTGTCTTATATGTCTAATCTGTGTATTTAGCAGAGATCAGCCCATATCCCTTTGGTGGTAATCAGAATCCTTCTTAGGACTGATTACAGGGTTCAGGGACTGATAGGAGACAGGGTTAGGCTGGAGACTTGGACCTCTGAACCATTATCAGTACCTCCAAGGTGAGGGATTAGTTAGGACCCCAGTTTAGGGTCAGGTTAGACCCCGGTCCTCCTCTTTCCTGTGACAGTGTATCAAGTCCTCAAGATTAACCCTGAGTTCAACGGATATCGTGTCAGGTAAATCTATTCTATATTTACATGCTGATGTTGCTAATCTATATGTTGTATAGAGTGTTGTTCTTTTAAGAATAGTTTACTGACATCGTACACATATCATAAGACCGCGTGACACCTGCGGCTGTTATCGCATAAGGGGCTCACACACTCATTTCAATAATAATAAAGAGTTTGTGGGGAGTCTGCGATTTTAATACTGCCACTATACGTTCCCACTAACGATCCTGATAACGACGCATACTAATGCGATCGTTTGTGTGAACATTTTTTAATGTCGCTAGTAGCTGCCAATCTGGGCGATCTCATTAACATCGCATAAGCGGTTAGCGATCTCCTTAACAACTTTGGCGGTCATTGCGATATACAAAACAGCGCAATTTTTAGCGATCTTGTGGAACGTTTTTCTGTTAGTGTGGCATAAAAAGCTGTCCTGCAGCTGCTGCCTTATAAGAGGCACTTGGGGCTCGCACAACTTTTTCATTATCAAGGTTGTGGGGAGTCTGCTACTTTAACCCCTTCTTAGGCGGTTAACTATTAATGCTGGGGTAGCTCTCTCTTTAAGAGCTTTAACCCTTCAGCGATTGTTTTTTCTTTAAGAAACACACTGTTCTAGTTACTGACAGGTTTAACCTGCCATATACTGTGCAAGGACATGTCAGATGCGGACTATCTGACACGCAGACCCCGACAGCGTCATGCGCAGCGGTCGGAGGTTCCAGTGGTTGTCAAAATGGAGGCCCTCGCTAGTTTCTATGATGGCCTGTCTGACCTTCTAGGTTATGGAGTGTCAGCTAGATCCTCTCAAGGAAGGGACACAAATCGGTGCCTTCCTTCTCGCGTAGCGAAGATGTCCGTTTCGGACAAGGAGGATCGGCAGGGACACTCTGCCTCTCTCATGGACCGTACTATTGGAGCCATGAGGGCGTTACAGTTACCAGAGAGAGGTAACTAGGCGTCCTGGTAAGTCGGCCCGGATGTTTCAGGAGTCGCATAGGTCGCGACGGCTTTACAATCTGTATCCGTTTTCTACGGAGTTGATTGTTAATTTGATCTCCTGAAGTGAATGTCCCTTTATCCTGGTAAAGGAAGGCGAGTCTGCAGGACCTGCTGGACAGAAAAATGGAGATGGCAACAATATCCATCTGCGAGGCAGCGGGTCATGGATTCAGTATTAAGGATCTATGTGTACTTGTAAAGTTTCCCTGAGCCGTTTGGACCGTCTACGGACGGCGTGACAAGATGGATCCCCTCTATCGAGATAGATGGGCTTTTCAAGTTGAAGGATTCTGCGTCACTGCTATCCAGGGCGCAATCCTCGGCAGTCACAGTCAGAAGAGCACTGTGGCTTAGACAGTGGAACGCGGTTTCCAAGCAGGGTTTGCTATCTTTAGCTTACAAAGTGGTCAGCTATTTGAATCTGACCTCACAGAGCTGATTTCTGAGGCAAAAGAAACAGCTTTACCGCAGCGCAGAGCTGTGACTTCTGCGTCTGGCAGGACTAGTGCCGGTAGTTGTCGGCGGTCCTTTCGGTCCAGGGGATGATCCGGTCAACCCTCTGGGGGTTTGGGTCATTCCTCTCTTTTTTTAAAAAAAAAAAAAAAAGGGGGGAATTTCTCAGAAATTCCACATACCCTGGAAACAGAACTTCCATTAAGACAGAAGCTGGCAAAAAACCCGCTAAAGCGGTCTGACGTCTGGGTCTCACTCGAGCGCTCTCGAGTGGAGGGTCGTTTACTCCAATTCAAACCGACTTGGGTTTCCCGTGTGTCGGACGCCTAGGTGACACAGGTTGTGTTGGCAGGCTACTTCATAGAGTTTCTTTCTCGACCCCCGGACAGGTTTTGCCAATCTCGCATTCCGTCAGAGCCGAGCTATTTGCCGCTCTACTACGAGAGGTCGATTCCCTTCTGCAGAAGGGTGTGGTGATACCGGTTCCGCAGAGGACCGGGGAAGAGGATTCTTATTCCAACCTCTTTGTGGTCCCCAAAAAGGAGGACAAATTTCGCCCTATTTTGGATTTCAAAGATTGAATCGGCATGTTTACATCCCGAAAATTCCGCATGGAGTCGCTTCGCTCCGTTGTGGCAGCCCTGTTGCAGAACGTCTTTTTGGTCAATCGACATTCGCGACGTTTATTTGCATGTTCCCGTCGGAAGGGCTCACCGGCGCTTCCTTCGTTTTGCCATAGGTCAGGACCATTGCCAGTTTGTGGCTCTGCCATTCGGCTTGGCCTCGGCGCCCAGAGTTTTTACAAAAATTCTAGCGCCCCTCATGGCAATTCTTCGAAGACAGGGGGTTACGATTTCCCTACCTGGACGACCTTCTGATTGTGGCGTCCTCAAAGGAGGAGGCGGGGACGGCTCGCAATCTATCCCTTCAGCTCCTGGAGGATTTCGGGTGGCTGGTCAATTGGGAGAAGTCGTCTCTGGAAGTCAATCCTGTTTTTGGGAATGCATTTCGACACTGTACGGACGGTGCTGTCCCTTCCTCCAGACAAGCGGGCATGTCTCTTTCGACATGTACAGATTATGAGGTCTACGGCAGCAATGTCCTTTCGGAAGTGTATGCGCCTTCTGGGTTTGACGTCCATAGAGGCACTTCCGTTTGCCCAATTTCATTCCAGGGCCCTCCAAAGGCTCATTCTGAGTCGTTGGGATCGATCGCAAGCTTCTCTGAATTGCAGCGTCATCATCTCTCACAGGGTGCGAGAATCCCTAGGATGGTGGTTACGTCCAGGAGCGTTATTCCTGGGGAAATCTTTCCTCCCTCCGAGGTGGTCGGTCATAACCACCGATGCCAGCCTGACGGGCTGGGGGGGGTGTCTGGAACGATCTTTGGATCCAGGGAGTATGGTCATCGGAAGAGTCTGTTCTACCTTTCAACATCCTGGAGTTGAGGGCAATTTTTCCTTTGCCTACAACACTGGACGGTCCCTTTAAGCGGTCTACCAGTCCGAGTGCAGACAGACAACGCGACGGCGTTGCGTATATCAACCACCAAGGCGGGACAAGGAGCTCCAGCCTCATGATGGAGGTGTCTCGGATCCTGCTATGGGCTGAGACCAAGGTTCCAGCCATCTCTGCGATCACATTCCAGGAGTCCAGAATACCACGGCGGACTTCCTCAGTCGCGAGAAGATGGATCCTGGAGAATGGAGTCTTCATCCGAAAATTTTTGCGCTGCTGTGCTTCCGTTGGGGAACTCCCCAAGTGGATTTGATGGCATCCAGATTCAAATGCCAAACTACCGACCTTCATGTCCAGGTACAAGGACCCGAAGGCTGTGGCGGTGGTTGCTCTGGTGGCTCCGTGGGACCATTTCGAGCTAGTCTATGTGTTTCCGCCGATATCTTTACTTCCTCTGGTGCTGCGTCGGATCAGACTGGAAGAGAATTCCGGCTATGTTGATAGCCCCGGATTGGCCAAGGAGGACATGGTTCTCGACACTGGTGTCGTTTTTGGCGGCACCGCCATTCCCACTTCCTCCTCGCCCGGACCTGTTAACCCAGGGGCCCGTTCGTCATCCGGACTTGAAGTCTCTGCGTTTGACGGCGTGGCTCTTGAGACCGAAACCTTGACCGTAGAGGTTTTTCAGCCGAAGTCATTGCCACTCTGTGAGCTGCCAGAGGTCCGGCTACTACTAAGATTTATCACAAGACTTGGTCTTTTCGTGGTTTCGGGTTCTTCAAGGAATCCGAGGATTTTTTTCGATTCCCAATTTGTTGGCTTTGCTACAGTACGGGCTGGACAAAAGGTTTGGCAGTTAGCACTCTGAAAGGTCAGGTTTCTGCCCTGTCTTTGCTATTTCGGAAGGCTATCGCCTCGCGTAGGGACGTACGTTCCTTTTTTCGCGGAGTAACCCGTCAGTTTCCACTGCGGAAGGCGCCTGTGTCTCCTTGGCGGCTCAACCTTGTCTTGGAGGCTCTTCAGCATATACCTTTTGAGCCTATGGGTTCTGCTAGCCTTTCTTTAATTTCTTGGAAGGTTACCTTCTTAGTGGCGGTAACCTCTTTAAGAAGGGTTTCTGAGTTGGCAGCTTTTTCCTGCTCGCCTCCTTTCCTGGAGTTTTACCCGGATCGAGTAGTGCTTCGCACACGGGGCGATTTTCTACCTAAGGTGGTGTCGCAATTTCATGTTAACCAGGATATTGTGTTGCCCTCGCTTTGCCCGGGCCCAGGGAATGCAAAGGAACGGAACTTGCACAAATTGGATTTAGTGCGGGTCTTGAAGTTCTATTTTGTCTATTACTCAAGGTTTTCGAAAGTCAGATTCCCTGTTTGTGATTACAGCAGGTCGTAGGCGTGATCAACGAGTTTTCAAGGACTCTATAGCTCGTTGGATTCGGTCGGCCATTTTGGAGGCTTACCGTCTTAATGGCGAACCTTGCCCGATTAAGTTTCGAGCTCACTCCACGAGGGCTGTGGCTTCATCGTGGGCCTTTCATTAAGGGGCCTCGGCAGCTCAGCTCTGCCGAGCGGCGACCTGGCGTTTCGTCCACACATTTACAAAGTTTTATAAGGTGGACGTCAGTGCTTCTGCTGATGCGGCCTTAGGACGTAGGGTCCTGCAGGCAGCGGTAATTTAAAGTTTTTAGTTAACTTGTAGTTGGGTTTCTGCCTATTTTGGTTTTTTCCCACCCTAATTTTTGGACTGCTTTGGGACGTCCCACTAGTAATGACTGTGGCTCTCTTCCTTCCATCTGCAGCTGAAAGACGGATTTTGGTAAGAACTTACCTGTAAAATCCTTTTCAGCGAAGGAAGGAAGAGAGACACAGCTCCCTCCCATGGCAGAAGTGTGTTGTTGTATTTACAGATGCAGCGCGACCCTTCTCTGATAGCGATTATCTGGACTGAGGTCGACGCGCTACGGCTCTGTTCCAGCATTGCCAGCTTATCGCAGTAGTCAGGTTCAGTGAGTAGTACCTGTAACTGTGTGATTTTTTTGCCGAATGCATGCATAACCTGTACTCTTATGTTTTTTCTCTGAAGTCCTTCAGAAGGGGTTATGTTGCTTCGCTGGTGATATTGTTCTTCCTTAAGCTTGGGTACGACTGAAGAGCTGAGTAGGAGGAGCCCGAGCTGGAGGGGCCGGTCAACACTTTTTAATATGAGATGTCAATCCTATCTGGGCTCCGCCTACCCACTAGTAATGACTGTGTCTCTCTTCCTTCCTTCGCTGAAAAGGATTTTACAGGTAAGTTCTTACCAAAATCCGTCTTTAATCTGCACTCGCGCTATGCAAATTTGTGCGATCTAGTCTGTTGGGGCTTTGATTCCTCTGCACTATTTCTCCTTCCCTTTCCCCCAGAACGCGTTCAGCTTAATTTGCAAGATCAACGCCACTGTTTGCTCTTTGCAAATCTCATGTGTGCTTGCGGTTTTGCCTCCCTGCACATACGCCAGTGCGCTCATTACGCCGGGGAGCATACACCCAGTTTCATTGCAGATCCATAGATTGGCAAAACATTGCACACAAGTGTGAGATTTAAAGAGAGCCGATGGTTACATAGCTCTTACATATCAGATCAATCATGCCTTTGGGGAAGGGGCATGCTTACAAGATCGGAGAGCTGATTAGCCTGGGTGAATCAATGCCCTGCTGGGCTAGACCTCACATTTGCGTAATAGGACTGTGGATTAAGGGACAGATTCATCAAAGCAATTTTGTTAGCATTCTTGCGTAAATTACTATGAAAAGTCGCAACATTTGGGCGCAATTCAGAGCTGTGCAAAAACTTAGCGACTTTTTGGCATTTTCACGCCAGTTTCTCCCAGCTTTGCTAAAATGGGCAAAGCTGTGGTGGTGCGGAGGCATGACGCCACAACTAGTCTTGTCTAGTGTAAGATTTCTGTCTTGGCACACGGCTGTTGTCAGGTGTAACGAATCAGAAGCGTCTGACTCCACCACTCCCCTCATCAAGACCAGCAAGACAATTGCCAGTCTTGATGATTCTAGCCCAATGACCCAACGCCTTATGTTAAAGTATACCCATGTCCCTGTATATATTATATGTATAAGGAAGTAGATGACGTAGTCTAGACACCACTGATAATTTATAAATCTACATTAAATGGATTACACTGGGATGCTCTGATCTCAAGACCTTTCTGAACATGGAAAAAAAATCTTGGTGCATCTTTCAGATAAACATTATGATTTTTCTTACGTGTTTCCCTCTCCCCATTTTTAGGACTATCGAGATATTATTGACACTCCAATGGATTTTGAAACCGTTAAACAGAAATTGGAGGCTGGCAGTTACGATTCTCCAAATGAACTTTGCAAAGATGTAAGGTTGATTTTCAGCAACTCAAAGGCTTATACTCCAAGCAAGAGGTCAAAAGTGAGCTTGATTTTCATACATATTTCAGATTTGCACTTTCTATACCTTATATAACTATACAAAGACATTTCTAGCTATGTAACCATGGTTATCATTGGTAACATACCAAGATTTATTGTAATCATGCATGCCACTTTTAGTAAAAAATTTTTATCCCCTTTAGATATACAGCATGAATTTGCGACTCTCTGCTTTCTTTGAGGAGCGTGCCAGTACTATATTATCCGACTATCAAGCAGCCATCAAATTCCATCAACGGAACACAATAACTAGGCTTAAAAAGAAAAGGAATCGAAGCAGTTCTTCTAATAGTAGTGCAGCATCAAGGTAGCACAGATAACTTACTTAGTCATCAGATTTCTTTTTTAGAAAGTGACTTTTAAAAGGGCATGATCTTCTTTGATATTGCATTGCATTTGACTTTACATGTATATATAAATATATATTTTTTTTTTTAGCCCTGAAAGAAAAGAAAATATGTACGGCATCAGCAGCAAAAACAAGAAAGCACAGTGGCAGCACCTCCACGATCAGTTCCACAGAAAGTGACTGCCCAGATAAATGGAAAGGGAGTAGAATCAAATACTATGGCACGGACAAGGAGCTACAAGCGTCACATACAGCCTGCTTCTCCTAGTCAATCAGCCACCACTTCTACACCTAAGATTCTGGCTTTGAAGCACAATAATGCTGCCACTCCAGGAAAAATAGGTATACCTATAAACTGGTATTAGATTTATCTTCATATTCATAAGTTTTTTTTCCATATGAATAACTACCAGCTTTGGATTTCATACTTAGGAGTTTGATGAAAAATATGAGGGTAGTTTGATGTATTTTTTTGTTTATATCTTAGTTGTTATAGTTCTTAAAGAGGTAGTCCCTCAAACAAAGTACATTTTAATTACTATAACTTGGAATAATAATTTCCATGAATGGGTGGAAAATTGTGCTTATGCTGAGGTAATCTTATAAAAGTGCTCCTGCTACGTAATGTTTATTTCAGCAGCAGAACGGAAGGAAAGGAGACACACTAGTCATAACTAGTGGGTAGGCGGAGCCCAGATGGGATAGACACCTCAGATTAAAAAAGAGTGTTGACCGGCCCCTCCAGCTCGGGCTCCTTCTACTCAGCTCTCCAGTTTTTAATTTGAGGTCAGAGAGGATAGTCGCTGCTGGAAGCAGCTCCTCAGAAGATTTTATTATTTTTTATCGGACAAGAGACTTGGATCACCAAATGTGGTCTAGAGGTCTCAGGGGTCTCGGCGCTGCTGGACCCCAACCTCTCCCTTGGCGGATCTGTATTACCCTATATGGTGGTCCCTGCAGAACCCTGCCGGCCCGGGGGGATGAGGATGGCTTCCCTGGCGGGGACGCAAACCGCGCTGCAGGGGTCACTGCGTTCCCCGCCCTGGGGGGAAGCTATGGGCATAGCGCCAGAAACCCCTGGGGGTCCCTGTGGCGCTCGGCGGGGTGAGTACTCCACATTTTTATTAATGTGTGTGAGTGATTCAGCGACTACTGCGGCAGCCGCTGTTACAGTGCATTTGGTGACTGTTGTGTTTTTGTCCGCAGGTGGATGCCTGCAGGACGGAGAACGCGGGACGGGAGAATGGAGGAGTCCCGCGCTTTTTTTTTTTTTAAGTCGGGGGGCGTGGCTTCACGCTTCCCGGGCAGGAAGCGCTCACTGAGCGCGAGATTCCTCTGCCTTTCTCTTCCGGATGCCTCCTCAGTGCGGCGGCCATTACAGCGCTTCGGGCTCCTCACTCTCTGCTCCTCCCACACAAGAATAAGAAGAACAGCACCGCGAAGCTCTGTGAGTCGCTTCTGCCTATCAGGGCAGAAGCTTAAAAACTTCTCATCCCCGCAGCGCAGGACACTTTTTCCTGGTCTGGCACACTGAACGCCGCTAAGATCAGGATAGCGACGGCTATTAAGTCGCATAAGCTTTCATGAGATGCGCAAAATAGCGCAATATCTTAGCGATTTTTTCGTTTAGTGTGGCATTCCTTGAGGACTGTTCTGTCTGCACCTGCCACCTCATAAGAGGCACCTGGGGCTCGCACATCCGTTACATTAATACAGGTTGTGGAGAGCTTGTAACATTAACCCCTTAGCAGGCGGTTAACCCTTAACGGTGGGACAGCTGGGGTAGCTCTCTCTTTAAGAGCTTAACCCTTCAGCGTTCGTTTTTTGTCTTCTTTTGGAAACCACACTGTTTCTAGTTACTGTCAGGTTTAACCTGCCATTGTTCTGGGTAAGACATGTCAGATCAGGACCCAGGTGCGGACCATCTCCCGACTCCGCTACAAGATCGGTCTCGCGTATCTGACACACAGACCTCGACCGTGTCAAGCGCAGCGGTCGGAGGACCCAATGATGTAAAGATGGAGGCTCTCACTCGTTCGATTGATAGCCTGTCTAACCTTATAGGTTATTGGGTGTCAGCCAAACCTTCTCATGGCAGGAAGCGACACAGGCCGGTGACTTCTTTCCCATATAGCGACTCAGAGAGCTCTGATGTGGAGAGTTCCCCTTTAAGTTCAGGGGGGATATCCGATTCGGATAAAGAAGATCGGCAAAGGCACTCTGCCTCTTTTTCGGGCCGTGTAGAAGCTTTTATTGAAGCTATGAGGGAGGCGTTACAGTTACAGGAGGAAGTAACTACTCGTCCTGGTAAGTCGGCCCGGATGTTTCAGGAGTCGCATAAGTCACTTTCGACTTTGCCATCCCTGATTGAGCTTAATCAAGCAGTGGAGAAGGAGCGTCTGTGTCCAGACAAACGTTTTCAGGGGACACGTCTATTTGAGTCACTGTATCCGTGTGCTACGGAATTGATTGATAATTGGATTCCTTCTCCTGAAGTGGATGTCCCTTTATCTCAGCTTAGCAAATCTTCTTTACTTCCTGTTAAAGGGAAGGCGAGTCTGCAGGACCCGCTGGACAGAAAAGCGGAGACGCGGCAAAATCCATTTACGAGGCCGCGGGTCATGGTTTCAGAGCAGTGCTAGGCTCCATGTGTGCTTATAAAGCTTCCCTGGTCTGGTTGGACCGTTTGCGGAGGAAATGTGAACCTCAAGTACCTGAGGTGGACGAACTGTTCGAATTGTTAGAGAGTGCAATTCAATATGGCCATGATGCAGGCCTGGATACTGCGTCACTGCTGTCCAGGACACAATCCTCAGCGGTCACAGTCAGGAGAGCACTGTGGCTTAGACAGTGGACCGGTGATGCGGTTTCCAAGCAAGGTTTGCTATCTTTAGCTTACAAGGGCGGTCAGCTATTTGGATCTGACCTCACGGAGCTGATTGCCAAGGCAAAGGCAAAAGAAGCAGCTTTACCGCAGCGAAGAACTGTGGCTTCTACGTCTGGCAGACCTGGTACCAGTAGTGGTCGACGGTCCTTTCGGTCCAGGGGACGGTTCGGTCAGCCCTCTTGGGGGTCGGGTCGTCCCTCTTTTTCGGGAAAAAAGACCACTCAGAAATCCCGCACTCCCTGGAAACAAAGTTTCCGTCAAGACAAGAGGGAATCTGACAAAAAGCCCGCTAAGACGGATTGACGCCAGGGTCCCGCTCGAGGGCTCTCGAGTGGGGGGTCGCCTGCTCCAATTCAAATTGACTTGGGTTTCCCGCGTCCCAGACACCTGGGTTACGCGGGTTGTGTCGGCAGGCTACTTCATAGAGTTTTCTTCTCGACCCCGAACAGTTTTTGCCAATCTCGCATCCCGTCAGCCCGAGCTATGTGCCGCTTTACTGCAAGAAGTCGAATTTCTTCTGCAGAAGGGTGTGGTGGTACCGGTTCCACCAGAGGACAGGGGAAGAGGGTTTTATTCCAATCTCTTTGTGGTCCCCAAAAAGGAGGACAAGTTTCGCCCCATCCTGGATCTCAAAAGATTGAATCGGCATGTCCACACCCGAAAGTTTTGCATGGAATCGCTTCGCTCCGTTGTGGCAGCCTTGTCGCAGAACGACTTTTTGGTGTCAATCGACATTCGCGACGCCTATTTGCACGTTCCAATCGGAAGGGCTCACCAACGTTACCTTCGTTTTGCCATAGGTCAGGACCATTACCAGTTTGTGGCTCTGCCATTCGGTTTGGCCTCAGCGCCCAGAGTTTTTACAAAAATTCTGGCGCCTCTCATGGCAATACTACGAAGACAGGGGGTCACGATCCTTCCCTATCTGGACAACCTTTTGATTGTGGCGTCCTCAAAGGAGGAGGCGGTGACGGCTCTCAATCTATCCCTTCAGCTCCTGGAGGACTTCGGGTGGCTGGTCAATTGGGAGAAGTCGTCTCTGGAACCGTCACAATCAATCCTGTTTTTGGGGATGCATTTCGACACGGTACGAGCAGTGGTGTCCCTGCCTCCAGACAAGCAAGCATGTCTCCTTCGACATGCACGGGTGATGAAGTCTTCAACAGCAATGTCCCTTTGAAGATGTATGCGCCTTCTGGGGTTGATGGTGGCTTCGATGGAGGCACTTCCGTTTGCCCAATTTCATTACAGGGCTCTCCAAAAGTTCATTCTGAGCCGTTGGGATCGGTCGCAGACCTCACTAGATTGCAGTGTTATCATCTCCCACAAAGTACGAGAGTCTCTAGGATGGTGGATACGTCCGAAAGAGTTATCCCTGGGGAAGTCTTTCCTCCCTCCAAAATGGTCGGTCATAACCACAGATGCCAGCCTGACTGGCGGGGGGGGTGTCTGGAACAATCTCTGGACTCAGGGAGTATGGTCGTCGGAAGAGTCTGTCTTGCCGATCAACATCCTCGAATTGAGGGCGATTTTCCTTTGCCTCCAACACTGGACGGTCCCTTTAAGCGGTTTGCCTGTCCGAGTGCAGACAGACAATGCGACGGCAGTCGCATATATCAATCACCAAGGCGGGACAAGGAGTTCCAGACTCATGGTGGAGGTATCTCGGATCCTGATATGGGCAGAGACCAGAGTTCCAGCCATCTCTGCGATCCACATTCCAGGAGTTCAGAATATCACGGCGGACTTCCTAAGTCGCAAGAAGATGGATCCCGGAGAATGGAGTCTTCATCTGGAGATTTTTGCACTGCTGTGCTCCCGTTTGGGAACTCCCCAAGTGGATCTGATGGCATCCAGGTTCAATGCCAAGTTACCAACATTCATGTCCAGGTACAAGGATCCGAAGGCTGTAGCGGTGGATGCTCTAGTGGCTCCGTTGGACCAATTCAAACTAATCTATGTGTTCCCGCCGATTTCTTTGCTACCTCTGGTACTCCGTCGGATCAGACTAGAGAGAATCTCAGCTATATTGATAGCCCCGGATTGGCCAAGGAGAACGTGGTTCTCGACACTGGTGTCACTCCTGGCGGCACCACCATTTCCACTCCCTCTTCGCCCGGACTTGTTATCCCAAGGGCCCGTTCGTCATCCGGACCTGAAGTCTCTGCGTTTGACGGCGTGGCTTTTGAGACCGAAATATTGACCCGTCAACGTTTTTCAGCCAAAGTCATTGCCACTTTGCGAGCTGCCAGAGGTCCGGCTACTACTAGAATTTACCACAAGACTTGGGAAGCCTTCTTTTCGTGGTGTTCGGGTTCTTCAAGGAACCCGAGGATTTTTTCCATTCCCAATTTGTTGGCCTTCCTGCAATTCGGGCTGGACAAGGGTTTGGCAGTAAGCACCCTGAGGGGTTAGGTTTCTGCTCTGTCCTTGCTGTTCCGAAAGGCTATCGCGTAGGGACGTGCGTTCCTTTTTTCGCGGAGTAACTCGCCAGTTTCCACCGCGGAAGGCGCCTGTGTCTCCTTGGCGTCTCAACCTTGTTTTGGAGGCTCTTCAACATGGGCCTTTTGAGCCTATGGACTCTGTTAGCCTTTCTTTGCTCTCTTGGAAGGTTGCCTTCCTAGTGGCGGTCACCTCTTTGAGAAGGGTTTTTGAGTTGGCGCTCTTTCTTGCTCGCCTCCCTTCCTGGAGTTTCACCCGTATCGTGTAGTGCTTCGCACACGGGGCAACTTTCTACCTAAGGTGGTGTCGCAATTTCATGTTAACCAGGATATTGTGTTGCCTTCTCTTTGTCCGAGGCCAAGGAATGCGAAGGAACGGGCCTTGCACACATTGGATTTGGTGCGGGCTTTGAAGTTCTATTTGACTGTTACTCAAGGTTTTCGGAAGTCGGACTCTCTGTTTGTGATTCCAGCAGGTCGTCAACGTGGTCAACGAGCTTCCAAGGATTCTATAGCTCGTTGGATTCGGTTGGCCATTTTGGAAGCTTACCGACTTAAGGGCGAACCTTGCCCGATTAAGGTTCGAGCCCACTCCACGAGGGCTGTGGGCTCATCGTGGGCCTTTCTTCAAGGGGCCTCGGCAGCTCAGCTCTGCCGGGCGGCGACCTGGCGCTCCGTCCACACTTTTACAAAATTTTATAAGGTGGACGTTAGTGCTTCCGCTGATGCAGCCTTGGGACGTAGGGTCCTACAGGCGGCGGTAGTTTAAAGTTCTCGTTAACTTGTGTTTTAGCGCTAGTTGCGCAGTTTATTAGGTTGATGGGTTCTGCCTTTTCTGGTTTTTTCCCACCCTTTATTTTTGGACTGCTTTGGGACGTCCCACTAGTTATGACTAGTGTGTCTCCTTTCCTTCCGTTCTGCTGCTGAAAGACGGATTTTGGTAAGAACTTACCTGTAAAATCCTTTTCAGCGAAGGAAGGAAAGGAGACACAGCTCCCTCCCTTGGCAGAAGTGTGTTGTTATATTTACAGATGCGGCGTGACCCTTCTCTGATAGCGATTATCTGGGCTGAGGTCGACGCGCTAAGGCTCTGTTCCAGCATCGCCAGCTCATTGCAGTGGTCAGGTCCAGTGAGTAGTACCTGGAACTGTGTGGTTTTTGCCTAAATGCATGCATAACCTGTATTTTTGTGTTTTTGTCTCTGAAGTCCTTCAGAAGGGGTTATGTTGCTCCGCTGGTGATATTGCTCTTCCTTAAGCTTGTGTACAACTGGAGAGCTGAGTAGGAGGAGCCCGAGCTGGAGGGGCCGGTGAACACTCTTTTTAATCTGAGGTGTCTATCCCATCTGGGCTCCGCCTACCCACTAGTTATGACTAGTGTGTCTCCTTTCCTTCCTTCGCTGAAAAGGATTTTACAGGTAAGTTCTTACCAAAATCCGTCTTTTGCTTTGTCCAGCCATGCAGAGCTGCTTCAGCTTGTGACCTGCATATACCACAGCGCCTGACCAGAGGAGTAAGCATATGCGAGTATACAAGCAACACACTAGGAGCTTGCATCTGCTTTCTCTGAGGTAACACATTTCCCTGCCTGTTTTAGCACAGGAGTCAGTGACCTATGAACTCAGCAGCTACTGATTCTCCCACTTCACTGGTTTTATTTATGATGATCTCTCAAGACTGAAGGCAGAAACACTTGCTTCAGTGATAACACAGGAAGGAAAATGTGTTGCTTCACAGAAAGAAGAAGCTGTGAAAATAAGACTCCATATCCAGAGCACAATTATAAGACTATCTCAGTACAGGAATGTTTTTTTTTTATTTTTAACAAATCAAATTGTGGAACTTACGATTCAAAATCTATTTATTAAGATGCACTTAATTTGTTGGACAATCTGCTTTATTTCTGCTACATGACATACGGCTGCCAACTGTCTGACAGCAGCAATCTAGCAGCATCAAACCAGAGGCACAAATTGACTGGCTTTTAAAAGGATTTTCTGGACTGAGAAGTAAAGTCTGCAGTCACTGTGTATGCAGTATAGATATTTGTGGTCTTTTGACGATCATTCTTTCCTCTGTTTGTGTTTTAGTGGAGGAGAGTCTAGTCACTTTATCATGAGTATACAGATCAAGTACATGGAGTCAGGCGTGCGCATCGCACAGTATCACAGTTCAGCAGTGACTGCAGACTATTTTTTTTTTCTCAACCAGGGAAACCTGCATTTGGGCTGAAAACAATTATTTTTGCAGTTTGATTTCTTTAAAAATTTTGTTCTGTATACCTTCTATAGCCTCTGTTGCAATGTCTTTTGTTGATTGCAGAATGAGTTAAATGGGAAAATCCATCAGTCAGCGCTATGATGGTCTGATGGGGAAGTTTGGAACTCTTAAATCTGTTGTTTTTTTTAGCTCTTCTCAGCTGATTTATGATCACAGACCAAATTTAAAGTTGAATGTGCAGGGAAACAAAGAACAATTATCCCCAAAGCTGGACAAATCATACTGATTATGTTTCCATTCCAGCGCCCATTGTGCCCCAGAATGCAATCCTGAGGGTACTAATGGACTGGCAGGTCCTTTGTCACCATTTTGCTTCTCCAGTGAAGTCAAGTTTGAAGCATTGCAGTATATTAATCAAACAATCACAAATTCAAGTTCCCCATGAAGGCTTACAAAAAAACTATCAATTAAAAGGAAAACACTTTCTTAGCTAAATAAAATAAGTTTGAATCGCCTCCTTCTCACCAAGTTGAAAATAAATAAAAATAAAGCATTTTTGATATTCCTGCATAAGAAGTCCGATCTATGAGAATATAAAATGTTATAAACGCATTATCAAAACGTAAAGAAAGTAAAAATCAAAACAACTATTTATCCTTCGCCTTATTGGGGGACACAGACCATGGGTGTTATGCTGCTGCCGCTAGGAGGCTGACACTAAGTTGAGACAAAAAGAGTTAGCTCCTCCCCTGCAGTATACACCCTCATGCTGGCTCCAAGTGAATCAGTTATTGCTTAGTGTCCGTAGGAGGCACACGGGTCTGGTCTTCAGACCAAAAATCCTTTTTTATTTTGATTTTCAATTTTTTACGTTTTTTCTTCGCAAGAAGGGGCTACGGATCCTTTCACGGCTCCGATTTCCCCGAACCAACCACAGGCGAGCACGTGGAGTGTCGCCTCCATGTACCCTCTTCTGCAGCCAGGCCTAATGCCGGACAACCAGCCCTGTTCCATCATAAGGGCTTGAATCCATAGGATGTACAGAGGCCCCCATTTTCGCGTCCGTGCAGCCCCCACTGCATCACCACTGTTAAAGCAGATGATTGAAGGAGGCAGACGGTCCCTCTCCACCTCCCTATTAAAGGGATGGTGGATGGAGGCTTTTTACCCTGCACGGTCCACGCTGCAACACCTGACCTGCAGCAGAACTGTCGATTTTTTTTATTTTTTTTTTTTTTTTCTTTTTTTTTCCCCTACGAACCTCCGGATCCAGTGTGTAGCTGCCCAGGTCAGGATCAGCAGCAGGGCTCCTGAGCGTGCGCACGCTTTCTACGACGCTGAAGCCCAGTCATCCGCGGCGGCACCATGCTGGGACGCGCACCGATGGTGAGTGGATCCAGTCGGCAGTGGGCCTCTGCAACGGGATCTTCAGCACTAACCAAATGCTGTCTGTGACCCTCCTCATTTCAGCCCCATGCTGACAGGCACAGCAGCTTCAGCCATGGCTTTCCTGTGGCCCCACCTCCCTTGGGTAACGCTCCAGCCGGCCGCAAATTTAGGCCTATTCACGGAGCATTCTCGAGGCTCCACCCACTGGATGATGTAACTCCCAGAGCCCCGCCCCCCAAACTGGCAATTCTCACTGCGAGACTCCAAGCCTTTGCAAATCCCGGGGGCTCCGCCCACCGGCTGATGTCACACCAAGAGCCCCGCCCCCGAACTGGCAATTCTCACTCACTGCGAGACTTCCAGCCTCTGCAAATCCTGGCCATCTTTGTCCACCCGGATGATCTCTATCAGGATGCAGATGATTACATGCCAGAACGCTGAGCAGTGCCCAGCAGTACTTAAAAGGGCACATCAACGAGCACCACGGTAGATCATTGGAAGGCTCTTGGCAGGGGTTATCGGACCTGCAGCACCCACGGGCAACTGTCCTGGGTAAGTGCTCTGACCCTGCGGCCCCATTGGTTTTCCCTGCAGAGGATACATGGGTTTATCGTGTCAAGGGGTATTCTGTGGTACAGCCTCATTTTGCAGGGACTGGGATCTAGACTGCACTACAGCCCCCCAAGTGGGCTTTGTCGCTATCGCAGCCCATAGCGTCACTGGTCACAGCTATGCAGTCCCTTCATAATCCCTCCTCTATCGGTTCGGGTCTTCGCCATCCTGCCTCAGATGACTCCTCCATCTGTAATGCAGCACGGTGGTTCAGTGGTTAACACTGCAGCCTTGTAGCGCTGGAATCCGGGGTTCAGATCCCACCAAGGCTCATGCGAACTCTGTCAGCAGAGCGCGCTTTCAGGCAAAAAATCCACAGATTGCAGAGAGGCGACAGATCCCTTCAGAGTTCCGTTCTCCCCAAACTCACAACAGGCGGGAACGTGGAGGGTCTCCACGTTCCCCCTCCTGTGTTATGGCCATGCTGGTGTTGTTCCAGGGTACCATTCTTCCCACTCCAACAACAGATGGTAACCGGGAGTGCCGCCTCCACCTACCCCCCTTTTACCCTGACCCATCCCGCTCTTGTTGTCCTGCGCCGGTCCGTTAGCCCTAACCCATCTAGGCTTGCCGGATACGCTACTGGCTTATTGAAGCCATTAACCGTACGTTAAAGGTTGATGACCCCAGTTCTGGCTTGGGTCACGCGACGCATTTTAAAAGGTCCGCAGACTATAGAGGCGTGATACCTCTTTTTTCCCTTGTTTTGCAGAAGGAATGGACACCTTCCTACGAAAGCAGCAATCAGCTCTCCTGAGACGGAGAATATTTGCTGTACGCGGCTACCTGTGCTGCACTTACTACTTTATGCCATCACCATCGATGGCCACTGTGATTCAGGCAATAGCAAGCGGCCTCTGAGTCTAAAAGTTACTTGAAATACCCGCCTTATCAGAGCGGGCATTTATAGAAAAGCTGGTTCTGCTTCTCTCTGATGCCATAGGAGGGAAAGTGTAAATTCCTTCCACAGCAAAGGACTAATGTGCTTTTTTAGTCATCATTAGGCACGTTTCTGGGTTCTTTCATGGCAATTCCAACCGAGCCACTGCATCATTTCTTCCGGCTTGGAGCGTTCCTATCGTGGGACCAGAGTACCACAGGTCTTGTTTAAAACCGACTAAGCTTAGTAGGTCGGATCCAGGCAAACTAGATCTAGGGGATACAAGTCCCACGATTTTTAGCCAAAGAAATGTCTTATCCAGTCTACTCCAGTAGGGTAGGCGGACGTCTACTCCTATTTCCGTCTTATCTGACTCTCCGTCGTTCTTAGAAAGTTTCCTCTACTTACGAGCGTCAGCAGGAAGATCAAGGCAGAGGGTTTTCCAGTAGTCCTAGTCGCCCTCGATGGTCACGCTTGGCGTGGTATGCAGAGTTAGGGCAGATCGACGTTGATATCTCCTAACAACTGCCGGATTGTACATATCTGCGCTACCAAAGTCCGATTTGCCACCAGAACTCGGGGGCCCTGTGTTTAACGGCTTGGCCGTTGAAACCTCGTCTCTAGCTCAAGCTAGGTTCTCTCAACAGGTGGTTCCCACCATGATTAGCTTTCGGAAGCCTTCCTCAGCTCGCATCTATCGCCGCACCTGAACTCCTTTTTCGCATGGTGCAGGGACCGTGGACGTCCTCCTCGTGTCTTTTCAGTTCCCTCCATTTTGGAATTTCCCCAAACTGGCCTTGACTCTGGTTTGGCGCTTAGCTTCCTCAAGGGCCGGATCTTGGCCTTATCTGTTTTTATTCCAGCACAGGATTGCTTCCAAACTACAAGTGAAGATTTGCATTCAGGGGGTCTTCCAGGTGGTACCTCCTATAGAATGTCCTTAGAGGCCTGGCACCTTATTTTGGTCCTGGGCGCTCTTCAGGAGACGCCTTTCAAACCATTGCAGGACGTCTCGCTGACAGTTCTGTCTGGGAAGTTGCCTTTCTCGCAGTGTCGTTTATAAGGCGAGTCTTGGAGCTAACCGCTCTGTCCTGCTGAGCTCATTTCTGGATTTTACACAAGGACAAGGTGGTCCTCAGACAGTTTCCATCTTCTTTTTTGCCCAACATGATCTCGTTTTTCCACCTTAAGGAAGACATTGTCCTTCCCTCTTTTGGTTCAGCAACTTTACATCGGGTGCAAACATCTCTTCATGCCCTGCATGTGGCTCTCAGAAAGTACGTCTCGAGGCCGGCGCCTTTCCATAAGTATTCACTGGGCTATTCAGGAGTCCTACCGCATCAGAGGTAAGCTTATCCTAGCGGGAATTAAGGCACACTCTGCTCGATCGGTGGGCGCTTCTTGAGCCTTCGACATCAGGCGTCGGCAGGACAGGTCTGCAAGGCTGCGACTTGGTCCTGTCTGCATACATTCTCAAAGCACTACAGTATTCACACTCAGACTCCTGCACATGCGCCCCTTGGCAGACATATTCTGCAAGCGGTGGTGGCTCCTCTTTAATCAGTTAGTACATGGGATTTGAGCTGTTATGTTGTACCCCACCCCGTGACTGCTTTGGGACATCCCATGGTCTGTGTCCCCCAATGAGGCGAAGGAGAAATAGGGATTTTTGTGTACTCACTGTAAAATCCTTTTCTCCAAGCAAATCATTGGGGGACACAGCACCCACCCTGTTAACCTTTCGGTTTGCTTTTTTTTTCCCTTTGTTTGATGTGCTGTACTCTGATATGATATTAATGATCTCCTACTGCTTTTGCACTGAACTGGTTCACTTGGAGCCAGCATGATGGTGTATTGCAGGGGAGGAGCTAACTTTTTGTCTCAACTTAGTGTCAGCCTCCTAGTGGCAGCAGCATAACACCCATGGTCTGTGTCCCCCAATGATTGGCTCGGAGAAAAGGATTTTACGGTGATTACATAAAAATCCCTATTTTTCAGTCACTGCACATCTGCCAGAAAATGCAATCACAATATTATTTTTACCCCAAAATGGTATGATTTAAAGGGAATCTGTCACCCTATTTTAGCCATATCAGCTAAAGATATGATTGAATACTGCGTACCATAAGCAACCTATCGGTATGTAGCTTATATCCTGATACCCCCATTTTGATAGCAAAATACCTTTGTAAAGTTCGGATTTTTTTCTGTAAATCAGGGCGGTCCGGTCCGGAGGGCGGCGTTTTCTCTCTTCTCCCCCCACCACCCCGCTCCTCGGCATCTCTTGCGTATGGCCATCTGTGAATCGCACAGACGGCCTTCGGCTTCCCGCGATTGCGCTTTTCAAATTCCCCCCCCCCCCGCGCATGCTCAGTGTGCTTTGCCCAACAGTGGGCAAAGCATAAAATCATTACAGCGCATGCGCAACTGTTGTCCTTCACTTTCCTTGCCCCGGAAGTCGTCCAAGGCAAGCAGTCAAGGAAAGAGTTGCACATGCGCTGTAATGATTTTATGCTTTGCCCACTGTTGGGCAAAGCACACTGCGCATGCGCGGGGGGAAATTTGAAAAGCGCAATCGGGAAGCCGAACGCTGTCTGTGGGATTCACAGACGGCCATACGCAAGAGATGCCGAGGAGCGGGGGGGAGAGAAGAGAGAAAACGCCGCCCTCCGGACCGTCCTGATTTACAGAGAAAACTCCGAACTTTATAAAGGTATTTTGCTATCAAAATGGGGGTATCAGGATATAAGCTACATACCGATAGGTTGCTTATGGGACTCACTATTTAGTCATATCTTTAGCTGATATGGCTAAAATGGGGTGACAGATTCCCTTTAAAAACTACAGATCGAAAAACAAGCCCTCACACCACTAAATTGATTGAAAAATAAATGATTCTGAAAATAGCTCTGGCAAAAATTAAGAGACCACTTTCAAATGTTCAGTTTGATTTTTCTCTTTATAGGTATATTTTTGAGTAAAATGTAAATTGCTCTTTCAGCTGCAGATGAAGGAAGAGAGCCACAGTAATTCATTACTGATGGGTAGGCGGAGCCCCAGATCAGGATGTTACCTCAGATCAAAAGAGTGATGACTGGCTGGCCCCTCCAGCTCGGGCTCCTCCTACTCAGCTCCAGTCTAAGATTTGAGGTCCAGAGGATGGTCGCTGCTAATGCAGCTCCTCAGAAAATTTTATTATTTTAATATTCGGACAGGAGACTTGGATCACTAGTTGGTCTAGAGGTCTCAGGGGTATCAGCGCTGCTGTACCCCAACCTCTCCCTTGGCGGATCTGTATTCACTCAAAGTCCCTGCAGAATCCTTGCCGGCCCTGGGGGATGAGGAGAGCTTCTCTGGCGGGAACGCAAACCACACGTGCGGTCACTGCGTTCTTCGCCCTGGAGGGAAGCATGGGCACTGCGCCAGAAACCCCTGAGGGTCCCTGTGGCGCCTTGGCTGGTGAGTACTCCACACAAATTTTAATAATAATTATGTGTGAGTGCTTTAGCGTCTGAATGAGCAGCGCTATTATTAATGTCAGCGTTACTATGTCAGTATGCTTCAGCGCTGCTGTGACAGCGCTACTACATGTAAATGTCAGTAAGCTTCAGCGCTGCTGTGACAGCGCTAATACATGTAATGTCAGTAAGCTTCAGCGCTGCTGTGACAGCGCTACTACATGTAAATGTCAGTAAGCTTCAGCGCTGCTGTGACAGCGCTACTACATGTAATATCAGTATGCTTCAGCGCTACTGTGACAGCGCTACTACATGTAATGTCAGTATGCTTCAGCGCTACTGTGACAGCGCTACTACATGTAAAGTCAGTATGCTTCAGCGCTGCTGTGACAGCGCTTCTACATGAAGATGTGGTGATTTTTTGTCCGCAGGCAGATAGCTGCAGGACAGAGAGGGAGCAGGAGCGGGGAGATTTCGCGCTCATTATTTGAGCTAGCAGGGGGCGTGGCCTATCTATCCCGGTCTTTTGAGCAGGAAGACGCGCGCTCTGGCTTTTCTCCTGCGACCCCCTCACTGTGGCGGCCATTACTCAGGCTCCTGGGCTCCTCGGACCGCTCCCCTCCTCATATAGACACCACGGCCAGCTGGGTGAGTGTGGATTCCTCACTCCGCAGCGCAGCGATCGCTATCCTGCAGCTGCAGTCTCATCAGAGACATAAAAATTGGCTGGGGCTCACAAATATATATATATTTTGGTGAGTTTGCAATATTAACCCCTTTGAGGGTTATTTCTACCTGCTAAATTTGCTGACTGAATACCGCTGGGGTAACTCTGCTTGGTGGAGCGTTAACCCTTCAGCGTTTGAAAAAAAAAAAAAAAAAAAAAAAAAAAAACCGCATAGTTTTTTGCTGGTATTACCGCTTTGACCTGCTCATTCAGATGAGACATGTCTGAACAGAGTTCAGATGCCGCGGATCACGTCCCAGTGCCATTGCGGCAATCAGATACGCAGACCTCCACAGCGTCTAGCGCTGCGGTCGACAGCGGTGGAAAATTGGATGATATCGCTCGATCGATTAATAACTTATCTGACCTTTTAGGTCAATATGTGTCTGCTAATTCCTCTCAGAGGAAGCGACGCAGGCCGTTACCGGCCTCTACACGGAGCGAGTCAGATGTATCTGATATTGGGCAGAGTTCCCCTTTATATTCGGATGGAGAAATATCCGATTCAGATGCGGACGAGCCGCAGGGGCGTTCCTCTATGGCGAAGCGTACGGAGGCATTAATTGAAGCCATGAGAGAGATATTACAGTTACCGGAGGAGGTAACTAGTCGTCCTGGTAAAACAGCACGCATGTTCCAGGAGTCCCGTGCTTCGCGCACAACATTGCCAGCTCTGGATGAGCTTAATGGTGTAATAGAGGAGGAACGTCTATGTCCAGATAAGCGTTTTCATGGAACGCATTTCTTTGATACACTTTATCCTTGCTCTACGGAGTTAAAGGCTAATTGGACTTCTGCTCCTGAAGTGGATGTGTCCTTATCTCAGCTTAGTAAATCCTCACTACTCCCTATTAAGGGAAAAGCGAGCTTACAGGAGCCTTTGGATAGAAAGGCAGAATTGGCGGCAAAAGCAAGCTATGAGGCTGCGGGTCATGGATTTCGAGCAGTGCTAGGATCCATGTGTGCTGCTAGAGCTTCTCTAAGCTGGTTGGCACGTCTGAAGACGGAGTTGCAAAATGAATCTCCGTTATCTGAGATACGGGAAACTTGTGAATGGTTAGAAACGGCAGCCTGTTATATCTTTGATGCCGGTCTGGATACGGCATCTCTGCTGGCCAAAGCGCAAGCTTCAGCGGTCACAGTCAGAAGAGCTTTATGGCTCAGACAGTGGGCCGGGGACGCAGTTTCCAAACAAGGGTTGTTGGCCTTACCTTACAAGGGTGGCCATCTTTTTGGATCCGACCTCACAGAGCTGATTTCCAAGGCTAAGGCAAAGGAATCAGCATTACCACAGCGAAGGGCCATGGCCTCGGTGTCCAGTAAGCCTGGTGTTTATAGTGGTCGGCGGTCCTTTCGGGGCCGAGGACGATCTAGTCACTCCTCGTGGGGATCGGGTCGTCCTTCTTTCTCAGGAAAGAAATCCTCTCAGAAAACTCGTACTCCCTGGAAGCAGAGTTTCCGCCAGAACAAGCGGGAACTTGACAAGAAACCCGCAAAGTCGGATTGACGCCAGGGGTCCACTCGAGGATTCTCGAGTGGGGGGTCGCCTGCTTCTTTTCAAGGAGACTTGGATGGCTCGCGTTCCAGATTCCTGGGTAACGCGGATAGTGTCGGCAGGCTATTTCATAGAGTTTGCTTCTCAACCCCCAAATGTTTTTTGTCAATCTCGCGTTCCGTCGGAACCCGAGCTTGTTGTCGCTCTACAGCGAGAGGTCGAATCGCTACTACAAAAGGGTGTAGTGATACCGGTTCCGTCAGAGGACCGAGGAAAAGGTTTTTATTCCAACCTTTTTATAGTTCCCAAAAAGGAGAACAAATTTCGCCCGATTCTGGATCTCAAGCGATTAAACCGGCATGTCCATACCCGGAAATTTCGCATGGAGTCGCTTCGTTCCGTTGTGGCAGCTCTGTCACAGAACGATTTTCTGGTGTCAATCGACATTCGCGACGCCTATTTGCATATTCCCATCGGAAAGGCTCATCAGCGCTTTCTTCGATTTGCCATAGGTCAGAATCATTACCAGTTCGTGGCTCTGCCGTTCGGCTTAGCCTCAGCGCCAAGGGTCTTTACAAAAGTTCTGGCGCCCCTCATGGCACTCCTTCGAAGACAGGGGATTACGATTCTCCCTTATCTGGACGATCTTTTGATCGTGTCTTCCTCGGAGGAGGAGGCATTGACGGCTCGGGATTTGTCTCTTCAGTTTCTGAAAGACTTCGGTTGGCTGGTCAATTGGGAGAAGTCGTCCCTGGAACCATCAAGGACAATTCTCTTTTTGGGAATGCATCTCGACACGTTTCGGTCGGTAGTTTCCTTACCACCAGACAAACAGTCATGTCTTCTTCGACATGTACAGATTATGACAGCCTCAACGGCAATGTCCCTACGGAAGTGTATGCGTCTTCTGGGACTGATGGTGGCGTCCATGGAGGCAATTCCTTTTGCCCAGTTCCACTCCAGGACTCTTCAAAGGTTCATCTTGAGTCGATGGAACCAGTCGCAATCGCTGGATTGCAGTGTCACCATTTCTCGCGCGGTGCGGGATTCTCTAGAATGGTGGTTACGTCCAGGGGCATTCTCCCTGGGGAAGTCTTTCCTCCCTCTGAAGTGGTCAGTCATAACCACCGATGCCAGCCTGACGGGCTGGGGGGGTGTTTGGACCAATCTCTGGATTCAGGGGGTATGGTCACCGGAAGAGTCTGTGCTTCCGATCAACATCCTGGAATTGAGGGAGATTTTTCTTTGCCTCCAACATTGGACGGTCCCTTTGAGCGGTCTGCCAGTCCGTGTGCAGACAGACAATGCGACGGCTGTCGCGTATATCAATCACCAAGGTGGGACAAGGAGTTCCAGACTCATGGTAGAGGTGTCCCGAATTCTGATTTGGCAGAGGCCAATGTACCAGCCATTTCGGCGATTCACATTCCAGGGTCCAGAATATTACAGCGGACTTTCTCAGTCGCAGAAGGATGGATCCCGGGGAATGGAGCCTCCACCCGGAAGTCTTTGCACTACTGTGCTCTCGCTGGGGAACCCCCCAAGTGGATTTGATGGCTTCCAGGTCCAATGCCAAGTTACCGACATTCATGTCCAGGTACAAGGACCCGAAGGCGGTGGCGGTGGATGCTCTAGTGGCTCAGTGGGATCAGTTCAAGCTGATCTATGTATTCCCGCCGATATCCTTACTTCCTCTAGTGCTGCGTCGGATCAGACTAGAGAGAATTCCAGCTATTCTGATAGCTCCAGACTGGCCAAGAAGGGTGTGGTTCTCGACAATAATGTCGCTGTTGGCGGCACCTCCGTTTCTACTCCCTCTTCAACAGGACTTGTTGACTCAGGGGCCCATTTGTCATCCGGACTTGATGTCCCTGCGTTTGACGGCGTGGCTCTTGAGACCGAGATCTTGACCCGTAGAGGTTTTTCAGCCGAGGTCATTGCTACCCTTCGTGCTGCAAGATGTCCGGCTACTTCTAGGATTTACCACAAAATTTGGGAAACCTTCTTTTCGTGGTGTTTGGGGTCTTCTCGGAACCCGAGAAAGTTTTCCATTCCCAACCTGTTGGCTTTTCTGCAACATGGGCTAGACAAGGGTTTGGCAGTTAGCACTCTGAAAGGTCAGATTTCTGCTCTGTCCTTATTATTCCGGAGAACCATTGCTTCGAATAGAGACGTGATCTCTTTTTTCCGAGGTATCTCTCGTAAGTTTCCGCCGCGGAAGGCACCTGTGTCTCCTTGGCGGCTCAACCTGGTTTTGGAGGCTCTTCAGCATAAACCTTTTGAACCTATGGTTTCTGCTAGCCTTTCTTTACTTTCTTGGAAGGTGGCTTTCCTTGTTGCAGTCACTTCCTTGAGGAGAGTTTCTGAATTGGCAGCTCTTTCTTGCTCGCCTCCTTTTCTGGAGTTTTTTCCGGATCGTGTAGTGCTTCGCACTCGGGGTGATTTTTTGCCTAAAGTGGTGTCACAATTTCATGTTAACCAGGATATTGTGTTGCCCTCACTCTGTCCGGATCCGAAGAATACGAAAGAGCGAGATTTACACACATTGGATTTAGTGCGGGCCTTGAAGTTTTATCTATCTATTACTCAAGGTTTTCGTAAGACGGACTCCCTGTTTGTGGTTCCGGCAGGTCGTCGGCGTGGTCAACGAGCTTCCAAGGGTTCTATAGCTCGTTGGATCCGGTCAGCTATTTTGGAAGCTTACCGTCTTCGGGTGAATCTTGCCCGATTAAGATTCGTGCCCATTCCACGAGAGCTGTGGCTTCATCGTGGGCTTTTCATCAAGGTGCTTCGGCAGTGCAGCTTTGCCGAGCGGCGACTTGGCGCTCTGTCCACACGTTTACAAGATTTTATAAAGTGGACGTCAGTGCTTCCGCTGATGCAGCCCTCGGACGTAGGGTCCTGCAGGCAGCTGTAGTTTAAAGTTCTGGATGAACTTGTGTTTAGCGCTGGTTGCGCTTTCTTGTTAAGGTTGTTGGGTTTCTGCCTTTTATTGGTTTTTTCCCACCCTTATTTTTGAACTGCTTTGGGACGTCCCATCAGTAATGAATTACTGTGGCTCTCTTCCTTCATCTGCAGCTGAAACACGGATTTTGGTAAAGACTTACCTGTAAAATCCTTTTCAGCGAAGGAAGGAAGAGAGACACAGCACCCTCCCACGGCAGAAGTGTGTTGATGTTTTCAGATGCAGCGCGACCCTTATCTGATAGCGATTATCTGGGCTGAGTCAGCGCGCTAAGGCTCTGTTCCAGCATCGCCAGCTCATCGCAGTAGTCAGGTTCCGTGAGTAGTACCTGGAACTCTGTGGTTTTTGGCTTTCTTTGCATGCATAACCTGTATCCTTGTGTTTTTTCTCTGAAGTTCCTTCAGAAGGGGTTATGTTGCTCCGCTGGTGATCTTGGCTCTTTTCCTAAAAGCTTTGATACGACTGGAGCTGAGTAGGAGGAGCCCGAGCTGGAGGGGCCAGCCAGTCATCACTCTTTTGATCTGAGGTAACATCCTGATCTGGGGCTCCGCCTACCCATCAGTAATGAATTACTGTGTCTCTCTTCCTTCCTTCGCTGAAAAGGATTTTACAGGTAAGTCTTTACCAAAATCCGTGTTTTATTCTATAAACTTCTGACAACGTCTCCAAATTTCCAAACAATACATTTTGTATTTTTTTTTCTGACAAAGAAAAATGGTCAAAATTAAAAAAAAAAAAAAAAGCCCAGTGATTTCAGACCTCAAATAATGCAAAGAAAACAAGTTCATAATCATTTAGAAACAACAACACTAATGTTTTAACTCGGGAAGAGATCAGAAATCAATATTTTGTGGAATAACCGTGATTTTTAAAAACAGCTTTCATGCGTCTTGGCATACTTTCCACCAGTCTTTCGCACTGCTCCTGGCACAAAAATGTAAGCAGTTCTTCTTTGTTTGATGGCTTCTGACTATCCATCTTCCTCTTGATTACATTCCAGAGGTTTTCAATGGGGTTCAGGTCTGGAGAATGAGCTGCCCTTGACAGGGTTTTGGAGATTTATGAGCGCACTGCTCCTCAACCCTTGGAATTTCTGATTGCTGGGTGATGGCGTTCCTCCTTGATTGACAGTTCAGGCTAGCAGCATCATTTTGCTTCTGGCCTGAACTGTGCGCTCCGATGCTGTTATGTAGGGCAGCCATGCTTCTGTAGCTTCAGAACACACTGGCATTGTAGAGAGGTGGCTGGGATTAGGTGATATGCACGCTCCAGAGATTCCAGCCTCAAAGCAATGCTTTCAAACTCCGTAAGAAACTGCTTATAAGCTTGTGCATGTTCTATCTAGCAGTCATGGACGGCCCCCTTGTCAATGACAAACCAATTATTCAAGAAGCTGGGTACATTCAAATAGAAGAAACATTGCAAAGTTGCTTTTTTAACAAGCATTATCTACATTTACCCAACTTAGAAAACCCTTCTATGAGCACTTCCTTAGAGAGGTCACAAGCCTTAAGGCCCCGTCTCACATAGCGAGATCGCTGCTAAACAGCGATCTCAGCAGCGAGATTGCTATGTCTGACACGTACCAGCGATCAGGCCCCTGCTGTGAATCGCTGGTCGTGTCAGAAATGCCTGGACTTTTTTTTGATCGCTGGTCTCCTGCTGGCCAGCACGCATCGCTGCGTGTGGCAAGCAGGAGACCAGCGATCAGCTGGTAACCAAGGTACACTTTGGGTTTCCATGAGCTGGGCTGCGCCTGGAAACCCGATGTGTACCTTGGTTATCAGCTCCCTGCATCAGCGGGCTGGTATCCAATGTACACTGCGTGTAACTAGGCAACATTACCCGCAGTGTCGCTGTCCTGATCGCTGCCTGAGCTACCTGTTTGGCAGCTCAGCAGCGATCATGTAGCGACACACCAGCGATCCTGATCGTTGTCGGGATCGCTGGTGTGTCGCTATGTGAGATGGGGCCCTTAGTCATGTCATAACTTTCTCTAGTCCTATTAATTTGTTACCAAGTAACCCATTTCATTTTTGTCCATACAAAATTCCTTAAGGAGTAAAATTTGAGTGACTGTGTTTCATCCATTTTTAGTATCTGAAACCTCTACAAAGCATCCCAGAAGTCAGACAGCAGCCACCAGTGCTAGCCAGCCGACCAGCAGCCAAGTGGCAAAGAATGCTTTACCCAAGGACACTTTGGAGCAAGAGAAACCTTTGAAGCGCAGGATGAAGGGACTTTCCATTCCAATTCAAGGTTGGTAATAGCTCTCTTAACATATAATTTGCCTGTTAGATTAGCCTTGAGATGATTACAGTAGTAATTTTTACTTCATATCTGTAACTTATCACACTGTTGTGTATTTTATTTTCTTTTTTGTTGTTTTAAAGAAAAAACAGCTGAAAAAGCCATTTTGCCACCAACAAGTGTTCAGCTTAACGGCATGGCAGTCTGCCAAACAAGCCGGCTATTAAAGGACGTCCTGGACGTAAACCAAAAGTGGTCGTAAATAATGCAACAAGTAGCAGTGACTCGAACAACGCAGTTCAAGTTGTACCCAAGAAAAGAGGCAGGAAACCAAAATATCCCAGGATTGACGATCAATCACAAATTGTACCCCAGAATCCAAATAGCCTGTTGTATTGCCGGATAAAAAGATTAAAGAGCAACCTACTGCTTCCACATGCAATTCTGACACCGGACTAAACAATAAAAGTGAAAACGAGGTACCGAAAAAAAAGAGAGGCAGAAAACCAAAAGTAAAACCGGAGCTATTGGAGGCAACTGCTCCACCACCACCTTCCCCTCCGCCCCCTCCTCCTGCACCAACACCAACCAAACCAGAGCAGGCAACAGAAGAAAGTGTCAAAATACAAACAAGAAGCAAGTGTAAAAAGCCAGAGGAGCCCATAGGAGAATCCCCAAACACTTCAGAGGGACATGTTCATTCTGAATCCCAAATGACAACTAGAAATCAGGGAAGACGAACCGCATTTTACAATGAAGATGACTCTGAGGAAGAGCAAAGACAGCTTCTGTTTGAAGACACTTCTTTGACTTTTGGAACCTCAAGCAGAGGAAGGGTACGAAAATTAACAGAGAAAGCAAAAGCAAATTTAATAGGCTGGTAAATGTACTTAAGTGCAGCTTTACTGAAGTATATCTACTTTTTTTCTTTGCTGCTATAATAGACAGAAACTCTTCCAGGGAAGGGG